>CM036185.1:79969378-80001679 GCA_020631735.1 Saccharum officinarum | reverse complement strand
TCCAAAGTCGAAGTTTGACCAAAGCAAATCATTAGCAATAGCTGCAATGTACACCCCTTCTCGGATCTACCTAGGAAAGACTGTACACCATCGTTCTTGCACTCGGCAAGTTGTAGTGGCAATTTGATCACTCTGTACTTATCATTCACCAAGGATAACCTACAAAATAACACACATACATATATAGAAATATAGAGATAGAAAATTTACTATATCTATCGATGTTTGGAAGATTGGAGTGTACATTTATTTATTTATCTCGATACAAATTCACCACGCCAGTGTATGTAGAGTGCACCCTTCCAGTATGCAGCATATATAACGGCATGGGGGCTCCACACGGAAGCCCCTTTGGTTTTTGTACAGCAGCAAGTCCCCACCTGTCCCTGCCGCCTCGCCTTCCCGGATGAACACCTTCTCCTCCCACCTCCCGGTGCTCAACGAGAACTCGTGCCACGTCGTCCATGCCGACGGCGGCCACTCCATCAGGTGGCATGCATCGTCGTTCTCCATCTGCTTCTTCCCTAGCTCCGCGGGCGACAGCAGCACCTTGTACTCCGGCGACACGAAAGGGTCGAACACAAGAACGCGCGGTGGCCCCAGGTCCAGGCATTGTAGTTCAAGTACACGCCAGCAGGGCACAGTGGCAGGCGTGCCGACCACCGCGTGGTGGGATTGCACACGTGCAGCACCTTCCCATAGCTCTCCAGCAAGAGGACGAGGCCATTACAGTGATCGATGATTTCGTAACTGCTGTAGGGGCCTTGTCGCTCGGCGAAATCAAACTTGCTGTCGATCCGGCGGGGGCCGTGGTATTCCGCGACGACGTCGATGTCGGCCGGGACAAGAAGTGGGTCCTGTTGTAGCTCTGGTAGTTGATAAAGAGGCCCCGCACCGAGTGCAGGAGGAGCAGATGGCGCTCGTCGATGAGGTCGCGCCACGCCTTGCAAATGCCACGCGACGCCGCGAGGCTGCGCGCCGGGAGACGACCTAGGACGACAGCGAGCAAGTCGTCAGGTAGAGCCGCCGCCGCCATCTTCGTCTCCATGGACGCCGGCCCGACTGGATCCAATACAACAGATCAAGCGCAAGGGCGTCCGGCTGTCTTAGGGCAAATAAATAAAATAATTATATTAATCGATGTAGAGGTTAGTTCTCTCCTGATACGTGATACGTTGGGATCTGTTGCACAACGTGACTATATACATATCTTTTGCGTTCTAACCATAATAATGCATATCCAGCTACCGTTGATTCAACCTACAAACTGCAATAGACATATGACCGTTTAAGTTACACAATACATATTAGAATCGGACTATGTACCATGATTCGACTTGCACGATTCTAACTCCTATAAGCACAGGTCATCACAGTTCATGTCACGGATTAAACAGTAGCCAATTATGACTCTTGCTTATCTCTAATTCATCACGTACTACACAAATAATAGATGTGAGTGTGGTAATGAACCGCCAGTGTAAATACATATTTACCGCCAGTTTCCTTAAAATTACCATCAGTAAAAAATTATGAATCTACAATGGTGGTTCTTTTAGCCTATTGCAAGTATACTACTCCGTCCCATAAAAAGAGTCGCCGTAGGAAGCGTGCTGGTCAAACTTTCTCAACTTTGACTACGTTTGTAGAAAATGTGTGCAACATTTATATCTTTAAATAAGTTTATTATGAAAGTATATTCAAAGATCTACCTAATGATACTAATTATGTACCATAAATATTAATATTTTGTTAAGTATATTTGGTCAAAGTTAAAAGCTGTTGACTTTTTAGGAAGCGAGAATGACTCTTTTTATGGGACGGAGGGAGTACAGATTTGTACTTGCAGGTGGCATTCTTAAGAGATCCACAAGTGTAAATATATGATTTATAATAGTGGTAGCCTTAAGAAAACCGCAGTAAAGATGTAATCACACTAGCAATTTTCTTAACCTATCGCCTATACAAATAATTTGACATCAATTTTTTGAATTCTTCTCTCGGCCAATCGGGGTGCGCAACCCCAAGAAGATCGAACAGATTCAGCCTCTGGCGATGTGGTAACCTCAATCGCAAGTTGCAGAGCTCCGTCGTAGCCTTCGCACCCACCAACTCTGCAGTCCTACGCCGCACCAAATCAACAACCTTCTTTCCTTTGGACTCTTGGCACGACCGCACGAGACATAACAACCTCCTACCGTGACCTGAAATCAACATCGAGACACTTAATCCCGTAATCCTTGTACTTCTCGTTGCTGACCCTGAACAAAACCTCACCGACTTGCAACGGCACAAACCTCGCGCAAACAAACTCCTCAAATAGGTCATGAGCGCACTGGTATTGCGATAACTGCCGAATAACTGCTTCTTCCATGCCTAGCTAGACCTTAGTCACCACGAGCTCTGCCGGAACAGCACCGAAGGGGTCATCTTCCCAACAAGGCTCTCCTGACCTTCGTTCAACCCACCTCATGTAATAAAATAAAATTAATGCCTGTGCTACTATTCTAGCCTTTTGTTCCTTTGGGTCTGACCAGGAAAAGAAGCACCATTCATAAGGCAGCTCCAACAGTCAACTTTTGAGCTAGCTCTAAGCATTTATTTGTATTTCAATAGAAGAGACACTAGTACAGAAAAGATTTTTAGAGGCGGTTAAAATCAGTTTTCGGAGGCGGTTTGAAAAACCGCTACAATGCCACCGATTATAAAAATAAGTGATTTTCAAGGGCGGTTTTAAAACTACCTCTAAAAATCGATTTTTAAGGACGATTCTCTTTAGACTACCACCCCTAAAAATTGATTTTCATAATTTTTATGAAAATCATTTAGAGTCTAATAAAAATAAGAAAAAGTATTTTTAATATAGCCCGAAAGGTTGAGGACCGGCCAAGATTTATATTCATTTGTTTTGAATAAGTGCAGACACCAGAATTCGAATCCACAACCTCTTCCTCACGCATTTCATCCCTTACCACCACACCACACAATCACTCATGACTGGTTCTACGATGCTCTCTATTTGTACTAATATGTACGAATCTTGCAATGAATATAACTCATAAACAATCTTAAATAAAAAAAATTTTCAACTAGAAAGTTTTGGATCTTGTCGTGCACTACAACTTTCATATAGGACATTCCTCCATCCAAGGTCATTTGAAAAATTCAAATATTTTAAATTCAAAATCTGATACTTAATTTATATATTTGGAACCCTAAATGATCTCAAACAAAAAAATTATCAACTACAGAGTTTTAGATCTCGTCGAGCTCTACAATTTTGATATAAATTTTGTCTTCATCCGACTTCATTTAAAAAAGTTATGAATTTATTTGTTCTGTAGCCATTTTTAAGGAAGGTTGACTTAGTCAACTGCCCTTGAAAATTGATTTTTAGGGATGGTGAACTTAATAAAACCGCCTCTAAAAAACACTCATTTTCAGAGACGATTGACATGAGCAACCGTCCTTAAAAGTAACATTTTCAGAGGCGGTTCTTATAACGGAACCGCCCCTAAACATGGATACATTTTTAGAGGCAGATTTCTTAATGGAACCGCCCCAGAAAATGGATCTTCAGTGACGGTCATAGAGCTACAATGCTCCCCAACGACTTTAGATGCGGCATGCTAGTTTATGCGCCTCTAATAGAAAAGGAAGGTGTCCCTAAAAATCTTTCCTGTACTAGTGAGAGAGAGAAAAACTAGCTCTTGATCAAGATCTAAGCTCTCGCACACATTTCAAGTTTATGAGAGTGTCATATGGGGCTTATCCATGTTAAAAGTTATGTGCTAAAAGTTAGCACTATTGGTGAAGTTGTTTTAGAGCTAGTAACCAGCTCTAACTATTGCTGGTTCCCTTAGAGCATGGGCTCCCCATCCTGGTAACCCATGCTATGTAACCGTAGAAAGGCATTAATGGCTATTGTTAACCACTAAGATAGGGCAAGCCCACACAAAAAGTTAACAAAGGCAGTCGCCTTAGAATGTCCACCTCCAAAATTATTAATAGAGGAGGATGTTTGTCTAGGTTGGAGGCAACAATGTCGCCTCTATGTTTTTGTGAGAAAAGAGTCTTTCATTAATTCAAGGTAGCATTACAATCTGTACATATGATGCTCAATTCATGAGAGGGCGAGGCCTAAAATCCTTAGCAAACAAAGAAAAAAGTTTTATCTAAAATATGAAAATAGAAGTTCGATCTTCTTGACCAGTTACATTGAAGGGACTCAAAGGAAAAGTAAACTAGATTGATATCACGAAGAGTGAGGGCAAACATATTAAAAAGAACAAAAGGTCGACCACTCAGACAAATGACTGCTGCTAATCTCCAATTAAGCAGGGCGTATACACAAATGCTTTGCGTATACACAAATGAACCTTTGGGCTATTCAAATGAAAAGCCTTAGCGTTACCGTTGCTACACACGAGAAGATAACCTCCTTGTAGGGATGAAATCCAAGGAATACGACATATGAGAGAACACATCTTGTTTGTCATCGAAACCGTCGATTGTTGTCATCGTCAGAGTTCCAGCAAACATTTTGTTCTAGTGATACATCTTGGTTCTCCCTTCCATTATCAAGGTCGAACATCCAATATCCTGGTTTGAGATCTAAATTCCAATATATATTGCCGATCAACGAATTTGTTGTTTTACAACCTCCATGAGCATGTATTGATCTTGAAGGTTGCTTTGATCCTTTGGCACCCACTCCATATGACCACCAGATTCGCTGAGAGTCCACACTCGAAGTTTGACCAAGCTTTGCTAGCAATAGCTGCAATGTACACCCCTTTCTCTGATCTACCTAGAAAAGATAGTACGCCATGGTTCTCGCCCTCAGCAAGTTGTATCGGCGATTTGATCACTCTGTAGCTATCTTTCATCAAAGAAAACCTGCAAAATATTGATAAAAAAATTATTATATCGATCGATGTTTCAAAGAGTGGATTGAGCAACGGATCGGAGGTTGGACATTGATTTATTTACCTTGATACGTATTCACCATGGCAGTGTATGTAGAGTGCACCCTGCTAGTAGGCAGCATAGCGCCACGGGCGCTCAACAGGACCGAAGGCCCATCCTTCGTTCAACAGCAAGTCACCAGCTGTCCCTGCTGCCTCACTTTCTTGCACGAAGGCCTTCTCCACCCACTTCCCGGTGCTGGACGAGAACTCGTGCCACGTCGCCCATGCCGACAGCGGCCACTCCATCTGGCGGCAAGCGTCGGCATTCTCCACTTGCTCCTTCCATGGCTCTGCAGGCGACAACAGCACCTTGTAACTCCGACGACACGAAAGGGTCGAACACGAGGAACGCACGGTGGCAGCCCCAGAACAAGGCACCGTCGTAGTGGAAGGCATGGCACGGTGGCAGGCGTGCGGACCACCATGTGGTGGGATTGCACACGTGGAGCACCTCATCATCGCTCTGCAAGAAGAGGACAAGGCCATTGCAGTGATCCATGACTTCATACGAGGTGGAGCCAGAGTAGACAGTAGACCTTTGCAGACGTCTCCACTGCTCCGAAGCCGCACATAGGCCTTGTTCACTTCCCCACCCCAACCCAAAATATTTCCTCTTACACCCATCACATCAAATCTTTCGACGCATACATGGAACATTAAATATAGATAAAAAAGATAACTAATTGCATAGTTTGTCTGTAAATGTCGGGACGAATCTTTTGAGCCTAGTTAGTCCATAATTGGACAAATTTTGCCAAATAACAACGAAAGATGCTACAGTAACTTTTCAACTACTTTTCGCGAAGTGAACACACTAAGGCGTCGTAGCTGGAAACCTGCGGGTGTTCCGATGTGATGGAGGCCCCAATGGCGTCAAGTGGGTGGTTGAAGCCAGAGCATCAATTGTCCGCTTTTCCCCCATCTGTTCTTGCAATATCCCCTTGTAGTGTTGTTATAATAAATGTAATTCGACCGCACCCGCAGCGTATGCTATAAATACCGGACAGGCACGGCTGCAGAGATGATGATTTAATGGTCATTTACGTCTAAATTAATTGTGCCCCCTCCGTGTTGTACCTTCGTTAATGTTTCATCTCTTTTCATGTGAGGAACCTCGGCCTCCACCCTCGCTAGTAGACAAGGGTGCGGAGGCAAAGAGACCCCCACAGTAACTTCATACTAAGGCTCTGTTTAGTTTCAAAAAAATTTACAAAATTTTTCAGATTCCCCGTCACAACGAATCTTTAGACACATGCATAAAGCATTAAATATAGATAAAAATAAAACTAATTACACAGTTTAGAAGAAATGGACGAGACGAATCTTTTAAGCCTAATTAGACTATGATTGGACACTAATTGCCAAATAACAACGAAATTTGCTACAGTATCATTTTACAAAAAAAAATTGTAACTAAACATGCCCTAAATGTGGCAGACTAGCAGTGTAAGAGCCCCGGAGTGGACAGTCAGACAGGTAGGCGCCCCTTACCTAAAGCTTGCAGTAGTGGATGCGTTGGGACAGAGCCAGGGGCGAGGAGCTGTGGCGGTGTGAGAGCACATTGAGAGGGCGCTGGACCATGGCCCATGGGGCAATGAGCATGGCACATATTCCAACTATGGGGGCGTTTAGTTGGTAGGTGAAAAGTTTTTGGGTGTCACATCAGATGTTTCATGGGATGTCGGAAAGGATTTTCGGATATAAAAAAACTAATTACATAACTCGCCTGAAAACCGCGAGACGAATTTGTTAAGCCTAATTAAGTCGTCATTAGCACATGTGTGTTACTGTAGCACTTACGGCTAATCATGGACTAATTAGGCTTAAAAGATTTGTCTCGTGATTTCCAACCAAACTGTGCAATTAGTTTTTTCTTCGTCTATATTTAGTACTCCATGCATGCGTCCAAACATTCGATGTGATGCAGTGAAAAATTTTTGGGTGGGAATTGAACACCCCCTATGTCATGGGAGAGATATGAGAATTATAACAATGGTCATACCCCCACGAAGAGATAAGATGTGTGCAGCAGTGGACCGACGGTGGTGGTGTGCTCATAGCTGATGTTGATGAGGTGAAGAAGATACCGACAGACAGTGTGTGGACGTGGGAAATGCTTGTTTTTTTTCATCATCACGAGGGAATCAGTTTCTTAAATATGGCTGCAGGCTTCACACTTCACTAAAGCAATTGGCGTTTCAAATGATAACGACAAAGACTTTGTTTCCCTAGATAAAGCCAAATTTTGAGTACATATTTCAGTTGGTAGAGCTCGAACTATTCTTCTAATATCTACTACCTCTGTCCTTGAATAAATCAATTGTTAGAGTTGTTTTAACTTTTCTATATTTGACTGAATTTCTGTTTTTATAATAAGATCCTCTTTCCTTGAATGTTGGTATCTTTGTCACCATGACATTGGAGCAGAAAGAAAAGTTTATCTAAAATATGAAAATAGCAGTTCTTCTTGACAAAATGTTCCAAGACACAACAGTAATTTAGTATGAAAAATAAATTACAGAGTCGGGTTCCAATTACCAATTACATTGAAGGACTCACATGATAGATAAACCAGATTGATAGATATCACTAAGAGTGAAAGCAAGAATTATTCAAAATAATAAAAGGTTGACCACTCAAACAAATGTCTGCAGCTAATCTCGAATTAAGCAGGGTGTATACACAAATGACTCGCGAATGCCACGGTTATAGGTATATTTATTAGGTGTACTGTTCCTAAATACTGAACCTTTGGAGTGTTTAAATGAAAAGACACCGCTTTACCTTCGCAACACAAGAAGATAACCTCCTTGTAGGGATGAAATCCGAGGAATATGACATATGCGAGATCATCCTGTTTGGCATCTGAGACATCGACAATGTTGTCGTCGTCAGAGTTCCAGCAAACATTTTGTTCTACTAGTGATACGTCTTGGCTCTTCCTTCCATCATCGTGATCTAAAATCCAGTATTTTGGTTCATCGAATTTATTGTTTCCCAACCACCATGAGGATGTATTGATCTTGAGGTTGCTTTGATCCTTTGGCACCCACTCCATATGGCCACTAGATTCGATGAGAGTCCAAACTCGAAGTTTGGCCAAACCTTTGCTAGCAATAGCTGCAATGTACACCCCCTTCTCCGATCTACCTAGAAAAGACCGTACACCATGGTGCTCACCTTCGGCAAGTTGTATCGGCGATTTGATTATTCTGTACTTGTCTTTCCGCAAGCAAAACCTGCAATATAACACATCCATATAAATATAGATAAAAAAAATATACTATATCGATCGATGTTTCAAAGTGTGGATTGAGCAACGGATCGTAGGTTGGACATTGATTTATTTATTTGTTTACCTCGATACGTATTCACCATGGCAGTGTATGTAGAGTGCACCCTGCCAGTAGGCAGCATAGCGCCATGGGCGCTGGACAGGACGGAAGGCCCATTCTTCGTTCAGCAGCAAGTCACCAGCTGTCCCTGCTGCCTCGCCTTCTCGGACGAACACCTTCTTCACCCACCTCCCGGTGCTCGACGAGAACTCGTGCCACACCGCCCATGCCGACGGCGGCCACTCCATCAGACGGAGTGCGTCGTCGTTCTCCGCCTTCTTCCACCCTGGCTCCTCGGGCGACAACAGCACCTTGTACTCCGACGACACAAAAGGGTCAAACACGACGAACGCACGGCGGTGGCCCCAGAACAAGTCACTGTACCGGAAGGCAGGGCACCGTGGCAGGCGCGCCGACCACCGCGTGGTGGGATTGCACACGTGCAGCACCTCATCATCGCTCTCCACGAAGAGGACGAGGCCATTGCAGTGATCCAAGACTTCGTACCAGGTGTCGGCGCGTTCTCGCTGGATGAAATCAAACTTGCCGTCGATCCGGCGGGGGCCCTCGTACTCCAGCGACGACGTCGCCGTCGGCCGGGATAAGAAGTGGCACCTGCCGTAGTCCTGGTAGTTGATGAAGAGGCCGCGCACCGAGTGCGGGAGGAGGAACCGGAGCAGCAGCTTGCGCTCGTCGATGAGGTCGCGCCACGCCTTGCAGACGCCACGCGACGTCGCGATGCTGCGCGCCGGGAGACGGCCGAGGACGACAACGAGCAAGTTGTCGGGTAGAGCCGCCGCCGCCGTCTCCGTCTCCATGGACGCGACTTCGTGCAATGCAGCAGATCAGGCCCAACGAGGAAACGACGTCCCGCAATCTTAGGGCAAATAAAGTAATTGTTATATTTACATCGATGCTGGATCCGGATACGGGATACTTCAGGATTTTTTGTTGCAAAACGTGACTATATATCTCTCTCTTTTGACCATAATGCATATACAGCTACCTTTATTTGAGTATTTGACTGTAGCTACAAACAGCAGTCGACGTATGACCGCGGTACATATTGGACTCGGACTTTGTATACCATGTATAAACTTGTACTGTTTCTTTTAAACAACTAGCAAATATGCACGTGCGGCACACACGTGTTTATTAAAAACATTTTTACACAATAAATATTACTCTAGAAAGACTAAATCATTAGCTTCAATGAGATTCAAACTCCGCGAATATCTATTCATAACTTTGCCACCGCCATCGCTAAGGACTTCCTCCACGATAATCTGAATTGTTGAAATCACTTGGATAATGACCAATCACATTGTTCGGCGTGGCGCGGTGCTCCGTCGCGGAACCGGCAAACAACCTAGTATAATGAGTGACATTGCGATGGGGATGGCGTCATTCAAGATTTGCTTTAGCAGACGTAGCAGGTGTCGTAACGCTGCCATGTCGATCGCTTCTCTTACTGCTACTTCTCGTCTCGATGCTAATGCTGCGACAAAGTCTCGAGAGTTAGTTCTTGAATGGTGAAATATAAAATAGTTGAGGTCAATATTGCCTGATCAACACTTATATTTATATATATACAAGAATTATATATATATATATATATATATATATATATATATATATATATTATATATATATATATATATATATATATATATATATATATATATATATATATATATATATACACTCCATCTGTCCATGTATGGTAGGCGTAACCAAGGGTGCTCGCCTCTTCGCTGCGCGTGCGCTGCTCAACGCATTTATCGCTGGCGGCTTTAGACTATCTGTTACTCTCTCACGGCGGGAGCTGAGTATATGTACGAGTACTACTCCTTGCTTCCTTGCTTGCATCTCTTCCTAGTACGTATGCATCTCTCGCTTACCAATAGCACCTCCCCTGTCGATCTCTTGCACTCTCCTCGCAGCTGTCGCCTGATGGTGATGGCAAAGGACAATCCGGCGGAGAAGGCTCGAGTGCAGTTGAGGCAGCAGGTTGTGCGCGGCCGATGCTCGAGCATCCCAGCTAGAGCTCCGCCGTGCTCGAGCATCCAAAGTGAAGCTGCAGATGTCGATCATTGCGCCGACTCCGACAGCGTTATCGTATACGCTGCCGTTACAGATATATGCCAATCCGAACTGTTATAGAAGAAGTTGCCGGTACTCTGCGTCGTATGCGCTGCCAACGCCGGCAATTGGAAGTTCGATTTATTTGGAAGTCCACACGAGGAATCTTGGTTTAGGAGGAGTCTTACACGGATGACGGACGACTCATATAACATGAAGTCTAGATCGAACGGTTATCACGCAGGGAGATCCCCCTAAAAAAACTCGCTCTTTTATAGTAGGATGCAGGAGCTCTGTCTTTCAATTAAGATGAAATAAATTTTATGTACAAGAAAAGGGTAGCCAAACGTTGTGCCAACACATGACACACGAAAGGCTAACCCACCCACGCGACGTGACAGCGTACAAAACTATCACTGCACGAGTCATCGTTGTCGAGCATGGTTGCATAGCACCTGCACCTCTGACTTCCCATGGCAGACCACAGATGACCCACCCTAACGATACCGGACTGACAAGCTCAAAGCAAGAGGCCGCAAAAGGTCATCCTTGCCAAGCTCGAGCACACTGCGAACAACAGCTACGACTTCCTATCTTGCTCCCACGGCCCGGCCCCCCTCCACCCCCACGTTTGCCAGACCTCCTGAGCAAAATCCTAGTCGTCAAAGAACGGTTTGCCCCATGTCATCATTGCCATGCCGCATCCCCAAACGCAGCAGCTCGGACTTCATGTTGCAAGTCCCACCTCCTCACGTCAACTAGGCACCGAGAAGCGAAGATCATCCACCGAGGGTGACATCGTGGCCGAGACGAATTTCCAACAACGATGCCTTCAGAAAGGGCACGACACCAGAGCACCATCATTGCTCATCCATGAAATGGACCAGTTTTCACAGACAATGCTGAAGCGGAACAAGATGCCCCCAATAGGGAAAGCGGCGCCCACAGGCGTAATTGTCGCTAAGGCTTTTGCCCAAGGAGCCCCCAAGCACAAACGTCGCCAAAAATGCGCCCCCCAGCCTGTTGCCACCATCGTCGTTGTTGTCCTGCCGTTCGACAAAAGCCCTTCCAGAGGGGCAACGACACGCCGGTTGCACACACAGTAGTCGCACAGCTGCATCGGCCACCATCCCCTCCAAACTGGTAACGCACGGGACCGGACTTACCCTGCCGCGAATGTAACACTGCCGCACGGCGAAGCCGTCGCCATATGCCAATGCCAGCTTTGGCACCCGCTACGGCTTCCGCCAGCCTCTGCCAGACACGTGCCCCAGGGGATCCGGCCGCCCGGACCCAGGCCGCTACCGCCGCCATGGCGTCCTACCTGTCATAGCCAACACGGCTCCCGCGCTGCCGTGAGCCCCACACAGATCGACGCAGGCAAAGACCCGGCATAGCCCCAGACCTTCCTACCATGGACGACAACCACCGCGGGAAGACCCGCCAGAGCACTAGCTGACCACCACCGCAACTGGGCAGATTCGGCCGGGCAGCACACAGATCTAGCTATCCCCGCTCAGATCGGCCATCCTCTAAACAGACCACGTGCCGAAGCAAGAAAAGGGGACAGGGCTGTGGAGAAGAAAGGAGAGGGTTGTAGGAGGAAGGAGAGGAGGGAGAAGGGAAGGGGCTGCGTGTGGCGGCGACCACGGGCTGCCGTCGTAGGCCAAGGTGGTGGCGGTGGCCATCTGAGTGCGCGTGATTGGTGGTAGGCGGGCGGAGGTGTGTCGCCCCCGTGTCGCCTCTCTGAGACGACGCGGGGGCCAGGCGTCCGGAATAACTTGTACTATTCTAACTTCTATAAACACAAACCATGAGTCTATATCATAGATAGTAAGCCAATTATGACTCTTAATTATCTGTAATTCATGACGTACTAGAAATAAGGTCCAAAAGGCAAATACTCCCTCCGTCCATTTATCTCCTTCATCTGAGCAAAAATTTTTTTCCAAAAGTCTCCTTCGTATTAGTCTAAGACCATGGGTTTAGCTTCTGGTACGTGCTGCGCATTTGGTTCTTATTGGCTGCTCCTTATCTGCATTTATTGCTCCTTGGTTGCTCATTGGCTACGACTCCTTGGCAGCTCCTTGCCTTGAATGCAAATCAGCGTTGTTTACTGCTCCTTGGTCATTGCGCTGAAGGCTAATACGATGGAGACCTATGGACGGAGGGAGTAGTTGCGATTGTGCATCACAAGGCTTCATTTGCGAGTGTGCCTTCATGGATAGGCGTGAGTGTGTCTATAAACCACCAGTGTAAAACTATAAATACATAGTTACAGACGGTTTTCTTAAGATTATAATTACTATTAGTAAAAGTCATGTATTTACAATAGCGGTTCTCTTAACCTACTGGTAGTGTAAATCTGTTTTATATTGGTGGCATCTATAAGAGAACAACTAGTATAAATACATGATTTATACTGACGGTAGCCTTAAAAAACGCTACTCAAAATGTATTTACAATAGTGGTTTTCTTAACCTAACGCCTGGACAAATAATTTGAAATCAATTTGTTTAAATTCATCAAAGATCTCGGATGCAGAAATGATCTACAACTTTATAGTTGACTAATTTTTTTAAAGTTCATTTAAGGCCTAGAAATTATGTTTTAAGATTAAAAATTTTGACATTTATTTTTTTATTTTTCAAATGATCCCGATGAAAAGATGACCAAAAGTAAATTTGTAGATCTCGACAAGATCTAAAGAACTTTACAGTTGAAACCATTTTCATTTAAATTCATTTGGAACCGCAAATATTCAATACAATATTCAATAGAGTGAATACAAAAAAGAATATATGTACTAGTTAGTCACAACTGAGTGCGAAGTGGTAAGGAGAATAACACATAAGGTCAAATGTTGCGAGTTTGATTCCTAGGAACCCCACACACGCGTACTTCGTACGGAAAAACGCATGATGGGGGCTTCCCGAGTTACTAAAACAAAAACTAGAATTTCTAGCCCAATTTGTAAAATTTAGAAAATCGTTTACACTGTTAGTATCCTTAAGAAAATCTCTAATGTTAATATTTACATAGGCGCTAGTGAAGTTCGCTAATTTTCACTACTGACGTTGGCGGTTTCTTAAAATCGCTCTCTGCTAGTGATAGGTGAAACTTTGGAAAAAAAAAACCCCCCGCTACCGCCAGGGTGTGCGTGAGGCGGTCGCTGCTCTCCACATGGCTCCCTCTCCGGCCGGCTCGTGGGGCGGCAACAGCACCTCTGCACCTGGTAGTGCGGCGACACGGCGGGGTCATACAAGAGGAACGCACGGCGCCGGTCCCCGGCCTCGCACTCGCCGGCACAGTCGCCGCTATCGTGTGTCCGTCTCGGATTCACGATGAACGGAACCCGGATTCTCATGGCTCATAGAAACTTAACTCGTAATACACAAAGTTACCAAATCTAGTTCCAAAAAACAGAAAGAAAATGGGGAACGAGAATTGGGAACAAGCAGCAAGATAAGGTGCACGCTGCAGAAGCGCAGAGGCTTCATATGACATGACATGGATACATTGTCGATTTTGGAACTAGTCTTGGGTAAGCTGGATACTGGAGATACATGTTAAAAGATTCGGGTAAACAAAATCACATTTCAAATCAACTATGGTACAATCTGTACATTGTACGTCCCTTTTTTTGTAGAAATCAACAATGCTAGACAGCAAGTGTAGTTTGAATTTCTGTGGTCCGTTGTACACAAAATAGTATTAAGAAGGCATACAATGTGGGCCAAACCACCCTGTAAAAACTATCCAAAAAAGAAGATATGCCATTAGCCCTCAGATGAACAGAAGGCTACATATACAATAGATGTGGAACGGAAGTACCATGGAGTGAACAGGCACAAATCAGGGCAAGAACACGAGCAACTGAACAGAATCTGTTAAACCAAGGTAATTGAGGTGGAGCTTTCACTTTGTTCATCTGTGCCTTTGCCACTCCGGCAATTCATGTTGGTATTACAGTTAAGCTGTCCATATATTTATATTCACAGAGATTGCTTCAAAAGAGCTCTTCAGAGTTGAATTTGTTCCATGCCTCCTGTTAACACAAAAGGTGCAAGATTTTACTTAAAATGTCAGATAACAGGAACCAACAATGCAATTGGCTACTGACACTGACCCACAGTGATGTGAACCACAGATGTAAGAACTGGACTCCCAGAACTTGGTCACAAATGCACAACTTATCATGGAATGACACTAACCCCTCCTAATCACTAATGGTAAATCCAATGGTAAATTATTTCAGGAACCGCCTAATCACGAATGGTAAATCCAATGCTAAATTATTTCAGGAACCGCCATGCATGCCATAACACTCTTGTTAAGTTGCTAACACAAGCAGTTCCAATGACCCCATGATATCACAGTAAGTATACTTCTCCTACACAAATGAATTTGTACCTGGCTCTTTTATACCATTAAATGTTGCCAAAAAAGTGGAACACGTACCTTAAGAATGTCAAAGACTTTTTCGGCAATATATTTCTGCTGAAGTGTTGCGCCCTTCTGCTGCACCTTATCAGGATGAATGCATAGTGTCGCCTTTCTGTACTGCTTCTTAACAGCAGTTCCGGTAATCAAATCAGTCAAGGATACAGCTTGCCATCCACATTCTGGCCAAAGTATCTGTTTCAGAAGAAGGTATATATTAGTAAATGGAATATGTTTATGACCCTTCTGACAATGTGGCATTCATTAATTCATTTTTTCAAAGCACTTGCCATTTAATGTTAGGTTTACCAGACTTGCATCCTAACAGAGTTCAAATAAACTGTGACAAATGAAACAGATAAATGAATTGCTTTCAGGTAAAAGTTAGGAAAATTCACCAAATTTATCATTGTAACCTAGACCATTAAAACGTTATATCAAACCGCCAAAACCCAAAAGCATTAACCAAAAGGAAAAACCCCAGAAATCCAAACCCAGTCCCCATGTGTTGGTCTTGAATCAAAATCAATACGCGAATTAGGTTGGCTCAACAAAATAAATAAATAATTGTACCATTTTAGTCAGGATCGTTTGGTCATATTGAGTATACCTCATACCAAAAGAATGCTAAGTAAACCACATCCAAAAAAGGGGATCAAAGTAACAATGGTATCTATAGAACAAAAGAAAATATCGAGCATGTTTACATAACATAAAAAAAATAAAAATAAAAATAACAGAGTGCCCAAAAGAACATTCAACTGACACAAAAACACATGCAGCTTAGCTTCACACTCTAGTAGCAAAGTATCAGCCACTTACATATTGTAAAGTTGATAACAAAGCACGCAAATTGCCCTCTTTCCCAGCAGACCACCTCTTAATTTCGAAGTCTAGAGTGTCTCCAATTCTCTGTAATTCAGAATGCCCAAACAAACAAGTGGACTATTAGCAACAAAGCAAGTGTAGGTAAAGGGCCAAGGCATGCTGTGATCACTGACTAAGAAAATGATGATAAGATTATGAAAAAGTGAAAACAATTATGCATAATGTGGACTGTTGAGTGTTGCCTTGAACTAAAATAAGCATAATCAAGCTGATCCAGATATGAGAAGCATAAGCACATACATCTCTCTCTGCCTGCTCCCTCTGTACTTGCATATCTCGTTCATTCTTCTCAGCCAGAGCTTTAGCCTGGAGATATAATAAACAACCAGAAGTGAGAATGGAGTAGCATTGTTTCTTTGTAATAACAGGGAAAGGTAGACTTATACAGCATAGGAATAAGCTAGACCATAGGCAATACACTTATTGCACAGGTGATAGTGAACATTTTTTTTGTTTGTATTCTGAAATTGCAGAACATTACCGCTCGTTCACGAGTCCTCTGATGACGTTCTAACCTAGCACGTCTTCTTTCTTCACTTTCTCCCTCAACTTCTTGAAATACGTCAGAAGATGCAGGAGCTGGAATACAAAAGAAAAAAATAATGGATTACAGACAAGTATGGCAGTAAATTAGGAGCACAACATCAGCAGAAACTTAAAACCATAAAATTAATGCTACTTTGGGAAGACTTGATAATATAATACCTCCAAATAAGTCAGACAGATCATCGCCAAAACTTGTGGCTGATGCCACTTTTCTCACAGGAGCCGAAGTTGATGCTGCTCTCTGTGATCCATTAGTGGTTCCTGTGCCTTGAGCTCCAAAACCAAACATAGAATCCTATAACATCCAATGTTAGCAAAAGGTAACAGACTGAGCTGCACACAAACATTTTTATGTGAATTTTTGACAGATATAATTACCACTGTAGGTGTTGGAGTCCTCTGCTTTGGTGCACTGTTGGCACGAGCACCTACACCGAAGAATGACTCAAGATCATCTGGTGTGCTCTGCTTTTCTCTTGAAGCAGCAGCTGCGGCGGCGGCAGCAGCTGCAGCTGCCTGCCTTTCTCGAGCCTCAGCAGCAGCTCTTTCAACTGCAGCTCGTTCAGCTCTCTTCCTTGCCTCTTGCTGAGCTCTTTCAGTAGCAGCTCTTTCTGCTGCAGCCCTCTCCCTAGCAGCAGTCCGCTCCCTCTCCTTGGCTTCAGCAGCTTCCTTCTCCCTGGCTTCTGCAGCTGCTTTCTCCTTTGCTTCTGCAGCGGCTCTCTCCCTTGCTTCTGCAGCTACCCTAGCTGCTCTTTCTTTCGCCTCAACTGCAGCCCTCTCACGGGCTTCCTGTTGAGCCCTTTGCACAGCAGCACGCTGTGCACGCTGGCGTGCGTCTCTTTCAGCTTTTGCACGAGCTTCAGCAGCTGCTCTCTCCCGTGCCTCCTTTGTAGCCCTCTCCACTGCCTGTCGTCCTCTCTGTTGTTCCAACTCCCTCTCCTTTTCAAGCCTTCTCCGCTCTCTCTCCATTTCCTCCCTCTGCTTCACTTCCCTTTCTTTCTCCAATCTTTCCTGCCTGTCTTTCTCTTCAGGATCTGATGAGCTTCTTTCAAAGTCTTCATCGAAAGCATTGTTGTCATAAGCAGGCATTTGAGGTTTGCCCATGGCAAAACCTTCCAGGTCATCTATAGAAGAAACCTCTGGTTGCTTTGGCAAATCCGTGTAATAGTTGTGATTTTGGCTAGACTGACGAGCATGTCCATTCTCCTTTCCATTTGCATTTGCTCCCAGTGGCTTTCGTTTAAGAAGAGGTGGCGATCTGGAGGGTGGTGGAGCAGTAGTTGGCGCTGTGAAAAGGGGAATCTCAGAAACTGTAAGCCATATATCATCTTCAGATTCACTAGATCTTGGTGACTGATCCTCCATATCATTACCACGAATGTCAGAATACCTTGCAGACTGTGACTTGGGCATGACGTTACTAAAGTCTTCCATAGAAGATTGACGTGCTGGATTTCTGTCCATTGAATGGTGTAGAGGACTGGAGTCTCGAGCTACGCTTGGCGGGTTTGTGTCCTTGGCATGACCATTGAGTTCAGAGGTAAACAAAGGGTCTGATTTTGGAGCCTCATCAAAAGCACTTGATTCCTCGAATAAACTATCGTCATCAGCAATATTATTGGCAGCTTTGCCATCAAATCTTGCAGACTTATCCAGATCTTCCACAGGATCGGTGGATCTCCCTGGGGATGTATATGAAGAGCCTGAAGCAGAGGCTGTTTCTAGAACAACGAATGGGTCATCTGCCATGCTAGCTGTCTGTTTAGAGGTTGGAACTGGTGGCTTCATTTTGTTATCGTCATTAGACTTCCTGAAAAGTATAGTGAGCATAAGAAATTGCCAGGACTAAAACGAATTGCTGATAGGATTTAGAAGAAATGAGCTACTATTTGCATAAAACTGGCAAGTTAGTGGTGATATCCACAACAGCACAGTAGCACACTGTATTCAATACTTCCATGGATATGTAAACACAAAAGAGAGTCAATGGGCGAAATATGGGGAAAGCCAGGTTACGCTGGGCTTTATACAGCTATACTTTAACAACATGAAACAAATGGCACAACATTACCTACTGAACAGATTATGATGCATTCTCTAAATATGTTCTAACAATCATAAGATTTTCTGGAAATTACCGAGGAACTGTCACCAGATTCTGTAATCCATAGGTATATTTTCACATTTCAAGTGGTGAAGTGGCATGTGCAGGAGTTGAGCATAATCATATTGAATATAACGCTTCTCATACATTGACATTACATTGTAATGATATGGTATGGCACAAAAGAAAGGTAGTTGGTTCAACATCATAAACATATGGTTGCTGGGTCAATTTGTGTAAGGAGACATGATTAAAGATGAAACATATGTGAAAAGATAAGACTAGAGATTAAGAACTACCACCCAAGCCACAATTACAGGTCTAATCTATATCAGGTAAATGTGAGGTTTTATCTGGTCTCTGATACAGTACTTGAGTGAGCACTGATCTCTCCACTTTTCCAAGTTCCAACAGGACCCTAATCATGACAAGCTCACTATGTTATAGTATACAGATCTCTTTTACCTCAACTGATCTAACTGATGCACGAAAGCTTGCGACACAAGCTAAAGTTCCTCAATCTAATCACCGACAAGTGCAAGCGCTGCAATTGTAAAAGGCAGCTCGAGACAATATTGGATCTAGCTTGAACATTCCACTTCAATCAGATCTAGCTTGCACATTCCACTTCAATCCATCCACCTTCACATTACCCAAAGGCTCTGATCTAACCGAACTAGCAACCACACCAAACGCAGATCCAAATGTAGGAAGGTCAGAGCCTGCTCACCTACTCCTCGGCGGGCTGCTGCTCCCCGCGAACCCAGGGATGAGGTCATCGAACCCCGCGCTCCCCATTCGGTCCTCCCGCGCCGGCACCGGCTTCCTCTTCTCCTCGGCCGGGCTCCTCCCGAACGCCCCGAGCAGGTCGTCGCCGTCGTCGTCGTCGACCGCCACCGGCCTCCTCCTCTCCTCGGCCCGCGGTGGCGGCGCGCTCCCGAACCCCGCGAGGAGATCGTCGTCGTACGCGGGCGGCGGCGGCGCCGCGGAGCGGGCGCTGGTAGCGAACACGTCGTCGTACGCCGGGGCCGCCGAGGAGCCGAACACGCCGTCGTCGTACCGCGGCGCGGCGGCGGTGGAGTTGGAGGACCGCAGACCCGGGACCGTGCCGAAGATGTCGTCGTCGTACGCGGGGGCAGGCGAAGGCGAAGGCGCGGCGGGCTTGGTGGTGGGGCCGTTGAAGGAGTCGAAGAGCGAGTCGAAGGAGGCGGTGGAGGCGGGGGCGGGGCGGGGGAGCCGAAGAGTTCGTCGTAGGAGGGGCCGCGGAGGGGGCCGGGGTGGATCTGCCGTAGCTGGCCCATACGGCGGCGCTGGCGCCGGATCCGGTGGAGCGGGAGGAGGCGCCGGCCATGGGCGCGGCCTTGCCCTGCGGCCGCACGCCGAAGTCGCGGGCCAGGAGGCCCTCGATGCCGTCCATGGTTCCGGCAAACGTGACGGCGGCGGCGGCCGGGGGGAAGGGGAGGAGAGGGAGAGGGAGCAGCCGGGCGGGGAGGCAGGAGGATCCCGACGCGGTGGGAAGAGGAACGCGGTGCGGTGGGATGGGAGGAAGGAAGGGCGGTGATGTGTCTTTCTCCCTTCTTCGCTGGCTGCCTCGTTGGGTGTATGGCGGCGGGCCCTACCGCTGCCGGAGGTTGGCACAACCGATTTTCAAACACTCATTTTTTCCCGGGGTTTGTGAATGGACAAATGGTGAATTTCTAAGTTTTATTATATTTTTTATTTTTTATTTGCGAATTATATATTTTTTATTTTTTGTTTATCAATGCTATTAAATTAGCTTTGAATTTATGAAGGTAAACTAAACCGGGTACTCGGAAAACATTAAAAAAAGTGCTCCCATGTGCGCTCCATCTCCATACGTTTTTAGTTAACAGCCGTGCATAGATCGATCTTGGGAGACTTGATAAGCTGATATGGCACCGGCCGATGGATTGACTCAAACCAAGAGAAGCAAACTCTGGATACCCAATAGCACGTGGAGTAACAAAGAAGTTATCTTTGACGGTATATTGCTAAACATAACATCTTTTGATAATGAAATATGGTACACATTCAATTTTCACACACAAGAGGGTAAGAGGCTATTTGGATGGCCGCCACCAGTCGCCACGCTCAAGATGCGGCAGAGTGTGGCGCGCGGCAGGTTCAGTGCACTTTTTGGATGCACTTTGTGCATGGCGAGATTCCAAGCCTTTTCTTCAGAAGAGTTTCTATGGTTGCCTCACCTGTGTCAACAACCAAACACTTGCTATGATTGCGGTGTCTTGCCTCGGTAGTGGCGTGGTAGATTATCTCCAAGAGTCTTTCTTAAACTCACTTTCTAGATCATCGTTTGGAGAGTAATTTGAATAGAAATTATTGTCTATATCTTTCCATTGTTCAGCACACTCTAGAGAGTCAACTGTGTGTCTCCATCTCTGGCCAGCAAGAAATTAACGAGGTGTTAGAGCAAATTTTTTACAAAGTCTCTATTTATATTAATTAGGAATGATATGGCCATCAATATTTCTGGTGTCTTTTTTTTTACCGTCCAGACTCTATCTATTCTGTATGATCAGCCATGCGAAGCGTGAGCTTGTTAGCTTGCGTATCAAACGAATTTTTTTATGATCATTTCAATTATTCATCTTTTTAACAAGACATGAATTATATCAACATAATAATTGTGGTTACAGCCATAGCTTATTTTTATTTTTGAAAAAACCCCTGAGATGATTATAACCTATAGGCTATCACATTTTGCTATTGAAACAATGATTCGGGTGGGGGAACATGGCAAAATTCAGGGGAAAAACAATATCGACTATAACATGTGCACAACAATTAAGGCTTATATTTATTTACTAAGTTCAAATCCTATTAATGATTAATGTATATAACACACACCATAGCAAGTGCGTAGACATGTGAGGGTTAAAAGTACCATTAATAAAGCAAAAGAATAGGCACCGTCAATTTTCTTCTTCTTTGTGTTTACTCCCTTTATTTTTTTTAGGTTGGGTATTTAAAGAACCGGCAATTTTCTTCTTCTTTAAGTCAAATATTTTCATTTTTCATGATCAATTTTAAGGGACTGAAATTCATGTAGATTGAAAACATTCAAATGATATATTATGAAAATATTTATTGTAGTGAATCTAAGAACATAAATCTTATGTTGTTAATATGTATTTTTTTTGAAATTGGTGGTCAAAGATTAGAAATAATTTTCAAAGATAGAAATATTTGACTTATGACAAAGTTAATAATATGACATGTAAAAAAGCAAAGGGAGTATATACAACCGTCCTCCAAATTAAACTTCAATTAGACAGTAAAGGAGTAGTTTTGTGAGCAAGCAACTGCGTATGTGCCGAGCTAGGCCAGTGTTTTTTTTTTCTGATAGGTATATTTGCATAGACCTACTCCCTCAGTCCTAGTAAAAGCGTCGTTTTAGCAATTGAGTGGTGTCCCATAAAATGAGTCGTTCTAGGCTATGGCCCACGTACTGCACACGTCCACTAGCCGCCGCTCCCTACGCCCGGGCGCCATTCACCGCTCTCTTCCACCCACCTCATCCTCTCTCCATCCCCTTTGCGGCCTAGAGTAGAGGCAGAGGCCAACCCCGGCGACATCAGCTGCTGTCCAACTGCGACACCAAGATGCGGAGCCCTTCATGGTGGCCGGGCGTGAAGACAGAGACGGTCAGCATGGCCGGCGCGACCGAGGTGGAGGCGGATTAACCGAGGTGGAGGCGGATCAGCCCGGCGCAAAGGCGAGTGGAGGCGGATTGGACGGCGTGGAGGCGGATCGGTCGGCGCAGAGGCAGATCAACCCGGCGTAGAGGTGGATCGGCCCAGCGTGGAGGCAGAGCAGCTGGCCTTCTCCATCCCCAAATCCACACCACAGAGAGGAGGCACGCAAGGGCGGGCGTGGCCCACACGGTGGAGAGGAGGTGCACGAGCCTAGATGTGGCCTGTGCAGGCGAAAGAGGCTTGCTGTCCGGGCCTCCATGTGCGGTGTCACGTGGGTTCGACGAGCGAGCGTGGAGAGAGTCCTGGTTGCCACGATCTGGATGAGGAACAAGGGGAGGAGTGAGAGAGTTTCCTGCAGGCACCGGAGACTAAGGGCATGAAGGTCTTTTCCGGTAGTCCTTGGTATGCGCGCCCGAGTCTAAAACGACTCTTTTTAGGGACGGAGGGAGTAGGCCAGTGTTAGTTGGTGCATCATTATCCAAGAGATTAGGCCCTTTTTAGTAGTCCAAAGTGATGCTGATCAAGAACATGTGATGTTCTTTAGCAAAAGAATCGAATTCTTCACGGGACAGAGGACACCTTCGAAAAGCAAATGTCGGTTCCAGAAGCTGCGCTTGATTATCTTTATTAGGTTTTGAAAACACAAGAAAAATAGTCAAGTTTTGAATTTGAAACTGGACTTCTGCACAATATATGGTTGTATTTAATATTAATAATAAGGTAGGCTGAAATAGATTACCAAGCATCAGCTTTATTAAATTTTGAATGTGTCATATGTTACTTCGAACTCCGAAATAAACACCAATGCAAGCTTGAAATTTTTTTAATCTTTTTTGTGTTCTTTTTAATTCGTATATATAAGGAATCATGAGAAGGATTGGTGGGTGCTTTTTTCAGAGTAAAGTATCTTCTGCCTTGTGGGAAGTTTGGAACCGCAAGATGCTACGATTTAGGTTACAAAAGACTTTTGCATCGTTGTTTAGTGAATCTAAAGAGGATCATTTTTAAACCTTATTCATTGGAGATGCAGAGCTTTGAATTGCACCAAGCGTATTCTTTTTTTCCTATAGTCATTGCACACACAAAAAAACAGTAGAAGAAAGATGACCTTTGTGTTGTGGACACAAAGGACCTGAACAAGTAGGTAGGTGTATGTGCAAGCTAAGGGGATGATATTCTGATGATCAACACTATCCCTATGATCAAATGAAGGTGGGGGGAGATGGGCCTTGTTGGGCCCTTGGGAGGGGTGGGAAATGGGTACAAGAATGTACGACTGAATTATTCGTAGCCTCACAGGATTTCTATTTTAGCTTCATTTCCTCTTTTTTTTTAAAAAAATAATATATATGCATACACTATACGGAAGCGATCAACCATGGGCGTCCATCCTGTCGGATACGGCCCTCAGTCCTGACTCCTGCGCAGCGGACTGGCCTCTCAAAAAAAATTTCTACACTCCGCTCATCTGCCCATCGTGGCGTGGCTAAGCATTTCCGGGCCGCTCATCTGTCTGCCCGATGCGTCCCCTTCCCCCACTGTGCCCCGTCCCCCATCGCGGCGTCACGCCGTGCCTTCCCCTCACCACGCCGCACCCCACCGTCGGCTGCGCTACTGAAAGTCCTATGTTTGGTGTTGGTAATTATTGACAATGCATAAGTTGTATGTAGCATATGAGGATTAGTACATTCTAAGGTTGGTGGCAAGATGGACATGGTGATCATGATGACCACACTTGAATTTGGACGCAACCCTACGTGATCAAGGCAAAGGTATATGCTTAAGGGTTGTGTTTTAGTAACCAAGACACCTAGTGGGTGTGGTTACATTATAGGATAGATAGCCGTACTATAAAGAGAGGAATAACGCGGCTATTGAACTCCTAAGTGCCTCTAGGTGTGCATTTCATAATCATATGCATTCGGATAGAACTAATATCGCCTCGAAAAATGATTGTGAAAATGGTAACACACTCACACATGACGAGATCACTTGGTAGTGTTAGCATATTTGCAAAGGCGGTGGAGTTTGAGCGGTAGAGAGGGTTTGGGGTCCTCTCTCCCTCCCGCCGAGCTTGCTCACAGAATTTGCACATTTGCAAAGGCGTTTTCGAGAAGTTGAAATGACTTTTTTCCACTACGCCGGAAATCGGAAAAGAAACGGAGGCGAACGGAGGTCACAGAGGCGACCGGACGCGGTCTCTGTTTGACCGGACGCGTCCGGTCAGTGTTCAGCGTCTGCGCGTGTTTCTATTTTTGATCGGACGCGGTGGCGCGTCTGGTCACTGTCGACCGGACGCGTCCGGTCGTTCAGAGAGCTTACTGCACTCCAACTGAACGCTGGCACTGTAGCGTCCGGTCAGTTCTGCAGCGTGTCCGGTCGCTGTTTCGTTGTGCGCTACTCAGGCTTGACCAGCGCGTCCGGTCCGTTATGGGACCAGCGCGTCCGGTCGAGCTTCGCGCGTCTGGTCGTTGCGTGGAGCGCGTCCGGTCGGTGGTTCGCGAGCGTAGTCGCTGTGTGATCGGCGCGTCCGGTCAGTTTGACCAGCGCGTCCGGTCAGCGCGACTTCGGCTGTTTCAAGTTTCTAACGGCTATATTTGAAGGGGTACGTCTATAAATACTCGTTGGCCGGCTCAAGGCTCCATCTCTTAAACATTTGACATACTTGTGGGCACTTTGAGCTAAGCAACTCCCCTCCCACTCATCTCTCTTGCTTCTTTGCATATTCGAAGTGAGATTGAGTGATCCAAGTGCATTTGCATTGTGAGATTGCATCTAGTTGGCACTTGGTGGTTGATTTGCTACGGGATTCTTGTTTCTCTTGGTGGTTGCCGCCACCTAGACGGCTTGGAGCAGCTTGGAGGCGTTGGCAAGAGTTGGTGATTGTTCTTGGCCACCTCCGGTGATTGTGAGGGGTTTGTGCCTACCTCGGCGAAGCGCCAAAGGAAACGTTAGTGAATTGCTCATGTCATTTGCAACCTTTTGCCATTTGGTAGGTTCTTGTGGCGCCTTTTGAGAGGCTCGGTGTGTGACCGATTAGCCACCGAACCACGTGGTGAAGAGGGACACAACTGGGGACTAGCGTGCCGCCAATACGTGAACCTCGGGATAAATCTTCGTGTTATCACTTTCATATTGTGATTGATTGATCCCGGTGTTTGGTTGTCTTGGTATTCATTATTGATCATATTGGTTGGCTCAATACTTCGCCCCTCGGTGAAACTCTCCCAACTCAACTCCGCATTACTCTCTTAGTTATCTTTGCTAGCTAGTTAGCTTTTCTATAGTAGCTCCTTTGTGTAGCTTGCTAGTTGTAGTTGTAGTTACCTTTTCGGTTTGACTTGTGCGGTTGAGTGCAAATACTAGAATTGTGAATGGGTTAGGTGGCTTGCAAACACCCCGTAGGCTAAGCAAAACTCGCATCTCGCTATTTATTATATTGATAAACTTGTTTAGCTTATCTTTGTAGAAAATTTTAAAAGGCTATTCACCCCCCTCTAGCCATTAAGACCTTTCAAGTGGTATCGGAGCCGTGGTCACCGTTTGTAAGGCTTAACAACCTCAGTGTAAGATGGCTCAAGTTATGTTCAATTATGTTAATGGCAAGCCTCTATTCTTTGATGGTGTCTCTTCCTTTGATCATTGAAAAAGGAAGATGAAGCAATATCTAGGCAATATACATGAGAAGGTTTGGGATGTGACCAAAGAAGGATACATCATTCTTGATGAGGAAAATCTCACTCTAAATGACCGCATCAACAAACAATGCAACACGGCGGCACTTGACACAATCTACCGTGCCATTGATGACAAAGTATTTGAGCAAATCAAAGATCTTGAAAAGGCAAATGAGCTTTGGATAAGGCTTGAAGAAACATATGAAGGCACTTCAATGGTAAAAAGTGTCAAACTATATATGCTTAAGGACAAGTTCTCCACTTTCAAGATGAAGGATGATGAATCTATCCCGGAGATGTTCTATAGGCTCTAAGTTATTGTCAATGATCTCAAGGGGCTTGGGGAGAAGGTTGAGGACAAGGACTTCTCACACAAGTTCTTGATGTGTTTACCCAAGAAATTTGCCACCTTGAGAAGAATGATCTTTAGAGAGGGATTGGACAAAGTTAATCCAACCGATGTGCTTGGAGATATAATGACAGATGCTCAATACAATGATGATGAAGATGAGGTAGAAGAGAAGAAGGAGACCAAGGTCAAGCAAGAGAAGTCCATTGCATTCAAGGCTTCATCCTCTAAGGGCAAGAGCAAGGTGGAGAGCGATGATGATGATCCATTCGATGATGAGACTATGGCCCTCCTAGTGCACAAGATGGGAAGGTTTATGAAGAAGAAAGAATATGGGGCAAGAAAGACGAGAGACACTATGAAGACAAAGATCCTTTGCTACAATTGCAATAGCCCCGATCACATTGTGATGGATTGCCCCTATGAAGATAAGAGATTTCATAATGGGGACTTGAAGCTCAAGAAGAACAAGAAGGATAAGAAAGAGAAGGCGAAGAAAGCAAAGAAGAGCTTCACATTCAACAAGAAGAAGAAGGGTGGTGGTTATGTAGTCACTTGGGATGACAACTCCGATAGTGATGATGATGCAAGCTCTAGTGATGATGAAAGGACCACTCGGTGAGCCATTGCAAGCATTGCCCTCTCCAACAAGCCATCCATCTTCGACACTACATCGACATGTCTTATGGCCAAGCCTACCAAGGTAAAATATGATGATAGTGATGATGATTCTTGTGCTAGTGATGGTTGTACGAGTGATGATGAGGAGGATGAGGACTACTCCAAGGATGATCTATTGGGCATAATAGATCAAATAAGCATGGGCTACAAGAGGACAACCAAGAAATACAAAATCTTGGAACAAGAGCTCATTGCCAAGAGCAATGAAAATGATGCCTTGATGGAGGAGCTTGTTGCTCTCAAAAAGAGTAAGGAGTGCAAAGGAATTGAATAAGAGCTCAAAGCTCTTAGAAAATCCTTTGATGAGCTAGAGACCTCTCGTGAGTGTCTAAAGGAAGACCACGAGGACCTTAAAGTTGCTCACACTAGGCTTAAGGAAGCCCACTCCACTCTACTTGAGCTCATCAAGGAAAAGGACCTCAAGTTAGAGAAGTTCATGAAGAAAGCTAAGGAAGAGCAAGTGATTGTCACTTGTGATATTGGACTAACATGTGATATTATTGATGATTCTTTATTTGTTGGTCCTACTAATGCTTCATGTAGCTCATCATTATCCACCACAACCAACTCTATCTCCACTACTAGTGATTCATCACTTGTAGTTGAGAATGAGACTCTCAAGAGAGAGGTGGATGATCTCACCCGCGCATTAGGCAATGCCTATGGTGGGGATACCCGCTTGCTAAAATGTTTGGGTAGCCAAAGGTTCTCTCTTAATAAAGAGGGTTTGGGCTATACTCTCAAGAAGGGCAAGGCGGCCTTTGCTACTCCAAAGCCTCGCTTTGTGAAGAGCAATGGTCGTTATTGCAATAGATGCAAGTAAGTTAGGCATCTAGAGATTAATTGTAATAAAATGAACAAGAACAATAATAAGTTTCATGCTAAAATGGATTGCATTTCTTTTTGATTCTTGTTATGTGCTTACCAAGGGTGAGAAGGGTGTGCAAGCTAAGTTTGTTGGTACACCAATTGTGGGTCCAAAGAAGAAGGCCATTTGGGTACCAAAGAACTTAGTTACTAACCTCCAAGGACCCAAGCAAGTATGGGTACCTAAAAGACATTAAATTGTTTTATAGGTAAATTACAAAGCCGGAGGAAGGCATTGGGTGCTTGATAGTGGGTGCTCTCAACATATGACGGGTGATTAAAGAATGTTCAACTCTCTCAAATCAAATGATAGTGGCATTGATAGTATCACATTTGGTGATAATAGCAAGGATGATGTGAAGGCTCTTGGAAGGATTATAATCTCTAATGATCATAGCATTTCCAATGTGCTACTAGTTGAAAAGCTCAATTTCAATTTGTTATCGGTTGCTCAATTGTGTGATCTAGGTTTCAAGTGCATATTTGGTGTTGATGATGTGGAGATAGTTAATGTTGATGGCTCTAATTTGATCTTCAAGGGCTTTAGATATGAGAATCTATACTTGGTTGATTTCAATGCTAGTGACACTCAACTTTCAACATGCTTGCTCACCAAATCAAGTATGGTTGGTTATGACATAGAAGACTTGGTCATGTTGGCATGAAACAATTGAACAAGTTAGTGAAGCATGACTTAGTTAGAGGCTTGAAGGATGTCATATTTGAGAAGGATAAGCTATGTAGTGCATGTCAAGCCGAAAAGTAAGTGGGCAACACTCATCCATTGAAAAGCATTATGAGTACTTCCAAGGCATTTGAGTTGTTGCACATGGATCTATTTGGCCAACTACATATACAAGCATTGGTGGCAACAAGTATGGTTTGTGATTGTGGATGATTTCACTAGATATACATGGGTATTCTTTCTTGTGGACAAGAGTGATGTATTTGACATATTCAAGAAGTTCATCAAGAGAGTGCAAAATGAGTTTGAGACCACAATCACGAAAGTAAGAAGTGACAATGGAAGTGAGTTTAGAAACACAAGAGTTGATGAGCTATGTGATGAGCTTGGAATCAAGCATCAATTTTCGGCCAAGTATACACCTCAATCTAATGGCTTAGTTGAGAGGAAGAATAGAACCTTGATTGATATGGCAAGATCAATGTTGAATGAGTATAATGTGAGTCATTCATTTTGGGCCGAAGCAATCAACACGGCTTGCTTCTATAGCAATCGCCTCTATTGCCACAAGTTCTTAGAGAAAACACCATATGAGATCTTGAATGGAAGAAAGCCCAACATTGTATACTTTCGGGTATTTGGTTGCAAATGCTACATCTTAAAGAAGGGTACTAGATTGAGCAAATTTGAAAAGAAATGTGATGAAGGCTTCCTACTTGGTTACTCAACTACTAGCAAAGCTTATAGAGTATGGAACCTAGCTAGTGGACAACTTGAAGAAGTACATGATGTTGAGTTTGATGAAACAAATGGTTTCAAGATGAGGAAGATAACTTGGATGATGTGAGAGGAACTCAATTAACTAATGCTATGAAAGAAATGGATATTGGTGATATTAGGCCAAAGCAAGTGATTGATGTGGATGACAACAAAGATCAAGTGCTTCAAAGTCCAATTACACAAGCTAGTGGTTCTCTAATGCAAAATCAAGCTAGTACATCATCTCAAGTGCAACAAGATCAACAAGTGGCTAGTACATCATCTCTAACTCATGATCAACATCAACATCCAAGCAATCAAGTCCAAGTGCTTCAACCAACTAACATTGCAAGAGACCATCCATTGGATTCCATCATTGGTGACATACAAAGGGAGTTCAAACTAGATCAAGATTGGCATCATTTTGTGCACACTCTTCTTTTGTGTCAATGGAAGAACCCAAGGACATTGGTAAAGCATTGAGAGATCCGGATTGGGTAAATGCAATGCATGAAGAGCTCAACAACTTCAAGAGAAAATGAAGTATGGGAACTAGTTGAGAGGCCTAAGGATCACAATGTCATTGGAACAAGATGAGTCTTTCGCAACAAGCAAGATCAAGATGGGATAGTAGTAAGGAACAAAGCAAGACTAGTGGCTCAAGGTTACACACAAATAGAGGGTCTTGACTTTGGTGAAATTTATGCCCCGGTTGCAAGATTGGAAGCAATTAGGATCTTACTTGCCTATGCTTGTGCTCACAATATCAAGCTATATCAAATGGATGTGAAGAGTGCATTTCTCAATGGGTACATTCAAGAAGAGGTGTATGTGGAGCAACCTCCCGTTTTGAAGATGACAAGAAACCCAATCATGTCTACAAGTGAGAAAAGCTTTGTATGGATTGAAGCAAGCACCTAGAGCATGGTATGAAAGATTGAGGACTTCTTGCTATCCAAAGGATTTGTCATGGGCAAAGTGGATACTACTCTCTTCACCAAGAAGATTGGAAAGACTTGTTTGTGTTGCAAATATATGTTGATGATATCATATTCGGTTCAACCAATCAAGATTATTGTGATGAGTTTGGGAAAATGATGGCAAAGGAATTTGAAATGTCAATGATTGGTGAACTTAGTTTCTTTCTTGGACTTCAAATCAAACAAATGAAGGAAGGAACATTTGTAAGCCAAACCAAATACATAAAGGATATGCTAAAGAAGTTTGGTATGGAAGATGCAAAAGGAATCACTACTCCAATGAGCACTAGTGGAAGCTTGGATAGTGACAAGAATGGCAACATGGTGGATCAAAAGCTATATAGATCAATGATTGGTAGCCTACTCTATGTGACGGCATCAAGGCCCGATGTGATGTTTAGTGTATGCATGTGTGCAAGATTTCAAGCCTCACCAAGAGAAAGTCATTTGAAGGCAACAAAGAGAATATTGAGGTACTTAAAGCATACACAAGATGTTGGATTATGGTATCCCAAAGGTGCAAGCTTTGAGCTAGTTGGATATTCGGATTCCGACTATGCCGGTGACAAAGTGGAGAGAAAGAGCACTTCGGGACTTGTCAATTGTTGGGAAGATCACTTGTCTCATGGTCATCCAAGAAGCAAAATAGTATTGCACTATCTACCGCCGAAGCCGAATACATCGCCGCGGGTAGTTGTTGTGCACAAATCTTGTGGATGAAGGCAACATTGAAGGATTTTGGAATCAATTTCAAGAATGTGCCATTGCTATGTGACAATGAAAGTGCCGTGAAGCTAACCAACAATCCGGTTCAACATCAAAGAACAAAGCATATTGATGTTCGCCATCACTTTATTAGAGATCATCAACAAAAGGGTGACATTGCTATTGAGAGTGTGGGCACCGAAGATCAATTAGCCGATCTATTCACCAAGCCACTTGATGAGAAGAGATTTCACAAGCTAAAGAATGAGTTGAACATACTTGACTTCTCCAACATGAGTTGATGCACCCCATATATGACATGCCTCTCCTTCGAGCCCCAAGGTACAATTGGTTGACATGTCATACATTCTATGCTAAGGACTTGTTTAGTGCATCTAGTCATAATTTACATGTTCTAGGCTCATTCATGAAAATCAAATGAATTTGAAGTTTATATGGTGCCACTATTGTTTCCATGACTTGTATGATCTAGTGTAGCATATAACTTGTTTAAGTAGCTTGTGATCCTAAGTGTTTAATCTAGAAAACTTGTCTAAATATTTGCTTCAACATGGTGCATGATAACCCTTCTAGTGAGGTGTGAAGAAGCTTGCCCTTGGATCAAACCGAAGCATTTTATTTATGCAAGCAATCTAGGTTGAATCACAAACTTGATCCTCACCCCATAATTCAACATGATAATCTATCTAAAATTGGTCCCTTGTGGTCATTGGTGCCAAAGGGGAGAAAATGTTGTTCACAAAGATAGATTCTAAAGGGGAGAAAATCCTAAAGGGGGAGAATTGATAAAAGAAGGGGATCAACTAAAATTTTGAGCACACAAGTAGGGGGAGCAAGCTCTTAAGCATGATTGTTGCATTTCCATGTGCACTTCATATGTATGATGCATAGTTATGCATTTCTTTTTCTCCGATACATTGCTTGTGTGGTGACTTGCTAGTATAATTTGAATGGATATTGAGGTACTAGCATGAATAGGAAGTAGTTAGATTTTTCTTGCTTCATGTTTTTCAAAGTGGTACTAGAGCCTTGCTTATAATGTTGATCTCACGAGGTTTCTAGTTATGTTTGTGCTTTTCCAAGTGGTATCTAACTACACAAGGTGCTAAGATGGTGTTTATCGCTACTCCGATGGTATCACGCTTCAAAGGTCTATAATCTTAAACACTTAGCACCTATTGGTAGTCAATGCTCCTAATCTTTCCTATCTAACATGTATGCTTCCAAAATCCAAACATATAGCATACATGTAGGGGGAGCCATTGCTATCAATTTGAATTCATGATCACATGTCCATAATTCTTACACATGGTAATATACTTGGACAATGTGACATGGGTTCAATCAAAATTTTATCATAATATCTTTGGAAAGTTTGTCACCAATTACCAACAAGGGGAGATTGAAAGTCCTATGTTTGGTGTTTGGTAATTAGTGACAATGCCTAAGTACTAATCCTATGCCTAAGTTGTATG
>CM036185.1:79880688-79969278 GCA_020631735.1 Saccharum officinarum | reverse complement strand
AGTGTTTTTTTTTTCTGATAGGCTATATTTGCATAGACCTACTCCCTCAGTCCTAGTAAAAGCGTCGTTTTAGCAATTGAGTGGTGTCCATAAAATGAGTCGTTCTAGGCTATGGCCCACGTACTGCACACGTCCACTAGCCGCCGCTCCTACGCCCGGGCGCCATTCACCGCTCTCTTCCACCCACCTCATCCTCTCTCCATCCCCTTTGCGGCCTAGAGTAGAGGCAGAGGCCAACCCCGGCGACATCAGCTGCTGTCCAACTGCGACACCAAGATGCGGAGCCCTTCATGGTGGCCGGGCGTGAAGACAGAGACGGTCAGCATGGCCGGCGCGACGAGGTGGAGGCGGATTAACCGAGGTGGAGGCGGATCAGCCCGGCGCAAAGGCGAGTGGAGGCGGATTGGACGGCGTGGAGGCGGATCGGTCGGCGCAGAGGCAGATCAACCCGGCGTAGAGGTGGATCGGCCCCAGCGTGGAGGCAGAGCAGCTGGCCTTCTCCATCCCCAAATCCACACCACAGAGAGGAGGCACGCAAGGGCGGCGTGCCCACACGGTGGAGAGGAGGTGCACGAGCCTAGATGTGGCCTGTGCAGGCGAAAGAGGCTTGCTGTCCGGGCCTCCATGTGCGGTGTCACGTGGGTTCGACGAGCGAGCGTGAGAGAGTCCTGGTTGCCACGATCTGGATGAGGAACAAGGGGAGGAGTGAGAGAGTTTCCTGCAGGCACCGGAGACTAAGGGCATGAAGGTCTTTTCCGGTAGTCCTTGGTATGCGCGCCCGAGTCTAAAACGACTCTTTTTAGGGACGGAGGGAGTAGGCCAGTGTTAGTTGGTGCATCATTATCCAAGAGATTAGGCCCTTTTTAGTAGTCCAAAGTGATGCTGATCAAGAACATGTGATGTTCTTTAGCAAAAGAATCGAATTCTTCACGGGACAGAGGACACCTTCGAAAGCAAATGTCGGTTCCAGAAGCTGCGCTTGATTATCTTTATTAGGTTTTGAAAACACAAGAAAAAATAGTCAAGTTTTGAATTTGAAACTGGACTTCTGCCACAATATATGGTTGTATTTAATATTAATAATAAGGTAGGCTGAAATAGATTACCAAGCATCAGCTTTATTAAATTTTGAATGTGTCATATGTTACTTCGAACTCCGAAATAAACACCAATGCAAGCTTGAAATTTTTTAATCTTTTTTGTGTTCTTTTTAATTCGTATATATAAGGAATCATGAGAAGGATTGGTGGGTGCTTTTTTTCAGAGTAAAGTATCTTCTGCCTTGTGGGAAGTTTGGAACCGCAAGATGCTACGATTTAGGTTACAAAAGACTTTTGCATCGTTGTTTAGTGAATCTAAAGAGGATCATTTTAAAACCTTATTCATTGGAGATGCAGAGCTTTGAATTGCACCAAGCGTATTCTTTTTTTCCTATAGTCATTGCACACACAAAAAAACAGTAGAAGAAAGATGACCTTGTGTTGTGGACACAAAGGACCTGAACAAGTAGGTAGGTGTATGTGCAAGCTAAGGGATGATATTCTGATGATCAACACTATCCTATGATCAAATGAAGGTGGGGGGAGATGGGCCTGTTGGGCTTGGGAGGGGTGGGAATGGGTACAAGAATGTACGACTGAATTATTCGTAGCCTCACAGGATTTCTATTTTAGCTTCATTTCCTCTTTTTTTAATAAAATAAATATATATGCATACACTATACGGAAGCGATCAACCATGGGCGTCCATCCTGTAAATCCTGACTCCTGCGCAGCGGACTGGCCTCTCAAAAATTTCTACACTCCGCTCATCTGCCCATCGTGGCGTGGCTAAGCATTTCCGGGCCGCTCATCTGTCTGCCCGATGCGTCCCTCCCCCACTGTGCCCCGTCCCCCATCGCGGCGTCACGCCGTGCCTTCCCCTCACCACGCCGCACCCCACCGTCGCTGCGCTACTGAAAGTCCTATGTTTGGTGTTGGTAATTATTGACAATGCATAAGTTGTATGTAGCATATGAGGATTAGTACATTCTAAGGTTGGTGGCAAGATGGACATGGTGATCATGATGACCACACTTGAATTTGGACGCAACCTACGTGATCAAGGCAAAGGTATATGCTTAAGGGTTGTGTTTTAGTAACCAAGACACCTAGTGGGGTGTGGTTACATTATAGGATAGATAGCCGTACTATAAGAGAGGAATAACGCGGCTATTGAACTCCTAAGTGCCTCTAGGTGTGCATTTCATAATCATATGCATTCGGATAGAACTAATATCGCCTCGAAAAATGATTGTGAAAATGGTAACACACTCACACATGACGAGATCACTTGGTAGTGTTAGCATATTTGCAAAGGCGGTGGAGTTTGAGCGGTAGAGAGGGTTTGGGGTCCTCTCTCCCTCCCGCCGAGCTTGCTCACAGAATTTGCACATTTGCAAAGGCGTTTTCGAGAAGTTGAAATGACTTTTTCCACTACGCCGGAAATCGGAAAAGAAACGGAGGCGAACGGAGGTCACAGAGGCGACCGGACGCGGTCTCTGTTTGACCGGACGCGTCCGGTCAGTGTTCAGCGTCTGCGCGTGTTTCTATTTTTGATCGACGCGGTGGCGCGTCTGGTCACTGTCGACCGGACGCGTCCGGTCGTTCAGAGAGCTTACTGGACTCCAACTGAACGCTGGCACTGTAGCGTCCGGTCAGTTCTGCAGCGTGTCCGGTCGCTGTTTCGTTGTGCGCTACTCAGGCTTGACCAGCGCGTCCGGTCCGTTATGGGACCAGCGCGTCCGGTCGAGCTTCGCGCGTCTGGTCGTTGCGTGGAGCGCGTCCGGTCGGTGGTTCGCGAGCGTAGTCGCTGTGTGATCGGCGCGTCCGGTCAGTTTGACCAGCGCGTCCGGTCAGCGCGACTTCGGCTGTTTCAAGTTTCTAACGGCTATATTTGAAGGGGTACGTCTATAAATACTCGTTGGCCGGCTCAAGGCTCCATCTCTTAAACATTTGACATACTTGTGGGCACTTTGAGCTAAGCAACTCCCCCCTCCCACTCATCTCTCTTGCTTCTTTGCATATTCGAAGTGAGATTGAGTGATCCAAGTGCATTTGCATTGTGAGATTGCATCTAGTTGGCACTTGGTGGTTGATTTGCTACGGGATTCTTGTTTCTCTTGGTGGTTGCCGCCACCTAGACGGCTTGGAGCAGCTTGGAGGCGTTGGCAAGAGTTGGTGATTGTTCTTGGCCACCTCCGGTGATTGTGAGGGGTTTGTGCCTACCTCGGCGAAGCGCCAAAGGAAACGTTAGTGAATTGCTCATGTCATTTGCAACCTTTTGCCATTTGGTAGGTTCTTGTGGCGCCTTTTGAGAGGCTCGGTGTGTGACCGATTAGCCACCGAACCACGTGGTGAAGAGGGACACAACGGGGACTAGCGTGCCGCCAATACGTGAACCTCGGGATAAATCTTCGTGTTATCACTTTCATATTGTGATTGATTGATCCCGGTGTTTGGTTGTCTTGGTATTCATTATTGATCATATTGGTTGGCTCAATACTTCGCCCCTCGGTGAAACTCTCCCAACTCAACTCCGCATTACTCTCTTAGTTATCTTTGCTAGCTAGTTAGCTTTTCTATAGTAGCTCCTTTGTGTAGCTTGCTAGTTGTAGTTGTAGTTACCTTTTCGGTTTGACTTGTGCGGTTGAGTGCAAATACTAGAATTGTGAATGGGTTAGGTGGCTTGCAAACACCCCGTAGGCTAAGCAAAACTCGCATCTCGCTATTTATTATATTGATAAACTTGTTTAGCTTATCTTTGTAGAAAATTTTAAAAGGCTATTCACCCCCCTCTAGCCATAAGACCTTTCAAGTGGTATCGGAGCCGTGGTCACCGTTTGTAAGGCTTAACAACCTCAGTGTAAGATGGCTCAAGTTATGTTCAATTATGTTAATGGCAAGCCTCTATTCTTTGATGGTGTCTCTTCCTTTGATCATTGAAAAAGGAAGATGAAGCAATATCTAGGCAATATACATGAGAAGGTTTGGGATGTGACCAAAGAAGGATACATCATTCTTGATGAGGAAAATCTCACTCTAAATGACCGCATCAACAAACAATGCAACACGGCGGCACTTGACACAATCTACCGTGCCATTGATGACAAAGTATTTGAGCAAATCAAAGATCTTGAAAAGGCAAATGAGCTTTGGATAAGGCTTGAAGAAACATATGAAGGCACTTCAATGGTAAAAAGTGTCAAACTATATATGCTCAAGGACAAGTTCTCCACTTTCAAGATGAAGGATGATGAATCTATCCCGGAGATGTTCTATAGGCTCTAAGTTATTGTCAATGATCTCAAGGGCTTGGGGAGAAGGTTGAGGACAAGGACTTCTCACACAAGTTCTTGATGTGTTTACCCAAGAATTTGCCACCTTGAGAAGAATGATCTTTAGAGAGGGATTGGACAAAGTTAATCCAACCGATGTGCTTGGAGATATAATGACAGATGCTCAATACAATGATGATGAAGATGAGGTAGAAGAGAAGAAGGAGACCAAGGTCAAGCAAGAGAAGTCCATTGCATTCAAGGCTTCATCCTCTAAGGGCAAGAGCAAGGTGGAGAGCGATGATGATGATCCATTCGATGATGAGACTATGGCCCTCCTAGTGCACAAGATGGGAAGGTTTATGAAGAAGAAAGGATATGGGGCAAGAAAGACGAGAGACACTATGAAGACAAAGATCCTTTGCTACAATTGCAATAGCCCCGATCACATTGTGATGGATTGCCCCTATGAAGATAAGAGATTTCATAATGGGGACTTGAAGCTCAAGAAGAACAAGAAGGATAAGAAAGAGAAGGCGAAGAAAGCAAAGAAGAGCTTCACATTCAACAAGAAGAAGAAGGGTGGTGGTTATGTAGTCACTTGGGATGACAACTCCGATAGTGATGATGATGCAAGCTCTAGTGATGATGAAAGGACCACTCGGTGAGCCATTGCAAGCATTGCCCTCTCCAACAAGCCATCCATCTTCGACACTACATCGACATGTCTTATGGCCAAGCCTACCAAGGTAAAATATGATGATAGTGATGATGATTCTTGTGCTAGTGATGGTTGTACGAGTGATGATGAGGAGGATGAGGACTACTCCAAGGATGATCTATTGGGCATAATAGATCAAATAAGCATGGGCTACAAGAGGACAACCAAGAAATACAAAATCTTGGAACAAGAGCTCATTGCCAAGAGCAATGAAAATGATGCCTTGATGGAGGAGCTTGTTGCTCTCAAAAAGAGTAAGGAGTGCAAAGGAATTGAATAAGAGCTCAAAGCTCTTAGAAAATCCTTTGATGAGCTAGAGACCTCTCGTGAGTGTCTAAAGGAAGACCACGAGGACCTTAAAGTTGCTCACACTAGGCTTAAGGAAGCCCACTCCACTCTACTTGAGCTCATCAAGGAAAAGGACCTCAAGTTAGAGAAGTTCATGAAGAAAGCTAAGGAAGAGCAAGTGATTGTCACTTGTGATATTGGACTAACATGTGATATTATTGATGATTCTTTATTTGTTGGTCCTACTAATGCTTCATGTAGCTCATCATTATCCACCACAACCAACTCTATCTCCACTACTAGTGATTCATCACTTGTAGTTGAGAATGAGACTCTCAAGAGAGAGGTGGATGATCTCACCCGCGCATTAGGCAATGCCTATGGTGGGGATACCCGCTTGCTAAAATGTTTGGGTAGCCAAAGGTTCTCTCTTAATAAAGAGGGTTTGGGCTATACTCTCAAGAAGGGCAAGGCGGCCTTTGCTACTCCAAAGCCTCGCTTTGTGAAGAGCAATGGTCGTTATTGCAATAGATGCAAGTAAGTTAGGCATCTAGAGATTAATTGTAATAAAATGAACAAGAACAATAATAAGTTTCATGCTAAAATGGATTGCATTTCTTTTTGATTCTTGTTATGTGCTTACCAAGGGTGAGAAGGGTGTGCAAGCTAAGTTTGTTGGTACACCAATTGTGGGTCCAAAGAAGAAGGCCATTTGGGTACCAAAGAACTTAGTTACTAACCTCCAAGGACCCAAGCAAGTATGGGTACCTAAAAGACATTAATTTGTTTTATAGGTAAATTACAAAGCCGGAGGAAGGCATTGGGTGCTTGATAGTGGGTGCTCTCAACATATGACGGGTGATTAAAGAATGTTCAACTCTCTCAAATCAAATGATAGTGGCATTGATAGTATCACATTTGGTGATAATAGCAAGGATGATGTGAAGGCTCTTGGAAGGATTATAATCTCTAATGATCATAGCATTTCCAATGTGCTACTAGTTGAAAAGCTCAATTTCAATTTGTTATCGGTTGCTCAATTGTGTGATCTAGGTTTCAAGTGCATATTTGGTGTTGATGATGTGGAGATAGTTAATGTTGATGGCTCTAATTTGATCTTCAAGGGCTTTAGATATGAGAATCTATACTTGGTTGATTTCAATGCTAGTGACACTCAACTTTCAACATGCTTGCTCACCAAATCAAGTATGGGTTGGTTATGACATAGAAGACTTGGTCATGTTGGCATGAAACAATTGAACAAGTTAGTGAAGCATGACTTAGTTAGAGGCTTGAAGGATGTCATATTTGAGAAGGATAAGCTATGTAGTGCATGTCAAGCCGAAAAGTAAGTGGGCAACACTCATCCATTGAAAAGCATTATGAGTACTTCCAAGGCATTTGAGTTGTTGCACATGGATCTATTTGGGCCAACTACATATACAAGCATTGGTGGCAACAAGTATGGGTTTGTGATTGTGGATGATTTCACTAGATATACATGGGTATTCTTTCTTGTGGACAAGAGTGATGTATTTGACATATTCAAGAAGTTCATCAAGAGAGTGCAAAATGAGTTTGAGACCACAATCACGAAAGTAAGAAGTGACAATGGAAGTGAGTTTAGAAACACAAGAGTTGATGAGCTATGTGATGAGCTTGGAATCAAGCATCAATTTTCGGCCAAGTATACACCTCAATCTAATGGCTTAGTTGAGAGGAAGAATAGAACCTTGATTGATATGGCAAGATCAATGTTGAATGAGTATAATGTGAGTCATTCATTTTGGGCCGAAGCAATCAACACGGCTTGCTTCTATAGCAATCGCCTCTATTGCCACAAGTTCTTAGAGAAAACACCATATGAGATCTTGAATGGAAGAAAGCCCAACATTGTATACTTTCGGGTATTTGGTTGCAAATGCTACATCTTAAAGAAGGGTACTAGATTGAGCAAATTTGAAAAGAAATGTGATGAAGGCTTCCTACTTGGTTACTCAACTACTAGCAAAGCTTATAGAGTATGGAACCTAGCTAGTGGACAACTTGAAGAAGTACATGATGTTGAGTTTGATGAAACAAATGGTTTTCAAGATGAGGAAGATAACTTGGATGATGTGAGAGGAACTCAATTAACTAATGCTATGAAAGAAATGGATATTGGTGATATTAGGCCAAAGCAAGTGATTGATGTGGATGACAACAAAGATCAAGTGCTTCAAAGTCCAATTACACAAGCTAGTGGTTCTCTAATGCAAAATCAAGCTAGTACATCATCTTAAGTGCAACAAGATCAACAAGTGGCTAGTACATCATCTCTAACTCATGATCAACATCAACATCTAAGCAATCAAGTCCAAGTGCTTCAACCAACTAACATTGCAAGAGACCATCTATTGGATTCTATCATTGGTGACATACAAAGGGGAGTTCAAACTAGATCAAGATTGGCATCATTTTGTGCACATTCTTCTTTTGTGTCAATGGAAGAACCCAAGGACATTGGTAAAGCATTGAGAGATCCAGATTGGGTAAACGCAATGCATGAAGAGCTCAACAACTTCAAGAGAAAATGAAGTATGGGAACTAGTTGAGAGGCCTAAGGATCACAATGTCATTGGAACAAGATGAGTCTTTTGCAACAAGCAAGATCAAGATGGGATAGTAGTAAGGAACAAAGCAAGACTAGTGGCTCAAGGTTACACACAAATAGGGGGTCTTGACTTTGGTGAAATTTATGCCCCGGTTGCAAGATTGGAAGCAATTAGGATCTTACTTGCCTATGCTTGTGCTCACAATATCAAGCTATATCAAATGGATGTGAAGAGTGCATTTCTCAATGGGTACATTCAAGAAGAGGTGTATGTGGAGCAACCTCCCAGTTTTGAAGATGACAAGAAACCCAATCATGTCTACAAGTTGAGAAAAGCTTTGTATGGATTGAAGCAAGCATCGAGAGCATGGTATGAAAGATTGAGAGACTTCTTGCTATCCAAAGGATTTGTCATGGGCAAAGTAGATACTACTCTCTTCACCAAGAAGATTGGGAAAGACTTGTTTGTGTTGCAAATATATGTTGATGATATCATATTCGGTTCAACCAATCAAGATTATTGTGATGAGTTTGGGAAAATGATGGCAAAGGAATTTGAAATGTCAATGATTGGTGAACTTAGTTTCTTTCTTGGACTTCAAATCAAACAAATGAAGGAAGGAACATTTGTAAGCTAAACCAAATACATAAAGGATATGCTAAAGAAGTTTGGTATGGAAGATGCAAAAGGAATCACTACTCCAATGAGCACTAGTGGAAGCTTGGATAGTGACAAGAATGGCAACATAGTGGATCAAAAACTATATAGATCAATGATTGGTAGCCTACTCTATGTGACGGCATCAAGGCCCGATGTAATGTTTAGTGTATGCATGTGTGCAAGATTTCAAGTCTCACCAAGAGAAAGTCATTTGAAGGCAACAAAGAGAATATTGAGGTACTTAAAGCATACACAAGATGTTGGATTATGGTATCCCAAAGGTGCAAGTTTTGAGCTAGTTGGATATTTGGATTCCGACTATGCCAGTGACAAAGTGGAGAGAAAGAGCACTTTCGGGACTTGTCAATTGTTAGGAAGATCACTTGTCTCATGGTCATCCAAGAAGCAAAATAGTATTGCACTATCTACCGTCGAAGCCGAATACATCGCCGTGGGTAGTTGTTGTGCACAAATCTTGTGGATGAAGGCAACATTGAAGGATTTTGGAATCAATTTCAAGAATGTGCCCTTGCTATGTGACAATGAAAGTGCCATGAAGCTAACCAACAATCCGGTTCAACATCAAAGAACAAAGCATATTGATGTTCGCCATCACTTTATTAGAGATCATCAATAAAAGTGTGACATTGCTATTGAGAGTGTGGGCACCGAAGATCAATTAGCCGATCTATTTACCAAGCCACTTGATGAGAAGAGATTTCACAAGCTAAAGAATGAGTTGAACATACTTAACTTCTCCAACATGAGTTGATGCACCCCATATATGACATGCCTCTCCTTCGAGCCCCAAGGTACAATTGGTTGACATGTCATACATTCTATGCTAAGGACTTGTTTAGTGCATCTAGTCATAATTTACATGTTCTAGGCTCATTCATGAAAATCAAATGAATTTGAAGTTTATATGGTGTCACTATTGTTTCCATGACTTGTATGATCTAGTGGTAGCATATAACTTGTTTAAGTAGCTTGTGATCCTAAGTGTTTAATCTAGAAAACTTGTCTAAATATTTGCTTCAACATGGTGCATGATAACCCTTCTAGTGAGGTGTGAAGAAGCTTGCCCTTGAATCAAACCGAAGCATTTTATTTATGCAAGCAATCTAGGTTGAATCACAAACTTGATCCTCACCCCATAATTTAACATGATAATCTATCTAAAATTGGTTCCTTGTGGTCATTGGTGCCAAAGGGGGAGAAAATGTTGTTCACAAAGATAGATTCTAAAGGGGGAGAAAATCCTAAAGGGGGAGAATTGATAAAAGAAGGGGATCAACTAAAATTTTGAGCACACAAGTAGGGGGAGCAAGCTCTTAAGCATGATTGTTGCATTTCCATGTGCACTTCAGATGTATGATGCATAGTTTTGCATTTCTTTTTCCCCGATACATTGCTTGTGTGGTGACTTGTTAGTATAACTTGAATGGTATATTGAGGTACTAGTATGAATAGGAAGTAGTTAGATTTTTCTTGCTTCATGTTTTTCGAAGTGGTACTAGAGCCTTGCTTATAATGTTGATCTCACGAGGTTTCTAGTTATGTTTGTGCTTTTCCAAGTGGTATCTAACTACACAAGGTGCTAAGATGGTGTTTATCGCTACTCCGATGGTATCACGCTTCAAAGGTCTATAATCTTAAACACTTAGCACCTATTGGTAGTCAATGCTCCTAATCTTTCCTATCTAACATGTATGCTTCCAAAATCCAAACATATAGCATACATGTAGGGGGAGCCATTGCTATCAATTTGAATTCATGATCACATGTCCATAATTCTTACACATGGTAATATACTTGGACAATGTGACATGGGTTCAATAAAAATTTTATCATAATATCTTTGTGAAAGGTTTGTCACCAATTACCAACAAGGGGGAGATTGAAAGTCCTATGTTTGGTGTTGGTAATTAGTGACAATGCCTAAGTACTAATCCTATGCCTAAGTTGTATGTAGTATATGAGGATTAGTACATTCCAAGGTTGGTGGCAAGATGGACATGGTGATCATGATGGCCACACTTGGATTTGGACGCAACCCTACGTGATAAAGGCAAAGGTATATGCTTAAGGGTTGTGTTTTAGTAACCAAGACACCTAGTGGGTGTGGTTACATTATAGGATAGATAGCCGTACTATAAAGAGAGGAATGACGCGGCTATTGAACTCCTAAGTGCCTCTAGGTGTGCATTTCATAATCATATGCATTTGGATAGAACTAATATCGCCTCGAAAAATGATTGTGAAAATGCTAACATACTCACACATGACGAGATCACTTGGTGGTGTTAGCACATTTGCAAAGGCGGTGGAGTTTGAGCGGTAGAGAGGGTTTGGGGTCCTCTCTCCCTCCCACCGAGCTTGCTCGGCGGGATTCAGGCGTTTTTGAGGAGTTGAAATGACTTTTTTCCACTACGCCGGAAGTCGGAAAAGAAACGGAGGCGAACGGAGGTCACAGAGGTGACCGGACGCTGGACCGGACGCGGTCTCTGTTTGACCAGACGCGTCCGGTCAGTGTTCAGCGTCTGCGCGTGTTTCTGTTTTTGATCGGACGCGGTGGCGCGTGTGGTCACTGTCGACCGAACACGTCTGGTCGTTCAGGGAGCTTACTGGACTCCAACCGGACGCTGGCACTGTGGCATCCGGTCAGTTCTGCAGCGTGTCCGGTCGCTGTTTTGTTGTGCGCTGCTCAGGCTTGACCAGCACGTCCGGTTCGTTACGGGACCAGCGCGTCTGGTCGAGCTTCGCGCGTCCGGTCGTTGCGTGGAGAGCGTCCGGTCGGTGGTTCGCGAGCGTAGTCGCTGTGTGATCGGCGCATCCGGTCAGTTTGACCAGCGCGTCTGGTCAGCGTGACTTCGGCTGTTTCAAGTTTCTAACGGCTATATTTGAAGGGGTACGTCTATAAATACTCGTTGGCCGGCTTAAGGCTCCATCTCTTGAACATTTGACATACTTGTGAGAACTTTGAGCTAAGCAACTCCCCTCCCACTCATCTCTCTTGCTTCTTTGCATATTCGAAGTGAGATTGAGTGATCCAAGTGCATTTACATTGTGAGATTGCATCTAGTTGGCACTTAGTGGTTGATTTGCTGCGGGATTCTTGTTTCTCTTGGTGGTTGCCGCCACCTAGACGGCTTGGAGTAGCTTGGAGGCGTTGGCAAGAGTTGGTGATTGTTCTTGGCCGCCTCCGGTGATTGTGAGGGGTTTGTGTCTACCTCGGCGAAGCGCCAAAGGCAATGTTAGTGAATTGCTCGTGTCATTTGCAATCTTTTGCCATTTGGTAGGTTCTTGTGGCGCCTTTTGAGAGGCTCAGTGTGTGACCGATTAGCCACCGAACCACGTGGTGAAGAGGGACACAACGGGGACTAGCATGCCGGCAAGCACGTGAACCTCAGGATAAATCTTCGTGTTATCACTTTCATATTGTGATTGATTGATCCCGGTGTTCGATTGTCTTGGTATTCATTGTTGATCATATTGGTTGGCTCAATACTTCGCTCCTGGGTGAAACTCTCCCAACTCAACTCCGCATTACTCTCTTAGTTATCTTTGCTAGCTAGTTAGCTTTGCTATAGTAGCTCCTTTGTGTAGCTTGCTAGTTGTAGTTGTAGTTACCTTCTCGGTTTGACTTGTGCGATTGAGTGCAAATACTAGAATTGTGAATTGGTTAGGTGGCTTACAAACACCCCGTAGGCTAAGCAAAACTCGCATCTCGCTATTTGTTATATTGATAAAATTATTTAGCTTGTCTTTGTAGAAAATTTTAAAATGCTATTCACCCCCCTCTAGCCATCAAGACCTTTCAGCTGCGCCCCCATCTCTAGCGAGCGGACGATGTTGGACGACTGCGGTCGAGCGAGCAGCGGTGCTGGAGTAGCAGCAGCAGGGCCGAGCCGACGGGCAGGCATTGAAGAATCACTAGAGGGCCTTAGCCGCGAGCAGGCATTGAAGAATCACTAGAGGGCCACGTCGCTGCTACACCGGTGAGCTCCATGCGCCACTAGCGTCGAGCTCCGCAACAACGAGCGTCCATTCTTCCAAGCAGCAAGGTGACATTATGCTGAAAGTACATATTGCAAGAATAAGTTTTAAATGTATCAAATGTTTTAGAGGTTTGTTGCAAGTGTTTCATATGGATGTTGCAAAAGTAGATCAGGATGTTATATATGTTGCAATGGTTGCACATATATGTTGCAAGCTTCTGTTCCCAATGTTCCATTTGTTTTTTCTAGACATATGTTGCAAGTATATTTATTTGTATGTTGCATATGTTTCACATTTATATTGTAAGTGTTTTATTTAGATGTTGCATATGTTTTACAATGGTTTTTGAGTGTTTCTCATGTGTTTTTATAAGTGTTTCGGATGCATGTTTCAAGTGTTTCATCTGTCTTCAGATATATGTTGTAAGTGTTGCATTTAGATGTTTCTAAAGTAGATCGGATGTTGCATCTTCCTCCTCGCTTTCTGTTGTCTCGCCTCGGTGTCTCCTCATCCTTCCTAACGCCGGCTGGGCATCCTCCGTCTCCTCCCCCTCTTCTCGATGCTAGGGACGTTCGGGGTTGCGCGAGCTCCGTGTGGTTGCGCAAAACGGCGTGGAAAACGGCTACAGGCGCGGGCATCCGGATGCCCCATTTGTTCAAATGTCTGGACACTAGCAAGCCCGTACACTATATACATTATTTTTCCCCAAAAAATTGGGTATTCTAGAAATACCATTGAATTCAAGTGGGCCGTCCCTTTATTAGACTATCTCCAACAGAGCTGGCAAAACTCGATGAAAACGCAAAATGCGTCCTCCACAGTGTTTTAGATGAAAGAAACATGCTCCAACAGAAGGCGCAAATAGGGCACCTATTTTGGGTAACAGGCAAACTAGACGCAAATAAGCGTTGCCTCTCTCTAGGACGCAAATCTCCGGTGGACCGGCCGGTGCCGGGGTCCTCCTCCCTCTCCCTCCTCTTCTCCCACCCCACTCCCACTCCCGCCAGCCATCCGCCCGGGCGCCCGCCGCCGGTTCCCACCTCCGCCTGCCTCCCCGCCAGCCGCACGTGCTGCTCCTCTTCCGACACGACGGCCATGAAGCACCGTCGCCCAGCGAAGGAGAACATCCGTGTGGAGGCGGCGCGGCTCCGGGGCCCGGCGCAGGTACGAGCCCTTCCCGCCGGTGCCCGGCGGCGACCCCGACGAGCGCTACTCACTAGACGAGGTCGGAGCGGAGGGAGGAGAGGAGGAGCGAGTCGAGGAGGTCCGACGGCAGCGGGAGCGCGCGGAGGAGGTCCGGCGGCCCGCGGACGACGGTGGCGAGGCAGGACCGCGGCGCTGGCAGGGCGCAGCCAGCACCGCCATGGGGGCCTACGGACGGGGGCGTTCGGCGGGGGTACTCGACTAGGTGGGCCCACGGATAGGGGCGCTCGGCCAGGCGGGTCCGCGAAAGAAGTCGCCAGCGACCTCGGCGCTCGGCAGCTTGGCGGGGAGGGAGGCGGGATCTGCTCGGCAGCTCGGGTTCGCTGTTGGGTCGGCTGTTGGAGAAGCCAAGTTTTGGGTACGCTACTCTTCTTTTACTGTGTACGACCCAAACCATGGAATAGGTCTCCTGTTTAGCTCTTTGCTGTTGGAGATAGTCTTATGCAGGTGGCCGTCGTGTTCGCCAGGGAAGCATGGGTCCCTGACACGCGCGGCGTCCACAGCCCACGCATGTTTTTTTCCACACGTCTGATAGAGACCTGGACAGTGGAACAACAAACTGTATTGTATAAAATTGCAGTGACCAGTATTTGTGTGCCCGAGTCTAAAATACCCTTCACTTTTAGCAACAGTGGTCCGCAATTTATATTATGAGCTTCGCTGCATTCTCTGCTCATAAGTTAGGTGTTGGTGAGCTATTGTGACTAGGGATGAAAACGGTACGGATATTTTCCGACCGTATTCGAGACCGAATCCGTTTAGAGGGGTTTTAATCCGTCCGTATCCGAGTCCGGATATTTAACATCCGATACCGTATCCATATCCGAATATTTAAATCACGTCTTTATGACGTCGATATCCAATCGTATCCTATCCGGCATTTTTTATATTATCCGTATTCGAATCCGAATCCGGACATGAATATGAAAACAAATACGATATTAGTGATATCCGTCCGTATCCGATCCGTTTTCATCCCTAGCAGTGACTTGTGCCGGGCCACGCGGAACTATAATGCGACGACCGCAAGTCTTCGGCTCGTTCCTTCCGGGCAAAATGCATGACTATACTCATTTAGGCAGTCAAATTCAACTCATACCCAGGCCACGTTTAGATGCTCAAAAAATTTCAAACCGATAAATAGTACCACTTTCGTCTTATTTGGTAAATATTGTCTAATCATGGACCAACTAGGCTCAAAAGATTCATCTCGTGATTTTCAACTAAACTGTGTAATTAGTTATTTTTTTTACCTACATTTACTACTTCATGTATGGGTCCAAAGAGTACTCGGAGGATCGAGAGAGTCAGCAAAAGCAAGATGCTAGCTAGCTGCCCAGCCAAGCGAAGGCCGGCTAGCTACTAGCTAGCAATCGATGGAGCAGGTCTGCAGGTGTGAGCACAATTAGTCGATGATTCTTGCTGCATGCACCCTAGCTACGCCGCATCGATATATACATCCATGGTCGATCCGGTGGCTAGCGCGGAGAGGATCATCAAGCAGGGCCGTCTCAACAATTTCTAAGGCCCATAGACAAGCAAGACAATAAGGGCTTAGCAACATAATATTTTAACATGACGGTTGAATTATATAGTAGTAATAAGAATTAACTTGCAACATATACTTAGTTTAAAAAATAGTCATATTACAACAAAAAAAACTAAACAATGGTGAAATAATTATATTATAAGTCACTGAGAATATACGGACGCAAACGGCTACAACACATGACACTCATGCCGTCATGGAAAGTCACTAATACAAACGACGAGTGAATATGAAAGTTTACAGACAGGCATGCACGGAGCCGTGGACTAGTTGTCGAACGCCGCACACACTAAAGTAAACCTAAACGAGTGAACTATGAGCCAAATACTGGCTGGCCCTACCCCTAAGACGGGCCTGTCATCAAGGTCGGGGCGGACACGGTACGCCGCAACGCGGCGGTGTGCCAGGAGATAAGGACGCGCGTGCTCAGGTTCAGCGCCGTGCTCTGGCAGCTGCAGCGTGCGGGTGCGGTGGATGACAGCCTGGCCATGGACGGCGCGCTGGACGACCTCAAGGAGACCCTCCGGCGCGCGCTGGAGCTCGTGACGGCGTGCCAGGAGCGGCGGACCGGCGTCGTCCGCCGGCTCCCTCGCGGCGGGGGACCTGGCGAGGCAGCTGCGCGCGGTAAAGGACGATATCCTCAACAAGGTCATGCTCGCGTCCTTCGCCACCAACGCTCACACCACCATCTTGCTGCTAACCATGCAGACCGGTGGTTACCTTCTGCCTCGGCTGCGACAGGTACGGTACCATATCCTCGTTGATCTATCTTAGGATTTGTTTGGCTGTATTTTAATCAACCAGAATTCACATCACATGGGCTGGGAATGGTCGAAAATAAACTCTCTCCTAACCCATGTAAATTAGGATGATTAGACTGCAGCCAAACAAATAGTCAAATAGTGTTCGAAGACTATATCTGTTTGGGGCGGTCAACTACTCTCCACCACTGGACACAGATCGTGTGCAGTGGGCATTCACACTGCAAGATATGCAGTGGCCATATCTAAGCCATTCATTGCATCAGGAACGGTAGGATTAGAGATCTCTTTTTACCTCCTTTCTTCATCTCACCTTTTACTCAAACGAATGATAATACAAGAGAGTAGCAGACCAGGTATGGAGATGAGCAGAACGCATGCCCATGTATTGAACATATATAAACAAAATAAGAGTTTGCTGAATTGTCAGCTTGTTCACATGAACGGACATATTGGATCTCTTTTGGTCCAGGTTACTAATTCATTGTTAAATCCTACATATATTTTACTCTAAACTGAAGTATTTTTCACCCAAAAGCTTAATACAAAAGCTGAACAAAAGAGCATTGTTCCTATCTTCATATACAAAATGCTGCCGTATCACCCAATAGCAGATTGGATCATGCCTTCAGTACATGGCCTACAAACAAAAGATAATTCAGATATGCCGATTTATAGATTAAATTGAACTAATATAATTTACATAGACTTACATTTATATTCTGCTAAAAATACCAATAATCTATCCCTCCAACCGAGTTAGGAATAGTGGCATCTTGAATAACACTTGAACTCTGAAATAAGAGAGAGGAAGCTAGATAGGAAAATAGCATGGGTCAAAGGATTATATTTTTTTAAGAAAAGGGTACTAGCATACCTTAATAAGTTCAGAAAAACAACTAAGTGATTCATATTGTTGAGATTTTTCCAAAGTAACATCTATGTTTTCCTCATATGCTTGGAATTCTTGCACAACATTTCCACTTTCTTCATGGTGTGTAGCTTTCTTTGTTTTCTTCTTGTTTGCATTGTTCTTCTTTTTCTTCTGAAATTTTTCAACCCAAGATTTCTTCCGTTTTGATCCACCATTTGGCTTTTCTTTCTTCTTAAGACCAGCAACATTTGCAAACTGTTCAGGTAGGCTGAATGGTGCTTGAACACTAGAATTTTCAACATCAATTTTAGGAGTTTCTCTGATTTTTGCTTCCACCTGCTTACTCACATTGTGAAGTGCCTCTTCAACAAGCAAGCAGCAATCTTCAAAATCAGCAGCTCGTGAAGCCAATGGAAAGAATATCCAGCAAAGATTTTTGTATCTAAGTGTAGCATCTAACTTAGGATTTTCCACTATATCCCTCCCATGCATATCTTGGATACTTTCTGTCCTTGCGCCTCGAGTCCATCGCTTCAAAATGTATCTTTCAGGCAATAACTTGATGTTCATCAAATCGAGACCTTTTAGTGCATGTCTACATAATATGCCAATTCTTTCAAAGAGTCGACAACTACATGTGACAATCTGATCAGCAAGGTTGACTATAACTGTACGCTCTACTTCAAGTGCAGATGACTCCCCAAGAGCTCCAATTGCAATGGAAAATTCAGTACTTTTGTCTGAATCTACTATGTAAGCTGCTAGCGACTTTTCATATTCAGTTTGGAAGGCTTCAAAAATTGCAGGTGTATATATCTTACTAGTTTGTACCAATATAGGTGCCATCATCCTAATTCTTGGTTGTTTCTTTCTAGATTCAAATTCAGCTTGTAACTCCCTCTCTCTTTTGTCTTCAACAACATGCTCCACACGCTTTAGAAATCTAACGATGTCCAGATCTGATTTCAAATGCATTTTCAATGCATTATTCAAGCTCTCACTTAGTTGCGTACTTCGCATTCCAATTGAAAAAACATCCAGCATGTAGCATTCAGCCCACTTGTGTCTCAACATGTAAATGCTGTCCAGCCAGGTCGATTTCCTTACTTTTCCTCTCATAGCATCAAAAGCTTCTTCAAATTCTGCCTTTTGTTCATACTGATACATGCAAGCACTGAAATCTAGCAAGATACTTGACTCTTCTTCGGTCTCAGACTCTTCTTCATTCTGAGAGCACAAGTGCTTTAATGCATTTTGTGATATATGCCAGGTACATAAACCATGCCATGTACTAGTGAATACATGGGCCACTGCCTTTCCCATTGCACTATCTTGATCAGTAAAAATTGTCTGAGGGTGTTTTTGATTATGGATTGACAAAAATGCGTTGAACAACCACTTGAATGACTCGAATGTCTCATCATACATCAAAGCAGCACCAAATACCACTGTCTCTCTAAATTGGTTGAAACCTACGAACACACCAAATGGCCTATATTCTTTGTTGGTTCCAAAGGTAGTGTCAAATGTGATGACATCGCCAAAGTGCGCATAGTCGACAATCATCTTTGCATCAGCCCAAAATATATTGGTTATCTGTTCTTCACAATCCATTTGAATGGCATACTGAAAGGAAGGATTCTCCACAGATTTATCTTGAAAATACTTCAGCAAACTTCCAGCCTCACCATACATCATCTCTCTTTGGCGCTTGGTCCGCAAATAATTTTTGTGATCACGATGAGTGTATCCGAGGTTACCTGATCCACCAACATATCTACTAAGAAACTCATGTGCTACTTTAGGTGCAATTCCAGAATCATCAGCCACATCAATATCAATTGCCTGATGCTTAGAAATGTTTCTCTGTGATGGCATTAGATGACTTGTTTGTGCAGTCTGAAGAATATGGTTGTGCTCAACAAATAAGTCATGTACTTTGTAAGTCTCATTTCCTCTTTGTAAAGTAATGCCCATACGAACCATGCAGCCTGTTCTTGTATGCGCCCTATTTCGCTTGAAATCTGAGAACTTCTTATCTTCAGCCCGAGAACCTTGATTTGAGCAAACAAACCTACATGTTGTTACTAATCCATCAAGAGGACTCTTGTTTGCATAGCACTTCCGAACATCAAACCCCATCCTACCACCATATGTGACCCAGAAGTTCCAAGCCTCGTCAACACTGCTAAATGTCATACTTATTTTAGGAATCCAAAAAGGAGTTGCAGCCACCCTGTAGTTGAAAATATTGTGCCAGTTTTATATTTGCCGGTAACCATCACAAGAACCAACCAAACAAAATCAAAATATTGTGTTTCCTAACATTCTTACGACATTTCAACAAATTTAATTCAACTATGAAGGAATTGATTAGCTAGCTTTGGAACAAGGATTAGCACAAACCTTGTAGGCGATTCCTCGAACACCTGTTGGGCGTCATCCATGGCACAATCTTTTGTAGCTGTTGGGGTGCTGGCTGGAATGCTTTGCGCCATGGGAGGTTGCTTGGGGGCATGGGGAAGGTGCGTGGTGCCGGTCTTCTTCGACGCACACGCCTTGCTCGGTGTCGTCGCGGACGCCGTGATGCCTCTTGGAGCGATGGGATGAGGACGTTGGAGGATTGCAGCTTCTACAGGCACCTGAGGAGCAGCATCGCCTTCACCAGTTGTGAGAAGAGGTCCTGGGTGTTTCATGGTGCGGCAGCTCACCAGCCTCCCTGCGTTCGCCCGCCGCCGGACGGCCCCGCCGCCTCGCTTTTCTGGAAATATGGCGCCAAGCTCTAGAGTTTCCCTCCAAATACACCAGGGGATAGGAAGGAAAAGGCAGGAACACATCCCACCGTTACTCATCGGATGAGTGGCTTAGATATGGCCACTGCATATCTTGCAGTGTAAATAGTCACTGCACGCGATCTGTGTCCTCCACCACTCGTCTCCTTTGTTAAATCCACCTCTTTTCGATCGGCAGACCGGACGGACGTCCGCGTCTAGACGCTCGCACTGCACTCTCATTTCTCGTGCTCGGGCCAGCACGACCTTTGCTCGAGCCTGCATTTCGCGTGCCCACGCAGGGCCCACACCGCCAGATCACGTGCAGGGATCGTTCGCGCCCTCTTCGCTTCTCACGCGTGTTGCAACATGTGCAACACCCGATCTACTTTTACAACATCTAGATAAAACACTTACAACAAATGTTCGAAATAGCTGAAACACTTACAACATACGTCTGAAACACTTGCAAAACACCAGAAAAAACTTGAAAACACGTGTGTAGCCAGTGCAAAAATATGCAAACATCAAAATGAAATACTTGCAACATAGTATAGAAACACCTGAAACACTTGTATATATATGCAACATCCCGATCCAGTTTTGCAACATCTCCAAATGAAACACTTGCAATATACGTCAGATAAAATATGTGGAACATACACTTGAAACATACGTGTATAGCCCATTTTGTAAAATGTGCAACATCCCGATCTACTTTTCCAACATCCTTATGAAACACTTGTAATTTACCTCTAAAACATCTGAAACATTGAAATGCACGCTTGCAACATGCATCATATCTCGGTGCGGTCCCTCCACCGTCTACATTGGGGCGCTGCAGTCGTAAAGGAGGTGGGGCCGGAGGGCTTCCACGTTAGACCCGACGCTTCTCCTTGCGCAGCGGCCTCAGTGGCTAGCTGGCAGCCGAGGGAGCAGTCACCATACGTGTGGGTGCAGCTGTGCCCGCGTCGTCAGGCGATGCAGGCCGCAGAGCAGAAGCAGCGGCAGGAAGCAGTGGGGCAGCACGATAGAGCAAGGGAAGGAGCAACGCGGGGTGACCGTCGACGGCGGAGTGGGCCACAAAGCAGGAGCAGTGGGGCGACCGACAGAGCAGAAGCAGGCGGTCACCGTCGATGTGGGGAGCAGAGTAAAGCAAGTCCATCGTCTCCTTCTCCTTTCCTTATCCAAGCGGCGCAATGGAAGAGACGAACGCGGCTGCTGTAATAAAAAAACGCGCGGGCGCAGAGCAGGGGTTTATTGGGCTGGTATGCAGACCCACGAAGGGGCATCCGGATGGACGGACGACCTGTATGTAGCATTTCCGTTTTCGATCTGCATGTCCCCGGTGGCTCCACTGGTGCTGTGAATGACCTTCTCCCCACCACCACCAACAAAATTATTAATGATTTTTTTGATACGTATCTTTGTTAGTGCCTAATTTGTTAATTTTTACTCCACACTAAGGTCCATAATTTTTTTTGAGGAAATTCTTGTATGATTCTATCATCACCATCGGTATCTCCAACATGTACAGATGCAAAAGGAAAATTACCCATCGGGGCATAGGCCACCATCCCTGTCCATGTCCCCGCAAATGTCATCGATCGGATGATATTTCTTCCCCATCCAGATCCTCAGCTCAGTATATATTGGGAACTAATCCCCACGGGATTTCCCATCCCCGTACAAATCATGAAAGATAACATTTCAGCCCACAACTTATTCTATCATTACATAAGGTTTGTTTGGTTTAGCTGTGAGTTATGAGCCGTGAAAAACTGTTGTGAGCTGTGCTGTGGAAAACTATTAGCTATTTGGTTAAAACATGTATAGCACCTACCCCTGTCTCTATCTCTTGAAATATATATGAAACAACTCTCTATTTCCACCTATTTCGAAAAGCAGAAAGCGAAAACCGAAAAGCAGGGTCCAAAGTGCTTTTAAAATTGTATACACGAAAGCAACTGTTTCAGAAAAAGCAGCTTCAAGTCTGGTTGTTTTTTTAATTTGCTTTTTGCACAGCCATAATCTAAGACATGAGCTTAGTAATTCATTCATCAGTCTTACAACAGAGCAACAACCAACTAGCAAGGCTGCAAGTTTTAGCATAGCTACATGTCAAGTCTAGGGGGGAACGATGAAGCAATGGTGGTGGCTGTGTGGCTGCTCACGGTACGCCTGCCACCTGGCAGTTCGGCCTCCACACAGGTGTGGCTGTGCAGGGCACAACGGTGGTGGATGATCGCAACACGCCCGGCTGCTATGGTTTGGCCTTGCACATGGTACTACATGGGTTCTGGCGGTGGCCGGTCACAGCGTGCCCAACTGTCTGGCTGCGAGCCCTGCTTAAGTGTGGCCACGTGGGGCTCAAGCCGACGATGCATTCAGGGGCGGATCCAGGGGGGCTGGGGGCTGTAGGCCCCTCGTGAGCCTCATTTCTCCGCTAAATCAATGTTGCTTAGCCTCAAAATCTCCACTAATCTTTAGCTCTAGCCTTAAATCTTCACTATTTAGCCCCCCTTTGTCCCTATCCTGGATCCGCCCCTGGATGCATTGGTAACCTGCATAGCGTGCTCACAGCGGCGGATCTACAGGGGGGCTGGGTGGGCTCCAGCCCCCCTAATGATTGGATTTACCACCAAAAACACTGTAGCAAAAACCTCAAATCACCGTTAAATCTTCATGCAAATCAACATCTCCATTGTTTTAGCCCCGCTTGATTCTCATCCTGCATCCGCCACTGCGCGCTCACTACCCCACGCAGGGCTCTGAGCTCACCTGCGATGTATCAGTGGCCTGCCCGCTCATTGCTCTTGCAACTGGTGGAGTCAGAGGCTGGCAGCTCAGGTTTTTTTCTTTTGAAAGGTACGGCTCAGGGTTGAGTGCCTGACTGGGTGGATAGGGTTACGGTACACATGCCTATACATACATTGAGGTGGAGTTAGGCCTTATTGGGCTAATTTGAGTTGGGCCATAGACATTGACGTGTAAGCCGACCTGATCAAGCTTAATAGGGCGGGGGCACAAGGATGGGGGTGAGAGAACTGTCCTGGACCCATCGGCGTCAACCCAATAGGGATAAATGTTCTATCAATTCAGTCCCGTGGGGGATACTCTGGCCTTATCACCATCCCCATGTGGAATCGGAATCAGGGTCCACTGCTACCTCTACCTACTGCCCCCACACCCCCGCCGCGAAGAGAATGGTGTTTAACATGAAAAGTACAGTATCAAGTATGTAAAGTAACATAGTTTAATGGAAATACATAGCTTCTAACTTGTTCAATATAGTCATCTTGGGATGCACACGATTTCATTTGTTACATAGCTCTTAAAAAACTGACTTATAGTATAGACTTCACCGTGATACCATAAGCATATTATTTTCCATTTCAGGATACAGGAATGGTGGAGGTTTCACATAACAATCATTCCGCTAATGTGGAGATATCACATAACAATCATTCAGCTAATGTGGAGATATCACATGATCAAAGCAATGAACCTGGAGGAAGAGAGCAGACTACTTCGTTTGTAGGTAAGATATGATCCATGCACAGTAAAATCAGTAGCTTAAAGGAATATATATAGGACATATATAAAACACAAAGATTTAGCCTAGTGTCTCTATGTTACATCCCGTTCATCTCTCTGGAGGGTAGGAGATTGGGGGTGGGAGTTATTGTAGATGAGCTGGGTGTATGGGCCCCATGTCCCGTTTGGCCTCATTTAGATGTAAGTGTCCATAGGGCTACATGGGGTCTCTATTGGAAGTTTCAATGTTATAAATGTTTTCCAATTTTCTGCATAAAAAATGAATGACTATTATGGCAAAATGTTCACAGTTGAATAACCTAAATTCTAACTAACCTTGGCGGTATGTGTGTTGGTTCCTCAGCAACCTTAAGAGAATTTATGTCTACTGAAGTATGGACTGCCACAAATGGATACTCAGACAGCAACATCATTGGTCGAGGTGGCTCTAGCACAGTCTACAAGCTACTCCATATATATATACACTTGATATTCTAATAAAGTGTATATCTCTACCAATCTTCATCTAACCAAAGCAAGTGGTATCAATGCTACATTGGTCACTAGGTCACCACTATTATGGCTAAAGAGATGAGGAGATCCTTATTACATAGCTTAAAAACTAGAGACACTATTTAGTACAATACAAGTAAAAAACTACAAATACTGCTTGGTAAACATGGTGGCAGCAAACGAAGAAGACGAGTGAAGAATAGTCTCGAAGTCCATCAAGAGTATCTATGCTAGTCTCCAGCACTAAGAAAACCAGTGTACTCGAAGGCCCTCTAAACCGTCTGTGCTAGTTGCACAAGAGACACACAGAAGAAGAGAGCCACTAATGGGCAGTGAAGGCACAAGAATAGTTGGTAGGAGCAAGAAGCTGCCTCAAACTATGGGGAGGTACTACCACCTCCCTATGCACTAGGTGTAACAATTTTTAGTGCATGGCTTTGGATACTGAAGCCTGACAGAGGTGAGGATGACTTTCCCTTTTTCAATGCTAGCGTGTGAAGAGGTGATGTGGCGCTACACATTGTGTAAACGCTACAAAGTGGTACACTATTTCGATTTGTTCGACTATTTATCCCATTTAGCTAGTTGTTTAGCTAATTTAGCCTGAATAATGGCTAAACGCCAGGTGACCAACTACTTACTGTTTAGCATTTTGGAAAACACTAGTGACACTGTGGTAGATAAAACCACTATTGAAACTGCTCAGGTTGGTAAAGTAGGCGATTTCAAACATCTGGTTTTCTGGATCATTGAGGAAAATCAGATCCTGGTATATTGGTGTAGTCTAATCACTTGATGCAACCAATATGATTAAAATCACTTGGATGGAAGCTCATTACTAAAATGAGTGTCGTAGATGTATGGTTGTACTTGATCTTGTACTTGGTCTTATAGTAAGTGTTTTCTTTTATTAGTATATCAATAATTGTGGTGTTGTTGTTTTTAATAACATGAATCAATCTTACACCTGGTGCTACCACTTTTTAGGGTGTACTGGAGGATGGGAACGTGGTTGCCGTCAAGATTTTTCATAATTCTTCCTTGGGATGGGCGCACAATGACAATGCATTTGTTCTTGCTTCAAAGCTTCAGCATAAAAATATAGTGAATTTTCTGGGATACGCAGAAGGCAGAATTGGTGAAGATAGCAAACAACAATATATTTGGATTGAAGAATACATGCCAAAGGGAAGCTTGCGCAATTTTGTTTATGGACAAGGTATGTTACCATTGAAATAGCTTAATAACAGTCATGTCATTATTAAGATGTACCTCTGCAACGTTTTCTGGTTAGCAGCAATAGGCTATGGCAAAGCTCACATCTAGAAGGTCCTTCAACCCCACCCATTGATACCCATCTCTTCCTGATCTAATGACCACACGGTGGTGAGAAGGATCAGGGACCTGCCCTCTGTCGATCCAGTAGTTTTTGTATGTTCATTATTCAGACTATTTCTATTCGGTCGGTGGCTTCTTCGATGTGGCAATCAAGCACGGCTTTAACTTTCCATTTTTTTTGTTTGATTAGCGGATCAGCTCCAAGCCTTTGATGATATCTTAAGAAAGCTAGTAAGGGGATTCTTTTGTTTGCATGTCTATTTGTGAATGGTAGGGAATTTGTGTCGTCCCTTGGTGAGGGTTTGGCTTCCGATTCTTGTCTCGTCGGTGCCTTGGAGGCGATGGCGGGAGGTGTTTCTAGGGCGGGGGTGAGGACTGTTACGAACGACGTATGGAATATGAAGTAAAACGAAATCAATCACAGCGGAGACACATGATTTAACGTGGAAAACCCCTCCAATGCGAAGGGGAAAAACCACGGGCACCAGCCAGCAACAATCTCACTATCTCAAGAGTTTTGGGTTACACGCCTGTGGCGGCTTACAAGAGAATCAAGTCTCCAAGAAACCCTAGCAGGCCCAGCCTTCGGCTTTTACGGGCCTCCGCTTCGCTCCGTCAGAAGCCCGGCCTATATCTTGCAGTGAATTTGGAACAACTCCAACAAAACTCCACCTTGAGACAAATTCATCTTGTATCATAAATCAACCAATCATCCTGAACAACAAAAGATAGAAAACCACTAGTGCCAACAATAGTCTCTTGGACTATTCAATTAAACCAACTAAGCTTGAGCATAACTCAAACTTAGCAATAGGAACAGGCTTTGTCATCATATCAGCAGGATTATCATGAGTACTAATCTTGCATACCTTCAGCTTACCTTCTTCAATCACATCTCGCACAAAATGATACTTGATATCTATGTGCTTAGTTCTCTCATGGAACATCTGATCTTTAATGAGGTAAATTGCACTTTGACTGTCACAGTGCAAACTTATGCAAGATTCAAATCCACTGAGTTCAACGTACAAACCTTTCAACCATATCAATTCTTTGCACGCTTCACAAATAACCATATATTCTGCTTCAGTAGTAGACAAAGCAACAACAGACTGTAACGTAGCCTTTCAACTCACAGCACAACTGCCAACAGTAAACACATAACCTGTAATTGATCTTCGCCTGTCCAGATCAGCAGCATAATCAGAATCCACATAACCAATGAGACCCTTATCAGTTCTTCCAAACTTCAAACAGGAATCTGCTGTGCCTCTAAGGTACCTGAAAATCCACTGAACTGCCCTCCAATGTTCTTTGTCAGGATTAGACATATATCTACTAACAAGACTCATAGCATATGACAAATCTGGACGAGAGCAGACCATGACATACATCAAAGACCCAACAACACTAGAATAAGGAACCCTTGACATGTACTCAATCTCTGCATCTGTACTAGGACACTGAGCAGCTGACAACTTAAAGTGAGGTGCAATAGGGGTACTAACAGCCTTAGCATTTTACATGTTGAAACGCTGAAGAACTTTATTGATATAATTTTGTTGACTAAGAAATAGCAAACCAGATTTTTTGTCTCTACTAATTTCCATACCAAGAATTTTCTTAGCACTACCAAGATCTTTCATATCAAACTCACTACTTAACAACTTCTTTAACTTAGTGATTTCATTCTTTCTCTTGGCAGCAATCAGCATATCATCAACATATAACATCAAATATATAAGTGATCCATTAACATGCTTGATGTAAACACAGCTATCATATCTAGATCCTTTGAAACTGTGTGACAACATAAATGAATCAAACTTTTTGTTCCACTGACGAGGGGACTGTTTCAAACCATACAAGGAGCGCTTCAACTTGCACATATATTTTTCCTTACTAGGCACTATGAACACTTCCGGTTGGTCCATGTATATGTCCTCCTCTAGCTCTCCATGCAAAAACGCAGTCTTCACATCTAACTGCTCAAGCTCAAGATCATGTGAAGCAACAATATTCAAGAAAGTACGAATTGAACTGTGTTTTACCACTGGAGAGAACACATCATTATAGTCAACATCCGGAATTTGACTGTAGCCTTTTGCAACTAACCTTGCCTTATACTTTGGAGGCTCGTTTGAAGATAAACCCTCCTTTCTCTTGAAGATCCACTTGTAGTTTATGGTCTTCTTTTCCTTAGGCAAAGGAACAACCTCCCATGTACTGTTCTTCTCAAGAGACTGTATCTCCTCATGCATAGCAGAAATCCAATTATCACTATCAGCACAACGAACAACTTCTTTATAGGTTGCTGGCTCATGAACATTCTCCACCTGTTCAGCACAACTCAAAGCCATAGTAAGACAAATTACATTCTTCGATAAGACGTTTAGGAGGTACAACTGTCCTTGTTGACTTGCGTTGAGCAATAGGTAATTCCTCCTGTAGCTGCAAACTAGGAGGAGTTTGCTGAACATCATCATGAGCATCATCATCAGCAACATCATTATTATGGTCATCCTGCTCATCAGCAGGCTCCACCTGCACATCTATATCATCATCAACATGCTCCATCTGTATGCGCATACTCTGCAGCTCTTTTTCTGGAACATGATCTGAGGGCAAACTGTCAGTAAACATCACAGATTCATTGAATACAACATTCCTGCTCATAAAAGTCTTCCCTGTTTCAGGATTCCACAATTTATAGCCTTTAATTCCTGAACCATAACCAAGGAAAAGACACTTAACAGCTCTAGGCTCTAATTTTCCATTGTCAACATAAGCATAAGCAGTGCATCCAAAAACTTTTAACTGTGAATAATTAGCAGGCGTACCAGACCATACCTCAATAGGAGTTTTCTTATTTAGTGGAATAGAAGGTGACCTGTTTATCAAGTAACAGACAGTATTAGCAGCTTCAGCCCAAAAACGCTTGCTCATCCTTGTATGAGACAGCATGCAACGGGCCTTGGAGATAATGGTCCTGTTCATCCGTTCTGCCACACCATTCTGTTGTGTAGTATGGGGTATGGTGTGATGCCTAACAATGCCTTCCTGTCTGCAATAATTATTAAAGGCATACGAACAAATTCTCCACCATTATCAGTACGAAGCAATTTTACCTTCCTTTCAGTTTGTCTTTCTATCATTACTTTCTAGTTCTTAAAAGCAGCAAAAGTATCATCTTTCTGTTTTAGAAAATAAGGCCAAACCCTTCTAGAGTAATCATTAATAATTGTAAGCATGTAACGAGCACCACCTAGTGAGGGCTTCTTAGAAGGACCCCATAAATCAGCATGAACATAATCAAGAGTACCTTTGGTGGTGTGAATAGAAGTGTTGAACTGTACCCTCTTATGCTTGCCGAAAATGCAATGATCACAAAAATTTATCTTACTCGAAGTGCAGCCTTTTAGTAGGTTTCTCTTTATCAAATTTGCCATACCATGGTGACTCATATGTCCCAAACGTATGTGCCAAAGGTTAGTTTTACTAGGTTTTTCATTAGTAACAGCAGCAGCAGCGGAATCAGAACCATGTAAAGTACACCCTCTAAGGACATATAACTTTGCAGAATTAAGATCACCTTTCAAACAGACAAGAGAACCTTTTGATACCTTCAGAATGCCATCTGAACCGGAATATTTGTAACCTTTTGCATCAAGCGTGCTCAATGAGATAAGATTCCTGGACATCCCTGGTATATACCTGACGTTTTTCAGCGTGCGTGTCATGCCATCATCAGTCTTGATCTGAACTGATCCAATCCCCACGACGTCACATGGGTTATCATCTCCCATCCGCACAACATCCCCTTTCTGCACAGACTTATATGTCCTTAGAGGGTGTACTTTACATGGTTTGTTATGAACTAAACCAATTTCTGTTAGTGCAAATATGAAATGAACATGCGGAATCTAGAATCCATTCATCATGACCAGCAACACAACCAGCAAGCACTATTAGACAATCTCCAGAATCATCATCAGACGCAGCAACAGCAACAGAGACCTTACCAGCCGACTTGTTTTTTCTCTTCTCCTTATTCTATACTTTTCTGCAATCCTCAACATTATGATTTATCAGCTTGCAATAAACACAGAACTTTTTATTACTATGCGGCTTCGACTTTGAACGGCCTCTCCTCTCGTAGTTCTTTCTACCATCAATGCTATCATATGAGGATCTGTTATCAGTTCTGCCTCTCACATGCAAAGCTTCGCCCTTTGAGGACGACGTTCCGTCATGCTGCACCATAACTTTCATCTTCTCCTTAGACTGGAGAGCCTCATAAACTTCCTTTAGGGTTAGTTCATCACGGCTCAAAAGTATGGTGTCACAAAAATTTGTATACGAATTTGGCAAAGAACATAACAGTAGAAAACCTAAGTCCTCATCATCATACTTCACCTCCATCGACACTAGGTCGGCCACGATCTTCTTGAATTCAGCGATGTGGGTCATCACCAAATCCTCCTCCTTCATCCTCAGAGTGAACAGCTTCATCTTCATCTGCATCTTACTGGTTAGATCCTTGCACATACAGATCGATTCCAGTTTCAGCCATAGTTCTGCAGCAGTTTTCTCTTTCAAACACTCCTACAAAATATCATTATGAAGATGTAACTGAATTAGGGCGAGAGCTTTCTGATCCTTGCGGATCTCCTCAGGAATCCAATCGGCCTTCCTCTTGCCGAAGTTATCCAGCGCCTCATCGTAGTCATGAGTCTGCGCTAGAATTCCCCGCATCTTGACTTGCCATAGCGAGAATCGCGTGTCGTAGTTCAGCAGCGGAAGATCAAACTTCATTGACGTCGTCATGAACCCTACAGCAACCGAAGCTCCGATACCACTTGTTATGAATGACGTATGGAATATGAAGTAAAACGAAATCAATCATAGCGGAGACACACGATTTAACGTGGAAAACTCCTCCAATGCGAAGGGGAAAAACTACGGGCACCAGCCAGCAACAATCTCACTATCTCAAGAGTTTTGGGTTACACGCCTGTGGCGGCTTACAAGAGAATCAAGTCTTCAAGAAACCCTAGCAAGGGTATATATCCGGCCCAGCCTTCGGCTTTTACGGGCCTCCGCTTCGCTCCGTCAGAAGACCGGCCTATATCTTGCAGTGAATTTGGAACAACTCCAACAGGGACTGGGTAACCTAGCCTCCCACTTCCCCAACCTTCCAGTTGGATTGGCTCTGGGATTTCAATGTTCAACCTTCAGCCCCGTGAGCCAACTTAGGAGATTGGAGATGAGAGAGGATGAGTTATGAACTTGGGTGCAATTTCTATGCAATTTGCGCATATCTTCTGTGCTTATGATGTAAGTGGTCTGTACTGCTCAAAGTTTGTATACAATGCCATTTCATTTGTTTGTAAAAAAAGACTTGTCTCCTAATTGACGTTGTTCTATAGATTTGTATTATGCAGGACCCCAGCTACTTCATCATTGGTGCTTCCTAATGCGGATAATTGAGGGGATAGCGCAAGGTGTACATTACCTACATGAGCAACACATTGTACATTTGGATCTGAAACCAGATAACATCCTCTTGGATTCAGAGATGAATCCTGTGATTACTGATTTTGAACTATCTAAAGTGTTGAGTGATACCAATATTCTGTGAAAAATGTACCAAGCTCTTACAATTACAAGGTCTGGAGTGCATTCGAGTCGTAACCACCAAGATGATACAGAGATCACCAGCGACCACAACAAGATAGCAGGCACATTGTAAGAAGTCATTTCTACATTAATATTTATTTATCGAAAAAAATTCTACATTAATATTTCTGTTCATATGAATACATGGCACACATATTGTTCTAGTCCAATCTTCTTCCTTATTCATCTTCTGTTTATCCATTCTGTTCCCTTATTTATCTTTCTTGATGTCTTTACTTTTCTCTTAACCATTCAGTCCATACATAGCTCCAGAGCTTACGGCAGATGGTATTATTTCAAAGAAGAGCGATGTGTATGCTTTTGGCATCACCCTCCTGGAGGCTATCAGTGGTATCCGCAGGCGTACTGAATTTCCTTTGCATCGATGGGTAAATATTTACAGTCACTGCAATATGGATCAGTTATTATATATCCGCAAAGAAAAAATATGTATGGATCAGTTATTGTTTCTTACTGACACCCCCAAGTAAGATAGAACACATTCATATATACAATTACATATACAACGGTTTATAATAGATCATACAAGTATTGCCATATGAAATTTTGAATGGCATGGAGGAGCGAGAGAGCTGAGAGAGAGAGAGAGAGGTTGTTGTCTTGCAAAACATCGATCCCAAATTTAACATTAATTAGATGACTTCTTCACATCGTATTAGTTGTTGTCATGCTACTCATAACATCCATTTTGTCCACGTACAAATTAAGAGCATGCAAAATTACTAAGAAGAACAACTAAAAGACACCCTATTATAAAGGTTCTTTATTAAGTCACCAAAGAAATAGACCCTTCGTTCTAAATTATAAGATATTTTGGCTTTTCTAGAAATATTATTTTAACTAAGGATGAAAACGGAACGGAAATATCCCGAACCGAACCGTATCGTTTTCTGTATTTTATCCGATCGAATTCGTATTTTTGTGTCTGACTTTACCGTTTTCGCTTTCGTTTTCGTATTTCAAATGTAAAAGTAGAAAACGGTTTAGACATTTTCCGACCGTTTCCAACCGTTTTCTATTTTTCTACTTTTAATTCGGAATATCCCGAATTCAAAATTCAGTTTAAACCGAATTTTGTTGTCAATCATTACTGTCTAGGCAACTAGGCAAAGGCAAGTGTGGAGCACTGATGCTCATTGGCCGTATTATATAGGCAGCTCACCCTCGTCGCGCCTCCCTGAGTCGTCGAGGTAGGACTAATCACCTTGCACGGTGCTGTATGCTTGCATGGCTGCATCTGACTTCACGCGGCGCTGCTGTTGCATTGCATGTGACTGGGCCGACCAAAAGAGAGAGAGCTAGATGGGCCAGATGTTGTTGCTATCCTTTCTAGTCTAGTACCGATGGCATCTCAAATTTTCCTCTTTTTTCTTTTTTTTCTTTTCTTTTTTTTTCTCTTGTCAAAGAAACCAAATTGATAAGTCTGCTCTCTTACACTTGAAATTTGCCACGATAACACTTGTTAATTGTTATGCATTATGGATCAGTTTTCCGTATTGAATTTTCGTATACCGACCGTGTTCGATGTAATTTCGCTCGAATGGGTTCGTTTTCGAAATTCTCGATATTCCGTAAGTTCGCGTTCGTTTTCGTGTCCGGCTTTACCGTTTTCGCTTTCGTTTTCGTATTCAAATATAAAAGTAGAAAATGGTTGAAGAGTTTTCCGACCGTTTCCGACCGTTTTCATCCTTAGTTTTAACTATGTATCTAGATATAGTGTATATATAAGGGTATCAGAAAAGTTATGTATCTGCGAAAGCCAAAACGTCTCATAATTTGGAATGGAGGGAGTATATGTGGTAATACATAACAAGACAGCCTCTGAGATATCAAAATGTTGTAAATGTGTTTATTTCACATGCATGTCAGGGTTGGACGGCTTGGGAAGCTGGACGAACAGACAAGGAGTTTGATCCGGTAGTGTTTAAGGAGCCCCAGTTAATGGAGATTAGAAGGCACATCCAGTTGGGACTTCTGTGTGTTCAGCAGGGCCCCAAAGAAGCCAACATACACTGAATCCTACGACAAATGGATTCCTTCTGGCAACCGTTTTGAGTCCTACATGGAATCAGTTCCTTCTCCCAGCCCTTTTGTCCAACCAGCAGACACCGACTTGTATGAAGAACAGAGTCCTCTCATTCCAAGACAACGACGCTGCATAGAATGGGTTCTTCCTGACAGTCCTTCTGCCTGGTCAGAAGGATCATTGAGCCCCCGGTGAGGATTCAGTTTGGCCCATACGGCTCAGCTATCTTGTAATGCCACCCCTTTGTTGTCATCTCATCATTCATCTGTAAATTCTTTCCATACATGGTGTATTAACTGTAAGCAGAAACCACGTTGTGTTCCAGCCACAGCTGCAGGAGATTAGTTTTTAATTGCTATACTATCATTCTACTTCAAACTAGGATCGCAGATGAATTTTAAGTGCCTTCTTCTATTTTGTTTTGCTGTTTCATTCCATGTTCAGTTTCCTTTTCAGCTTGCTTTCCAATGTTTCTTAACTAGCAAGATTACCTGTGCAAATAGTGCGACTAGACTTGTTGAGTAATTATTTTTAGCATCACAAACACTTGGTTTTAAGCTCATAGACATATATATGGAATCCAATGAAACATAGTTTCATATGATTATTTATTTTTGTACAAACCACTACATAGAAAAAGCTTGATACTAACAGACAATAATTAACTCCATAAAATGTTGGGTCCTACGCCCATCACCTGAGATGCGTCACTAGCTTTGTCAAAAGTGATGGGTGAAGTTTTGTGGAATATCAAGAAAAGATATCAATTTTACTAACTATAAGGGCTCAAGATGGAAAAAAAGTCGACGAAGGCATGAAGCGATGGTATGGATCCTGAGGCAACCTGTGAAGATGATCGTCTCACATCGCAGACGTTGGATTGAATGGTCTTGTTGGCTTCATCCATACCTCAAGTCCCTGCCGCACTCGTCTGGGCTGAAGCTAGAAGTAAAGGAGTGGATGTCACAGGATTTGTTAGCATGACATCATTTTCGCCTGAGCTGGGCTCAGCCGCTCAGCAGGTCCGTTATGTATCATCCTCTGTAAGTTCTTATGCCACACAGGTGCACGCACTGTGGGCTTGTTTTGTTCTACCGTCAGTCAAGGTTGTCTGGCCAAGCAGCAGATCCAGACCATCGATTTCGGTTGCATGGAGGCCAAGATTGATGCTTCGCGAGGAACCTACCAGAAAGGCCGCCAACCAAATATGCCCTGTGTGCATGACCAGATAAGTGATGAACTCCTATGATCATGCGGACAACAAACTGAGCTAACGATAGGCTATGCTGCGGCTGCATGTAGTTGTTGCACTGTAAGTGGATGCATTCAAAGATGCCCATACATGAGACTACGGAGTCCTCTTGATGCCTTGTTTGGCAAGTGGGGCACATAATATACATTTATGGATCCATCTTGGATTAGTAGCTCGTGTTGCTTCCTTACAACATATGCACTCGCACAACATGGAACAGTAAAAAACTAAAAAAACTTAACATTTTGGGAATCATGAAAAAATTGAAAAATATTAGGGGAGCAAAATTTGTGGAATGAAACAAATAAAAATATATCATGGACCAATTCGAAAAGGAGGGACAAAATTAACCATCACACAAGCATGCCTACTTGGACTGAAATAATGTTTGTTTTATGTGCTGAACTCTAGCATCACTATGGGAAACGCCAACGTTGCCGAGGGTCAAATACTTTGCCGAGTGCCTTTTATCGGGCACTCGGCAAAGACATTCTATGCCGAGGGCTGCTCTTGGCAACGGGGGACACTCGGCATAGAATGTTTTGCTGAGTGCCTGGCACACGGCAAAGAGGCCCTGTGCTGAGGGCCCGGCTCTCGGCACAGCCAGGCTCTTGGCAAAGACACCGTCCACTGACGGTTTGCACCCTGCCGTCACTCTTTGCCGAGTGCCAGCTGTTAGGCACTCGGCAAAGAGTTTTTTCTTTTTTTTGGTAATTTCTTTGTCGAGTGCCCTCTCCCTGGCACTCGGCAAAGAATTTTAATTTTTTTTGCACCTAAATTTTTTTACAGCCTTGCTACAATAGTAGGAGCTTAATTTTTAAATTTGGTACATTTTTGTTTCTTTTTGCTATATTTAGTTAATTTGTTTCATTTACTTGAATTTTTCTGTAAAAAGCAAATTTGAACTGCAGGTGCATGAAATAATGGAACTTAGCGATTCAAAAAATGATATTCATGCTTTTGAGCGTATTGTGAGGCCGTATCTAGGGACAGACGTGAAAATTCAAGCATCCTATGCACAAAACATAGCCACCAACTTGCGTGCGATTTGATTTTAAATTATATAAAATGCAAACGAAGTCCGAAAATCATGAAAACAGACGTGAAAATTCAAACATCCTATGCACAAAACATAGCCACCAACTTGCGTGCGATTTGATTTTAAATTATATAAAATGCAAACGAAGTCCGAAAATCATGAAACTTGTCAAGATGCCGTGACATCGCATGTGGAGTCTATGGCAAAAAAATTGAAAATGTTTTGAGTAAGTGGTGACGCACGATGCTAGAAACCCAGACATCTTCACATGTGATCACGTGGAGATCATGTGGAGATGTCTGGGTTTCAAGCATCGTGTGTCAGCACTTGCTCGAAACACTCTCAAATTTTTATCACAGCCTCCACATGCGATGTCATGACATCTCGACAAGTTTGGTGATTTTTGGACTTCGTTTGTATTTTATATAATTTAAAATCAAATTGCACGCAAGTCGGTGACCATGTTTCGTGCATAAGATGTTTGTAATTTCGCATATGTCCCTAGATACGGCCTCACAATATGCTCAAAATCATGAATGTCATTTTTTGAATCGCTAAGTTCCATTATTCCATCCACATGCAGTTCAAAATTTCTTTTTATGGAAAAAATTTAGTAAATAAAACAAATTAACTAAATATACCAAAAAGAAGCAAAAATGTACCAAATTTGAAAATTTAGCTCCTACTATTGTATCAAGGCTGTAAAAAAATTTTGGGTGTAAAAAGAAAACAAATTAAAATTCTTTACCGAGTGTTTGAGAGAAAGCACTCGGCAGAGATGGTAGAATCCGCCAGCCAAACAATCGCAAAAAAAAAATTTAAAAAATAAAAAATTCTTTGCCGAGTGTCGGGTCAGGGGCACTCGGCAAAGTTTTTTTAGAGATATAAAAATTCTTTGTCGAGTGTCGGATCAGAGGCACTCGGCAAATTTTTTTAAAAAAAATATAAAAAATTCGTTGCCGAGTGCCAGGTCATGGGCACTTGGCATAGTTTTTTTTAAAAAAATAAAAAAATTCTTTGCCGAGTGTCGGGTTAGGGGCACTCGGCAAAGATTTTTTTAAAAAATAAAAAAATTCTTTGCCAAGCGCCGGATTAGGGGCAGTTGGCAAAGTGTTTTTTTTTAAAAAAAATAAAAATTCTTTACCGAGTACCGGGTCAGGGGCGCTTGGCAAAGTTTTTTTAAAAGAATAAAAAATTCTTTGCCGAGTGGCCAATCAGGGGCACTCCGTAAAGTTTTTTTTTTAAAAAAATCTTTGCCGAGTGCCGGATCAGGGCACTCGGCAAAGCCTCTAAAGAAAAAGATCGGCCGGCCCACCCACACCGCACACACACACATGCACACCACGAGCTGCCACCGCCACTCCACCGCGTGCGGCCACCCCACGGCCCCGCGCCCCCGCGCCACGCGCCACCGCCCCGTGCCCCTGCGCCACGCCTGACCGCTCCTACGCTGCGCGCCATGCGCCGCCGCCCATGCCCGGCCGCGCCCGGCCGTGCCACTCCTTGCCCACGCCACACGCTGCTCGCGTCGTGCGGGCCCCACACGCCAGCGCCCGGCCGCGCCCGCACCGTGCGCGCCGCCTGCGCCGTGCGTCACCACCCTTGCCAGGCCACACTCGCCCGCACCGTGCATCGCCGTCCTTGCCTGGCCACGCCACTCCCCGCCCTGCATCGGCCTGCGGCCAGCCGCACCACTGCCCGCCCATGCCCGGCCACTAGTGCTCAAGGAGGAGCATCGCCCGGCCTCCCACCCTCGATCGTCGCCATCTCCCCAAGGTATAGTGGTGGTGGTAGTAATTGTTGTGGTAGTAGTAGGAGTCGTAGTAGTAGTAAAGTTCAGTAATACATGGCGTATGGATTGGAAAAATATATGTGCTTGACGGCCATCAAGCTGTTGATATATATGTGGTTGTCGGCCTTCGTGCCATTGTATGTTGCAGGTTTTGGAAACCTCACCGGGCATGGGAGGTGCTACCGAAATTTTAAATGGACACTAATCTCTTTGGTTTTTATGCAGGACAGGGACCTGTCCGAGCCGAGCCAAGCCAGAGTACCTAGGCGACCCCGGTCGTCTTTATCGCCGTGCGGGTCTACTAGCACCGCGTCGCCTCGCCACTACACCGACTCACCACGGCCCCGCTAGCCTGACTCCACCGCCACCCTCGGTATAACCCCTCTTTCCGTCTCATGATCGTAGGTCACCTAACCTAGTTAGGCGTCTCCCATTCGAAAGATATATAGTTGGAGGTATGCATATCATTGCATATCTATGCTCGTACCTGTTTCAATCGTCCACATTTTTTGGACGGCCTGCGGATGCGTAGATGAGTTAGTTTCTATGTTCTGCTTCGATCCAAGATAGAGTTTTGGCATCACCTCCCTGTTATTCTCCGGATACACACTCTCCCTTTCTAGGACATGTATCTATAGAACAACGGAGAGGTGCTACCAAAATTTTGTCTTGGGTAGATGTAGAGCATGGAAACTAACCTTATCTACGCATCCACAGGTGGTATTAGGACCTATCCTCACCTATTAGACAGTAGGAACGCCCTATAGATGTAGTTGATGGTTAATTTGCTCGCTATTATATATGTTAGAGGATGGATGACCGTGAGTGGATGTACACGGGCCGCTGAAGTGTGGGTGATTTCACCCAAGAATGGATGATGAAGACCAATGATTTCTTAGAACTAGCATTTAGCGAGTCTGCTAAAGGAGCGATTCTGGTTTTGTGTCCCTGCATGGGATGTGCAAATAGAAAAAGGAAGAACAAGGAGGACATAGGTAAACATCTTCTCAAATTTGGATTTATGCCCAACTATACTCGGTGGGTCTTCCATGGTGAAGCCCAGCATCTGAGAAAGGAGGTGGTGAGACCCCGTCTCGAGGATTTTGATGCTGGTGCCGGGGTAGCAGACATGTTAGAGGACTGACATGAAGGATAGTACGGTGAAGGACATATGGAGGAGGAGATGGAGCCAACCGCAAAGCCGTTCTACGACATGATGTCTTCAGCATAGAAACCCCTTCACGATCGGACAACGGTTTCTCAACTGGATGCCATTGGACACTTAATGGGGTTCTAGTCAGAGTGTAACATGTGTCGAGAACACTTTGATGGTATGTTGACCGTGATTGGTAGCCTGCTTCCGGATGGCCACATTCTGCCAAAGAGCATGTACGAGTCACAGAAACTCCTTCGTGCACTCAAGATGTTGTATGAGTAGATACATGCTTGTCCGAAGGGGTACGTCCTGTTTAGGAAAGAACACAAGGATGCAAATTACTGTCCAAAGTGTGAATCCTCGAGATACCTGGAGATAGACTCTGGTGAAGGCCAGAAGAGGCAGCTTGAGATTCCTGTGAAGATCCTACGGTACCTTCTGTTCATACCGAGGATCCAACGGCTATACATGACTGAGGAATCCATGAAACAAATGACATGGCACAAAAAGGGCAAACGATATGGTGAGGACCAAATGGGACATCCAGCCGATGGTGAAGCATGGGCCCACTTTGATGGCATCCATCGTGACAAAGCAGATGAGGCTTGTAATGTACGTGTTATGTTGGCAACAGATGGGTTCAATCCTTATGGATTGATGGCTGCCGCATACACATGTTGGCTCGTATTTGTTATCCCCTCAATCTACCTCCTGGTGTCTGCTTTCAATGATAGAACGTATTCTTGTCATTGATAATTCCTGGATACCCAGGGAGTAACATGGGTGTGTTCATGGAGCCTTTGATTGATGAATTGGTCAGTGCGTGGGAGGAAGGGGTATGGACATACGACCGAGCCACGAATAAAAACTTCAAGATGCACGTTTGGTACCAGTACTCCCTGCATGACTTCCTGGCATATTAGCTATTCATCGCCTGGTGTGTTCATGGCAAGTTCGCCTGCCCAATATGCAAGCAAGGCCTAAGGTTCATTTGGTTATAGAAGGGTAGCAAGTATTCATCCTTCGACAAATATCGTCAATTCCTCCCTCTTAAGCATCCATTCAGACAAGACATCAACAACTTTACTAAAGGTGTCATAGTGACAGACCCTGCACCGCAAATGATCACTGGTGTCGAGGTTCATGCTCAGATAGATGCTCTCATGGCCAATCTAGAAGGTGGTGGTTTTGTGGGGTATGGTGAGGAATACATGTTGACTCATAAGTTAGGCTTGACTAGGCTCCCCTATTTTGATGACCTCCTTCTCCCACATAACATTGATGTAATGCACACTAAAAAGAATGTCGCCGAGGCACTATGGGGAACCATCATGAAAACTAAAAAGTCAAAGGACAACCCTAAGGCTAGAGTGGACTTGACAATGTTATGCGATAGACCAAAGCAAGAGATGCAGCCTCCTAGAGGCGGCAAGAAATGGACAAGGCCTAAGGCAGATTTTGTCTTGGCCAGGAAACACAGGAGGGAAGTACTTGAATGGATCCAGACGCTAATGTTCCCTGATGGGTATGCAGCGAATCTGAGGAGGGGAGTGAACTTATCTACTTTGCGAGTCAATGGGATGAAGAGTTATGGCTACCACATATGGATTGAGCAGTTCTTCTGGCGATGGTTCGAGGCTATGTCTCTGAGCATGTGTGGCTAACGTTGGCAGAGTTGAGCTACTTCTTCTGGCAGCTTTGTGCCAAGGAGTTATCTCGGACCATGATTAAGGACTTGGAAAACATGGCGCCTGTGTTGCTCGGTAAGTTAGAGAAGATCTTCCCACCGGCTTCTTCAATCCGATGCAGCATTTGATATTGCACCTCCCATATAAGGCACGAATGGGGGGGCGTGCAGACCTGTTGGTGCTATCCAATCGAGAGATGTCTAAAGACTCTTCGCAAAAAATACAGAAATAAAGCCAAAATTGAGGCTTCCATTGCAGAGGCACACATTCTGGAGGTGTCAAACTTCACACAAAAATACTACGGCGAGAACCTTCCTAGCGTGCATAATCCACCGCCTTGTTACAATGCTGGCGAAGATGAATTGAACCTTAGCCATTTCCGAGGGCATCTCAGAAGCGCAAGTGCATCGACCACTAAGACTTTGACACATGAAGAGTGGCGCTGCATCATGCTATATGTGTTGCATAACCTTGAGGAGGTGGCGCCGTACATGGGGTAAGTTCTCAACGAGCTTGTTGCAATACGCCATCACTATTCCTCATCCAACCCTTTCTTTCACGTTGGTACAGGGAATTTCTTCATGACTTCTGGAATCAATTGAGGGATCCTACCCTACAGAAAACTGATACCCTACTTTCAAAGGGTGCGGGACCGGGCAGACCCGATTTCATTTCTTGGTTAAAAAACAAGGTACTTTCCATTTTAGCTCGTACTAAGTTCGACCTTCTAAGTTGCTCATACGTTTGAATAATATAACGATGTATCCTGTATGAACTTGCAGGCCCAAACCGATGCGTCTATCAGTGGCGAGTTGAGACAGGTTGTAAGCGGTTGTGCCTATAGGGTCAAGTCATTTAACGGTTACGATGTCAATGGCTATCGCTTTCACACAGCAAGCCACGAGCAGAGTCGGCCCAATCGAAGAACCACAAATAGCGGAGTTCTTACCCCCGACACTGATGACCTCGACTATTATGGAAGATTTGAAGGAATATACGAACTTTCATTCGCAAATGCCATCGGTTGCAAACCTCTTAGTCCTATCATATTCAAATGCCATTGGTTTGATTCAGGAGTAACGAGATGGACCTCTGTAAGGTCCTAGATGGCTAGAGGGGGGTGAATAGCCTATAAAAAATTCCTACACAAGCCACTAAGCAAACTTATTAGAAAAACAAACGGCGTAAAGCGAGTTTTGCTTAGCCTACGGTTGTGATGCAAGCCTCTTATCCACAAGTCTAGTAGATTATGATCTCTAGTTCACACAAGGGATAAGTCACTAAACTTACACTAGTGAGCAAGCTAACAACTACTAGCAAAGGCTACCACTAGACCTACACAAGATAATCTAGTAAATGTAAATCAAGAGAGAGGATTATCAATCTTATACCGACGGTGGAGTGAAGATGTTGCCAATCACCAAGAGGATATAGAATCAATCAATATTGACAACAACACAATATGAAGACCAATCACCGGGAGACAAGAGACATAATATTTTTTGTTCACCCGGTGTTCACTTGTGCACCGACAAGCTACGTCACCGGTTGTGTCGACCAACACTTAGATGGTTTCTCGGCATGACCCTCAAGTCACTTTCCTCTCAAGGCACGCTCCGCAAGGCACCGCAAGACACCACTCTCAAGTGAGGTAACTCAATAACACGCGCAATGTAAAAGAGTTGCTTTTGGCACTCCGCTGAGGAAAGCACAAGAACCTCTTACAATCAACCGGAGGTGGCCAAGAACAATCTCCTTCTCTTGCCAATGCCTCCAACAATCTCCAAGCCAGCTAGGAGCGGTACTCTCCAAGAGTAACAAGAAATCCACTGGCTAAACCACCCACAAGTGCCACTAGATGCCCTCAAGGTATACAATGCACTTTGGGATCACTCAATCTCACTTTTGATTTGCAATCAAACAAGAGAGATGAGTGGGAGGGAGAAGCTCTAGCTCAAAGGATGCACAAGAGTGTTAGAAATCACAAGAGACCTCCCCAAGGGCCGGCCAACAAGTATTTATAAGCATCCCAAACAAATAGAGCCGTTGTACCCCTTCACTGGGTGCTTTTCGGGACGACCGGACGCGATGGTCAAAACTGACCGGACACGATGCACCGCGTCCGATCGCCCTACCCCATCCATGTGTCCTCTCGATTCAAATGTGGCCGCCCGATCCTCCAACGGTCACCGTGCGCCAACGGTCAAACGCAACGACCGGACGCGCCGCTCAACCGACCAGACGCGCCGAGTGCACAGCACCGGGTGCCTACGAAGCATCGACCGGACGCGCTCCAGACAACGACCAGACGTGACAGTGCCTGCGTCCGGTTGGAGTCTAGTAAGCTCCCTCAATGACCAGACGCGTCCGATCGCGTGTGATCGGACGCGCCGCACGTCCGATCAGCTTTACTCCACGCGCTACACTTCTGGGTGCCCGACCAGACACGCCGGTCCCGCGAGTGACCGGACATGCCGGTGCGAAACCCTAACACCCGTGCGCCCGACAGCTGTGTTGAATTGACCGGACGCGTCCGGTCAAACCGTGACCGCGTCTGGTGCAGCGTCCGGCCACCTCTGTGACCTCCGATCGCCTCTGGTCACCTCTGCGATCACGTCCGGTGCACCGTGACTGCAAGCTCGGCGGGTGGGAGAGAGGGACCCAAACCCTTCTCTACCGCTCAAACTCCGTCACCTTCACAAATGTGCCAACACCAACAAGTGATCACCACTTTGTGCACGTGTGTTAGCAATTTCATAATCATTTTCGAAGGTTTTCCAGTTAGCTCACTAGGCCCTACATGCAATGCACTTCATGAATTCACCTAGTGGCACCCGTGCGTCGAATAACCGATTAGACTTCCCCTCTTAATAGTTCAGCCATCGATCCTAAACCACTCACACCCTCTATGGTGTCTTGAGTGCAAAACAAAATGGCCTTATGGTTATACCTTTGCCTTGAGCCCATTTTGTTTTTCCAAAAGATATGATCCACTTCATATCATCATATGACCGTCTCGATCCATCGACCTTGACTTCACTTGCTCTTCACCGTTGCATAGGTCCATCGGCGCAAAGTCTTTCTCAAGCTTCACCATCGCATGGTCCTTCACTTTGAAGCCTCGACTTGCCCTTCACCTTCACAACCGGTCCATCGAGCCAAGCATCATCTCGGTCTTCACAATCTTGGTCACATTAGTCAATGTCATGTCTCATATTCAATGACCACCTTTATCTAAATCATCCACTTAGATACAAAGGTTAGTCCTAGGTTTCATCAATTAGCCAAAACCAAACTAGGGACTTTCAATCTCTCCCTTTTTGGTAATTGATGACAACCCTCACAAAGATGATTTTAATAATAAAAGTTTTGAACTTGTCATACTTGTCCAATCATTTTGCTCATAAGTAAAGTTTGGACAATTATCATAAGCTCGGTTTTGGTAGCATTAGCTCTCTCTACATATGTGCATGGATTGAAAGCTTTGCACATATGCATGTATAGAAGTGTTGAGAGAGTAATTCTACCAAAATTTGCTAAGGTGTAAGAAATGGACCTTTGAAGCGTGATACCAATCGGAGTTGCCTTTTACACCATCCTTAGCATCATGAAGTAACTAGACATCCATCACAACTCAAGAGCCCCGTGAGATCAACATTATATGTAAAGGTTCTTGGACCACTTGTAAAGCTTTAGGCATGTCTAGATACCACGTGTAAACTATTCCTATGCATGCTAGTAGATCATTTCATCATTCAAGATCTATACTAGCATTGCACCACACAAGCATGTATATTGAATTTAAATACATGTGCAATGAGCAAGTCATATGAGAATGCACAAACAAATGCAACAACTTTGTTTATGAGCTTTCTCCCCCTACTTGTGTGCATCAAAATTTTATTTACCCCTTTATCATGTTGAATCATCTTTTTGTCTCCCCTTTGTCAATAACTTACCCAAAAATGGGATCAAATTGTGGAGAGAAAAACAATGTTTGATGGAGTAGGTTAAAATTTATCAAATTTGGTTCAACCTAGAACACTTGCCAAAGATATTTAATTCGATTTGAACCAAAGACAAGCTTCTTCACACCTCATAATAAGGGTTATCTTGCCTATGTTGAATTAAACACGTATAGCAAATCTTCTAGATTCAACACTAGGTTTGCAAGCTCACAAACTTGTCATATGCCACCACTAGATCATAAACAAGCATAGAAGCAATAGTGGTAACATATATCCATCAAATTCATTTGATTTATCATGAATGCTCATGCATACCACGTATTATGTCTACATGCTCTAATAAGTCCTTAACATAGGATGAATGACATGTCAATCAACTTTACCTTGCAATGTCGAAGGAGAGGCATGTCAATAAGTGGGTGAGGTGCATTCAACTCATGTTTGAGAAATCAAGAATGTTCAACTCATTCCTTAGCTTGCAAAACCTCTTTTCATCAAGTGGCTTGGTGAGAATATCGGCAAGTTGATCATCGGTGCCAACACTTTCAATGGCAATATCTCCCTTTTGTTGATGATCTGTAATGAAATGACGCCTTATGTCAATATGCTTTGTTCTTCCATGTTGAACTGAGTTTTGTGTCATCTTGATTGCACTTTTATTATCACATAGCAATGTCACATTCTTTAAGTTGAGGCCATAATCCTTCAAAGTTGATTTCATCCATAGCAATTGTGCACAACAACTCCCCGCACTCACATATTCAGCTTCGGCGGTAGAGATTGCCACACTATTTTGTTTCTTTGAGGACCATGACACAAGTGATCTTCCAAGTAATTGACATATGCCACTTGTGCTCTTTCTATTGATCTTGCAACCCCTATAGTCGGAGTCCAAATATCCAATCAATTCAAACTTTGACCCCTTGGGATACCATAGTCCAACATCTCTTGTTTGCTTCAAGTACCTCAATATTCTCTTTGCGGTCGTGAGATGACTCTCTCTAGGTGAGGCTTAATATCTAGCACACATACAAACACTAAACATGACATCTGGCCTTGATGCGGTGACATAGAGTAGACTTCCAATCAAAGACCGATATTCCTTTTGATTCACCATTTTGCCATCAAGATCACTATCCAAATTGCCATTTGTACCCATTGGAGTTGAAATTGGCTTTGCATCTTGCATTCCAAACTTCTTCAACATGTCCCTTATGTATTTCCCTTGACTCACAAATGTCCCATTCTTCAATTGCTTGACTTGGAGACCAAGGAAGTAGCTAAGTTCACCAATCATAGATATTTCAAACTCTTTGGCCATCATAGCACCAAATTCTTCACAATAAGCTTGATCGGTTGATCCAAAGATGATGTCATCAACATATATTTGCACTATGAATAGATCATTCCCAATCTTCTTGGTGAATAGAGTTGTATCAACCTTGCCCATCTTGAATCCCTTAGAGAGAAGGAAATCCCTTAGCCTCTCATACCATGCTCTAGGTGCTTACTTTAAGCCATATAAAGCCTTCTTCAACTTGTACACATGGTTGAGTTTCTTGTCATCTTCAAATCTGGGAGGTTGCTCAACAAAGACTAACTCATTGATGATCCCATTAAGAAATGCACTTTTGACATCCATTTGATATAGTTTGATGTTGTGTGCACAAGCATAAGCCAATATAATTCTTATTGCCTCCAATCTTGCCACGGGAGCATATGTCTCATTATAGTCAAGACCTTCTACTTGAGTGTAACCTTGAGCAACTAGTCTTGCTTTGTTTCTCACCACAATGCCATCTTGATCTTGCTTGTTTTTGAACACCCACTTGGTTCCAATCACATTGTAGTCATTTGGCCTTTCTACCAATTCTTAAACATCATTTCTTGTGAAATTGTTAAGTTCTTCTTACATAGCCATGATCCAATCGGCATCCCTCAAAGCTTCTTCTATTTTCTTTGGTTCTATGGTTGACACAAATGATGCATGCTCACAAAACATAGCCAATCTTGATCTTGTTTGCACACCACTTCTAATATCACCAATAACACTATCAATGGGGTGATCTCTTGCAACATGTTATGGTTGGAGTACATGCACTTGATTGCTTGAGCTTGGTTGATCACTTGATGTATCTCGATGAGATGAACTAGCACCATGAGCTTGCACTTGAGAGTCACTAGCTAGCTTGAATGGAGAATTGAGCACTTGATCTTTATCATCATCTTGAATATCAATTACTTGCTTTGCTTTAATGTCCCCAATGTTCATGTTCTTCATTACTTCCACCAATTGAGTTGCACCAACATCATCTAGATTCTCTTCTTCATCTTGTGACCCATTTGTTTCATCAAATTGCACATTATGGACTTCTTCTAGAATGCCACTTGAATTGTTCCAAACTCTATAAGCTTTGCTTGTAGTTGAATAACCAAGTAGGAACCCCTCATAACATCTCTTGTCAAACTTTCCTAATCTAGTGCCCTTCTTCAAGATATAGCATTTGCAACCAAACACCCTAAAGTAAGAAATATTAGGCTTTCTTCCATGAAGTAGCTCATATGGGGTCTTCTCTAGCAATGGATGACAATATAGTCTATTGATGTAGTAGCAAGCGGTATTGATTGCTTCATCCCAAAATGATTGACTCACATTGTACTCATGAAGCATTGATCTAGCCATATCAAGCAATGTTCTATTCTTTCTCTCAACTAGGCCATTTGATTGTGGAGTGTATTTGGCCAAAAATTGATGTCCAATGCCATAGCGATCACAAAGTTCTTCAATTATTGTATTCTTGAACTCACTTCCATTGTCACTTCTCACTTTCTTGATTCTAATCTCAAACTCATTGTGAACTCTAGTGAGAAAGGTCTTGAAGATGTCAAACACTTCACTTTTGTCACTAAGAAAGAATACCCATGTGAATCTTGTAAAGTCATCCACTATGACAAGCCATACTTGTTGCCGCCTATGCTTGTGTATGTTGTTGGGCCAAATAGATCCATGTGCATCAAATCAAATACTTTGCATGTCCTCATTGTACTCTTCTTTGGATGTGAGCTTCCAACTTGCTTCCCGGCTTGACATGCACTACAAAGCTTATTCTTCTCAAATTCAACATCTTTCAAACCATTGACAAGATTGTGAGTTGTAAGCTTCTTTAATTGGTTCATACCAACATGACCAAGCCTTCTATGCCAAAGCCAACCCATGCTTGATTTGGAGATTAAGCAAGTTATCAAAGAAGTTTCTCTAGCATTGAAGTCAACTAGGTAGAGATTCTCATATCTAAAGCCCTTGAATGCCACATTTGAACCATCCATACTAATGACTTCCACATCATAAACCCCAAAGATACATTTATAACCAAGATCACATATTTGTGCCACGGATAGAAGATTGAAATCTAAGCTTTCAACTAGCAACACATTGGAGATACTCAAGTCATTTGATATTGCAATCTTGCCCAAGCCAATAACCTTGCCTTTCTTGTTATTGCCAAATTTGATAGAATCAACACCAATATCATTGTCATTGATTGAGTCAAACATTCTTGATGTACCGGTCATGTGTTGAGTGCACCCACTGTCAATAATCCAATGCCTTCCTCTGGCTTTGTAATTGACCTACAAGCAAATCAATGAAGCTTAGGTACCCATTTTTGCTTGGGTCCTTGTAGGTTAGTAACTAAGCTCTTTGGTACCCAAATAGCCTTCTTCTTTGGGCCAACAGTGGGTGTACCAATAAACTTAGCTTGCACACCTTTCACACTCTTAGTAAGCACATAGCAAGAATCAAAAGGTATAGCATTAACAAGTTTCTTACTTTGGTTCTTTTTATTGCAATTATGCTCTAGGTGCCCGACTTGCTTGCATCTATTACAAAACCGATCATTGCCCTTCACAAAGCTAGGCTTTGGAGTTGCAAAGACCGACTTGCCTTTCTTGGGGGTGTAGCCCAATCCCTCTTTGTTAAGAGAGAACCTTTGGCTACCCAAGCACTTAAGCAAGTGGGCCTCACCACCATAGGCCTTGCCTAGGGCGTGAGTGAGCTCATCCACCTCTCTCTTGAGAGTCTCATTCTCAACCATTAGTGAGGCATCACAAGTGAAACCATCACTAGTAGAGGAGGTAGATTTAGTGGTGGTGGATGAAGAGCTACAAGAAGGGTTAGCATTTGACATGATGATAGGTTCATAAAAGGATTCATCAATTATATCACATGTAACACCTATATCACATGATACAACAACCTCCTTCTTTGCTTGTTGCTCAAGTAGCAATGAGTGAGCCTTTTCAAGCTTGGAATGAGCCTTACCAAGATCCTCATGGTCTTCCACTAGACTCTCATGAGTGGTCTTAAGCTCACTTAGAACTTCCTAAAGTATTGCTACTTTCATTGAAAGCTTCTTACACTCCTTGTCCTTGGCAATAGCTATGTCTCTAGTTTGTTGCATCAAGTCATATAGTTATTCTTTAGTTGGTTCATCATCATCATTTTCATTATCATTATCACTATCATGAACATATTTCATTTCACTTTCATCATCACTCTCATCATATAATACCTTAGTTTCTTTTGCCATGAAACATAAAGAGGATGAACCAAATAGTGAGGGCCTCTTGTTGATAGCAATGGAAGCAAAAGCCTTGTTGGATGATGATTCTTCTTCTTCTTCTTCATCACTTTCCCAAGTGACCACATAGGCCCCATTCTTACCCTTCATGAAAATCATCTTGGCTTCTCTCTTTTTCTTCTCAAACTTGTCCTTCTTGTTCTTCTTATCATAAGGACATTCCGCTTGAAGGTGCTCGATGCTATCACAATTGAAGCACTTCCTTTGTGACTCCTTGCTCTTGAAGTTTTCATTCCTTTTCTTGAAGCCTCTTCTTTTGATAAACATTTTGCCAATATTCTTGACAACTAGAGCAAATGCCTCATCACCAATTTCCACTTCTTCATCTTCTTCGTTGTCATCTTCTTCTTGAATTGAAGCTTTGCCCTTGGAGGAGGTGGCCTTGAATGCCACTGTCTTCTTCTTCTTTTCTTCCTCCTTCTCCTTCTCATCAACATCTTGATCATACTTGTCAAAGGTCAATACCTCTCCAAGCAAATCATTGGGCTTTATTGCATCAAGCCCATCTCTTTGTAGCATCATGATCAACATTTTGAATCTTCTTGGTAAGCTCAACAAGAACTTGTGGCAAAAATCTTGGTCTTGAGTCTTGTGCCCTAAGCTCTTGAGATCATTCACAATGACTTGCAATCTATGAAACATCCCTAAGATTCTTTCTTCTTCTTTCATCTTGAAGTTCTCAAACTCACTCTTGAGCCCATATAGCTTGGCACTCTTCACAACCTTAGTGCCCTCATATGTTTCACTTAATCTTGTCCACACTTCATTTGCCAATTCTAAATTCTTGATGCCCTCAAATACTTTTGTGTTAATATTATTGTAAAGTGTATTGGGAGCCATTCTATTGCATGTTCTATTTGCTCTATCTTCATCGGTGAGATGATCGGGATCAATGATAGCAAAATCATTCTCGGTGACTTGCAATACTCTCTCATGAATAGAACCAAGGTACATTGTCATTTTTCTCTTCCAATGAGCAAAAGAACTAACACCATCAAAGAACGGTGGCTTGCCCCTAACATGATTGAACACAATTTAAGCCATTTTTCACACCGAAGGATGTTAAGACTTGATTAAAACAGTGACCACGGCTCCGATACCACTTGTAAGGTCCTAGATGGCTAGAGAGGGGGTGAATAGCCTATAAAAAATTCCTACACAAGCCACTAAGCAAACTTGTTAGAAAAACAAACGGCATAAAGCGAGTTTTGCTTAGCCTACAGTTGTGATGCAAGCCTCTTATCCACAAGTCTAGTAGATTATGATCTCTAGTTCACACAAGGGCTAAGTCACTAAACTTACACTAGTGAGCAAGCTAACAACTACTAGCAAAGGCTACCACTAGAGCTACACAAGATAATCTAGTAAATGTAAATCAAGAGAGAGGATTGTGAATCTTATACCGACGGTGGAGTGAATATGTTGCCAATCACCAAGAGGATATAGAATCAATCAATATTGACAACAACACAATATAAAGACCAATCACCGGGAGATAAGAGACACAATATTTTTTGTTCACCCAATGGTCACTTGTGCACCGATAAGCTATGTCACCGGTTGTGTCAACCAACACTTAGATGGTTTCTCGGTGTGACCCTCAAGTCACTTGCCCCTCAAGGCACGCCCCGCAAGGCACCACAAGACACCACTCTCAAGTGAGGTAACTCAATGACACGCGCAATGTAATAGAGTTGCTTTTGGCACTCCACCGAGGAAAGCACAAGAACCTCTTACAATCAACCAGAGGTGGCCAAGAACAATCTCCTTCTCTTGCCAACGCCTCCAACAATCTCCAAGCCGGCTAGGAGAGGTACTCTCTAAGAGTAACGAGAAATCCACCGGCTAAACCACCCACAAGTGCCACTAGATGCCCTCAAGCTATGCAATGCACTTTGGGATCACTCAATCTCACTTTTGATTTGCAATCAAGCAAGAGAGATGAGTGGGAGGGAGAAGCTCTAGCTCAAAGGATGCACAAGAGTGTTAGAAATCATAAGAGACCTCCCCAAGGGCCGGCCAACAAGTATTTATAAGCATCCCAAACAAATAGAGCCATTGTCCCCTTTCACTAGGCGCATTTCAGGACGACCGGAAGCGACGGTCAAAACTGACCGGGCGCGCTGCACCGCATCCGATCGCCCTGCGCCGTCCACGTGTCCTCTCGATTCAAACTTGGCCGCCTGATCCTCTAATGGTCACCGTGCGCCAACGGTCAAACGCAACGACCGGACGTGCCGCTCAACCGACCGGACGCGCCGAGTGCACAGCGCCGTGTGCCTGCGAAGCATCGACCGGACATGGTCCAGACAACGATCGGACGTGACAGTGCCAGCGTCTGGTTGGAGTTTAGTAAGCTCCCTCAATGACCGGACACGTCCGATCGTGTGTGACCGGACGCGCTGCGCGTCCGATCAGCTTTATGCCACGCGCTACACTTCTAGGTGCCTGACCGGAGGCACCGGTCCCGCGAGTGACCGGACGCGCCGGTGCAAAACCCTAGCACCCGCGCACCTGAAAGCTGTGTTGAACTGACCGGACGCGTCCGGTCAAACCGTGACCGTGTCCGGTGCAGCGTCCGGTCACCTCTGTGACCTCCGATCGCCTCTGTTTCTTTTCTGACTTCCGGCGTAGTGGAAAATAGGCATTTCAACTCCTCGAAAACGCCTATCCGGTGCACCGTGACCGCAAGCTCGATGGGAGGGAGGGAGGGACCCAAACCCTTCTGTACCGCTCAAACTCCGTCACCTTTGCAAATGTGCCAACACCAACAAGTGATCACCACCTTGTGCACGTGTGTTAGCAATTTCATAATCATTTTTGAAGGTTTTCTAGTTAGCTCACTAGGCCCTACATGCAATGCACTTCATGAATTCACCTAGTGGCACCCGTGCGTCGAATAACCGATAAGACTTCCCCTCTTAATAGTTCAGCTATCGATCCTAAACCACTCACACCCTCTATGGTGTCTTGAGTGCAAAACAAAATGGCCTAATGATTATACCTTTTCCTTGAGCCTATTTTGTTTTTCTAAAAGATATGATCCACTTCATGTCATCACATGACCGTCTCGATCCATCGACCTTGACTTCACTTGCTCTTCACCGTTGCATAGGTCCATCGGTGCCAAGTCTTGCTCAAGCTTCACCATCGCATGGTCCTTCGCTTCAAAGCCTTGACTTGCCCTTCACCTTCACAACCGGTCCATCGAGCCAAGCATCATCTCGGTCTTCATCATCTTGGTCACATTAGTCAATGTCATGTCTCATATTCAATGACCACCTTTATCTAAATCATCCACTTAGATACAAAGGTTAGTCCTAGGTTTCATCAATTAGCCAAAATCAAACTAGGGACTTTCAACCTCTCATATTGGGCTAGTCAAAATTTGACAAGATTCTGTCTATCCAGGAGATGATGCCTATATTGTGGCTCAACAGGCCACGCAGATTTATTATACCTCTTACGCATACCACACCAAATAGCATCTTAAGGGTTGGGATATTATGCACAAGGTATCGCCACACAGTAGACTGCATGTCCCAAACGATGAAGATTACAACTTCAACACAAACACAAAATGACGAAGAGTTCTATCAAGAAGAGGGGCTATAAGGGAGGTTCGAGATAGACTTAACCGAAGCGATAGGAATGGATGAAGACAATGATTGGGTTGATGATGAGGACGATGGGGATGAGGTGCAAAATATGAAGGACTTACAAAAGCTTGAGCGATTACCTTTAGGCAATGACAATGAAGACAACATTCCTCCTTCGGATAGTGTTGATTATTTTGACATGGTTGATAGTGATGATGAGACTTATGATCCAGCTAATCCTGATCATGTAGATTATTTCTAATACATGTAATACTATGTTACTTTGCAATTATGTTTTGTTTATTTTGCATCTATTTCTGATTACTTCTTGTTTATTCTTTTTAATTTCTAATTAACTCTTATTTATTCTTTCCAATTGTAGGTGATTGAACAAAGATGGTGGGTGGCCATCAGAGGAACGTGTTCTCTCTTTACTGGAGGACACAGTCTGCGGCGGCTCTAGAAGAGGAGCCGTCGGAGAGGAGGAGGAAGAGTAGGAGCAAGAGGCAGTCTCATCCTCCCACACCGCCGGAGGGCGAGGTAGAGGAGGAGGAGTAGGAGGTGGCCGAGGACGGGAACGGGGACGGGGATAGGAACAGGGACAGGGACAAGGAGGAGCTAGTCTGACAGACAGACGGGAAGGGGGGTGGGGATGAGGATGACGAGGAGGAGGCGGTAGGTATGGGTGCCACTTCCTCTAGTTCATCATGTGTCTACTTGCGAGGTCATGTGACCCTCCCTCCTCCACTACATCGTAATCAATGCTCGGTGATTCGCCCCGAAGGGTAAAAGTAAGTAACTTTATATGTTATCAATACTTCTTCATCTGATATGTTGAAAATTGAAGTAGAAACTAATATTTTTCTTAATCACTTATGCAGGAACTGGAGGGTTGTGTCGGGTGGTGGTCTCACATGCCATGTCAATGGCATCCTGAGTCTTACCCTGGCATCGTTGACTTCGCCAGCAAGAGGGAGCCAGCCTACACCTTTGACCACTATTTCAATGGCCCCGACGCAGAGGAGGAGAACAAGGCGGTGCGGGTGAAGCGGGATTTCTGGGTAAGTCTTCATCACACCACATTGCTCAATACATCACATTCATTGGAATTTTCTTTGAAATAATGAGTGGATACATCATGTCTATATGCAACTTTATTACAAATGTGAGGAGGGATTTGAGGTCAGGGTGGAGGGGGTGCTTACCAAAGCCTTCAAAAAGCTCGTCTTGGACATTCATTATGAGGCGCGCCCCCAGGCTATCGTCACTTACCACAGGTTGGTCCTTGGAGAGGATGTCAAGAAAAATCAAGCAAGAAACATGATGCTGACTAAGGACTAGTTCATGCAGGTAGATAAAGAACATGAATATTGATTCCTTTAGAGATTAAGTAGTCTTAATTTATTCCTCTTATATGTCAAATACTTGATGACAAGTAGATGTGTCCATGGTGGTGCCGCCATGTATCGCGACTGCTGGGAGATGATGGTGGACAAGTGGTTAGGCCCCGAGTGGGCCAAAGCGCACAACGCTGCCCGGGAGTAGCGATTGCTAATGCCAGGTGTACCGCACCATCAAGGCAGCCGTAGCCTCGCCTCATACGGACAAGCATGGGTACTCGAATCGTCTTCTCTATTCTAATGCTTAATTCTACCTGAGTGCTAATCATCTTGCTGTCTTTCTCATAGCCGGCGTCACATGTGGGCTAAGAGTGCACCAGTTTCATGGCTTATGCTATGGCCCAGAAGGGCAAGGCGACGTCTGATGTCTCCTACAACCCGGACAAACCAAGAGGCCTACACCAACCCGACCATCTACACCCGCATCAATGAGTACACGTCGATGGCAAGGACTCTCTATGGAGACAACTATGACCCGAGCTCCTAGGACTTTGATTTAGAGGTCGTCATGAGGATTGGAGGAGGCAAGAAGCATGGGTGGTACTATCTCGGTGACGTCGTCATCGACATGACCTCTACTCCCTCTCTCTCCTAGATCCGAGCATAGAGCATAGCCACAAGCATTCCCATATGCCCACGGTCGGACACTTCACAGCAGTGGATTCTATCACTCCAGGTGATTCCTGTTTTATTCGTCGTACATTGATATTTACATACCTTAGTTATACATTGTTTAAACATTGTGGTGAAATGTTGTAGGCCCATATCGAGCAATTGGAGGCCCTGCGGGAGGCCGATCTCTAGAGGGTGGAGGCTTTGGAGGCCTAGCGCGTGGCGATGGAGCAGATGCAGCAGCAGCAGATGGCGGAGGTTCTCCACTACATGCAAGCTCTTAGGCAAAAGACGGGTGTAGCTCCGCCAGCTTCGCTATTCATTACACTGCCACCTCTACCTCCTGGGCACATTACTCCTATAAGTATTAGTATGATTGTTTAAGTTTGTATGTTCATGCTTAGGGTCAAACCACAACACTACTTGTCTGACACATGCAATGTCTTCTCCTTTGTGCAGCCTCAATCGCCGGGTTCGAATAATCCACCTCCCGAGCCCTCGAATGATCCAGCTCATGGTATACCTTAGTCTTAATGGGGACCTTGGGGATCTCGGTAGTTGTCTTTGCTTTGGTTGTTCACTTGTGGATTTAGACTTGTGATGGACTTCTGTTAGCTATTTCAACTTGGTGATGGACTTGTGATGCACTTGTGTTAGTTATTTGTACTTGTGATGGACTTGTGGACTTGTGTTAGCTATTTGGACTCGTGATGCACTTATGGTTATATATGTGATATATATTGTGATGCATGTGATGTATGTGATATATATGTGATGGATTTGATATGTAAGCAATATATTATTTTTTGTAGCGATGGAATGTAAAAATTTATAAAAATGGGTTGGTTATGGTCACTCTGCCAAGTGCAACACTTGGCAAAGGTCGCCTTTGCCGAGTGCAGTGCTAAAAACACTCATCAAAGCTAGGAAAACGAAGCCAATTTTGGCCAGTTTCCAGCTTTGCCGAGTGCCGGGGAAGAAGGCACTCAACAAAGAATTTTTTTAAATTTTTTTTCTTTGCCGAGTGTCGTGCAGTGGGGCACTCGATAAAGAATTTTTCAATTTTTTTTGCCGAGTACCATGCAGAGGGGCCCTCGGCAAAGAATGTTTTTTTTAAAAAAAATTCTTTGCCGAGTACCAGGATGGTGGGCACTCGACAAAGAATTTTTCAATTTTTTTCTTTACCGAGTGCCATGCAGAGGGACACTCGGCAAAGAAATTTTCAAAAAAAAATATTTTCTTTGCCGACTGCCAGGGTGGAGAGCTCTCGGCAAAGAATTTTTTTTAAATTTTTTTTCTTTGGCGAGTGCCCTGCAGAGGGACACTCGACAAAGTTTTTTTTAAAAAAAAATCTATGCCGAGTGTCTAGCAGAGGGGCACTCGGTAAAGCATCCGTTAACGTGTTGTGCACCGTCACGATAACTTTTCTTTGCCGTGTGCCCGACAAAAAGCACTCGGCAAAGAGGTCTTTGCCGATGAAATTTTTACCGTGTACCCTTTGCCGAGTGCGGCACTCGGCAAAGCCTTTGCCAAGGGCTAAATGACCATGTGTTTCCAGTAGTGCATAGGCCATAAGAAAATGTTGCCTCTATTGTTCAGAATGGAAGTGAAGAATAATTTGGTCGTGGACAGTGGAGGAACTATGGGGCCAGCAGGGGCCGTTGTCTCCCCCAATGCAGTGGAAATTTGTTTTAATACCCCTACAAATATTTCAATATAGAACACATCAAGACATCAATTCACCAGTTTTTATCATAATATTACGACTTTTCGTTATGAATACTAAGTACATGTGTAGAAATAGTAAAAAAATTGTTGAGACATACACTTATTATGTATATATTTATTTATCATACTTAGAGGTGTCGTCATATTTGTACTATCCCCCATAATTAAAATTGCTGGTTTCCCCACTGGGTGGTCGCAGATTACTGCCGGATCCAAATCTGCCATCACAACTGAAATAAAAAACCTGACAGAGGGTAATCGATAGTGGGTTTGTCAATCACTACTGGTTCTCGTGGTAGGATAAGGTCATAAGGATCATTGCCGGGTCAGTGGCATCAACCCGGTATTGACATTCATTTCTTAACTTTGTGTTGATGTATTTTATTATTAAATTTAAATAGAGGTTATTATCTAATATTTTACATTTGATATTACTAATTCACATAACATATATCTCACCATCATCAAGATTATACTAGTCCTCGCTAGTGCCCCCTTGCAGAGACGCCCTCGCACAACCAATCTCTCTATCCGATAAGTTCGTGGTAGCCCACAAGCCATCCCCACGTGCAACATCTCAAGTCGGCCTCCTTGTGGCATCTTCTGAGCTACACTCACATCGTCTATGGAGAGCTTTAGCAAAACCGCCGAGGGCCTCTCATCCCTTGTAATACACCAGTGGGCACAACACAAACGCGGTTGGTGTCATCCACATGATTATAAGCCCCGTGTGTACAACTCTTGGTTCCCAAGAGCATGGATAGCTTGGAGGTATGAAAACCTTGAGAGTCATGTATGATGGCAAGATGGTCATGGTCGATGAGAAGTCAAGTGCACACCAATACAAACTAATGGGATGCATTGTAGTCAAAGGTGTAGTCATGGATAGTAATATAAATAAGCTAGTGTTCTATGTACTGTGGTGATGGTACGACTGTAGGATCAGCCTCAACAAGTTATTTGAAGTGAGTGATAGAGGAGATGACTCAGGTTTGTGTACACAAAGGTTTGTGAAGCCACGGCTTCGAGGGACACACATATAGTTTGGTTTCAATTGAATTTTAGTTGTATTAGGAGTTATGATAGAGTTTGAGTCCAACTATGTACCTAGGGTGCCATAAAGATGAGCCAATTGAATGGATCTAAACAATGCCTAGAGGGGTGTGAATAGGCATATCTAAAAATTTCTACACAATCTCAAAGTCAAATGTCAGCAACAGGAAGTCCCGACAATTTGGGCCAGAACTTCTAGCAGCCGAAATTTCCGACGCAAACAGCCAGGAGTTCCGGCACCTACGTGAAATTCGCTACAAGTGCGGAAATGAACTTTGAGTGCGAGATATCTTACAACCCCACTTCCAAGTGGTTAGGTAGAAACATAGGATCACTCCCTTGACACCGAAATGCTCCCACTCTATAGATCGAGTCCAAACCCTAAGAGAAGAGTTGGGAAGGAAGAGGAAACCAACAAGAACAAATATGATAGCACAAATCTCAACAACAAGCACGCGGGACACAAGGATTTATCCCGAGTATTGACAACCCCATAAAGGAGCTCCTACGTCCTTGTTGTTGAGGTGACCATGAAGGTCAGAGTCTCTTCCACCTCTTTGCCTCTCTCAAAATAACCACAAAGGTCACTCGAGCTTTCCACTAAGAAATCAAGGGTAATATAAAATTCCCAAGGCTCTTCCACAAGATGGAAGCTCTTGGGCGATGCCTAGCCGGCTAGGATCAAAGCTCCAAGAGTAATAGATGAAAATGCAACCGGCTTAATGAAGAAATCAAGTGCTCAAGCTTGACAAAGTGATTATCTCACTTAATCCACTCTCCTTTCACTCAAAACCCTAGGGGAATTGAAGATTGGAGCAAAGGGGAGAGAAGAGGGGCACCTTGAATGCTTGGGAGCTATTTTGGATGAAGGTTGGTGAGTAATGAAAGAGTGGGTAACTGTAAGAAGAGATGAGAAAGCTATTTATACTCATAGGCAAATCCAACCTCTCAGATCTGCATTGGAAGTACTGACATAGATCACCAGGACTTCCGACTCTATCGCAGAACACTGTTCATGGCGCAGTCAACTGGGCTAGCTCAGTTATCGTCAGAACTCCCGGCGACTACCGAAACTTCCGGCTTCCATCGGGACTTCTAACAAGCGAGCCAGGCGGCGAAGTCCTAAGGCGCCGGGACTTCTGGCTTCTGTCGGTACTTCTGACTGCCAAGACTTTCTATTCACATCGGGACTTTCGGCAAATAGCCGAGCCTGGCGGCTAAGTCTAAGAGCGCCGAGACTTCTAGCGGGAGGTGGACTTCTGACTTCTGGCTCGCGCCAGGACTTCCGGCAACCAAAAGTCCACAAACTATATCTAAGTGTTCTTGAGGTGATTTTGTCTCTCTTTTGATTTTATTTTTATGCTTGAGCACTATATCTTTCTCAGACCACCTAAACTTGCATCACTCTTTATAGTGTGGCGAAACTAAAAGGTCTTGATGGCTAGAGGGGGAGTGAATAGCCTTTTAAAATTTTCTACAAAGACAAGCTAAACAAGTTTTATCAATATAACAAATAGCGAGATGCGAGTTTTGCTTAGCCTACGGGGTGTTTGCAAGCCACCTAACTAATCCACAATTCTAGTGTTTGCACTCAACCGCACAAGTCAAACCGAGTAGGTAACTACAACTACAACTAGCAAGCTACACAAAGGAGCTACTAAAGCAAAGCTAACTAGCTAGCAAAGATAACTAAGAAAGTAATGCGGAGTTGAGTTGGGAGAGTTTCACCGAGGGGTGAAGTAATGAGCCAACCAATATGATCAACAATGAATACCAAGACAACCAAACACTGAGATCAATCAATCACAATATGAAAGTGATAACACGAAGATTTATCCCGAGGTTCACGTGCTTGCCGGCACGCTAGTCCCCGTTGTGTCCCTCTTCACCACGTGGTTCGGTGGCTAATCGGTCACACACCGAGCCTCTCAAAAGGCGCCACAAGAACCTACCAAATGGCAAAAGGTTGCAATGACATGAGCAATCCACTAACATTGCCTTTGGCGCTTCGCTGAGGTAGGCACAAACCCCTCACAATCATCGGAGGTGGCCAAGAACAATCTCCAACTCTTGCCAACGCCTCCAAGCTGCTCTAAGCCGTCTAGGTGGTGGCAACCACCAAGAGAAACAAGAATCCCGCAGCAAATCAACCACCAAGTGCCAACTAGATGCAATCTCACAATGCAAATGCACTTGGATCACTCAATCTCACTTTGAATATGCAAAGAAGCAAGAGAGATGAGTGGGAGGGGAGTTGCTTAGCTCAAAGTGCTCACAAGTATGTCAAATGTTCAAGAGATGGAGCCTTGAGCCGGCCAATGAGTATTTATAGACGTACCCCTTTGAATATAGCCGTTAGGCACTTCAAACAGCCAAAGTCGCACTAACCGGACACGCTGGTCAAACTGACCGGACGTGCCGATCGCACAACGGCTAAGCTGCGAAGCACTGACCGGACACGCTCGTCGCGCGGACCGGACGTGCGAAGTATGACCGGACGCGCTGGTCCCGTAACGGACCGGACGCGCTGGTCAAGCCTGAGCAGTGCACAACAAAACAGCAACCGGACGCGCTGCAGAACTGACCGGAAGCCACAGTGCTAGCGTCCGGTTGGAGTCTAGTAAGCTCGGCGGGAGGGAGAGAGGACCCCAAACCCTCTCTACCGCTCAAACTCCACCGCTTTCGCAAATGTGCTAACACCACCAAGTGATCTCATCATGTGTGAGTGTGTTAGCATTTTCACAATCATTTTTTGAGACGATATTAGTTTTATCCAAATGCATATGATTATGAAATGCACACCTAGAGGCACTTAGGAGTTCAATAGCCGCGTCATTCCCCTCTTTATAGTACGGCTAACTATCCTATAATGTAACCACACCCACTAGGTGTTTTGGTTACTAAAACACAACCCTTAAGCATATACCTTTGCCTTGATTACGTAGGGTTGCATCCAAATCCAAGTGTGGCCATCATGATCACCACGTCCATCTTGCCACCAACCTTGGAATGTACTAATCCTCATATGCTACATACAACTTAGGCACAGGATTAGTACTTAGGCATTGTCACTAATTACCAACACCAAACATAGGACTTTCAATCTCCCCCTTGTTGGTAATTGGTGACAAACCTTTCATAAAGATATTATGATAAAATTTTGATTGAACCCATGTCGCATTGTCCAAGTATATTACCATGTGTAAGAATTATGGACATGTGATCATGAATTCAAATTGATAGCAATGGCTCCCCCTACATGTATGCTATATGTTTGGATTTAGGAAGCATACATGCTTAGATAGGAAAGATTAGGAGCATTGACTACCAATAGGTGCTAAGTGTTTAAGATTATAGACCTTTGAAGCGTGATGTCATCGGAGTAGTGATAAACACCATCTTAGCACCTTGTGTAGTTAGATACCACATGGAAAAGCACAAACATAACTAGAAACCTCATGAGATCAACATTATAAGCAAGGCTCTAGTGCCACTTTGAAAAACATGAAGCAATAAAAATCTAACTACTACCTATTCATGCTAGTATCTCAATATACCATTCAAGTTATACTAACAAGTCACCACACAAGCAATGTATCGGAGAAAAAGAAATGCATAACTATGCATCATACATATGAAGTGCACATGGAAATGCAACATTCATATTTAAGAGCTTGCTCCCCCTACTTGTGTGCTCAAAATTTTAGTTGATCCCCTTCTTTTATCAATTCTCCCCCTTTAGGATTTTCTCCCCCTTTAGAATCTATCTTTGTGAACAACATTTTCTCCCCCTTTGGCACCAATGACCACAAGGAACCAATTTTAGATAGATTATCATGTTGAATTATGGGGTGAGGATCAAGTTTGTGATTCAACCTAGATTGCCTGCATAAATAAAATGCTTTGGTTTGATCCAAGGGCAAGCTTCTTCACACCTCACTAGAAGGGTTATCATGCACCATGTTGAAGGAAATATTTAGACAAGTTTTCTAGATTAAACACTTAGGATCACAAGCTACTTAAACAAGTTATATGCTACCGCTAGATCATACATAGCAAAGAAATAATAGTGGCACCATATAAACTTCAAATTCATTTGATTTTCATGAATGAGCCTAGAACATGTAAATTATGACTAGATGCACTAAACAAGTCCTTAGCATAGAATGTATGACATGTCAACCAATTGTACCTTGGGGCTCGAAGGAGAGGCATGTCACATATGGGGTGCATCAACTCATGTTGGAGAAGTCAAGTATGTTCAACTCATTCTTTAGCTTGTGAAATCTCTTCTCATCAAGTGGCTTGGTGAATAGATCGGCTAATTGATCTTCGGTGCTCACACTCTCAATAGCAATGTCACCCTTTTGTTGATGATCTTTAATGAAGTGATGGCGAACATCAATATGCTTTGTTCTTTGATGTTGAACCGGATTGTTGGTTAGCTTCACGGCACTTTCATTGTCACATAGCAATGGCACATTCTTGAAATTGATTCCAAAATCCTTCAATGTTGCCTTCATCCACAAGATTTGTGCATAACAACTACCCGCGACGATGTATTCGGCCTCGGCAGTAGATAGTGCAATACTATTTTGCCTCTTGGATGACCATGAGACAAGTGATCTTCCCAACAATTGACAAGTCCCAGAAGTGCTCTTTCTCTCCACTTTGTCACCGGCATAGTCGGAATCCGAATATCCAACTAGCTCAAAGCTTGCACCTTTGGGATACCATAATCCAACATCTTGTGTATGCTTTAAGTACCTCAATATTCTCTTTGTTGCCTTCAAATGACTTTCTCTTGGTGAGGCTTGAAATCTTGCACACATGCATACACTAAATATCACATCGGGCCTTGATGCCGTCACATAGAGTAGGCTACCAATCATTGATCTATATAGCTTTTGATCCACCATGTTGCCATTCTTGTCACTATCCAAGCTTCCACTAGTGCTCATTGGAGTAGTGATTCCTTTTGCATCTTCCATGCCAAACTTCTTTAGCATATCCTTTATGTATTTGGTTTGGCTTACAAATGTTCCTTCCTTCATTTGTTTAATTTGAAGTCCAAGAAAGAAACTAAGTTCACCAATCATTGACATTTCAAATTCCTTTGCCATTATTTTCCCAAACTCATAACAATAATCTTGATTGGTTGAACCGAATATGATATCATCAACATATATTTGCAACACAAACAAGTCTTTCCCAATCTTCTTGGTGAGTAGTGTTGTATCAACTTTGCTAATGACAAATCCTTTAGATAGCAAGAAGTCCCTTAATCTTTCATACCATGCTCTAGGTGCTTGCTTCAATCCATACAAAACTTTTCTTAATTTGTAGACATGATTGGGTTTCTTATCATCTTCAAAACTGGGAGGTTGCTCCACATACACCTCCTCTTGAATGTACCCATTGAGAAATGCACTCTTCACATCCATTTGATATAGCTTGATATTATGAGCACAAGCATAGGCAAGTAAGATCCTAATTGCTTCCAATCTTGCAACCGGGGCATAAGTTTCACCAAAGTCAAGACCCTCTATTTGTGTGTAACCTTGAGCCACTAGTCTTGCTTTGTTCCTTACTACTATCCCATCTTGATCTTGCTTGTTGCGAAAGACCCATCTTGTTCCAATGACATTGTGATCCTTAGGCCTCTCAACTAATTCCCATACTTCATTTCTCTTGAAGTTGTTGAGCTCTTCATGCATTGAATTTACCCAATCCGGATCTCTTAATGCTCTATCAATGTCCTTGGGTTTTTCCATTGACACAAAAGAAGAGTGAGCACAAAATGATGCCAATCTTGATCTAGTTTGAACTCCCCTTTGTATGTCACCAATGATGGAATCCAATGGATGGTCTCTTGCAATGTTAGTTGGTTGAAACACTTGGACTTGATTGCTTGGATGTTGATGTTGATCATGAGTTGGAGATGATGAACTAGCCACTTGTTGATCTTGTTGCACTTGAGATGATGTACTAGCTTGATTTTGCATTAGAGAACCACTAGCTTGAGTGATTGGACTTTGGAGCACTTGATCTTTATTGTCATCCACATCAATCACTTGCTTTGGTCTAATATCACCAATATCCATTCCATTTATAGCATTACTCAAATGAGTTCCTTTCATATCATCCAAGTTTTCTTTTTCATCTTGAGAGCCATTTGTTTCATCAAACTCAACATCATGTACTTCTTCAAGTTGTCCACTAGCTAGGTTCCATACTCTACAAGCATTGCTAGTAGTTGAGTAACCAAGTAGGAATCCTTCATCACATTTCTCAAACTTGCTCAATCTAGTGCCCTTCTTCAAGATGTAGCATTTGCAACTAAATACCCGAAAGTATGCAATGTTAGGCTTTCTTCCATTTAAGATCTCATATGGTGTTTTCTCTAGGAACTTGTGGCAATAGAGGCGGTTGCTATAGAAGCAAGCCGTGTTGATTGCTTCGGCCCAAAATGAATGACTCATATTACACTCATTCAATATTGATCTTGCCATATCAATTAAGGTTCTATTCTTCCTCTCAACTAGGCCATTTGATTGAGGTGTATACTTGGCCGAGAATTGATGCTTGATTCCAAGCTCATCACATAGCTCATCAACTCTTGTGTTTCTAAACTCACTTCCATTGTCACTTCTTACTTTCTTGATTGTGGTCTTAAACTCATTTTGCACTCTCTCAATGAACTTCTTGAATATGTTAAATACATCACTCTTGTCCACAAGAAAGAATACCCATGTATATCTAGTGAAATCATCCACAATCATAAAGCCATACTTGTTGCCACCAATGCTTGTGTATGTAGTTGGCCCAAATAAATCCATGTGCAACAACTCAAATGCCTTGGAAGTACTCATAATGCTCTTTAATGGATGAGTGTTGCTCACTTGCTTTCCGGCTTGACATGCATTACATAGCTTATCTTTCTCAAATGTGACATCCTTCAAGCCTCTAACTAAGTCATGCTTCACTAACTTATTCAATTGCTTCATGCCAACATGACCAAGTCTTCTATGCCATAACCAACCTATACTTGATTTGGTGAGCAAGCATGTTAAAAGTTGAGTGTCACTAGCATTGAAATCAACCAAGTAAAGATTCTCATATCTAAAACCTTTGAAGATCAAATTGGAGCCGTCAACACTATCTCCACATCATCAACACCAAATATGCACTTGAAACCAAGATCACACAATTGAGCAACCGAGAGAAGATTGAAGTTCAACTTTTCAACTAAGAGCACATTAGAAATGCTATGATCATTTGAGATTGCAATCCTTCCAAGAGCCTTTATATCACCCTTGCTATTGTCATCAAATGTGATACTATCAATGCCACTATCATTTGATTTGAGAGAGTTGAACATTCTTGAATCACCGGTCATATGTTGAGAGCACCCACTATCAAGCACCCAATGCCTTCCTCTGGCCTTGTAATTTACTTACAAAACAATTTAATGTCTTTTAGTTACCCATACTTGCTTGGGTCCTTGGAGGTTAGTAACTAAGTTCTTTGGTACCCAAATGGTCTTCTTCTTTGGACCCACAATTGGTGTACCAACAAACTTAGCTTGCACACCCTTCTCACCCTTGGTAAGCACATAACAAGAATCAAAAGGAATGTAATCTATTTTAGCATGAAACTTGTTATTGTTCTTGTTCATTTTATTACAATTAATCTCTAGATGCCCAACTTGCTTGCATCTATTGCAACAACGACCATTGCTCTTCATAAAGCGAGACTTTGGAGTAGCAAAGGCCGCCTTGCCCTTCTTGGGAGTATAGCCCAAACCCTCTTTGTTGAGAGAGAACCTTTGGTTACCCAAGCATTTTAGCAAGCGGGTATCCCCACCATAGGCATTGCCTAATGCGCGGGTGAGATCATCCACCTCTCTCTTGAGAGTCTCATTCTCAACCACAAGTGATAAATCACTAGTAGTAGAGATAGAGTTGGTTGTGGTGGATGATGATGAGCTACATGAAGCATTAGTAAGACCAACAAATAAAGAATCATCAATAATATCACATGTTAGTCTAATGTCACAAGTGACAATCACTTGCTCCTCCTTAGCTTCCTTCATGAACTTCTCTAACTTGAGGTCCTTTTCCTTGATGAGCTCAAGTAGAGTGGAGTGGGATTCCTTAAACCTAGTGTGAGCAATTTCAAGATCCTCGTGGTCTTCCTTTAGACACTCATGAGAGGCCTCTAGCTTATCAAAGAATTTCCTAAGAGCTTTGAGCTCTTGTTCAGTTCCTTTGCAATCCTTATCCTTTTTGAGAGCTACAAGTTCCTCCATCAAGGCATCATTTTCATTGCTCTTGGCAATGAGCTCTTGTTCCAAGATTTTGTATTTTTTGGTGGTCCTCTTGTAGCCCTTGCTCATTTGATCTATTATGCCCAATAGATCATCCTTGGAGTAGTCCTCATCCTCCTCATCATCACTCCTACAACCATCACTAGCACAAGAATCATCATCACTATCATCATATTTTACCTTGGTAGGTTTGGCCATAAGGCATGTCGATGTAGTGTCGAAGATGGATGGCTTGTTGGAGAGGGCGATGCTTGCAATGGCTCGCCGAGTGGTCCTTTCATCATCACTATCCGAGTTGTCACTGTCCCAAGTGACCACATAACCACCACCCTTCTTCTTGTTGTTGAATATGAAGCTCTTCTTTGCTTTCTTCTCCTTCTCTTTCTTATCCTTCTTGTTCTTATTGAGCTTCAAGTCCCCATTATGAAATCTCTTATCTTCATAGGGGCAATCCACCACTATGTGATCAGGGCAATTGCAATTGTAGTAAAGGGTCTTTGCCTTTATAGTGTCTCTCCTCTTCCTTACCCCATATCCTTTCTTCTTCATGAACCTTCCCATCTTGTGCACAAGGAGGGCCATGGTCTCATCATCGAATGGATCATCATCATCGCTCTCCACCTTGCTCTTGCCCTTAGAAGATGAAGCCTTGAATGCAATGGGCTTCTCTTGCTTGACTTTGGTCTCATTCTTCTCTTCTACCTCATCTTCATCATCATTGTATTGGGCATCGATCATGATATCTCCAAGCACATCGGTTGGTTTGACTTTGTCTAATCCCTCTCTAAAGATTATTCTTCTCAAGGTAGCAAACTTCTTGGGTAAACACATCAAGAACTTGTGTGAGAAGTCCTTGTCCTCAACCTTCTCTCCAAGCCCCTTGATATCATTGACAATGACTTGGAGCCTATAGAACATCTCCGGGATGAATTCATCATCCTTCATCTTGAAAGTGGAAAACTTGTCCTTGAGCTTATATAGTTTGGCACTTTTTACTGTTGAAGTGCCTTCATATGTTTCTTCAAGCCTTATCCAAAGCTCATTTGCCTTTTCAAGATCTTTGATTTGCTCAAATACTTTATCATCAATGGCACGGTAGATTGTGTCAAGTGCCGCCGTGTTGCATTGTTTGTTGATGCGGTCATTTGGAGTGAGATTTTCCTCATCAAGAATGATGTATCCTTCTTTGATCATATCCCAAACCTTCTCATGTATATTGCCTAGATATTGCTTCATCTTCCTTTTCCAATGATCAAAGGAAGAGACACCATCAAAGAATGAAGGCTTGCCATTAACATGATTGAACATAACTTGAGCCATCTTACACCGAGGTTGTTAAGCCTTACAAACGGTGACCACGGCTCTAATACCACTTGAAAGGTATTGATGGCTAGTGGGGGGTGAATAGCCTTTTAAAATTTTCTATAAAGACAAGCTAAACAAGTTTTATCAATATAACAAATAGCGAGATGCGAGTTTTACTTAGCCTACGAGGTGTTTGCAAGCCACCTAACCAATCTACAATTCTAGTGTTTGCACTCAACCGCATAAGTCAAACCGAGAAGGTAACTACAACTACAACTAGCAAGCTATACAAAGGAGCTACTAAAGCAAAGCTAACTAGCTAGCAAAGATAACTAAGAAAGTAATGCGGAGTTGAGTTGGGAGAGTTTCACCGAGGGATGAAGTAATGAGCCAACCAATATGATCAACAATGAATACCAAGACAACCGAACACTGGGATCAATCAATCACAATATGAAAGTGATAACACGAAGATTTATCCCGAGGTTCACATGCTTGCCGGCACGCTAGTCCCCGTTGTGTTCGTCTTCACCATGTGGTTCGGTGGCTAATCGGTCACACACCGAGCCTCTCAAAAGGCGCCACAAGAACCTACCAAATGACAAAAGGTTGCAATGACATGAGCAATCCACTAACATTGTCTTTGGCGCTTCGCCGAGGTAGGCACAAACCCCTCACAATCACCGGAGGTGGCCAAGAACAATCTCCAACTCTTACCAACGCCTCTAAGCTGCTCCAAGCCGTCTAGGTGGTGGCAACCACCGAGAGAAACAAGAATCCCGCAGCAAATCAACCACTAAGTGCCAACTAGATGCAATCTCACAATGCAAATGCACTTGAATCACTCAATCTCACTTCGAATATGCAAAGAAGCAAGAGAGATGAGTGGGAGGGGAGTTGCTTAGCTTAAAGTGCTCACAAGTATGTCAAATGTTCAAGAGATGGAGCCTTGAGCTGGCCAACGAGTATTTATAGATGTACCCCTTTGAATATAGCCGTTAGGCACTTCAAATAGCCGAAGTCGCGCTGACCGAACGCGCTGGTCAAACTGACCGGACGTGCCGATCGCACAACGGCTAAGCTGCGAAGCACCGACCGGACGCGCTCGTCGCGCGGACCGGACGCGCAAAGTATGACCGGACGCGCTGGTCCCATAACGGACCGGATGCGCTAGTCAAGCCTGAGCTGTGCACAACGAAACAGCGACCGGACGCGCTGCAGAACTGACCGGAAGCCACAGTGCTAGCGTCCGGTTGGAGTCCAGTAAGCTCCCTGAACGACCGGACATGTCCGGTCGACAGTGACCGGACGTGCCACCGTGTCCGATCAAAAACAGAAACACGCTCAGACGCTGAACACTGACCGGACATGTCCAGTCAAACAGAGACCGCGTCCGGTCCAGCGTCCGGTCACCTCTGTGACCTCTATTCGCCTCTGTTTCTTTTCCGACTTCCGGCAAAGTGGAAAAAAGTCATTTCAACTCCTCGAAAACGCCTGAATTCTGCCTTGCAAGCTCGGCGGGAGGGAGAGAGGACCTCAAACCCTCTCTACCGCTCAAACTCCACCGCCTTCGCAAAAGTGCTAACACCACCATGTGATCTCGTCATGTGTGAGTGTGTTAGCATTTTCACAATTATTTTTCGAGGCGATATTAGTTCTATCCAAATACGTATGATTATGAAATGCACAGCTAGAGGCACTTAGGAGTTCAATAGTCACGTCATTCCCCTCTTTATAGTACGGCTAACTATCCTATAATGTAACCACACCCACTAGGTGTTTTGGTTACTAAAACACAACCCTTAAGCATATATCTTTGCCTTGATTACGTAGGGTTGCGTCCAAATCCAAGTGTGGCCATCATGATCACCATGTCCATCTTGCCACCAACCTTGCAATGTACCAATCCTCATATGCTACATACAACTTAGGCATAGGATTAGTACTTAGGCATTGTCACTAATTACCAACACCAAACATAGGACTTTCAGAAACCTAAACTCAAAATAAAGGATAAACCTTTAGAGAGCGCTTTGAGTTCGTCCGCCTTTTCAACTTCAATAAATGAGGGATACCATTTCATCTTAGATCAACTCTTTAAACTTTCATGGGACCAAAGCTATAATATATCTCATTACGATATTATTAGTCTCTAATTTGGATGTCATCAATACAACAAAACCCACATAGGAGGCAAATACACTTTCACCCGTCCAACTCTATACCTAGGGTGCCATAAAGATGAGCCCAACCTTGTTATAACCATGAGATGACAGCTTGTTAGGGCGGCGATGAGGCTGAGGAAGGGCTCAAATGCCGGTGTAGCTACTATTTATGGGAAGCTCCGATGAGTTTCCGTAGCCATGACATAGTTAGGTGGCCAAACCTCGTTAAAAGAATATCACGTCTTAGTGTCATTCTGGTTTATATTTTCTTCTATAGTATTTTTGCTTCAGCTTTTTTCAGTTAATAGACCTGTTGAGCTTTTGGATTAACCGTGCATTCCAGTAGCTATATATATAATGTTATTAAACAAATTTTGGAACAAAATAAAGGAGAGTCCAATTATTCTTCCTTTTGTTTTAGCTAGGCATATTGTTCTCATCCTCCTGTATTGCTTGTTTGTCTTTTGAGCAATTGGATTGGACATTTAATCTGCGAACGCACGGTTGATATGTGCCCTTGTGGTTCGGTTGTGATGAGTGATTATCAACGTGATTTGCATCTTAAGTTGAGTCGGTGAACTAACCATGGCGTGAGTTGGGGTTGTGCAACATGCCCCTTGGCTTGTGGTGCGCAGGTGTGGAGCTTAGAGACAGTGGTCGACGGCGAGGTGAAGGTCAAGTAGAGACGTGCCGTGCCAATGGACTGGGAGCGGTGAAGGATGGATGTGAGGCTTGAACCGAGGGACTAGAAGGCCAGGTGACCAGCCGCGGTGGCTGACACTTGGTGACATCGACAAGTGCAAGAGTACATGGGTGACGAAGACAATGTCGACCAAGTCAAGGAGGGGACGATGGCGTCGTGGCACTTGGCGGAGGCCGGACACACATCTACATGGATGATGTAGATGGCGTCAGTCGAGTCAAGAAGGAAGGCGAAGGCATAAGCTTGGCGGAGGTCGGACACGTGTCAACATCGGAGGGGTTTGGTGGTTTCATCCTCAAAACCATCGAAGGGTTTGGTGGTTTCGGTCTCAAAACTATCGGAAGACGGTTTGCTGGTTTGGGCCTCAAAACCAGACGTGGACGATTTGGTGGGTTAAGCCTTAAAACCACCGGGTGATGGTTTAGCGGGTTTGGACTTAAAACCTGGGCGGAGGTTCCGAGGAGGAACGGGGTGGCATGTGGCGGAATTACGGAGGTTGCATCAAGGTGAAGCAAATCCGTGAAGGAAGTGTGACCGTCCGATCGACAGAAAAAGAGTTGGACCATTACGTCCTCGGGTAAGTGGTTTAGCTCAAAAATATTTAAGAATAAAACTAGGATTGTGTAATAGCCCTGTTAAATAGGATGAAGGTGCCCCATCACCCTCAACTCTCCCATTTTTATTTTTCCTTCTCTCTAGGTTTTTCCTCCCCTAGTGTTATCGAGAGAGGTCCACTTGTGAAGAAATTCGTTAGTGTAATCAAACATGAGATTTGTGTGGGAATGGAAGCCCGAATCCTCCTCACGCCCTGTGGGATTTGTCACTTTTGTGTGTGATTTTTGTTCTACTGTGTTCTTCGTTTTCCCCATTTTTGTTCTTGGCTTTGATTTTATTTTCCCGGAGTTTGAGTGCAAATCGAGCGATGATTCTTTCGGGATAACTTACCAACTCCGTGAATTTCATCTGTGGTAAGTTTGGGAGTGAGTTCTTGTGATTTGGTCAAGTTCCGATTGGACTTGGGGCATGCCGCCTGCTGCTCGTCGTTCTCTGGCCGAGTGCCTACAGCAGCCTCGCAACCGGCGTGGCACCAGAGGGTGCGGCGTACACCGTCTTTGACCGAGCGGTGCACCGTCTCCTGGTGTCCGGCGCCCTGCAGTTTCTGTCCGGTGTTCCGATCTTGGCCAGCGCCGAGCGCTTCTCTCGTTTTCAGCCTCGGTCAATTCCTGTCCGCCAGCGCAGAAGCAGCAGGGCTGCTCGCCCAAGAGGCCCAGGTGGCCCATCTTCACGCTCAGCAAGAGCACTGCTTCGCTGCTGCTATGCACAGGGTTTTTTTTACCGACCGGTTTCCGGTAACCGCCGGCCTCCGGTAGCGGTAAACCGGCCCGGTTTACCGGTAACCGGTCGGTAACCGGCCGAATTCAAAATCAAATTCAAACCCGCTTCGGTTCGGTTCGAGTCCGGGCCGGTTTGGAGCGGTAACCGGCCGGTTTGACCGGTTTACCGCTCCAAACCGTTTTTTTTCTTTCATGAATAAAAAGAAATTTTGGTACTTCCTTTGCACAAATTAATGTAAAAAGACCACACAATGTGGTAAAAAATAACATAAGTCACTAAAGCAACAATATATAGTCGCATACAAATACATATTCGCTTAAATATATAGTCACTAAAACAACAATATACAGTCGCATACAAATACAATATATAGTCGCTTATACAAACAAAGATATAGTTTCCGCTCGCATGGTCAACTACGTAGGATGTATGGGAAGACCCCTTGTTGGCATGACATTTCATATCCCCAAGCTTTACCAATAGCTTCCTTTCCATTTTTCCCCTTCTGCGTCCAAGACCCTGTATCAATCCTTTGTTGCTGCATTCCTCTCCTCCCACCCGCTGCCACATGATAGTCCTCCACCTCCACTGGAGTCTCCCTCCGTGATCCTGCTCTTCTAAACAACCTGTCAATAGGATTCCCACCTTGCGAACCACCACCACCACCACTACCCCTCCACGGTGGTAATTACCTCCTCTCTGTTGCACCCTCTGCTCGTAGTCATATTCTGCTCTCGACTGGTTTAGTGCTTCCTTCATCTGAGCCTCATATTCATCATCACCGAGGGGATGGTTTCCCTCCGCTGCAGCTTTTTCTTGTGCCAACCTTTGTCGAGCCCGGTCAGCAGTCGTCTTCTTAGCTCTGTCAAGATCTCGCCGAAAGTACGCACGCACATCTGGTGGCACACGGGCGCAACGCAAGGTGTCCGCCCCATACCCAGCCAAATGCTGTTTAAATCTAGTGCAACCACCGCCTGCTCTCGTCACATGACAATAATTGCATCTCCATCCAGGAGCAAGATTTTCACCATGCTCCCATACAACGTCTCTGTTTCTGCCTGACATTGTCTACTCTACCTGCATAAACGGACAACACAAAGTCACACCTAAATAAAATGTATCCTAAATCCTGCCACAAATCCTCCACAATGTATACCTAAAATCTATACCTCACTTACACAAAGTCACAATATATACACAAAGTCACACAATATATACCTAAAATATACATCCTACCACAAAATCCTACCTCTAATCCTAAATCCTAAAAAAACATCCTAAAATAAATCCTACCTAAAACCTAACCAAAAAACTATCCTAAATCCTAACACAAATTCTACCTAAATCCTAAAACTACTCTAAATAAAAAAAACTTACCTGCGCGGTTAGCCGCGGATCCGGTCGGTTTACCGGGCTAACCGACCGGTTAACCGCTAGATCCGTCCGGTTAACCGACCGAGCGTCGCGGGCTCGGTAAGCCGCGCTGACCGGTCGGTAAACCGAGGTGTGGGGGCGGTAAGCCGGCGGCGGCGGCCGGTCGGCGCGGGTGAGGGTCGGACGGGGGGCGACGGGAGAGGAAATGAGCCTCGGCGCGTTGACCCCTCCCCCCCCCGGCGAGCTCCTGGCTCGTTTTGTGCCCGTGGCGGCCTAATGGGCCTCATGGGCCTGAACGTGCTGGGACCGGTTTTTTTTTCTTTTTTTTTCAAACTTCTATTCGTATAAATAAATACTAAACGAACTCAAATTTGAAAAATTTTTACACCATTGGCTTCTATAAATCATGAACTATTTTTAGGAATTTTTTCAGCAATTTTTTTTCAAATTTTAAATTTGAATTTGGGGAATACCTAACCGGACCGGACCGGAACAGGACCGGCCCGGTTAGGGCGGTTACCGCGGTAAACCGCGGTAAACCGACCGGTTTTTTTAACCCTGGCTATGCATCAAGCTTTCTCCTGTGTAGTTGATCCATTCCCCTCTGTGCTTGATTTTGATTGGTCAAAAGTTTGCTGTTTGCATCCGTGCAACACCAAAGCTTCATTGGGTAATTTTTTTTAGTATTAAATTACTTCTTTTTGCTTGATAGAATTCACTGGTTCCGATTTTTGGCCAGCGTGAGCAGCCCCACTCTGTGCGTCTCTCCCTGTCTCCCTACCGTGCTGTGCAGTTCTCTGCTGAGACGAACAAATTTCTAGGCAAATTTCCGATCTGTGCTCTCCGATTTTCCAGCCTATTTTCCGGCCCGGAACTTTGTTTCCCTGTGCTTTGTGCGTTGGAGCTCCGATTCGCGTTTCATTTTTTGCGTTTGCTTTGTCGTGTCCCGCTGTGTTCCTGGGAACATCTATCTACTCATTTGGGTCATGGACATCACAGTGGTTTCTCCGCGTGTTTGGTGGTGATTTTGGGATAGTGGTTGAAAAGTTTCGAAAGAAATTTTATGGCTCCCATTTATCCCCTTTGGTCGCTGTTTTCAGTCATTTATAATCATTTTGTATTAGGATATTGGATTTGGATTTTTTTCCTTTAGATTTATCTAAATGGATTTTTTCTTTGAACTTTTTTCCTTTGCCACCTCTACTTACCGGTGCAAAAGTCATGACCATCAATAGTTTTGAGATATTTCCCATCGTATAAGATGATGGAGACGAGCACAAGTTGGCGGACAGACCAGTTTTTTTCAGGCTGGAACTACGGTGACGAGTGATGTGAAATTCTTCAGAGCCTTTTTACATCCTATTTTTCTTGTGAAATGGTAGAAAATCAAGACTTTGATCGTAGCCAGTCATCCAAGTGATGAATGATATATATATGACAGCAGATGGCGACCGCAACACAGATTAAACTGAAACCACCACCCGTTTGGCATTATATTGCATTGATTTGGTCTCACCGCATTACAGGTGGAGCCTGGTCGATTAGCCAAAGGTGATCAAAAACATTGTTCTAGTTGCATCTCATAGCTTCGTTTCATTGGTGCCCAATCGAGGATGGTGCAGAGACGAGGTCATAGCCTAGGTTCGCACGTCGAATATGACGGATATTGCTATGTTTGGTGCTGTTGGATATCTCTCATCGAGGAATGTCGGCGTCATGTGTAACCGCTAGATTTGGATTCACTTGGTTCATGGCGTCAAGAACGATGGCATGAGTTGCTACAAATGGCATGGCCCTGCTGGTGCTGGGTGTGGGTTATTGCGCTCTCGATCACTTCAGTTTCTGCTGGGCGACACAGGAAGAAATGTTGTCAAGAGATCGTCTTGGTTGTGTATGGACGGCCAAGATTGTCTTGCTATTCTCTTTGTCGAGTTTGAGCTTCATTGCCATTAATCATGCCCAGCTTGATAATCACGGTAAGCAGTGTGAAGCTCTGTCCTCTGGTGTTAATTTCCATTGTTATATAAGCTTGAAAAATGTTCTCTCTTTTTACCATGTACACTTATATCTAGTATATCAAGAAATGGAGAAATGAAGAATTTATAATGTCAAATAAGAGCATAGGGATCGATTTATTAATTTCTGTTACAGGCTTATTACACACTTAAGACAGCTACATTGTGACGCTTACATTCTTACTAAGAAAACATGTCTCTCTCTTGGTTTTGGTAGGCTTTATAAGCATTGACTGTGGATATACTGAAAGTCCGAAGTACACAGATGACAAGACAGGCATAACATATGTGGCTGATTTGGGTTTCACAGACGCAGGGTTGATCCACCCTGTGTACCCGGAGAACATGCAGCCTGATCTTGCTGCTAGGTACAATAACATACGCTACTTCCCCAACGGGACACGCAATTGCTACACGATAAGGTCCCTAACACCTGGTGCCAAGTACCTAGTGAGGGCTATCTTTGGCTATGGGAACTATGATACACTAAACAAGCTCCCTATATTTGATCTCTATCTTGGGGTCAACTACTGGACCACAGTGAGGATCGTCAATTCAAGTACAGCATACATATCTGAGACGATCTCTGTGTCCCCTGCTAACTACTTGCAAGTCTGTTTGGTCAACAAAGGGTCTGGAACTCCTTTCATTGCCGGGCTTGACTTGAGGTTTCTGCAGCCAAATCTTTATCCCCATTCCACTGAGACGCAATCTCTAGTTTTGCTCAGTTTTTTCCGTACCACCGTCGGTTTTGGGTCTAATCGCTACCACTTTGGAACTGACTATCGTCACATTAGGTAAGCTTATACAACTTCTCTTTAACCTATGTTATAGACAAAGCTTTTAACAGAGTTCAATATAATGTTTGTTTTTGGTTTGTAAGGTTCCCAGATGACCGCTATGACAGGGTATGGCAGAGGTATGAAGAAGTTCCTACCTGGACAATAGTGCCTGATGCTATCAATGGGAACGTCAAGAACGCTCCAAATGACACCTATGATGCACCATCTGCAGTAATGCGTAGTGTATCCACTTTGGTGAATTCATCAACAATGGATCTATATTGGGATTTGGATGGATCTATGAGTGTTGATTTCAATGATAATTACTTCGTTGTGCTCTATTTTGCTGAGGTGGAGACTTTACAGCAGAACGAGTTTCGGCAGTTCGATGTGCTACTGGATAATACCACATTAGCTAATGGTTTCAGACCAGAGCAAATGACGACTACAGTTCTTACAGGCACTGTGCAAGGATCAGGAAGTCATAGCATATCCCTTGTGCCAGCTTTAAACTCCAAGCCACCATTGATTAGCGGGATGGAGATATTCTTGGTTCGACCCCTGAATGAATCTGCCACTTACTCTGGAGATGGTATATCCTTATCTACTAGAACTGATATATTTTTCTCCCTTGGGTATCCACATCATAATTAGTTATTAAGACGCAAACAAACTTGCTAATAATATAGGTATAATGAGAAGTTTGTTTGTCATTGCTACCCAAAGAACTTATACACTTGGAGTAAATAGTTGTAAACATTACACTTTGCGCTTAACTCCTAAATACTTTAGCTCTCACCCTGCTATGGAGAAGTATAAGCCACTGTAGGTAGCTTCTTAGTCACATAAGCCACTTTGTCTGATTGAAAATCACGTTTACACGTATAATTTTGATGGTAGCAATCTATTAGCCATTGGCCGCCAAGATTGACTCTTTTTTTTCAAATAGATTACTAAGATTAGTTATAGGAGCTAGATATTTTGGTATAATGATCACAAGGACTATAAAAATGATAACAAACAATTGTTTTTTTTTGGTATGCATTGAAGTGAAAGTATTGTTGCTGTAATTTGTATGTAAACATTATGTTTACCATTTTCTAGCCTGTGTATGAACTAAAATGAGTTAATCAAGGGATACTAGTAAGTCCAATAAACCAGTATCTTATGAATATTACCATCTAGTATTTTGGATAACTGTGCATCTAAACTGGTTTCAGCATGCATGCATTTTCTTGTTCAATTATAAGCACTTGATTAAACTTTTGATGTTCTTGATGACCTTTTTCAATGTTTTTATTCTCTCTTAATTAGCAACTGCAATGATGACCATCCAGACAAAGTTTTCCGTTAAGAGAAACTGGGCAGGAGATCCCTGTTCCCCCCATAGCTTTTGCGTGGGTTGGATTGAACTGTAGCTACACTCCCAGTGCTCCATTGAGAATAACTGCCTTGTAAGTTCTAAACAAACAATTTCACTTGATTCATATGCTTTAAAGTATCATGCAGAGTTATTACATGGAAACTTAATAGAGGAAAAGAAAAAAATGGGGACTTCAATTTTTTGTGATTGGTTTAACATTCCCTGCAGATATATGTCATCTAGCGGATTAATCGGTGAAATTGATCCATCCTTCGGTCAACTAACATTGCTCCAGCACTTGTATGTCCTTTACAGCTTCAAAGTTTGTCCCAGAACAGCGATTTATTGAATTGTATTTAGTCATTGAAAATTAGCTCTTTGTTGACAGTGGATTCCAACACACACACACACACACACACACACACACACACACACACACACACACACACACACACACATATATATATATATATATATATATTTGATATTAAAAAGATAATGAATACATTGCTTTTTCTTCATTGAGGAGCACATGTGTTTTTAGATCATTCAATTGTATCAGGTCTTATATTATCTTTTGTATGTTTATTTAAACTCCCATATTGAACCTGCTCAATTTTCCTTTTTATATTTGATACTAAAAGATAATTTAAACAGCAACTTTCACTCTTTTCTCCCAAAGAAAATATTCAATTACTTGACAGAAATGAGAAGCCATTTTCCTATGTTTATTTTTAAACTCTTAAACTGAACTAAGTTTTTTATTTTTTCTACTATATTTAACAAAAAAATACTTTGTATTGCAACTATGAAGCTTTTTAAGGCCAACTTAAACTCTTAAATGCATGAGGGTGCAAAAAGATAGTTGATTTCATTTTTTTGATGTATGAGTAGTGAGAAAATAGGTATAAGTGGATTTTTGGATTAACCTTTATGTAATGGAAGTGGCTAGAAATTCTTAAATAATGGTTATGTTGGTAACGGAGAAACATGTATGAGCGTTTCTAGGCTAATACACTGGTAGTTGTTGATAATTCATCATGTAAGGGGTTACTTCTCTTTCATCATATTAACATGATAATTTCTAGATCTTACGAATTAACATGTAGGCTTCATTTATTATACAAATAACCAGGATAATAAATTACTGTTAAAGCCTAGGGAACTGGAAGATCACATGCAAAAACACAGCCTCAGTATGCCCTAATTTTGCCATGTTTCATGAGATGATCATGTCATCTATCTATTTTGCACATGTTGGATATACCGTATATAGGTGTAAGCTTCTACTTGTCCAAATTGGTGGCAATGATATTCAAGTATTCCCATGTCCAAAAGTTTAAGCTACTGAAAATACCTTTTGTACTTATACTTCAGCACTTGTTTTTGAGTGTTTCATTTTGCTTTTTGTGATTTCCAGGGATCTGTCTCACAACAATCTGACTGGACCAATACCTGATTTTCTAGGTCAACTGCCATCACTTTCATTTCTGTAAGCTTTCCTGCTGATCGACCTGCATACTGTAATACTGCTCAAACTCCTCTTTTTATGTTTACTTTCTCGTGTTTTGTAGGGATTTGTCCAGCAACAACCTCCGTGGATCAATACCTAATAATCTGCTACAAAGATCTCAGATAGGAGTGCTGACACTAAGGTTCACACGGTTGCACCTGCTTGCCATTTATCTTTTGTATTGTATCACTTTAAATCTGTTAATAGCACTTAATATATCACTAGCTTACAAAAAGAATGTGCATGGTTTCCAAATCCCATTATATGTATATCATTTGATTCATATGTTTCTTAAACTATATATACCATTATTAGCCTAGCCCCCTGATGCAGTGTAATTTATTATATATATGTGTGGTCCTAAAGGGTATCTCCGAATATTAATTTATTTTTATTGTAGTACTGCCAGGGATAATGTTTATTTATACGACATGATGGAAAATAAGAGAGTGAGAGAGCTGTTTTACTGAAAAGAGGCCACTTAGTAATTTAATCTCTCCATTTACTGCTTAAGTCTGCCGGAGCTGTAGTTTAGCCTTCCCCTCAATTGCATACTTGATTCTATATATATATGGAACTATGGATGATGAGGGGTCTCGTGTTCATAAATTTCAATATTGATCAGTAGCTAATACATGTATATTACATATTCTAATAATAGCCAGGCTAACTATCATATAGTATTCGTTTAAAAAAAATATATCATATAGTGAAGTCAGGACTCTAACACAGGATCTTTGCTGCAATTGGTGAACACGTTTTTATCACTTCATTCTAGTCTAGCTATTTATATACAAATCTTTCACAAATTAATATTGTGTTTGCTAGGGTTGACAACAATCCAAACCTATGTACAAATCATACTTGTGACCCCATTCGAAACCCGAGGAAGCGCAAGGCAATACTTATAGCTGAGATTATGGCTCCAGTTGCTGGAGCTATTATCATTGTTGCTGTAGTTCTACTCATCATTTGGCATAAAAAAAAGAAAAGACAAGGTAAATAAGATAGCTATGCTTAATTATGGTAGTTTTTAACTGCGCCAGGATTTTTTTTGTCACTGTATGATTACCCTTTGATATCGACTTGCATATAATAGCTAAAACATATGAAAAACTATTATTATGTGGTCAGGTGGGGCTCGTGCTTCTAATCCATTCGAGAGCCGAAGATTCAAGTACAAGGAACTCAGAGTCATCACAGATGACTTTAAAAACATAATTGGAAAGGGTGGGTTTGGCTTTGTCTACAGTGGCAAGCTGGAGGATGGAACTCCTGTTGCTGTCAAGATGAGGTCTCAAACATCGTCACAAGGGAATACAGAGTTTTTGGCTGAGGTGCACATGCATTGAACTGCTGATTCTGTAGATTACTAATTGTATGGTGTATCATTACTAATGTTGTGCACACCAATTAGCAGGATATATATGTTGGTCATCATATAATTTCTGAGAAATATTATATATATTGCAGGCCCGGCACTTAGCCAAGGTTCATCACAAAAATCTGGTGACCTTAATTGGCTATTGCAAGGATCGGAAACATTTAGGTCTTGTTTATGAATACATGGGTGGTGGAAACCTAGAGAACTGGCTGAAAGGTTTGTAATTTTGCACTATATCTACATTAGTACAACTAACCCTCAATTTATAATGAAAATATACATTTTGAACTTGCACTGGAGTAGTCTAGCAGCAAATCATTTTACTATATTCCCCTGTTTTGTTTGCAGGCAAGGAAGGTTGTATGCTAACTAGATTCCCCTGTTCTGTTTGCAGGCAAGGAAGGTTGTCATGCTGAATTCAACCTAACTTGGCTACAACGCCTTAAGATTGCGTTGGACTCTGCCTATGGTATACAAAAGTTTTTTTTTTTTGCCAACGTGGGCAGCGGCCCATCTATGTTCAGGATATTAATTCCGCACTACAGATCTAACTTTGTATGGTTTTCATCCATGTTTAAATGATCCATGCTTGTAGGACTGGAATACTTGCACAAGTCATGCAGCCCTCCTTTAATACACAGAGACGTGAAGACCCAAAACATCCTTCTAACTTCAAACCTGGAGGCAAAGATAGCTGATTTTGGGTTGACAAGGGCTTTCAGTAGTGAAACAAAGACACACACTACCACCCGTCCAGCGGGTACTCTTGGATACTTAGACCCTGAGTATGCATTCTTTTGAGCCTAGTATTTTACCATTCCAAGGGAAGTCGTTATGCACGTCAATGTTTTGAAGATTCTAATGTAACTGTTTACCATGTGTAGATACTATAACACCTCTCATTTGAGCGAGAAGAGCGATGTTTTCAGCTTTGGCGTTGTTCTCTTGGTGCTCATCACTGGCCGTCCAGCTATCATCACTGTGAACAACACTGAAAGAACCAACCTTGCTCATTGGGTGCGGGGGAGACTCTCTGAAGGAGATATCGAGAATGTTACTGACCCAAGGATAAAAGGAAATTGTGATGTCAACTCCCTATGGACGGTTGCAGAATTGGCTCTTCGTTGCACAGAGCAGGCAGGAAAGGACCGCCCCACAATGTCTGAGGTTGCGGAGGGATTAAGGGAGAGCCTGCAACTGGAGACCTTGTCACACTCCAAGAGGAGTGGTTCGATTGGGACCAATGGTTCAGCGCTCACTGAAACTGAATCCGTTGGTGCGCTGGAGTCAGAACAGATTGAAGAAACTCTACCCCGGTGACATTGCAGCTGAATCACCCACATCTTTATGTACTGATGTTTATGTACTATATGCAATCTTTTTCTGCTCACGGAAATACATAACTGTGACTTTGTATAATATTTGAGAACTATGCAAGTACTCCTAGTCAACAATGAGGGGGCTCTCTATTCCTTGAACCCACAACCTGTAACATGACTGCGCTTGTCATGACTGCAATCCCAAATACAAGAAATACCATTATACATGACGGTTTACTTTAGTCACAGACAAACAAAAGCGTGTCACAGTTAACTTACCATGACGAACGAAAAAACCGTCATGTATCCCGCGTCATACATTTGTTGCCCAAATTGAGCCGTCACATATTGGAATTTGTGTTCATTATAGAATAGCTGTCTGTGTCTTGTAACCAGCCCAGATCCAAACCATAGTGACGAAAAAGAACATCACAAACTAGTGCCAAATCATCACTGCATTAACATACATCCCAGCTCATAAGATACACCAATCATATAATCAACACATTGATCATTCATGTATTAGCAAGCCCAGTGGTGTCACATTTTATCAAACTACGAGTTGGCCTGGCTCACAGCCAATTAGTTTGACTATCACAACAACTAAGTTTAAACTAAGATTTCATCTCTAGGGAGTCTAAAATAACTAAACATTTGTATCCACGAGCACTTCAATTGGATTGGGGTCCAAAAGATGTGCTACCTGAACATCAAAATGAATATAAGTCAATTTTCAGCAAAGATTCTAAAAACAAATGTCATACATTTATTAGGAAGCTTTCAAACTAGTTAACTAGTTCAATGCATATATTTTTAAGAGCCCAACAAGTAGAGCATGAGAATCTAAATATCAAATTCTCTATAAACTTCACATAGTGAAACACAAGCAGTAATAATTCAGCAAAGCTCACATGGCATACTTGTTTAAAGGCAGCTGCAGTAGATGTAACATAGTATAGCACACAAGTAGATGCCTCTGCAGAAGAGATCACCATGGTATAAATAGGGTTAGCACAAGTAGATGCCTCTGCAGATGGTTTGCGATTGACTAGTAGAAATTAAATGACAGGCTTACTTGAACCGTTCTGGTATACTAAGTTCCGAATACCATTAAATTTAAGGTCATACATCTGCAAGGCAAAAGCAAGTGGGTTTTAATTTAAGGTCAATCATCTGCCATGATAATACTTAACAAGGCATACATTGCATATATTCAACTAACAGTAATGCAGGTAGTGTAGAAGTAGAACAAGGCATGCATTGCATATATTCAACTAAAAGTTCCAAAAATCTGTTCAGGTGTATGAACTCATACACCACCATCAATGAATCTGGGTTGCTGCTGCTGTGAATGAACATCATAGAGGCAAATATTACTCTGAATTGTGTAGATGAACATAACAGCTACATGAACTATGTATATGGTTTCCTTATCTATTAATACAGATATGGTTGATAAAAAAAAGTCTCCATCTATTTTGAATATCTTCCTTTTTTTGAGTCAAACAAAGTTGCCTCTTGTTGAAACTCGTTTTACCTCTAGAGTCTCATTGGCATGTGCACAATGGACTTCTGCAGACCCTATAAGAACTAGAGCCATTAAGAGGGCATAGGAGAACGACAATGATGAGGCAGTACAAAGGACACATCAACCATCTCGAAATTATGAGGACCTGGTGTTAGGAAGATCGATAGTGTAGAATTCGATCGATGAGCATTGTGTCATCACGCGCACCGATGACACGATTAGGTCTCTCTCATGCACGTTGTTCTTCTTGATCGCTAAGGGCAGCCTCAGGGTTGCGCTCCCGCTCAACCATGGCCATCAGGTCATGCCCATGACAGTATGCCACCGCAAGTATATAGTCACGTTTGCTCAGCCACCACCAGAGCCGCGCCCACCACGTTGCCACGCAGGGCCATCCCAAGGTCCACCGCGTGGTGGTTGCCGCGCCACTATCCCAGGTTGCCTGCCATGCATAGTGACATCAGATAGGAGTGTGATGTCGTGACCGCTTTGCCCACACATGGCTCCGCTGTGCAGCAGCGCTCGTGCCATCGATATCGATAGCGCAATAAATTATAGTCTCATTACGTCGCACGAGTATGTTTGCTACTCCGGGTAAATACATAAGAGGTTGTAATCAATGGTCGAAATAAATTCGTTATTGTCAGAGTTTATTTATGTTACTTTTAGAGCTTGTTCCATAATTTTTATATATAATTTAAGATAAGATTTTTGTCGGCCGATGGGTTCGAATCGAACCGGTCCGCCGGGGACGTAGTGCACTGCACGTACTAGCTAGCTTTATCCGCATATACGCAACGCATATATACGCTGACGCGGTAGCTTGTTGACCTCCGGACTTCGATCCGGGGACTGCTGACCTGCTGTGAGGTTAGTTGCGACAGAAGATCAACTGAACAAATCTCACACACAACGAGAGCAAGAGGGTACTGTGTGTACTGGTAGTTGACTAGTGGTGGTACTAGATAGCAAGCTCGCGCTATCGGTTTTGCGTGTATTGAACGCTTGACTGCTGGTTACCTCAGTTATTGTCGTTTGATGTTTCATCATGCATTTGACTGACAGGGCCGGCCGGGATCATGCAGTAACTCACGGGCCGGGAGCGAACGCATACGCAGGCAAATATACGCCGACGTACGCGCGCGGTGGTTGATGCATCACGTTCACGCCTGCATGCGACCCTGCACGACAGCACGATGGATGATGCAACCATGCATCGTACGTCCTGGACGGTGGACGCATATATATAATATGCTCCTATCCATCTCGATCGCTAGTCGCTACTACTACGCCTATTACTCCTGCATGCTAAGCGGCTTTTGTTCTTGTTACTGTAGACCTGTAGTAGTGTACTCATCATATACACACTGCTACAACACGTTATCCAGCTACTAGAGGTAGATAGAGGTAGCTAGCTAGCTGAGTGTGCTTGCATTGCATTGCGACCGTACGTACCCACCGGCGGCGATGGCTGGCTACACCCCCAAACTACGGCGCCGGTGCACCTGGTGACGATCCACCTACCTACCCGTACGGTATGTGCATGTGCTTCAACACATCTGATCCATTTCTACACATATATTGATGTACACTCAGCTCTATGGCATCCTGCAAATGCGTTTGTGTCGTTGTGTTCATGCAGCACCTACTTCGACTACTTGAGCAACACTTTCCTGGATCACTGCGCAAGCTTGCCCGCGAGGCTGAAAGCCGCCGACGAAACGCCTCGGCCGCTGGACGGGGCCTTGTTTAGATCCCAAATTCTCTCCCCAAATTTCTACTATGTAAAAAGGAGATTCCCATCACATCAAAATTCGGTAATATACATGGAGTACTAAATGTAGATGAAATCAAAAACTAATTGCACAGTTTTGTTATACTTTACGAGACGAACATTTTGAGTCTAATTAATCAATTTTTGGACAATTTTTTGCACTAAAAAACAAAAGTTGATACAGTGTTCCGACACGGGCACGTACCTACAGTGCCGAATCGGTGCCCGAATTTGGGAAGTGAACACGGCCGGAGAGGTACTACGATGAGTACGATAGCAACCTGTCCACACGTGCGCGAGGATGCTGTGGAATTCTACAGCCAGCAGGAGGTACCCACAACCAGAACTTTAAACTTTTCCTAGTTACGTGGGTTTTTTCCTAGTGTTTTAGTATTTAATATTTAGTATAAACTTTTGCTATCAAATGCATCGTATAATGAGATTCATGTTCTATGACTAGTAATAGTGTTTTACATTACTACTTAAAAACACTAAGAGAATTGTTCCACTATATATTTTGGTAGTGACGCCGGTGTGCATGCATTTGCATATATATAAATTCTCTCCAATCATCACTCCTTGGATTTCCATTGTATTATATCTATACCTAATAATAAAGAGGTAAAATTTCAGACTCTTTTTTTTGTCCATCCATTTGTTTGGTCCATCTCTTTAACTACCGATGATGGAGCATTCGACTATATATATAATCCGTACTGATACGAGTTAGAATAATTCTTGTCTAGTGCAAATGGAGTCTGATTCCAAAACGTATCGGGTTGTGTATGTAGACAACTAGAAATTATAATCCAAATACAACTCTCAGATCCTGTTTTAAAACATGTATAAGACTTCCTGAATAGAAATTCTATTCGAATCAACCTGAGCGTCCTAGCGTTTTGCGTCCTAACTGGAGCCAAAATGAGGAACATAAAAGGAAAGAAAAACTGAAATAAAAAAATCCTCGAGAAACATGGAAAGACACGAAAAAGGAAAAAATGGAACAAAACCAAAAAAAAGAACTAAATATAGAAAGGAAAAAAGTAAGCTTGAAAAATAAAAACATGAGAAAATATACACAGAATGAAAAAATAAAACAAAAAATCAATCGGAACACCGAAGAGAAAAAAACAATGGAAACGGAGGAAACCAACAACTCTTCGTGGTTTAATTTTGAGTTAAGATAAGATTAGAGTAAGATTTATCTAATATAACCTTAAGCTAAAATATTGAGTAGTTTGTTATTCAATCGAGTCTAAATTAATATGTCTCTGCATTTTACACATATAGCAATGCAAACCCTGACGAGTGCCACCACATGTAAAATAGAGAGATGTCTCTTGTCATAATCATCACATAGTACTTTATATATCGGCAACTAATTCCTTATCGACTTGATCAACGGTTAGAATTACGTACTTTTACGGGTCCTCGTCAAAGGAAACACATAATTCTTATTACTGTAATAATGCATGTATAGTATGAAAATTAGAGCTATGATAAATTTATACGAGTAAATATTTTAGTGTTTTGCAGAAAAAAAAACTTTTAAAATTGTACTTTTGTATACAAAGACGTGATATAATTGATATAGGTTTAATAAGACATTATCATATCATTGGCATCATTAACTTATACTATGGATCAAAATAAGTTATAGTTTTAAAAGTAAAACATAATAGATCTATATTGTTACTGTTCTTATTTCCTATGAATATTCGATTGCTTATTTTTCCCCGTTGCAACGTACGGACATATTTGCTAGTATAATAAAATGGAAAGAAACTCGTATACATCACTCAGGCCAGCAACTCCACCATCATCTTGGATCGCGCAAAGGACAGCCACAAGTTCTTCTCCGAGGGAACTGCCTACTTCCACGTCAACTTCAAGGCGGGCGCTGGTCAGCATGGGCCAAACTAATGGCAATTGATCGATATTTAGGAGATGGCTATGAGAAGATAGTGATGATGAGAGGAGGAGGAGGAGGAAGAGGTAGAGGGCAGCGGCGATGATGACGATGACAAAGATGGGAACTATGAAGCCAAATGAAAGGAAGGATAAACTAGTAATAAAACCGTATCAGTCGTCGAGAGTCAGCACAGCTGAGCGTGCCACGGTCTATCCATTTGTAGAAATAGTTTATATGTTCCGATCTGGCTGTAATGACCGTGACTTGTGTCAAGTTTTCTAATGACTGATTGGTAGTGCCTGTAATAACTTACGCGTTGTACCAACATGGACTCATCGCCGATTTTCTTTTGCTGTTGCGGTAATGGATATGCAATGAAAAAGAAATAAGATGTTAAAACTTATATGAAATTTGTAACCAACAACTCCTGACCTGAGGAAATCATAACAATTTATAATAATCATGCCAAAAGCACCGGGTTCTGTAAAATTAATCTGAGGAAATCATAACTATTTAGCATCATGTCAAACACCGGGTTCTGTAAAAATAACCATGAATAAACATAACCAGAAGCATATTCGATCTGTAATTATGCCTGGTTAAATTAATACAATCCTTTCCAAAACAAAGACAAAACGCAAAGTATCTGGTGCTGAGAATTCGCAGAATCCAGGGGTGATAGCATACAGTACAATGCAAGGCCAAGAAATGGAAAGCTCAAGAGAGGCAAGTTGGGCACACCACCCCCAGCTTCCGGACAAACACAAAATTCAAAGTCCGCACTCTACAGCATCAAGATCATTTAGAGGAAAATTTAGCAACATAGTACTGCATGATGGCTAAAAAACCGCAGGCCTTTGTTCTACCTTGTTTCACCGTCAAGAGTGATAAATATATAGCATGAATTGAATTACTACATATACATCCTACATCCATATATATAAACCAACACAAAAAGGATGGGAGATGTGTATTATTGTTCCACATGGACGCAAGCGAAATTCCACATGCCACTGCGACCACATGGGTATCACAGCCACAAAATGCGTATCCAACGGTTCAGATTGAGTCATGTCAAGTGAGTGATAATGTGGACCCAGGAACGGAGTGTATTGAATGCTAGATTGATTGCATGTATGGGGATGGATGGCTGAGATAAGTCATGTGTTCACATGGGCATGTGTTGCTTGCTTTTCTCACATGGACGTGCTTCCCCACACAGTGATCACTGATCAGTTCACCCAGACGACCCAGTACAAGGACAAAACAAGGGCATATACAACCTCTTTAGCATGTAGTATTGGTGTAAATGTGAGCAACGTTGCAGTGCCCAGCAATGTACTTGTCACCCCTAGGATGCAGCATCCTCGAACTGCATGCAAAGCACCGTGAGAAGTCAATGTTCTTCCTCACCACCGTGGCACCATCAAGCTGAAACCCTTTTGTGTCCAACTGTAACAAACAAACAAAAAACAAACACCTCCTTCAGAATATACACTGACCTCAATTGTGATCTCAAGGACGTTACCACACATGAAAACCATATATGGATCGTGATATCAATTGTATTATGTTCTAGCAGCAAAAATCAATGAAGCAAAAGCTGTCCAAGAGTTTACTACCATAACATGACACATTATGAATTTAGCAGTTCAACTCTTCTCAGAATTCTAGCCACTTCATGTCTAAGTCCACACCCATCCCACACACCCTTTTTTCTGTAAGTTAGCGTATTCAATCTAAAAGGCCATATATTACCTAAGACAGGTAAACTGCCAATATCAGAATCAAGGACGGATCAATCAAAAAAGTGTACATGTCCTAACTGCTAAGAATTCACTACTACACCCCATCTTCCATAAAAGATTAAGGATCGCATATTCACATCTAAGTTTAGTTTATATCTAGTTATTACTGAAGCTGCCTATTTTAAGGCTTTAGAGGAAACACTCTTTGATTTACAAAGAAACTGCTGAACTAAATATAAGCAGCAAAGAAAGAAATAAAGAAAAAACTCACCAGTAGCATCAGAACCCAGTGGTTCACAACAAGTCACAAGGAAGCCACTTGGATCCCTCCTTTTGCTACAGTTGTAAAGCTCAGCAAAGAAAAGCTGTTCCTTCGAACCCTCCTTGCTGGACCTTGCAGTGAAGTTAACGTGTGTATACAGACGGCCTGACTCAGGCATCTGGACCACAGGCATGACATCCAACAGCTCAAACTTGATCTGGGCACAAGAAATTAAGCAGATAATGAATCACAAATTACCAAATCAATATAGATAATACTCCTATATTATGTTCTTTTTCTTGAAAAAAAAGTGAATAAAATGAGAACGCAGCACACCTTTTTCCTTCTGTTGTAATGTGCCAAGGCACCCTTTCCTAATCTCTTCGATTTCTCAAGAATAACATGTGGACGTGCATGGAGAAGGTACTGATGTTTTTTTGTCAGGATTGATTTCCCTGCATCAACAAAGGGTCAAATTCGAACACGAACAAACTGGACAGATAGACATTGAACAAGTGTTAATGAAACCGCTATATATAACAATAAATAAAACATCAACATGCAAGTACATATTTTTTGTACGAGAAATATAAAGTACTCCGTATATACTTTCCCATCCAAATTAATCAGATGAATGGTATATATGGTATCCATGGCGCAACATTGTGCTTTGCTTACTTGGCATATTTATGGCATTAGTGGGACAGATGCATAGCTTAAAGAAAAACTGGCACTGCAGAATTCATTTGGTCAGAAGAGTACAGAGTATGTAGACCACTTTTAACAGTTGTCGTTATCTTTAACAATAAGATTATTTAGAGGGATCCACAACTCTGCTAAAGTGGGTACATCAGTTATCCATTCACATGTAAATAAATGCCAGATGCAAATAGGGCTAGGGTGCTTGCAGAGTGATTAATTAGGAGGGGCTCAGCAAAAGTTGTTTAATTTATGGTAATATGCAATTTAGTTGTTTAATTTATGGTGATATGCCAATTTT
>CM036185.1:79850453-79880588 GCA_020631735.1 Saccharum officinarum | reverse complement strand
CGACTTCCGGCAAAGTGGAAAAAAGTCATTTCAACTCCTCGAAAACGCCTGAATTCTGCCTTGCAAGCTCGGCGGGAGGGAGAGAGGACCTCAAACCCTCTCTACCGCTCAAACTCCACCGCCTTCGCAAAAGTGCTAACACCACCATGTGATCTCGTCATGTGTGAGTGTGTTAGCATTTTCACAATTATTTTTCGAGGCGATATTAGTTCTATCCAAATACGTATGATTATGAAATGCACAGCTAGAGGCACTTAGGAGTTCAATAGTCACGTCATTCCCCTCTTTTATAGTACGGCTAACTATCCTATAATGTAACCACACCCACTAGGTGTTTTGGTTACTAAAACACAACCCTTAAGCATATATCTTTGCCTTGATTACGTAGGGTTGCGTCCAAATCCAAGTGTGGCCATCATGATCACCATGTCCATCTTGCCACCAACCTTGCAATGTACCAATCCTCATATGCTACATACAACTTAGGCATAGGATTAGTACTTAGGCATTGTCACTAATTACCAACACCAAAACATAGGACTTTCAGAAACCTAAACTCAAAATAAAGGATAAACCTTTAGAGAGCGCTTTGAGTTCGTCCGCCTTTTCAACTTCAATAAATGAGGGATACCATTTCATCTTAGATCAACTCTTTAAACTTTCATGGGACCAAAGCTATAATATATCTCATTACGATATTATTAGTCTCTAATTTGGATGTCATCAATACAACAAAACCCACATAGGAGGCAAATACACTTTCACCCGTCCAACTCTATACCTAGGGTGCCATAAAGATGAGCCCAACCTTGTTATAACCATGAGATGACAGCTTGTTAGGGCGGCGATGAGGCTGAGGAAGGGCTCAAATGCCGGTGTAGCTACTATTTATGGGAAGCTCCGATGAGTTTCCGTAGCCATGACATAGTTAGGTGGCCAAACCTCGTTAAAAGAATATCACGTCTTAGTGTCATTCTGGTTTATATTTTCTTCTATAGTATTTTTGCTTCAGCTTTTTTCAGTTAATAGACCTGTTGAGCTTTTGGATTAACCGTGCATTCCAGTAGCTATATATATAATGTTATTAAACAAATTTTGGAACAAAATAAAGGAGAGTCCAATTATTCTTCCTTTTGTTTTAGCTAGGCATATTGTTCTCATCCTCCTGTATTGCTTGTTTGTCTTTTGAGCAATTGGATTGGACATTTAATCTGCGAACGCACGGTTGATATGTGCCCTTGTGGTTCGGTTGTGATGAGTGATTATCAACGTGATTTGCATCTTAAGTTGAGTCGGTGAACTAACCATGGCGTGAGTTGGGGTTGTGCAACATGCCCCTTGGCTTGTGGTGCGCAGGTGTGGAGCTTAGAGACAGTGGTCGACGGCGAGGTGAAGGTCAAGTAGAGACGTGCCGTGCCAATGGACTGGGAGCGGTGAAGGATGGATGTGAGGCTTGAACCGAGGGACTAGAAGGCCAGGTGACCAGCCGCGGTGGCTGACACTTGGTGACATCGACAAGTGCAAGAGTACATGGGTGACGAAGACAATGTCGACCAAGTCAAGGAGGGGACGATGGCGTCGTGGCACTTGGCGGAGGCCGGACACACATCTACATGGATGATGTAGATGGCGTCAGTCGAGTCAAGAAGGAAGGCGAAGGCATAAGCTTGGCGGAGGTCGGACACGTGTCAACATCGGAGGGGTTTGGTGGTTTCATCCTCAAAACCATCGAAGGGTTTGGTGGTTTCGGTCTCAAAACTATCGGAAGACGGTTTGCTGGTTTGGGCCTCAAAACCAGACGTGGACGATTTGGTGGGTTAAGCCTTAAAACCACCGGGTGATGGTTTAGCGGGTTTGGACTTAAAACCTGGGCGGAGGTTCCGAGGAGGAACGGGGTGGCATGTGGCGGAATTACGGAGGTTGCATCAAGGTGAAGCAAATCCGTGAAGGAAGTGTGACCGTCCGATCGACAGAAAAAGAGTTGGACCATTACGTCCTCGGGTAAGTGGTTTAGCTCAAAAATATTTAAGAATAAAACTAGGATTGTGTAATAGCCCTGTTAAATAGGATGAAGGTGCCCCATCACCCTCAACTCTCCCATTTTTATTTTTCCTTCTCTCTAGGTTTTTCCTCCCCTAGTGTTATCGAGAGAGGTCCACTTGTGAAGAAATTCGTTAGTGTAATCAAACATGAGATTTGTGTGGGAATGGAAGCCCGAATCCTCCTCACGCCCTGTGGGATTTGTCACTTTTGTGTGTGATTTTTGTTCTACTGTGTTCTTCGTTTTCCCCATTTTTGTTCTTGGCTTTGATTTTATTTTCCCGGAGTTTGAGTGCAAATCGAGCGATGATTCTTTCGGGATAACTTACCAACTCCGTGAATTTCATCTGTGGTAAGTTTGGGAGTGAGTTCTTGTGATTTGGTCAAGTTCCGATTGGACTTGGGGCATGCCGCCTGCTGCTCGTCGTTCTCTGGCCGAGTGCCTACAGCAGCCTCGCAACCGGCGTGGCACCAGAGGGTGCGGCGTACACCGTCTTTGACCGAGCGGTGCACCGTCTCCTGGTGTCCGGCGCCCTGCAGTTTCTGTCCGGTGTTCCGATCTTGGCCAGCGCCGAGCGCTTCTCTCGTTTTCAGCCTCGGTCAATTCCTGTCCGCCAGCGCAGAAGCAGCAGGGCTGCTCGCCCAAGAGGCCCAGGTGGCCCATCTTCACGCTCAGCAAGAGCACTGCTTCGCTGCTGCTATGCACAGGGTTTTTTTTACCGACCGGTTTCCGGTAACCGCCGGCCTCCGGTAGCGGTAAACCGGCCCGGTTTACCGGTAACCGGTCGGTAACCGGCCGAATTCAAAATCAAATTCAAACCCGCTTCGGTTCGGTTCGAGTCCGGGCCGGTTTGGAGCGGTAACCGGCCGGTTTGACCGGTTTACCGCTCCAAACCGTTTTTTTTTCTTTCATGAATAAAAAGAAATTTTGGTACTTCCTTTGCACAAATTAATGTAAAAAGACCACACAATGTGGTAAAAAATAACATAAGTCACTAAAGCAACAATATATAGTCGCATACAAATACATATTCGCTTAAATATATAGTCACTAAAACAACAATATACAGTCGCATACAAATACAATATATAGTCGCTTATACAAACAAAGATATAGTTTCCGCTCGCATGGTCAACTACGTAGGATGTATGGGAAGACCCCTTGTTGGCATGACATTTCATATCCCCAAGCTTTACCAATAGCTTCCTTTCCATTTTTCCCCTTCTGCGTCCAAGACCCTGTATCAATCCTTTGTTGCTGCATTCCTCTCCTCCCACCCGCTGCCACATGATAGTCCTCCACCTCCACTGGAGTCTCCCTCCGTGATCCTGCTCTTCTAAACAACCTGTCAATAGGATTCCCACCTTGCGAACCACCACCACCACCACTACCCCTCCACGGTGGTAATTACCTCCTCTCTGTTGCACCCTCTGCTCGTAGTCATATTCTGCTCTCGACTGGTTTAGTGCTTCCTTCATCTGAGCCTCATATTCATCATCACCGAGGGGATGGTTTCCCTCCGCTGCAGCTTTTTCTTGTGCCAACCTTTGTCGAGCCCGGTCAGCAGTCGTCTTCTTAGCTCTGTCAAGATCTCGCCGAAAGTACGCACGCACATCTGGTGGCACACGGGCGCAACGCAAGGTGTCCGCCCCATACCCAGCCAAATGCTGTTTAAATCTAGTGCAACCACCGCCTGCTCTCGTCACATGACAATAATTGCATCTCCATCCAGGAGCAAGATTTTCACCATGCTCCCATACAACGTCTCTGTTTCTGCCTGACATTGTCTACTCTACCTGCATAAACGGACAACACAAAGTCACACCTAAATAAAATGTATCCTAAATCCTGCCACAAATCCTCCACAATATATACCTAAAATCTATACCTCACTTACACAAAGTCACAATATATACACAAAGTCACACAATATATACCTAAAATATACATCCTACCACAAAATCCTACCTCTAATCCTAAATCCTAAAAAAACATCCTAAAATAAATCCTACCTAAAACCTAACCAAAAAACTATCCTAAATCCTAACACAAATTCTACCTAAATCCTAAAACTACTCTAAATAAAAAAAAACTTACCTGCGCGGTTAGCCGCGGATCCGGTCGGTTTACCGGGCTAACCGACCGGTTAACCGCTAGATCCGTCCGGTTAACCGACCGAGCGTCGCGGGCTCGGTAAGCCGCGCTGACCGGTCGGTAAACCGAGGGTGGGGGCGGTAAGCCGGCGGCGGCGGCCGGTCGGCGCGGGTGAGGGTCGGACGGGGGGCGACGGGAGAGGAAATGAGCCTCGGCGCGTTGACCCCTCCCCCCCCCGGCGAGCTCCTGGCTCGTTTTGTGCCCGTGGCGGCCTAATGGGCCTCATGGGCCTGAACGTGCTGGGACCGGTTTTTTTTTCTTTTTTTTTCAAACTTCTATTCGTATAAATAAATACTAAACGAACTCAAATTTGAAAAATTTTTACACCATTGGCTTCTATAAATCATGAACTATTTTTAGGAATTTTTTCAGCAATTTTTTTTCAAATTTTAAATTTGAATTTGGGGAATACCTAACCGGACCGGACCGGAACAGGACCGGCCCGGTTAGGGCGGTTACCGCGGTAAACCGCGGTAAACCGACCGGTTTTTTTAACCCTGGCTATGCATCAAGCTTTCTCCTGTGTAGTTGATCCATTCCCCTCTGTGCTTGATTTTGATTGGTCAAAAGTTTGCTGTTTGCATCCGTGCAACACCAAAGCTTCATTGGGTAATTTTTTTTAGTATTAAATTACTTCTTTTTGCTTGATAGAATTCACTGGTTCCGATTTTTGGCCAGCGTGAGCAGCCCCACTCTGTGCGTCTCTCCCTGTCTCCCTACCGTGCTGTGCAGTTCTCTGCTGAGACGAACAAATTTCTAGGCAAATTTCCGATCTGTGCTCTCCGATTTTCCAGCCTATTTTCCGGCCCGGAACTTTGTTTCCCTGTGCTTTGTGCGTTGGAGCTCCGATTCGCGTTTCATTTTTTGCGTTTGCTTTGTCGTGTCCCGCTGTGTTCCTGGGAACATCTATCTACTCATTTGGGTCATGGACATCACAGTGGTTTCTCCGCGTGTTTGGTGGTGATTTTGGGATAGTGGTTGAAAAGTTTCGAAAGAAATTTTATGGCTCCCATTTATCCCCTTTGGTCGCTGTTTTCAGTCATTTATAATCATTTTGTATTAGGATATTGGATTTGGATTTTTTTCCTTTAGATTTATCTAAATGGATTTTTTCTTTGAACTTTTTTCCTTTGCCACCTCTACTTACCGGTGCAAAAGTCATGACCATCAATAGTTTTGAGATATTTCCCATCGTATAAGATGATGGAGACGAGCACAAGTTGGCGGACAGACCAGTTTTTTTCAGGCTGGAACTACGGTGACGAGTGATGTGAAATTCTTCAGAGCCTTTTTACATCCTATTTTTCTTGTGAAATGGTAGAAAATCAAGACTTTGATCGTAGCCAGTCATCCAAGTGATGAATGATATATATATGACAGCAGATGGCGACCGCAACACAGATTAAACTGAAACCACCACCCGTTTGGCATTATATTGCATTGATTTGGTCTCACCGCATTACAGGTGGAGCCTGGTCGATTAGCCAAAGGTGATCAAAAACATTGTTCTAGTTGCATCTCATAGCTTCGTTTCATTGGTGCCCAATCGAGGATGGTGCAGAGACGAGGTCATAGCCTAGGTTCGCACGTCGAATATGACGGATATTGCTATGTTTGGTGCTGTTGGATATCTCTCATCGAGGAATGTCGGCGTCATGTGTAACCGCTAGATTTGGATTCACTTGGTTCATGGCGTCAAGAACGATGGCATGAGTTGCTACAAATGGCATGGCCCTGCTGGTGCTGGGTGTGGGTTATTGCGCTCTCGATCACTTCAGTTTCTGCTGGGCGACACAGGAAGAAATGTTGTCAAGAGATCGTCTTGGTTGTGTATGGACGGCCAAGATTGTCTTGCTATTCTCTTTGTCGAGTTTGAGCTTCATTGCCATTAATCATGCCCAGCTTGATAATCACGGTAAGCAGTGTGAAGCTCTGTCCTCTGGTGTTAATTTCCATTGTTATATAAGCTTGAAAAATGTTCTCTCTTTTTACCATGTACACTTATATCTAGTATATCAAGAAATGGAGAAATGAAGAATTTATAATGTCAAATAAGAGCATAGGGATCGATTTATTAATTTCTGTTACAGGCTTATTACACACTTAAGACAGCTACATTGTGACGCTTACATTCTTACTAAGAAAACATGTCTCTCTCTTGGTTTTGGTAGGCTTTATAAGCATTGACTGTGGATATACTGAAAGTCCGAAGTACACAGATGACAAGACAGGCATAACATATGTGGCTGATTTGGGTTTCACAGACGCAGGGTTGATCCACCCTGTGTACCCGGAGAACATGCAGCCTGATCTTGCTGCTAGGTACAATAACATACGCTACTTCCCCAACGGGACACGCAATTGCTACACGATAAGGTCCCTAACACCTGGTGCCAAGTACCTAGTGAGGGCTATCTTTGGCTATGGGAACTATGATACACTAAACAAGCTCCCTATATTTGATCTCTATCTTGGGGTCAACTACTGGACCACAGTGAGGATCGTCAATTCAAGTACAGCATACATATCTGAGACGATCTCTGTGTCCCCTGCTAACTACTTGCAAGTCTGTTTGGTCAACAAAGGGTCTGGAACTCCTTTCATTGCCGGGCTTGACTTGAGGTTTCTGCAGCCAAATCTTTATCCCCATTCCACTGAGACGCAATCTCTAGTTTTGCTCAGTTTTTTCCGTACCACCGTCGGTTTTGGGTCTAATCGCTACCACTTTGGAACTGACTATCGTCACATTAGGTAAGCTTATACAACTTCTCTTTAACCTATGTTATAGACAAAGCTTTTAACAGAGTTCAATATAATGTTTGTTTTTGGTTTGTAAGGTTCCCAGATGACCGCTATGACAGGGTATGGCAGAGGTATGAAGAAGTTCCTACCTGGACAATAGTGCCTGATGCTATCAATGGGAACGTCAAGAACGCTCCAAATGACACCTATGATGCACCATCTGCAGTAATGCGTAGTGTATCCACTTTGGTGAATTCATCAACAATGGATCTATATTGGGATTTGGATGGATCTATGAGTGTTGATTTCAATGATAATTACTTCGTTGTGCTCTATTTTGCTGAGGTGGAGACTTTACAGCAGAACGAGTTTCGGCAGTTCGATGTGCTACTGGATAATACCACATTAGCTAATGGTTTCAGGCCAGAGCAAATGACGACTACAGTTCTTACAGGCACTGTGCAAGGATCAGGAAGTCATAGCATATCCCTTGTGCCAGCTTTAAACTCCAAGCCACCATTGATTAGCGGGATGGAGATATTCTTGGTTCGACCCCTGAATGAATCTGCCACTTACTCTGGAGATGGTATATCCTTATCTACTAGAACTGATATATTTTTCTCCCTTGGGTATCCACATCATAATTAGTTATTAAGACGCAAACAAACTTGCTAATAATATAGGTATAATGAGAAGTTTGTTTGTCATTGCTACCCAAAGAACTTATACACTTGGAGTAAATAGTTGTAAACATTACACTTTGCGCTTAACTCCTAAATACTTTAGCTCTCACCCTGCTATGGAGAAGTATAAGCCACTGTAGGTAGCTTCTTAGTCACATAAGCCACTTTGTCTGATTGAAAATCACGTTTACACGTATAATTTTGATGGTAGCAATCTATTAGCCATTGGCCGCCAAGATTGACTCTTTTTTTTCAAATAGATTACTAAGATTAGTTATAGGAGCTAGATATTTTGGTATAATGATCACAAGGACTATAAAAATGATAACAAACAATTGTTTTTTTTGGTATGCATTGAAGTGAAAGTATTGTTGCTGTAATTTGTATGTAAACATTATGTTTACCATTTTCTAGCCTGTGTATGAACTAAAATGAGTTAATCAAGGGATACTAGTAAGTCCAATAAACCAGTATCTTATGAATATTACCATCTAGTATTTTGGATAACTGTGCATCTAAACTGGTTTCAGCATGCATGCATTTTCTTGTTCAATTATAAGCACTTGATTAAACTTTTGATGTTCTTGATGACCTTTTTCAATGTTTTTATTCTCTCTTAATTAGCAACTGCAATGATGACCATCCAGACAAAGTTTTCCGTTAAGAGAAACTGGGCAGGAGATCCCTGTTCCCCCATAGCTTTTGCGTGGGTTGGATTGAACTGTAGCTACACTCCCAGTGCTCCATTGAGAATAACTGCCTTGTAAGTTCTAAACAAACAATTTCACTTGATTCATATGCTTTAAAGTATCATGCAGAGTTATTACATGGAAACTTAATAGAGGAAAAGAAAAAAATGGGGACTTCAATTTTTTGTGATTGGTTTAACATTCCCTGCAGATATATGTCATCTAGCGGATTAATCGGTGAAATTGATCCATCCTTCGGTCAACTAACATTGCTCCAGCACTTGTATGTCCTTTACAGTTTCAAAGTTTGTCCCAGAACAGCGATTTATTGAATTGTATTTAGTCATTGAAAATTAGCTCTTTGTTGACAGTGGATTCCAACACACACACACACACACACACACACACACACACACACACACACACACACACACACACATATATATATATATATATATATATATTTGATATTAAAAAGATAATGAATACATTGCTTTTTCTTCATTGAGGAGCACATGTGTTTTTAGATCATTCAATTGTATCAGGTCTTATATTATCTTTTGTATGTTTATTTAAACTCCCATATTGAACCTGCTCAATTTTCCTTTTTATATTTGATACTAAAAGATAATTTAAACAGCAACTTTCACTCTTTTCTCCCAAAGAAAATATTCAATTACTTGACAGAAATGAGAAGCCATTTTCCTATGTTTATTTTTAAACTCTTAAACTGAACTAAGTTTTTTTTTTTTCTACTATATTTAACAAAAAAATACTTTGTATTGCAACTATGAAGCTTTTTAAGGCCAACTTAAACTCTTAAATGCATGAGGGTGCAAAAAGATAGTTGATTTCATTTTTTTGATGTATGAGTAGTGAGAAAATAGGTATAAGTGGATTTTTGGATTAACCTTTATGTAATGGAAGTGGCTAGAAATTCTTAAATAATGGTTATGTTGGTAACGGAGAAACATGTATGAGCGTTTCTAGGCTAATACACTGGTAGTTGTTGATAATTCATCATGTAAGGGGTTACTTCTCTTTCATCATATTAACATGATAATTTCTAGATCTTACGAATTAACATGTAGGCTTCATTTATTATACAAATAACCAGGATAATAAATTACTGTTAAAGCCTAGGGAACTGGAAGATCACATGCAAAAACACAGCCTCAGTATGCCCTAATTTTGCCATGTTTCATGAGATGATCATGTCATCTATCTATTTTGCACATGTTGGATATACCGTATATAGGTGTAAGCTTCTACTTGTCCAAATTGGTGGCAATGATATTCAAGTATTCCCATGTCCAAAAGTTTAAGCTACTGAAAATACCTTTTGTACTTATACTTCAGCACTTGTTTTTGAGTGTTTCATTTTGCTTTTTGTGATTTCCAGGGATCTGTCTCACAACAATCTGACTGGACCAATACCTGATTTTCTAGGTCAACTGCCATCACTTTCATTTCTGTAAGCTTTCCTGCTGATCGACCTGCATACTGTAATACTGCTCAAACTCCTCTTTTTATGTTTACTTTCTCGTGTTTTGTAGGGATTTGTCCAGCAACAACCTCCGTGGATCAATACCTAATAATCTGCTACAAAGATCTCAGATAGGAGTGCTGACACTAAGGTTCACACGGTTGCACCTGCTTGCCATTTATCTTTTGTATTGTATCACTTTAAATCTGTTAATAGCACTTAATATATCACTAGCTTACAAAAAGAATGTGCATGGTTTCCAAATCCCATTATATGTATATCATTTGATTCATATGTTTCTTAAACTATATATACCATTATTAGCCTAGCCCCCTGATGCAGTGTAATTTATTATATATATGTGTGGTCCTAAAGGGTATCTCCGAATATTAATTTATTTTTATTGTAGTACTGCCAGGGATAATGTTTATTTATACGACATGATGGAAAATAAGAGAGTGAGAGAGCTGTTTTACTGAAAAGAGGCCACTTAGTAATTTAATCTCTCCATTTACTGCTTAAGTCTGCCGGAGCTGTAGTTTAGCCTTCCCCTCAATTGCATACTTGATTCTATATATATATGGAACTATGGATGATGAGGGGTCTCGTGTTCATAAATTTCAATATTGATCAGTAGCTAATACATGTATATTACATATTCTAATAATAGCCAGGCTAACTATCATATAGTATTCGTTTAAAAAAAATATATCATATAGTGAAGTCAGGACTCTAACACAGGATCTTTGCTGCAATTGGTGAACACGTTTTTATCACTTCATTCTAGTCTAGCTATTTATATACAATCTTTCACAAATTAATATTGTGTTTGCTAGGGTTGACAACAATCCAAACCTATGTACAAATCATACTTGTGACCCCATTCGAAACCCGAGGAAGCGCAAGGCAATACTTATAGCTGAGATTATGGCTCCAGTTGCTGGAGCTATTATCATTGTTGCTGTAGTTCTACTCATCATTTGGCATAAAAAAAAGAAAAGACAAGGTAAATAAGATAGCTATGCTTAATTATGGTAGTTTTTAACTGCGCCAGGATTTTTTTTGTCACTGTATGATTACCCTTTGATATCGACTTGCATATAATAGCTAAAACATATGAAAAACTATTATTATGTGGTCAGGTGGGGCTCGTGCTTCTAATCCATTCGAGAGCCGAAGATTCAAGTACAAGGAACTCAGAGTCATCACAGATGACTTTAAAAACATAATTGGAAAGGGTGGGTTTGGCTTTGTCTACAGTGGCAAGCTGGAGGATGGAACTCCTGTTGCTGTCAAGATGAGGTCTCAAACATCGTCACAAGGGAATACAGAGTTTTTGGCTGAGGTGCACATGCATTGAACTGCTGATTCTGTAGATTACTAATTGTATGGTGTATCATTACTAATGTTGTGCACACCAATTAGCAGGATATATATGTTGGTCATCATATAATTTCTGAGAAATATTATATATATTGCAGGCCCGGCACTTAGCCAAGGTTCATCACAAAAATCTGGTGACCTTAATTGGCTATTGCAAGGATCGGAAACATTTAGGTCTTGTTTATGAATACATGGGTGGTGGAAACCTAGAGAACTGGCTGAAAGGTTTGTAATTTTGCACTATATCTACATTAGTACAACTAACCCTCAATTTATAATGAAAATATACATTTTGAACTTGCACTGGAGTAGTCTAGCAGCAAATCATTTTACTATATTCCCCTGTTTTGTTTGCAGGCAAGGAAGGTTGTATGCTAACTAGATTCCCCTGTTCTGTTTGCAGGCAAGGAAGGTTGTCATGCTGAATTCAACCTAACTTGGCTACAACGCCTTAAGATTGCGTTGGACTCTGCCTATGGTATACAAAAGTTTTTTTTTTTTTGCCAACGTGGGCAGCGGCCCATCTATGTTCAGGATATTAATTCCGCACTACAGATCTAACTTTGTATGGTTTTCATCCATGTTTAAATGATCCATGCTTGTAGGACTGGAATACTTGCACAAGTCATGCAGCCCTCCTTTAATACACAGAGACGTGAAGACCCAAAACATCCTTCTAACTTCAAACCTGGAGGCAAAGATAGCTGATTTTGGGTTGACAAGGGCTTTCAGTAGTGAAACAAAGACACACACTACCACCCGTCCAGCGGGTACTCTTGGATACTTAGACCCTGAGTATGCATTCTTTTGAGCCTAGTATTTTACCATTCCAAGGGAAGTCGTTATGCACGTCAATGTTTTGAAGATTCTAATGTAACTGTTTACCATGTGTAGATACTATAACACCTCTCATTTGAGCGAGAAGAGCGATGTTTTCAGCTTTGGCGTTGTTCTCTTGGTGCTCATCACTGGCCGTCCAGCTATCATCACTGTGAACAACACTGAAAGAACCAACCTTGCTCATTGGGTGCGGGGGAGACTCTCTGAAGGAGATATCGAGAATGTTACTGACCCAAGGATAAAAGGAAATTGTGATGTCAACTCCCTATGGACGGTTGCAGAATTGGCTCTTCGTTGCACAGAGCAGGCAGGAAAGGACCGCCCCACAATGTCTGAGGTTGCGGAGGGATTAAGGGAGAGCCTGCAACTGGAGACCTTGTCACACTCCAAGAGGAGTGGTTCGATTGGGACCAATGGTTCAGCGCTCACTGAAACTGAATCCGTTGGTGCGCTGGAGTCAGAACAGATTGAAGAAACTCTACCCCGGTGACATTGCAGCTGAATCACCCACATCTTTATGTACTGATGTTTATGTACTATATGCAATCTTTTTCTGCTCACGGAAATACATAACTGTGACTTTGTATAATATTTGAGAACTATGCAAGTACTCCTAGTCAACAATGAGGGGGCTCTCTATTCCTTGAACCCACAACCTGTAACATGACTGCGCTTGTCATGACTGCAATCCCAAATACAAGAAATACCATTATACATGACGGTTTACTTTAGTCACAGACAAACAAAAGCGTGTCACAGTTAACTTACCATGACGAACGAAAAAACCGTCATGTATCCCGCGTCATACATTTGTTGCCCAAATTGAGCCGTCACATATTGGAATTTGTGTTCATTATAGAATAGCTGTCTGTGTCTTGTAACCAGCCCAGATCCAAACCATAGTGACGAAAAAGAACATCACAAACTAGTGCCAAATCATCACTGCATTAACATACATCCCAGCTCATAAGATACACCAATCATATAATCAACACATTGATCATTCATGTATTAGCAAGCCCAGTGGTGTCACATTTTATCAAACTACGAGTTGGCCTGGCTCACAGCCAATTAGTTTGACTATCACAACAACTAAGTTTAAACTAAGATTTCATCTCTAGGGAGTCTAAAATAACTAAACATTTGTATCCACGAGCACTTCAATTGGATTGGGGTCCAAAAGATGTGCTACCTGAACATCAAAATGAATATAAGTCAATTTTCAGCAAAGATTCTAAAAACAAATGTCATACATTTATTAGGAAGCTTTCAAACTAGTTAACTAGTTCAATGCATATATTTTTAAGAGCCCAACAAGTAGAGCATGAGAATCTAAATATCAAATTCTCTATAAACTTCACATAGTGAAACACAAGCAGTAATAATTCAGCAAAGCTCACATGGCATACTTGTTTAAAGGCAGCTGCAGTAGATGTAACATAGTATAGCACACAAGTAGATGCCTCTGCAGAAGAGATCACCATGGTATAAATAGGGTTAGCACAAGTAGATGCCTCTGCAGATGGTTTGCGATTGACTAGTAGAAATTAAATGACAGGCTTACTTGAACCGTTCTGGTATACTAAGTTCCGAATACCATTAAATTTAAGGTCATACATCTGCAAGGCAAAAGCAAGTGGGTTTTAATTTAAGGTCAATCATCTGCCATGATAATACTTAACAAGGCATACATTGCATATATTCAACTAACAGTAATGCAGGTAGTGTAGAAGTAGAACAAGGCATGCATTGCATATATTCAACTAAAAGTTCCAAAAATCTGTTCAGGTGTATGAACTCATACACCACCATCAATGAATCTGGGTTGCTGCTGCTGTGAATGAACATCATAGAGGCAAATATTACTCTGAATTGTGTAGATGAACATAACAGCTACATGAACTATGTATATGGTTTCCTTATCTATTAATACAGATATGGTTGATAAAAAAAAGTCTCCATCTATTTTGAATATCTTCCTTTTTTTGAGTCAAACAAAGTTGCCTCTTGTTGAAACTCGTTTTACCTCTAGAGTCTCATTGGCATGTGCACAATGGACTTCTGCAGACCCTATAAGAACTAGAGCCATTAAGAGGGCATAGGAGAACGACAATGATGAGGCAGTACAAAGGACACATCAACCATCTCGAAATTATGAGGACCCGGTGTTAGGAAGATCGATAGTGTAGAATTCGATCGATGAGCATTGTGTCATCACGCCACCGATGACACGATTAGGTCTCTCTCATGCACGCTGTTCTTCTTGATCGCTAAGGGCAGCCTCAGGGTTGCGCTCCCGCTCAACCATGGCCATCAGGTCATGCCCATGACAGAATGCCACCGCAAGTATATAGTCACGTTTGCTCAGCCACCACCAGAGCCACGCCCACCACGTTGCCACGCAGGGCCATCCCAAGGTCCGCCGCGTGGTGGTTGCCGCGCCACTATCCCAGGTTGCCTGCCATGCATAGTGACATCAGATAGGAGTGTGATGTCGTGACCGCTTTGCCCACACATGGCTCCGCTGTGCAGCAGCGCTCGTGCCATCGATATCGATAGCGCAATAAATTATAGTTTCATTACGTCGCACGAGTATGTTTGCTACTCCGGGTAAATACATAAGAGGTTGTAATCAATGGTCGAAATAAATTCGTTGTTGTCAGAGTTTATTTATGTTACTTTTAGAGCTTGTTCCATAATTTTTATATATAATTTAAGATAAGATTTTTGTCGGCCGATGGGTTCGAATCGAACCGGTCCGCCGGGGACGTAGTGCACTGCACGTACTAGCTAGCTTTATCCGCATATACGCAACGCATATATACGCTGACGCGGTAGCTTGTTGACCTCCGGACTCCGATCCGGGGACTGCTGACCTGCTGTGAGTTAGTTGCGACAGAAGATCAACTGAACAAATCTCACACACAACGAGAGCAAGAGGGTACTGTGTGTACTGGTAGTTGACTAGTGGTGGTACTAGATAGCTAGCTCGCGCTATCGGTTTTGCGTGTATTGAACGCTTGACTGCTGGTTACCTCAGTTACTGTCGTTTGATGTTTCATCATGCATTTGACTGACAGGGCCGGCCGGGATCATGCAGTAACTCACGGGCCGGGAGCGAACGCATACGCAGGCAAATATACGCCGACGTACGCGCGGTGGTTGATGCATCACGTTCACGCCTGCATGCGACCCTGCACGACAGCACGATATGGATGATGCAACCATGCATCGTACGTCCTGGACAGTGGACGCATATATATAATATGCTCCTATCTATCTCGATCGCTAGTCGCTACTACTACGCCTATTACTCCTGCATGCTAAGCGGCTTTTGTTCTTGTTACTGTAGACCTGTAGTAGTGTACTCATCATATACACACTGCTACAACACGTTATCCAGCTACTAGAGGTAGATAGAGGTAGCTAGCTAGCTGAGTGTGCTTGCATTGCATTGCGACCGTACGTACCCACCGGCGGCGATGGCTGGCTACACCCCCAAACTACGGCGCCGGTGCACCTGGTGACGATCCACCTACCTACCCGTACGGTATGTGCATGTGCTTCAACACATCTGATCCATTTCTACACATATATTGATGTACACTCAGCTCTATGGCATCCTGCAAATGCGTTTGTGTCGTTGTGTTCATGCAGCACCTACTTCGACTACTTGAGCAACACTATCGTGGATCACTGCGCAAGCTTGCCCGCGAGGCTGAAAGCCGCCGACGAAACGCCTCGGCCGCTGGACGGGGCCTTGTTTAGATCCCAAATTCTCTCCCCAAATTCTACTATGTAAAAAGGAGATTCCCCATCACATCAAAATGTCGGTAATATACATGGAGTACTAAATGTAGATGAAATCAAAAACTAATTGCACAGTTTTGTTGTACTTTACGAGACGAACATTTTGAGTCTAATTAATCAATTTTTGGACAATTTTTTACACTAAAAAACAAAAGTTGATACAGTGTTCCGACACGGGCACGGTACCTACAGTGCCCGAATCGGTGCCCCGAATTTGGGAAGTGAACACGGCCGGGAGAGGTACTACGATGAGTACGATAGCAACCTGTCCAACACGTGCGCGAGGATGGCTGTGGAATTCTACAGCCAGCAGGAGGTACCCACAACCAGAACTTTAAACTTTTCCTAGTTACGTGGGTTTCTTTCCTAGTGTTTTAGTATTTAATATTTAGTATAAACTTTTGCTATCAAATGCATCGTATAATGAGATTCATGTTCTATGACTAGTAATAGTGTTTTACATTACTACTTAAAAACACTAAGAGAATTGTTCCACTATATATTTTGGTAGTGACGCCCGGTGTGCATGCATTTGCATATATATAAATTCTCTCCAATCATCACTCCCTTGGATTTCCATTGTATTATATCTATACCTAATAATAAAGAGGTAAAATTTCAGACTCTTTTTTTTGTCCATCCATTTGTTTGGTCCATCTCCCTTTAACTACCGGATGATGGAGCATTCGGACTTATATATATAATCCGTACTGATACGAGTTAGAATAATTCTTGTCTAGTGCAATATGGAGTCCGATTCCAAAACGTATCGGGTTGTGTATGTAGACAACTAGAAATTATAATCCAAATACAACTCTCAGATCCTGTTTTAAAACATGTATAAGACTTCCTGAATAGAAATTCTATTCGAATCAACCTGAGCGTCCTAGCGTTTTGCGTCCTAACTGGAGCCAAAATGAGGAACATAAAAGGAAAAGAAAAACTGAAATAAAAAAATCCTCGAAGAAAAACATGGGAAAGACACGAAAAAGGAAAAAATGGAACAAAACCAAAAAAAAGAACTAAATATAGAAAGGAAAAAAGTAAGCTTGAAAAATAAAAACATGAGAAAATATACACAGAATGAAAAAATAAAACAAAAAATCCAATCGGAACACCGAAGAGAAAAAACAATGGAAACGGAGGAAACCAACAACTCTTCGTGGTTTAATTTTGAGTTAAGATAAGATTAGAGTAAGATTTATCTAATATAACCTTAAGCTAAAATATTGAGTAGTTTGTTATTCAATCGAGTCTAAATTAATATGTCTCTGCATTTTACACATATAGCAATGCAAACCCTGACGAGTGCCACCACATGTAAAATAGAGAGATGTCTCTTGTCATAATCATCACATAGTACTTTATATATCGGCAACTAATTCCTTATCGACTTGATCAACGGTTAGAATTATGTACTTTTACGGGTCCTCGTCAAAGGAAACACATAATTCTTATTACTGTAATAATGCATGTATAGTATGAAAATTAGAGCTATGATAAATTTATACGAGTAAATATTTTAGTGTTTTGCAGAAAAAAAAACTTTTAAAATTGTACTTTTGTATACAAAGACGTGATATAATTGATATAGGTTTAATAAGACATTATCATATCATTGGCATCATTAACTTATACTATGGATCAAAATAAGTTATAGTTTTAAAAGTAAAACATAAATAGATCTATATTGTTACTGTTCTTATTTCCTATGAATATTCGATTGCTTATTTTCTCCCGTTGCAACGTACGGACATATTTGCTAGTATAATAAAATGGAAAGAAACTCGTATACATCACTCAGGGCCAGCAACTCCACCATCATCTTGGATCGCGCAAAGGACAGCCACAAGTTCTTCTCCGAGGGAACTGCCTACTTCCACGTCAACTTCAAGGCGGGCGCTGGTCAGCATGGGCCAAACTAATGGCAATTGATCGATATTTAGGAGATGGCTATGAGAAGGATAGTGATGATGATGAGGAGGAGGAGGAGGAAGAGGTAGAGGGCAGCGGCGATGATGACGATGACAAAGATGGGAACTATGAAGCCAAATGAAAGGAAGGATAAACTAGTAATAAAACCGTATCAGTCGTCGAGAGTCAGCACAGCTGAGCGTGCCACGGTCTATCCATTTGTAGAAATAGTTTATATGTTCCGATCTGGCTGTAATGACCGTGACTTGTGTCAAGTTAATTCTAATGACTGATTGGTAGTGCCTGTAATAACTTACGCGTTGTACCAACATGGACTCATCGCCGATTTTCTTTTGCTGTTGCGGTAATGGGTATATGCAATGAAAAAGAAATAAGATGTTAAAACTTATATGAAATTTGTAACCAACAACTCCTGACCTGAGGAAATCATAACAATTTATAATAATCATGCCAAAAGCACCGGGTTCTGTAAAATTAATCTGAGGAAATCATAACTATTTAGCATCATGTCAAACACCGGGTTCTGTAAAAATAACCATGAATAAACATAACCAGAAGCATATTCGATCTGTAATTATGCCTGGTTAAATTAATACAATCCTTTCCAAAACAAAAGACAAAACGCAAAGTATCTGGTGCTGAGAATTCGCAGAATCCAGGGGTGATAGCATACAGTACAATGCAAGGCCAAGAAATGGAAAGCTCAAGAGAGGCAAGTTGGGCACACCACCCCCAGCTTCCGGACAAACACAAAATTCAAAGTCCGCACTCTACAGCATCAAGATCATTTAGAGGAAAATTTTAGCAACATAGTACTGCATGATGGCTAAAAAAACGCAGGCCTTTGTTTCTACCTTGTTTCACCGTCAAGAGTGATAAATATATAGCATTGAATTGAATTACTACATATACATCCTAACATCCATATATATAAACCAACACAAAAAGGATGGGAGATGTTGTATTATTGTTCCACATGGACGCAAAGCGAAATTTCCACATGCCACTGCGACCACATGGGTTATCACAGCCACACAATGCGTATCCAACGGTTCAGATTGAGTCATGTGAGTGAGTGGATGGATGTGGACCCAGGAACGGAGTGTATTGAATGGCTGAGATTGATTGCATGTATGGGGATGGATGGCTGAGATAAGTCATGTGTTCACATGGGCATGTGTTGCTGCTTTTCTCCACATGGACGTGCTTCCCCCACACAGTGATCACTGATCAGTTCACCCAGACGACCCAGTACAAGGACAAAACAAGGGCATATACAACTCCTCTTTAGCATGTAGTATTGGTGTAAATGTGAGCAACGTTGCAGTGCCCAGCAATGTACTTGTCACCCCTAGGATGCAGCATCCTCGAACTGCATGCAAAGCACCGTGAGAAGTCAATGTTCTTCCTCACCACCGTGGCACCATCAAGCTGAAACCCTTTTGTGTCCAACTGTAACAAACAAACAAAAAACAAACACCTCCTTCAGAATATACACTGACCTCAATTGTGATCTCAAGGACGTTACCACACATGAAAACCATATATGGATCGTGATATCAATTGTATTATGTTCTAGCAGCAAAAATCAATGAAGCAAAAGCTGTCCAAGAGTTTACTACCATAACATGACACATTATGAATTTAGCAGTTCAACTCTTCTCAGAATTCTAGCCACTTCATGTCTAAGTCCACACCCATCCCCCACACACCCTTTTTTCTGTAAGTTAGCGTATTCAATCTAAAAGGCCATATATTACCTAAGACAGGTAAACTGCCAATATCAGAATCAAGGACGGATCAATCAAAAAAGTGTACATGTCCTAACTGCTAAGAATTCACTACTACACCCCATCTTCCATAAAAGATTAAGGATCGCATATTCACATCTAAGTTTAGTTTATATCTAGTTATTACTGAAGCTGCCTATTTTAAGGCTTTAGAGGAAACACTCTTTGATTTACAAAGAAACTGCTGAACTAAATATAAGCAGCAAAGAAAGAAATAAAGAAAAAACTCACCAGTAGCATCAGAACCCAGTGGTTCACAACAAGTCACAAGGAAGCCACTTGGATCCCTCCTTTTGCTACAGTTGTAAAGCTCAGCAAAGAAAAGCTGTTCCTTCGAACCCTCGTTGCTGGACCTTGCAGTGAAGTTAACGTGTGTATACAGACGGCCTGACTCAGGCATCTGGACCACAGGCATGACATCCAACAGCTCAAACTTGATCTGGGCACAAGAAATTAAGCAGATAATGAATCACAAATTACCAAATCAATATAGATAATACTCCTATATATATGTTCTTTTTCTTGAAAAAAAAGTGAATAAAATGAGAACGCAGCACACCTTTTTCCTTCTGTTGTAATGTGCCAAGGCACCCTTTCCTAATCTCTTCGATTTCTCAAGAATAACATGTGGACGTGCATGGAGAAGGTACTGATGTTTTTTTGTCAGGATTGATTTCCCTGCATCAACAAAAGGGTCAAATTCGAACACGAACAAACTGGACAGATAGACATTGAACAAGTGTTAATGAAAACCGCTATATATAACAATAAATAAAACATCAACATGCAAGTACATATTTTTTGTACGAGAAATATAAAGTACTCCGTATATAACTTTCCCATCCAAATTAATCAGATGAATGTATATATGGTATCCATGGCGCAACCATTGTGCTTTGCTTACTTGGCATATTTATGGCATTAGTGGGACAGATGCATAGCTTAAAGAAAAACTGGCACTGCAGAATTCATTTGGTCAGAAGAGTACAGAGTATGTAGACCACTTTTAACAGTTGTCGTTATCTTTAACAATAAAGATTATATTAGAGGGATCCACAACTCTGCTAAAGTGGGTACATCAGTTATCCATTCACATGTAAATAAATGCCAGATGCAAATAGGGCTAGGGTGCTTGCAGAGTGGATTAATTAGGAGGGGCTCAGCAAAAGTTGTTTAATTTATGGTAATATGCCAATTTAAGTTGTTTAATTTATGGTGATATGCCAATTTTGCATCCTGCATCAGTGTGATGATCAACTACATCCTACTATGAGTGCATGACGAGATAAATAACACATAGAATTACAAAACATAACCATTATGATGATGTCAATTCATTGTATAAATGATTAGTAGTTCTCTTGCCATGCATGGCCCAAATCATTACTGCTTCCCTTGCCATCGCACACAGGCACTGTAACTAGCTATTTTCCCAGCTCATGGCATTATTTAAAACACAATTTCCCATGCTAATGCCAATGGGTTCAATTGGTGATGATACACAGCATAAAGGTACATACAAATAGTACCCAATAATGGACAGCTGAGTACCAGTTTGCAAAGAGAGTGGGACGTACTTCTGCTAATAACATAATACCTGGCGCTTTACAAAATTCGCCCCGAGAAAAAATAAGAAGTCTTTTGTTTAGACAAGAACCCCTTACTTACAACAGACCTCTACTGGATATGAAGTTATGAACACATACCATTTTGGACATCTTAGTCTTAAAATGAAGGTTTGACTACTAAATTTTATCATAACTTGAGCATAAATTTTTTTTAAAGAACCAGCGGCAAGGGCATTCCTGATATATATTAATAGAGAAGAACTTGAGCATAAATAAAACGGGATAAAAATTAAGATGGATGCATGTGTTACCCAGCAGGCGGTGGCGGTGGCGGCGGAACTGGGAAGTAAGCTTTAGCCAGGTTGACGATGCAGCGGTGTTCAAACGAGGGGCATCCAGGATCTCCTGACTCTGACTCTGAGCTGGTGCTCGACCTTAGGAGGTCGCAAACTGGGGGAGGGAGAGAGCTGTAGATTTTTCTGAGTCTGATGAGCTGCTGCTCAAGCTCAACCACACATGGGACCTGCTGCTTGATCGCGGCGGCACGGGAGGTTATAGGCATCCAGCTTCTGCAGGCTGCAGCACCCTCATTCATGACCCTGAAAAACGGTGGGTGCTTGCTTGTTAGTGACATCCAAAAGTTTTAAAATTCGACTCAGTTCAACTCGTTCTCGGCAGAAATAGAGGTGGGCTCGAAATTTTCAGGCATACTGAAGGAAACTGAATCCAAGTTTTCAGCCCAATTAACATCTATGCAAGTCCAATTCGGAGAATTCCGCATAAACTTTCAGCTATATCGGAACAATCAATAAATTTGGATCAATGGGGGAAAATGCTCGGTTGGGGTGGTTAGGGTTTGGGCACCATCAGCATCACCTTCTCGGTCGTCGGCGGCGGCGTGAGCTCGCGGGAGACGGGATTGATTGGAGAACACTGATGTCCTCCGCCAACAGGGACGGGGGCGATCGAGGTCCTTCCTGGGGTGGCGGTGGCCTATCCTTCGCCGCCGTGACGCTGCGCTTCGAAGCAGACGGAACTCCGGAACGGGGAGAAGGCCAGATCATATGAGTCCTATACTGAGTGATTTCTGGTATGAGTTAGACACGGATTTTACATGAAGTTGGACTCTCGTTTTAAATTGTTTTCGGATTATATTTTTATTTTCTTTTTCCGAGTCAGATTCAGATTTTTCGTGAAGTTGAACTCTCGTTTTAAATTGGTTTCGGATTGTTTGGTACTTTGGTTGTCACTTACTCCCTCCGTCCCTAAAAAGAACTTGATGTTTTAGGATTGTTCATTGTTTTTAGAAGTTAGTGCTTCATTAAAATTACTCACGTGCTTCTATTTACTCAAGGCAAACCATTTTTATTAAGAAATAAACCAATAATTAAAACAAATGCATGGAGACATGCAAATCACAATCTCAAGCTAAATATGGACCCCAAGAGCTAAAACTTCAAAAGAAAATTCGAGAAAAATCTTCAAATTTGTTCGGAATTTTTTTATAAAAATCTTAAAACATGAATTTTTCTGGGATGGAGTAGAGTTTGGTCATCATAGACTACAATACCAAGCCAAAATTTGGCCATAGCCAAATAGGGCAGTGCCAAAATTTGGACAAAACAATGTTTGTTTGATTCATAATCATGTCGCCTGTAAAAATATTATTTGGATGAGAGCTACATTACATTTTGCCACAACTATGGGCGTTACGTGCGTAGGGTTTACGTGTCATTATTTTTCTTGATCAGAACATTAACCATGTGTAATGTTGATAAATTTAAAATCGTAAGGAATACAATGGTGAAAAGAAATTAAAAATCGGATATCTGATTTTAGTATAGATTTTTTTTAGAAAAATGTTTTAGTATAGATATCTGCAGTTCAAGTTTCAAAATCCAATAATCTCGATGAACATGGAACCAAGTAGATTTTTTTTTTATTTTTAGCCCAAATTTGAAACAAATTTTAAATTTAACCCGCATTTGAAATTTTTTTTAAATCTAACCCGTTTGGCCCCGCCACCATGCATGGCGGGGCAAATGCACTGCACCCCGCCATGCATGGTGGCAGGGTGCAGGTCCCACGTGGCACGCTGTAGGCCAGCGTGGAAAGGAGTACCCTGCCATGATTCATGGCGGGATACCCCTAACCCGCCATGCATCATGGCGGAGTACAACCCCGCCATTTAAAAGTCCGGACACTTCTTGTTTTTGGCCATTCATCCATCCCATTTCCCGCAGCGCCCCTCTCTGCCCCAGGACCGAGCTCCCCTCCCCTCGGCGCCCCTCTCCGCCTAGGCCCCTCCCAATCGGCTACCGGTCCATCGTCGGACCTTATTTACGGAAGCCATGGCACGAAGAATTGCGTTTACGCCAAAGATTAAACGAGTGTTACCAACTACATTAGTCCAATCGAAATAACCAAGTAGAGTACTGCTGCTACATCTACACATAATTTAATTGTTTTAGCACTACATAACTATGATAACATGTGTCTGACGCCTACTAAATATGACTACTCTACTAATCGCTAGGGGTGTAGGGGTCTCGCGGTCTCCGTCGTCTCCTCGGATTCGTAGGGACCACGTTGCTTCTCCAGCCAACGTCTGTGCGGTCCCGTTGCTGCCTCTCGCGCTGCTGCCTATGTCCACGATTGAACTGCTACGTCGAGGACGGCCCCTGCAAGCAAGCAACCTGATGAGCTACTCTAAATGTTGAGCTACGAACAGTAGAATTAAAGAAAAAGCAAAGCATAGGGACCTATTGCTCGGCTGGTGTGTAGTTCTCCTGCTGTGTGTAGTCGACCCCCTGTGTACCAAAAGGAGCACCGTATAGCTGTGAGGCACCCATCTCCTCGTGACCGGTGTACTCCCACTGGTGAACGTCCTCCTCCTCGTCGTCGTCGTCGCCACTCGTTGTGTCATACTGAAGTGCCTCATCCACATCGTCTGCAGCCGCTGGATCCTTCCCTCTGTCCTGCGGAGTACGAATAGACGAGGACGCAGCCCTGGTGTCGCTAGCAAAAGCAGCTGCGGTGGACATCGTCTGGCTCCTGGACCACGTGGGGTTGTAAGGTACGTCCAAAGTCGTGTCCGCACAGCTCAGCTTCTGAGCCAACTTTTTGCAGCATTTTTTCATTCTCTACAGGTTTAGATGACAACAACCATTATTAAGCGTGAATTTTAAAGGTAACTGAGTTGTAGTCACGAATGTTACTATCAAAAGTACCTTGACAAAGGCGCGGAGAGGGTTGGTCTTGTCGTCCCTAGTCCGAAAAAGTTGCCTGGAAGCTTCCTCGGAGTAGTTCGACAACTGTTGTGCCTACAACATCACACAAGGTTAACTCGATTATTTTGATTGAATTTTAAAACCCTTACCTCGCTTGAGGATATAAGTGCAAAGTACTTACCACGTATCTATTTAGAGGGGCCCTAAGAAGTTGTGTTTGCACCCTTTGCGCATCGTCGAACGCATCAGCGATGTCATCCTCACCTGCCGCATCTGCAGGCATGTTGGTGTACGGGACCATGAGATGAGTCCTCGTACTTCGCTGCAGCCATTGCAGGTACTCCATCCATCTTGCCGGGTTGTGCTGTGGAAGTTCGTTGAGGTGGCGAGGATGCCTGTTATACCAATTAAGCAAATGTGGTTCGTGCGTCACCGCCCAATCCTTTTGCGTGGTCCGAAGCCTTCGATCGATCCTGCATTGCCATATTGCATTAGAAATGAGGCACTTAAGTAGAATAAACATATTGGCATCGTACCCATACAGCTGAGCGTTGGTGGAGTACAGCGGTGGAATTCCCTACAACCTCCCGAACTGTCTGTAAACCCTGAAAGGGTAGTGCATCTCGACGACGTGGAAGAAGATAAGTGGCCCTTCGTAAAGCCACTCGTCCCCTTCCTCCTCGCAGCGCGGACTAAGGTAGTCCTCTAGCTCCCACCTAGACCACGGTGTCCATGTTACCTGCAAAGTAAAAAAAACTTAATTTAGTATCAATCTCATTGATAGTGCCTTTAGTAGGAAATATGGATATAACTTACGTAGTTGTGTGTCAATACGTCTATCGCATCCGTGTACTGCTTGTACCTCCTTTCCAGCTCGCCCCTCACTACCTTAGCGTCTTTTAAGATGAAAAGGGCGGTGGGTAGAACGTCTTCATGCTGCCAAACCTGCAAGTCACACAAACATGGTGCCAAACCTGCAAGTCACACAAGCGCGGGGGAGGGTGGCGGTGGCGGCTCCGGCGGCGGCTTCAAAGCCGAGCGGGCGTGGCGGGGCGCGACTTTTATTTAGGCCGTGCCCCGCCATAATGGGTGGCGGGGTGTACCCCGCCATGATGGGTGGCGGGTTTGGCATACCCCGCCACGCATCATGGCGGGGTACACCCGGGTGGCATGCCACATCACCCGCCACGTGGGACCTGTACCCCGCCACCATGCATGGCGGGGTTCAGTGCATTTGCCCCGCCATGCATGGTGGCGGGGCCAAACGGGTTAGATTTAAAAAAAAATTCAAACGCGGGTTAAATTTAAAATTTGTTTCAAATTTGGACTAAAAATAAAAAAAAATCACCAAGTACCACTTGCCACCTCATCTAGGTTCATGGGCACTCAACCGGCCCAACTGGGGCAGGTAATCGTGTTCTGGGCCTCCAGAAGCTCATACGGGCCGGATGAAAGCGGATCTAACTGCGGGCCGATCGGAGGCCTCTTTTGCGCTAACATGGAATTAAATTTATTTTAGAGAGATAATACCGGGAATTAAACTATTGTTAGGAAATACAGCATATGAGCGATTAAAGTTTTTTATTAGCCTGTTATGTTTAGGTAACACAGGAAGGAATTAGAATAGTGGTCGGGCGACTGAAATTCGTGCACTATATCAATAGTTTGTCGAGATAAACACCTGATCAGAAAATGGGGATGGTTTGGTTGCCATAAAAAACCGCATTATCTGATACAAAGCACATCCATATACCTCCGTTTTAAACATGACGCCACATTTTGATGGATTTGACGTTTAACCACTCGTCTTATTAAGAAACTCGGTGCAAATACGGTCAAACTCGTCCTAGTAACTAACTCAGTGCAAACACGCTTAAAGTATAGCTCATGCTTAAAGTACATAACTGTGGCAAATATATAGTCTCCTCTTAATCACATCTGCAGGGAAGAACAACCAAAATGGATCACCTGTAGAAAAACAGGGACAAGCATGAAACTCAGCAACTCCAGTACAATTAACTCAATGACACGAAATAAACTAGCTTCCCTTGCAAATAGCAGCTCAATTAGTGTGCTGAGTACAACAATTCTTCCAACCATCATGGCCAAATTCGAATCTCTGGTTGGAAACAGAGTACCACAGAGGCATTGCAATGGTAAAAAAACCTACGAGTAATCGTACAGGGAGATGCTCTTGTCATCCGACGCACTAGCTAGACGCCCTGCCCGGATTCCCGCCCCACCTGGCGGCCGGAACGCCACGGCCCAGACCTGGTCAGAATGGTTGCTCATGGTCTGCACCGAGGTCCTCATGTTGATGTCCCAGAGCCGGACCGTGCGGTCGCTGGATCCCGTCGCCACCGCCAAGCCATCAGGGCTCACATCGATGCTCAGCACCCAGCTTGCGTGGCCTGACATGGCCCCGATGAGGCTCTTCTCCTTGGCGTCGTAGATGTGGATGTGGCAGTCGTCGCAGGCCGTGAAGAGCACGTGGGGATCCACCGGGGAGAACACCATGGACCGCACTGGCATGTGGTGGCCCTCGAGATGGTGGAGGAACTTCATGCGGACAGCGTCGTAGATGGCAATGGTGCCATCCATGGACCCACATGCTAAGAGTTTTCCATCAGGGCTCCAGGCAACTGAAAGGACAAACTTGCCACTGCCTGTCCTGTCAGGGCGAGCGCCCTCCGGACGTGGGACAGTGAGGCTGGTAATTGGCTGCCACTTCTCTGTGTCCCAGAGCTTCACTGATCCACTGCCACCACCAGCTGCAGCCAGAGCATTACCCTGAAAAGTAAAGACTATGGTTTAGCCCAGCCTGTCAATAACCAAACTGAAGAAAGAACAGCCAATTTGACATATTAGATGTAACAGGATAGAAGGAAAATTCAGTCACAATTTCCTGTCATCTGTATTACTTGGAATCATAAGTACAACAGAACATGGCATATCAACTGTCAAGGTTTTAGCCAAATCAGAATATCCAAACTAATAATATTATCAAACAATGACAGGTGAAGCTTTTCAGGAGAGGACTGAAGGAACAGCCACTAACACACGTCAACTGTGTAAACATCAAATTCTACATCATAAACATGTCTATCAATATGCATTTGTGGCGACCATACAGTACAGGGAAATTAATTTCATGTTCAAACAAGGTTCAGGATGAGCTGGCACATGATCCAGAGTATGATTTATGCTTCTATAGTGTAGCAAGGTGAATCACGTCAATCAAGATAATGTCTAATTGAAATGACAACAGCTTTACTACTTCTACTTCTCCAAATTTCGTTGAAGCAGCATTACTGTCCAAATGTGAAAAAGAATTTGATACAGTTCAGAACAAATACAAATTCGAAGTATTCAAAAATTAGATTTCTTTAATATAGTAAAGGCTTTGAAACAGTCCACAAGCAAAGTGAACTCCCAAATCAAATCCAACCCCACAACTATTGCAACTTTTACCAACTGAATGTATTGACAGCATGTAAAATAGTGCTGGTTTATCAAACAGATGTATAATGGAAACCTGATGCAGCATAACCATAAAAATCTAAGCACATAATCTGTCACAGAGATGTCTACACAAACCTTGCATCGATACATATAAGTTGATAATTGCATATTATTTTCAGTAAGGACCATTTTTTAGTTATGTAACAGGAATGTAGAATCATCAGTACAAGCAAGTGATTGCAAATACACCAAAATGGGGGATCAAGTGACACTATGCCAATAAATGCAGACCAATTACTGGAAACAAACAAGTGAAGGGCTAGAAGTGCCTTGATTTGATGGCGATAATAAAGCAACAGACAAGTAACAGGACAGACTTGCCTTCCTCATGTACCAACTACAGGCTTCACCTACACAAGACATGAATGGCAGATTGGGAAAGCTTGAAACCAACCATTATTTTCAGCATGCAAGATCTCAATTTTCCTATTTACAAGGCTAGAACAACAAACAACAACAACAACATAGCCTTTTGTCCCAAGCAAGTTGGGGTAGGCTAGAGATGAAACCCAAAAGAGACGAGAAACAGGGAGACACATAAAGGGACATAAAGGGCACAAGACAAAAGAGGTCACGGTTCAGGCACGTTGATTGCTAATCTCCAAGCGCTCCTGTCCATAGCTAAATCCTTGGGATATTCCACTCCTTAAGATCTCTCTTAACGGACTCGTCCAAGTTAGTTTAGGTCGACCTCTACCGCTCTTTACATTATCGGCCCGCTTTAGAACTCCACTACGCACCGGCGCCTCAGGAGGCCTCCGTTGGACATGTCCAAACCATCTCAACCGATGTTGAATCAATTTCTCCTCAATTGGTGCCACCCCAACCCTATCCCGAATATCGTCGTTCCGTACTCTATCCCTCCTTGTGTGCCCACAACACCAACGCAACATACGCATCTCCGCTACACTCAATTGCTGGACATGTCGCCTTTTTGTAGGCCAACACTCAGCACCATATAACATCGCCGGACGAATCGCCGTCCTATAGAACTTACCTTTCAGCTTCTGAGGCACCCTTTTGTCACAGAGAACGCCAGAAGCTTGACGCCATTTCAACCAGCCGGCTGAAATTCTATGCAAACATCTTCATCAATGTCTCCATCCTTTTGTAGCATCGACCCTAAATACCGAAAAGTATCCTTCTTGCCACCACTTGCCCATCGAGGCTAACGTCTCCTCCTCGTGCCTAGTCGCGCTGAAATCGCACCTCATATACTCGGTCTTAGTCCTACTAAGTCTGAACCCTTTCGACTCTAACGTGTGCCTCCATAGTTCTAACTTCCTATTAACCCCCGCCCTACTGTCGTCAACTAGCACCACATCATCAGTAAAGAGCATACACCAAGGGATATCACCTTGTATGTCCTTGTGACCTCATCCATCACCAAAGCAATAAATATGGGCTCAAAGCTGACCCCTGATGCAGTCCTATTTTAATTGGAAAGTCACTGGTGTCGCCATCACATGTTCGACAAACGTCACCACATCCCTGTACATATCCTTGATGAGGGTAACGTACTTAGTTGGGACTTTGTGCTTTTCCAAGGCCCACCACATGACATTTCTCGGTACTTTGTCATATGCCTTCTCGAGGTCAATAAAGACCATGTGCAAGTCCTTCTTCTGCTCCCTATATCTCTCCATCAATTGTCGTAATAAGAAAATCGCCTCCATGGTCGACCTACCAGGCATGAACCCAAACTGATTTTGGTCACATGTGTCACTCTCCTTAGGCGATGCTCGATAACCCTCTCCCAGAGCTTCATCGTATGACTCATATCAACTTAATCCACGGTAGTTAGTACAACTTTGAACATCTCCCTTGTTCTTGAAGATAGGTACTAATATACTTCTCCTCCATTCTTCAGGCATCTTGTTTGACCGAAAAATAAGGTTAAAAAGCTTAGTTTAACCATACTATCGCTCTGGCGCCTAGGTATCTCCACACCTCAATGGGATACCATCAGGGCCCATCGCTTTACAAGGCTAGAATTAGCATTTAAACTGAATACAACAAAATCAACCAAGCAATCTGAGGAATACTCTCTTAAATTTTCAGTTTTTCACAATAAGTAAAATTGCAAAACTCAAGAAATCCAAACCAGGGCAGCACTACGATTGAACTAATAAAAGGTTGCGTGGCCCCGCGCGGGGGACCCCAAGGCGGCGAGGGAGACGACCCGAGCGCGTGGCCCCGCGCGGGGGACCCCAAGGCGGCGAGGCCGTCGGGGAGCCAAGCGCGCACGGTCTCGTCGAGCGC
>CM036185.1:79807331-79850353 GCA_020631735.1 Saccharum officinarum | reverse complement strand
GAGGTACTACGATGAGTACGATAGCAACCTGTCCAACACGTGCGCGAGGATGGCTGTGGAATTCTACAGCCAGCAGGAGGTACCCACAACCAGAACTTTAAACTTTTCCTAGTTACGTGGGTTTCTTTCCAGTGTTTTAGCATTTAATATTTAGTATAAACTTTTGCTATCAAATGCATCGTATAATGAGATTCATGTTCTATGACTAGTAATAGTGTTTTACATTACTACTTAAAAACACTAAGAGAATTATTCCACTATATATTTTGGTAGTGACGCCCGGTGTGTATGCATTTGCATATATATAAATTCTCTCCAATCATCACTCCCTTGGATTTCCATTGTATTATATTTATACCTAATAATAAAGAGACAAAATTTAGACTCTTTTTTTTGTCCATCCATTTGTTTGGTCCATCTCCCTTTAACTACCGGATGATGGAGCATTCGGACTTATATATATAATCCGTACTCATACGAGTTAAATAATTCTTGTCTAGTGCAATATGGAGTCCGATTCCAAAACGTATCGGGTTGTGTATGTAGACAACTAAAAATTATAATCCAAATACAACTCTCAGATCCTGTTTTAAAACATGTATAAGACTTCCTGAATAGAAATTCTATTCGAATCAACCTGAGCGTCCTAGCGTTTTGCGTCCTAACTGGAGCCAAAATGAGGAACATAAAAGGAAAAGAAAAACTGAAATAAAAAAATCCTCGAAGAAAAACATGGGAAAGACACGAAAAAGGAAAAAATGGAACAAAACCAAAAAAAGAACTAAATATAGAAAGGAAAAAAGTAAGCTTGAAAAATAAAAACATGAGAAAATATACACAGAATGAAAAAATAAAACAAAAAATCCAATCGGAACACCAAGAGAAAAAAAACAATGGAAACGGAGGAAACCAACAACTCTTCGTGGTTTAATTTTGAGTTAAGATAAGATTAGAGTAAGATTTATCTAATATAACCTTAAGCTAAAATATTGAGTAGTTTGTTATTCAATCGAGTCTAAATTAATATGTCTCTGCATTTTACACATATAGCAGTGCAAACCCTGACGAGTGCCACCACATGTAAATAGAGAGATGTCTCTTGTCATAATCATCACATAGTACTTTATATATCGGCAACTAATTCCTTATCGACTTGATCAACGGTTAGAATTATGTACTTTTACGGGTCCTCGTCAAAGGAAACACATAATTCTTATTACTGTAATAATGCATGTATAGTATGAAAATTAGAGCTATGATAAATTTATACGAGTAAATATTTTAGTGTTTTGCAGAAAAAAAAAACTTTTAAAATTGTACTTTTGTATACAAAGACGTGATATAATTGATATAGGTTTAATAAGACATTATCATATCATTGGCATCATTAACTTATACTATGGATCAAAATAAGTTATAGTTTTAAAAGTAAAACATAAATAGATCTATATTGTTACTGTTCTTATTTCCTATGAATATTCGATTGCTTATTTTCTCCCGTTGCAAAACGTACGGACATATTTGCTAGTATAATAAAATGGAAAGAAACTCGTATACATCACTCAGGGCCAGCAACTCACCATCATCTTGGATCGCGCAAAGGACAGCCACAAGTTCTTCTCCGAGGAACTGCCTACTTCACGTCAATTCAAGGCGGGCGCTGGTCAGCATGGGCCAAACTAATGGAATTGATCGATATTTGGAGATGGCTATGAGAAGGATAGTGATGATGATGAGGAGGGAGGAGGAGGAGAAGAGTAGAGGGCAGCGGCGATGATGACGATGACAAAGATGGGAACTATGAAGCCAAATGAAAGGAAGGATAAACTAGTAATAAAACCGTATCAGTCGTCGAGAGTCAGCACAGCTGAGCGTGCACGGTCTATCCATTTGTAGAAATAGTTTATATGTTCCGATCTGGCTGTAATGACCGTGACTTGTGTCAAGTTAATTCTAATGACTGATTGGTAGTGCCTGTAATAATTACGCGTTGTACCAACATGGACTCATCGCCGATTTTCTTTTGCTGTTGCGGTAATGGGTATATGCAATGAAAAAGAAATAAGATGTTAAAACTTATATGAAATTTGTAACCAACAACTCCTGACCTGAGGAAATCATAACAATTTATAATAATCATGCCAAAAGCACCGGGTTCTGTAAAATTAATCTGAGGAAATCATAACTATTTAGCATCATGTCAAACACCGGGTTCTGTAAAAATAACCATGAATAAACATAACCAGAAGCATATTCGATCTGTAATTATGCCTGGTTAAATTAATACAATCCTTTCCAAAACAAAAGACAAAACGCAAAGTATCTGGTGCTGAGAATTCGCAGAATCCAGGGGTGATAGCATACAGTACAATGCAAGGCAAGAAATGGAAAGCTCAAGAGAGGCAAGTTGGGCACACCACCCCCAGCTTCCGGACAAACACAAAATTCAAAGTCCGCACTCTACAGCATCAAGATCATTTAGAGGAAAAATTTAGCAAAATAGTACTGCATGATGGCTAAAAAAACGCAGGCCTTTGTTTCTAACCTTGTTTCACCGTCAAGAGTGATAAATATATAGCATTGAATTGAATTACTACATATACATCCTAACATCCATATATATAAACCAACACAAAAAGGATGGGAGATGTTGTATTATTGTTCCACATGGACGCAAAGCGAAATTTCCACATGCCACTGCGACCACATGGGTTATCACAGCCACACAATGCGTATCCAACGGTTCAGATTGAGTCATGTGAGTGAGTGGATGGATGTGACCCAGGAACGGAGTGTATTGAATGGCTGAGATTGATTGCATGTATGGGGATGGATGGCTGAGATAAGTCATGTGTTCACATGGGCATGTGTTGCTGCTTTTCTCCACATGGACGTGCTTCCCCCACACAGTGATCACTGATCAGTTCACCCAGACGACCCAGTACAAGGACAAAACAAGGGCATATACAACCCCTCTTTAGCATGTAGTATTGGTGTAAATGTGAGCAACGTTGCAGTGCCCAGCAATGTACTTGTCACCCCTAGGATGCAGCATCCTCGAACTGCATGCAAAGCACCGTGAGAAGTCAATGTTCTTCCTCACCACCGTGGCACCATCAAGCTGAAACCCTTTGTGTCCAACTGTAACAAACAAACAAAAAACAAACACCTCCTTCAGAATATACACTGACCTCAATTGTGATCTCAAGGACGTTACCACACATGAAAACCATATATGGATCGTGATATCAATTGTATTATGTTCTAGCAGCAAAAATCAATGAAGCAAAAGCTGTCCAAGAGTTTACTACCATAACATGACACATTATGAATTTAGCAGTTCAACTCTTCTCAGAATTCTAGCCACTTCATGTCTAAGTCCACACCCATCCCCCACACACCCTTTTTTCTGTAAGTTAGCGTATTCAATCTAAAAGGCCATATATTACCTAAGACAGGTAAACTGCCAATATCAGAATCAAGGACGGATCAATCAAAAAAGTGTACATGTCCTAACTGCTAAGAATTCACTACTACACCCCATCTTCCATAAAAGATTAAGGATCGCATATTCACATCTAAGTTTAGTTTATATCTAGTTATTACTGAAGCTGCCTATTTTAAGGCTTTAGAGGAAACACTCTTTGATTACAAAGAAACTGCTGAACTAAATATAAGCAGCAAAGAAAGAAATAAAGAAAAAACTCACCAGTAGCATCAGAACCCAGTGGTTCACAACAAGTCACAAGGAAGCCACTTGGATCCCTCCTTTTGCTACAGTTGTAAAGCTCAGCAAAGAAAAGCTGTTCCTTCGAACCCTCGTTGCTGGACCTTGCAGTGAAGTTAACGTGTGTATACAGACGGCCTGACTCAGGCATCTGGACCACAGGCATGACATCCAACAGCTCAAACTTGATCTGGGCACAAGAAATTAAGCAGATAATGAATCACAAATTACCAAATCAATATAGATAATACTCCTATATATATGTTCTTTTTCTTGAAAAAAAAAGTGAATAAAATGAGAACGCAGCACACCTTTTTCCTTCTGTTGTAATGTGCCAAGGCACCCTTTCCTAATCTCTTCGATTTCTCAAGAATAACATGTGGACGTGCATGGAGAAGGTACTGATGTTTTTTTGTCAGGATTGATTTCCCTGCATCAACAAAAGGGTCAAATTCGAACACGAACAAACTGGACAGATAGACATTGAACAAGTGTTAATGAAAACCGCTATATATAACAATAAATAAAACATCAACATGCAAGTACATATTTTTTGTACGAGAAATATAAAGTACTCCGTATATAACTTTCCCATCCAAATTAATCAGATGAATGTATATATGGTATCCATGGCGCAACCATTGTGCTTTGCTTACTTGGCATATTTATGGCATTAGTGGGACAGATGCATAGCTTAAAGAAAAACTGGCACTGCAGAATTCATTTGGTCAGAAGAGTACAGAGTATGTAGACCACTTTTAACAGTTGTCGTTATCTTTAACAATAAAGATTATATTAGAGGGATCCACAACTCTGCTAAAGTGGGTACATCAGTTATCCATTCACATGTAAATAAATGCCAGATGCAAATAGGGCTAGGGTGCTTGCAGAGTGGATTAATTAGGAGGGGCTCAGCAAAAGTTGTTTAATTTATGGTAATATGCCAATTTAAGTTGTTTAATTTATGGTGATATGCCAATTTTGCATCCTGCATCAGTGTGATGATCAACTACATCCTACTATGAGTGCATGACGAGATAAATAACACATAGAATTACAAAACATAACCATTATGATGATGTCAATTCATTGTATAAATGATTAGTAGTTCTCTTGCCATGCATGGCCCAAATCATTACTGCTTCCCTTGCCATCGCACACAGGCACTGTAACTAGCTATTTTCCCAGCTCATGGCATTATTTAAAACACAATTTCCCATGCTAATGCCAATGGGTTCAATTGGTGATGATACACAGCATAAAGGTACATACAAATAGTACCCAATAATGGACAGCTGAGTACCAGTTTGCAAAGAGAGTGGGACGTACTTCTGCTAATAACATAATACCTGGCGCTTTACAAAATTCGCCCCGAGAAAAAATAAGAAGTCTTTTGTTTAGACAAGAACCCCTTACTTACAACAGACCTCTACTGGATATGAAGTTATGAACACATACCATTTTGGACATCTTAGTCTTAAAATGAAGGTTTGACTACTAAATTTTATCATAACTTGAGCATAAATTTTTTTTAAAGAACCAGCGGCAAGGGCATTCCTGATATATATTAATAGAGAAGAACTTGAGCATAAATAAAACGGGATAAAAATTAAGATGGATGCATGTGTTACCCAGCAGGCGGTGGCGGTGGCGGCGGCGGAACTGGGAAGTAAGCTTTAGCCAGGTTGACGATGCAGCGGTGTTCAAACGAGGGGCATCCAGGATCTCCTGACTCTGATTCTGAGCTGGTGCTCGACCTTAGGAGGTCGCAAACTGGGGGAGGGAGAGAGCTGTAGATTTTTCTGAGTCTGATGAGCTGCTGATCAAGCTCAACCACACATGGGACCTGCTGCTTGATCGCGGCGGCACGGGAGGTTATAGGCATCCAGCTTCTGCAGGCTGCAGCACCCTCATTCATGACCCTGAAAAACGGTGGGTGCTTGCTTGTTAGTGACATCCAAAAGTTTTAAAATTCGACTCAGTTCAACTCGTTCTCGGCAGAAATAGAGGTGGGCTCGAAATTTTCAGGCATACTGAAGGAAACTGAATCCAAGTTTTCAGCCCAATTAACATCTATGCAAGTCCAATTCGGAGAATTCCGCATAAACTTTCAGCTATATCGGAACAATCAATAAATTTGGATCAATGGGGGAAAATGCTCGGTTGGGGTGGTTAGGGTTTGGGCACCATCAGCATCACCTTCTCGGTCGTCGGCGGCGGCGTGAGCTCGCGGGAGACGGGATTGATTGGAGAACACTGATGTCCTCCGCCAACAGGGACGGGGGCGATCGAGGTCCTTCCTGGGGTGGCGGTGGCCTATCCTTCGCCGCCGTGACGCTGCGCTTCGAAGCAGACGGAACTCCGGAACGGGGAGAAGGCCAGATCATATGAGTCCTATACTGAGTGATTTCTGGTATGAGTTAGACACGGATTTTACATGAAGTTGGACTCTCGTTTTAAATTGTTTTCGGATTATATTTTTATTTTCTTTTTCCGAGTCAGATTCAGATTTTTCGTGAAGTTGAACTCTCGTTTTAAATTGGTTTCGGATTGTTTGGTACTTTGGTTGTCACTTACTCCCTCCGTCCCTAAAAAGAACTTGATGTTTTAGGATTGTTCATTGTTTTTAGAAGTTAGTGCTTCATTAAAATTACTCACGTGCTTCTATTTACTCAAGGCAAACCATTTTTATTAAGAAATAAACCAATAATTAAAACAAATGCATGGAGACATGCAAATCACAATCTCAAGCTAAATATGGACCCCAAGAGCTAAAACTTCAAAAGAAAATTCGAGAAAAATCTTCAAATTTGTTCGGAATTTTTTTATAAAAATCTTAAAACATGAATTTTTCTGGGATGGAGTAGAGTTTGGTCATCATAGACTACAATACCAAGCCAAAATTTGGCCATAGCCAAATAGGGCAGTGCCAAAATTTGGACAAAACAATGTTTGTTTGATTCATAATCATGTCGCCTGTAAAAATATTATTTGGATGAGAGCTACATTACATTTTGCCACAACTATGGGCGTTACGTGCGTAGGGTTTACGTGTCATTATTTTTCTTGATCAGAACATTAACCATGTGTAATGTTGATAAATTTAAAATCGTAAGGAATACAATGGTGAAAAGAAATTAAAAATCGGATATCTGATTTTAGTATAGATTTTTTTTAGAAAAATGTTTTAGTATAGATATCTGCAGTTCAAGTTTCAAAATCCAATAATCTCGATGAACATGGAACCAAGTAGATTTTTTTTTATTTTTAGCCCAAATTTGAAACAAATTTTAAATTTAACCCGCATTTGAAATTTTTTTTAAATCTAACCCGTTTGGCCCCGCCACCATGCATGGCGGGGCAAATGCACTGCACCCCGCCATGCATGGTGGCAGGGTGCAGGTCCCACGTGGCACGCTGTAGGCCAGCGTGGAAAGGAGTACCCTGCCATGATTCATGGCGGGATACCCCTAACCCGCCATGCATCATGGCGGAGTACAACCCCGCCATTTAAAAGTCCGGACACTTCTTGTTTTTGGCCATTCATCCATCCCATTTCCCGCAGCGCCCCTCTCTGCCCCAGGACCGAGCTCCCCTCCCCTCGGCGCCCTCTCCGCCTAGGCCCCTCCCCATCGGCTACCGGCCCATCGTCGGACCTTATTTACGGAAGCCATGGCACGAAGAATTGCGTTTACGCCAAAGATTAAACGAGTGTTACCAACTACATTAGTCCAATCGAAATAACCAAGTAGAGTACTGCTGCTACATCTACACATAATTTAATTGTTTTAGCACTACATAACTATGATAACATGTGTCTGACGCCTACTAAATATGACTACTCTACTAATCGCTAGGGGTGTAGGGGTCTCGCGGTCTCCGTCGTCTCCTCGGATTCGTAGGGACCACGTTGCTTCTCCAGCCAACGTCTGTGCGGTCCCGTTGCTGCCTCTCGCGCTGCTGCCTATGTCCACGATCGAACTGCTACGTCGAGGACGGCCCCTGCAAGCAAGCAACCTGATGAGCTACTCTAAATGTTGAGCTACGAACAGTAGAATTAAAGAAAAAGCAAAGCATAGGGACCTATTGCTCGGCTGGTGTGTAGTTCTCCTGCTGTGTGTAGTCGACCCCCTGTGTACCAAAAGGAGCACCGTATAGCTGTGAGGCACCCATCTCCTCGTGACCGGTGTACTCCCACTGGTGAACGTCCTCCTCCTCGTCGTCGTCGTCGCCACTCGTTGTGTCATACTGAAGTGCCTCATCCACATCGTCCGCAGCCGCTGGACCCTTCCCTCTGTCCTGCGGAGTACGAATAGACGAGGACGCAGCCCTGGTGTCGCTAGCAGAAGCAGCTGCGGTGGACATTGTCTGGCTCCTGGACCACGTGGGGTTGTAAGGTACGTCCAAAGTCGTGTCCGCACAGCTCAGCTTTTGAGCCAACTTTTTGCAGCCTTTTTTCATTCTCTACAGGTTTAGATGACAACAACCATTATTAAGCGTGAATTTTAAAGGTAACTGAGTTGTAGTCACGAATGTTACTATCAAAAGTACCTTGACAAAGGCGCGGAGAGGGTTGGTCTTGTCGTCCCTAGTCCGAAAAAGTTGCCTGGAAGCTTCCTCGGAGTAGTTCGACAACTGTTGTGCCTACAACATCACACAAGGTTAACTCGATTATTTTGATTGAATTTTAAAACCCTTACCTCGCTTGAGGATATAAGTGCAAAGTACTTACCACGTATCTATTTAGAGGGGCCCTAAGAAGTTGTGTTTGCACCCTTTGCGCATCGTCGAACGCATCAGCGATGTCATCCTCACCTGCCGCATCTGCAGGCATGTTGGTGTACGGGACCATGAGATGAGTCCTCGTACTTCGCTGCAGCCATTGCAGGTACTCCATCCATCTTGCCGGGTTGTGCTGTGGAAGTTCGTTGAGGTGGCGAGGATGCCTGTTATACCAATTAAGCAAATGTGGTTCGTGCGTCACCGCCCAATCCTTTTGCGTGGTCCGAAGCCTTCGATCGATCCTGCATTGCCATATTGCATTAGAAATGAGGCACTTAAGTAGAATAAACATATTGGCATCGTACCCATGCAGCTGAGCGTTGGTGGAGTACAGCGGTGGAATTCCCTGCAACCTCCCGAACTGTCTGTAAACCCTGAAAGGGTAGTGCATCTCGACGACGTGGAAGAAGATAAGTGGCCCTTCGTAAAGCCACTCGTCCCCTTCCTCCTCGCAGCGCGGACTAAGGTAGTCCTCTAGCTCCCACCTAGACCACGGTGTCCATGTTACCTGCAAAGTAAAAAAAACTTAATTTAGTATCAATCTCATTGATAGTGCCTTTAGTAGGAAATGGATATAACTTACGTAGTTGTGTGTCAATACGTCTATCGCATCCGTGTACTGCTTGTACCTCCTTTCCAGCTCGCCCCTCACTACCTTAGCGTCTTTTAAGATGAAAAGGGCGGTGGGTAGAACGTCTTCATGCTGCCAAACCTGCAAGTCACACAAACATGGTGCCAAACCTGCAAGTCACACAAGCGCGGGGGAGGGTGGCGGTGGCGGCTCCGGCGGCGGCTTCAAAGCCGAGCGGGCGTGGCGGGGCGCGACTTTTATTTAGGCCGTGCCCCGCCATAATGGGTGGCGGGGTGTACCCCGCCATGATGGGTGGCGGGTTTGGCATACCCCGCCACGCATCATGGCGGGGTACACCCGGGTGGCATGCCACATCACCCGCCACGTGGGACCTGTACCCCGCCACCATGCATGGCGGGGTTCAGTGCATTTGCCCCGCCATGCATGGTGGCGGGGCCAAACGGGTTAGATTTAAAAAAAAATCAAACGCGGGTTAAATTTAAAATTTGTTTCAAATTTGGACTAAAAATAAAAAAAATCACCAAGTACCACTTGCCACCTCATCTAGGTTCATGGGCACTCAACCGGCCCAACTGGGGCAGGTAATCGTGTTCTGGGCCTCCAGAAGCTCATACGGGCCGGATGAAAGCGGATCTAACTGCGGGCCGATCGGAGGCCTCTTTTGCGCTAACATGGAATTAAATTTATTTTAGAGAGATAATACCGGGAATTAAACTATTGTTAGGAAATACAGCATATGAGCGATTAAAGTTTTTTATTAGCCTGTTATGTTTAGGTAACACAGGAAGGAATTAGAATAGTGGTCGGGCGACTGAAATTCGTGCACTATATCAATAGTTTGTCGAGATAAACACCTGATCAGAAAATGGGGATGGTTTGGTTGCCATAAAAAACCGCATTATCTGATACAAAGCACATCCATATACCTCCGTTTTAAACATGACGCCACATTTTGATGGATTTGACGTTTAACCACTCGTCTTATTAAGAAACTCGGTGCAAATACGGTCAAACTCGTCCTAGTAACTAACTCAGTGCAAACACGCTTAAAGTATAGCTCATGCTTAAAGTACATAACTGTGGCAAATATATAGTCTCCTCTTAATCACATCTGCAGGGAAGAACAACCAAAATGGATCACCTGTAGAAAAACAGGGACAAGCATGAAACTCAGCAACTCCAGTACAATTAACTCAATGACACGAAATAAACTAGCTTCCCTTGCAAATAGCAGCTCAATTAGTGTGCTGAGTACAACAATTCTTCCAACCATCATGGCCAAATTCGAATCTCTGGTTGGAAACAGAGTACCACAGAGGCATTGCAATGGTAAAAAAACCTACGAGTAATCGTACAGGGAGATGCTCTTGTCATCCGACGCACTAGCTAGACGCCCTGCCCGGATTCCCGCCCCACCTGGCGGCCGGAACGCCACGGCCCAGACCTGGTCAGAATGGTTGCTCATGGTCTGCACCGAGGTCCTCATGTTGATGTCCCAGAGCCGGACCGTGCGGTCGCTGGATCCCGTCGCCACCGCCAAGCCATCAGGGCTCACATCGATGCTCAGCACCCAGCTTGCGTGGCCTGACATGGCCCCGATGAGGCTCTTCTCCTTGGCGTCGTAGATGTGGATGTGGCAGTCGTCGCAGGCCGTGAAGAGCACGTGGGGATCCACCGGGGAGAACACCATGGACCGCACTGGCATGTGGTGGCCCTCGAGATGGTGGAGGAACTTCATGCGGACAGCGTCGTAGATGGCAATGGTGCCATCCATGGACCCACATGCTAAGAGTTTTCCATCAGGGCTCCAGGCAACTGAAAGGACAAACTTGCCACTGCCTGTCCTGTCAGGGCGAGCGCCCTCCGGACGTGGGACAGTGAGGCTGGTAATTGGCTGCCACTTCTCTGTGTCCCAGAGCTTCACTGATCCACTGCCACCACCAGCTGCAGCCAGAGCATTACCCTGAAAAGTAAAGACTATGGTTTAGCCCAGCCTGTCAATAACCAAACTGAAGAAAGAACAGCCAATTTGACATATTAGATGTAACAGGATAGAAGGAAAATTCAGTCACAATTTCCTGTCATCTGTATTACTTGGAATCATAAGTACAACAGAACATGGCATATCAACTGTCAAGGTTTTAGCCAAATCAGAATATCCAAACTAATAATATTATCAAACAATGACAGGTGAAGCTTTTCAGGAGAGGACTGAAGGAACAGCCACTAACACACGTCAACTGTGTAAACATCAAATTCTACATCATAAACATGTCTATCAATATGCATTTGTGGCGACCATACAGTACAGGGAAATTAATTTCATGTTCAAACAAGGTTCAGGATGAGCTGGCACATGATCCAGAGTATGATTTATGCTTCTATAGTGTAGCAAGGTGAATCACGTCAATCAAGATAATGTCTAATTGAAATGACAACAGCTTTACTACTTCTACTTCTCCAAATTTCGTTGAAGCAGCATTACTGTCCAAATGTGAAAAAGAATTTGATACAGTTCAGAACAAATACAAATTCGAAGTATTCAAAAATTAGATTTCTTTAATATAGTAAAGGCTTTGAAACAGTCCACAAGCAAAGTGAACTCCCAAATCAAATCCAACCCCACAACTATTGCAACTTTTACCAACTGAATGTATTGACAGCATGTAAAATAGTGCTGGTTTATCAAACAGATGTATAATGGAAACCTGATGCAGCATAACCATAAAAATCTAAGCACATAATCTGTCACAGAGATGTCTACACAAACCTTGCATCGATACATATAAGTTGATAATTGCATATTATTTTCAGTAAGGACCATTTTTTAGTTATGTAACAGGAATGTAGAATCATCAGTACAAGCAAGTGATTGCAAATACACCAAAATGGGGGATCAAGTGACACTATGCCAATAAATGCAGACCAATTACTGGAAACAAACAAGTGAAGGGCTAGAAGTGCCTTGATTTGATGGCGATAATAAAGCAACAGACAAGTAACAGGACAGACTTGCCTTCCTCATGTACCAACTACAGGCTTCACCTACACAAGACATGAATGGCAGATTGGGAAAGCTTGAAACCAACCATTATTTTCAGCATGCAAGATCTCAATTTTCCTATTTACAAGGCTAGAACAACAACAACAACAACAACATAGCCTTTTGTCCCAAGCAAGTTGGGGTAGGCTAGAGATGAAACCCAAAAGAGACGAGAAACAGGGAGACACATAAAGGGACATAAAGGGCACAAGACAAAAGAGGTCACGGTTCAGGCACGTTGATTGCTAATCTCCAAGCGCTCCTGTCCATAGCTAAATCCTTGGGGATATTCCACTCCTTAAGATCTCTCTTAACGGACTCGTCCCAAGTTAGTTTAGGTCGACCTCTACCGCTCTTTACATTATCGGCCCGCTTTAGAACTCCACTACGCACCGGCGCCTCAGGAGGCCTCCGTTGGACATGTCCAAACCATCTCAACCGATGTTGAATCAATTTCTCCTCAATTGGTGCCACCCCAACCCTATCCCGAATATCGTCGTTCCGTACTCTATCCCTCCTTGTGTGCCCACAACACCAACGCAACATACGCATCTCCGCTACACTCAATTGCTGGACATGTCGCCTTTTTGTAGGCCAACACTCAGCACCATATAACATCGCCGGACGAATCGCCGTCCTATAGAACTTACCTTTCAGCTTCTGAGGCACCCTTTTGTCACAGAGAACGCCAGAAGCTTGACGCCATTTCAACCAGCCGGCTGAAATTCTATGCAAACATCTTCATCAATGTCTCCATCCTTTTGTAGCATCGACCCTAAATACCGAAAAGTATCCTTCTTGGCCACCACTTGCCCATCGAGGCTAACGTCTCCCTCCTCGTGCCTAGTCGCGCTGAAATCGCACCTCATATACTCGGTCTTAGTCCTACTAAGTCTGAACCCTTTCGACTCTAACGTGTGCCTCCATAGTTCTAACTTCCTATTAACCCCCGCCCTACTGTCGTCAACTAGCACCACATCATCAGTAAAGAGCATACACCAAGGGATATCACCTTGTATGTCCCTTGTGACCTCATCCATCACCAAAGCAAATAAATATGGGCTCAAAGCTGACCCCTGATGCAGTCCTATTTTAATTGGAAAGTCACTGGTGTCGCCATCACATGTTCGGACAAACGTCACCACATCCCTGTACATATCCTTGATGAGGGTAACGTACTTAGTTGGGACTTTGTGCTTTTCCAAGGCCCACCACATGACATTTCTCGGTACTTTGTCATATGCCTTCTCGAGGTCAATAAAGACCATGTGCAAGTCCTTCTTCTGCTCCCTATATCTCTCCATCAATTGTCGTAATAAGAAAATCGCCTCCATGGTCGACCTACCAGGCATGAACCCAAACTGATTTTGGGTCACATGTGTCACTCTCCTTAGGCGATGCTCGATAACCCTCTCCCAGAGCTTCATCGTATGACTCATCAACTTAATCCCACGGTAGTTAGTACAACTTTGAACATCTCCCTTGTTCTTGAAGATAGGTACTAATATACTTCTCCTCCATTCTTCAGGCATCTTGTTTGACCGAAAAATAAGGTTAAAAAGCTTAGTTAACCATACTATCGCTCTGGCGCCTAGGTATCTCCACACCTCAATGGGGATACCATCAGGGCCCATCGCTTTACAAGGCTAGAATTAGCATTTAAACTGAATACAACAAAATCAACCAAGCAATCTGAGGAATACTCTCTTAAATTTTCAGTTTTTCACAATAAGTAAAATTGCAAACTCAAGAAATCCAAACCAGGGCAGCACTACGATTGAACTAAATAAAAGGTTGCGTGGCCCCGCGCGGGGGACCCCAAGGCGGCGAGGGAGACGACCCCGAGCGCGTGGCCCCGCGCGGGGGACCCCAAGGCGGCGAGGCCGTCGGGGAGCCAAGCGCGCACGGTCTCGTCGAGCGCGCCGGTGAGGAGCACCGCCGTGGGGCGGTGGTCGGCGGCGGGCGCCCATGCCGCCGCCCAGATGGACTCCTCGTGGGCGCCGTCCACAGACTTGAGCCCCGCGAGCTTCATCTCCCTTGGCCGCGTCTGGGTCCCGAACGGCTCCTCGCCGACGAGCGGAAGGCGAGGTGGAACCCTAGATCGGTGCTCGATCTGGTGTGGGGGCTGGGGAAAGTGGGAGACAGGGCAAAGAGAGCAGAGGAGGGCTTTGTGGGTTTTAGAAAAAAAAGTCTTTTTTTTCTATGGAATCAAAGTCAAAGAACAAATATAAAGAAAAGACTTCGATGGCCAATTAAATGAGGTGGAGAACGAGTGAAAGAATAAATACGAAAAAAGACCATGATGATGAGCAAATTAAATATGAGGAAAGATATAGATTCTATTCATCAACCTCTCCTCTCTACAAAAAAGATGGAAGGATGGTTTAAAATGGCATTGTTAGATTATACATCTTATTATATCGAAATATGTCAACAAATAAAGAGGATATTTCTTCTCTCGGTCCTAGTTCTTGCTCTTGCATCTATGTAATCCAACATTCCAACTAGTCTCTCAACAATTTTTAGTAGTTTTTGTTAAAAAAGCCTTTTTAGTAGTTTTGATTGAGGCACAGCTAAAACCCATAGCAACTCGTCCTAAAGGAACAAAAATATAATTTATTTTGTTTTGTGTTGTTTATTATTTATCATAGAGATAATATATCTATCTTTTTGCATGTCGTATTAGGTTTGTCCTAAGTAAAATATTTCTAACTTTAACTGTCAAACAGTTCTAGTAGTGAATGTTGAAACATAAATCTTATGTTTTTAAGCTAGCTATATAAGGGCATATTTGGCACAACTTCATCAACAGCTTTATGAGCTATTATGAGCTGTTTTTTTTTGCCAAACACCCTTTTCCAAAATAGCTCATAGGATAAAGCTCCTTTTTTATGCTCTCATAAAGGAAAGGAGAGAGGTGAAGCTGAGAAAAGTAGCTTTTCACATACATCTCCCCCGTAAAACGAGATGGAAGGATGACTAAAAGTGACATCCTAGAACAACATAGTATACATCTCGTATAGCAAAACATATTAAGAAATAAAGAGCTTATTTCTTCTCTCCGTCCTAACTTTTGCTCTTGTATCAATGTAATCCAACTAGTCTCTCAACACTTTTTAGTAGTTTTTGTTAAAAAGCCTTTATAGTAGTTTGGATTGAGACACAGCTAAAAACCATAGCAGCTCCTACTCAAGGAAAAAATATAATTTATTTTATTTTGAATTGTTTATTATTTATCATAGAGATAATATATCTGTCTTTTTACGAATACCTGTCTTTTTACATGTCGTATTAGGTTAGTACTAAGTAAAACATACTGTCAAAAAGTTCTAGTAGTAAATCTAAAAACATAAATCTTAAGTTTTTAACCTATATAAATATTTTAAAAGTTTATGGTCAAAGCTTGAAATATTTTACTTAGGACAAAACTAATAATACATAAAAACTGAGGAAGTAATTTGTTGGAAGCGATCGTCACATTATATAACCACACATGCACACCATCAAATGGTAACAAATGATTAGAAAAGAACACTTATTTTGGCATTTTAGCACCATGGTCGCTCGCTATATCGCCCACAGCCGGCGATGATCATAGCCATCAGCCCACGCTCGTCGTGGCCCCCTCTATTCTACCCTTTGTTAGCCAAGTTACTTGCCCTGCCGTCTCGTCTTGCCACGGCCACCTAGGGGATCCCTGTATAGCTGCTCGACATCCTAACTCTGAATCTTGAAACACTCCCTCTCCTCATCTACTACCCAATGGCCAAAACCCTAGCTAATTCTAGTCCTTCTTCAACTTCACCCATTGAAATAGGAGAAAGTGAGTGTGAGATAGAGAGGTCGTCGTTGGTAAGTACCAGCACTAGTAATGTCGACCATGGAGACATATAGCTTGGTCGGTTGGTAATTAGTTTCCTATTCAGTTAGAGGAAAATCTTAAACGAATTAGCTTACAAAGAATCCTAGATGCACTGGTTTCTATCAATCATCATCTATGCTTTGATTGCCATGTCAATGAGGTACTCATGGGTTCTTTTTTAGTTTTGACCGGTCAACTTTACCTTCAGTATGGATACCTAGGACCCACGTAGTCAACAACCACCATGACTAGTTTGGACAAAATTCTTATCTTGATAGTGACAATATATTTGTGTTGCATGCATTACATGCAGTAGACAACATAGGTGAGGGGGGGTAGTAAAAGCATGTTATAGGTACACAAAGATCTTTTACATCCATAGATGGGGTGCAAACGGGGTGCAAATCATCAAATTTAGCAATCTCTGACGCTATATTGTTTATTGTAGTGGTCTGAGTAGGACCATGCCAGGTTGGGGCTAGACCATGTTCTCTAGTGGTGTAAGGAGTTAAATAATGTTATGTATCAGGTCGTGCACCTTCTACTTTATCCTTTATCTTTATTTGTCTTGTATCCTTTATCTTTTCTGTGTCATGCTACTATCTTTATCATTAAACCCGTTAGATGCACATGTGTGATATATTCAAAAATCATGTTTATCGATAGCCTTAGCCATTATCTTTCCTAAGGATAACAAAATATGATGCATTGAAATATTCTAGAGTAAAATGGTACAACATATTTATATGTGTTTATAAAATTAATTTATTGGAGCATAAGAAATACCAACACTGACGAGTACGCATGGTCCATGGGTACCCTCATCGACGCTATAACCAACTAGTAGGACTAGGGTGGACCGGGTCAACTGGATGAGGACGAATCTCACCTTATAGTGTATCATTTGGTTGGTGCATGAGGAATATAGAGATGACTAATCATGACTCCTTGAAATCGACTAGATTGGGATTCATGTAACCGGTTACAAAAGTAATCTATAAAGCAATCAAGAAGGGACTTCATCTCTATAACACTATCCCACCAAACTATAATAAGTAGGGACGACAGAAGTCCGCCCTCCCTTGTAAGGTCCAAATAGGGTAGAGGGGGGGTGAATAGCCTAATTAAAACTTCTACAAGAATTACTTAACCACACGTTAGTACGAAAGGTGGCGAAGCAAATGCACTAGCTCTAACTAATTAAGCAAGCCACCTACACAAGTCTATAACAAAGCTATTCACTAAACACAACAACAACTACAAGCTAGAAACAAGAAGTAATACATGAGAAGAGCTTTGAGTGATTATACCACCGTGTAGATATGAGAAGTACCAATAAATCAATCACAGAAGAGAAGTCCTCGGGAAGAGAATGACACAAGAATTTATCCCGAGGTTCACTTGCTTCCCGGCAAGCTACTCCCCGTTGTGGCGATACACCCACTTGTCGGTTCGCGAGCTAATCGACTATCAAGAGTCGAGCCCTCGGTGGGCGCCGCACAACCACACACAAGATGGGGATCCTCCAAGCCACGAGCTCCACTAGAGTATCTAATTCACGAACTCCCGCGGGGAAGGATCAAGAACCCCTTACAACACTTGGTGAGGGCTCCAACAATCTCCAATTGCGAGCTCAATCACCTCCGCTGCTCCAAGCCATCTACCGTGTCGGGAAACACGGAAGAGTAACAAGAAATCTGCAGCAACTCAAAGATCAAGTGCCTCTAGAATGCAACTCTCAAGCAATGCACTTGAATCTCACTCAAGATGTGCAATTAAGCAAAGAGATGAGTGGAGGGGTTGTTCTCTAGCTCAAAGTATGTCTCTAGGTCTCAAAATGTGCAAGAGATCCCCTCAAACCCCGGCCAACGTCTATTTATAGCGAAGGGGTACGCAGCTAGCCGTTAGGAACTCAAACAGCTAGAAACGCGCTGACCGGACGCGCTGGTCGAACTGACCGGACGCGCTGGTCGTGCAGACCGGACGCGCTGGTCAGGCTGACCGGACGCGCCGGTCACGCAACGGCTAATTTCCGAAGCACTAACCGGACGCGCTGGTCAAACTGACCGGACGCGCCGGTCATGCAACGGCTAAATTTCAAAGCACTGACCGGACGCGCTAGTCCCGCTACTGACCGGACGCGCTGGTCAGACCTAAGTAACGCACAACGAAACAATGATCGGACGCGCTGTTGAACTGACCGGACGCCACAGTGCCAGCGTCCGATTAGAGTCCAGTAAGCTCCCTGGACGACCAAACGCGTCCGGTCATCAGTGACCGGACGCGCTGCGCGTCCGATCATCAAGCTGAAACACGCGTAAAAACTGAACGCTGACCGGACACGTCCGGTCATACAGAGACCACGTCCGGTTCAGTGTCCGGTCACCTCTGTGACCTCCGTTCGCCTCCGTTTCTTTTCTGACTTCCGGCGCAATAGAAAATAGGCATTTCACTTCTCTAAAAAGCGTTGAATCCCGCCTCGCAAGCTCGGTAGGAGGGAGAGAAGAACCCAAACCCTTCTCTACCGCTTAAACTCCACCGCCTTCACAAATGTGCTAACACCACCATGTGTAAATCACCATATGCATGTGTGTTAGCATTTCACAATCATTTCTCAAGGCGTTATGTTAGCTCTTTACTAGATCCTAATGCATATACTCAAGACAATGATCTAGTGGCACTTGATTCCCGAGCTAACTGTGATTGCCTCTCTTGATAGTCGGCTATGTATCCTAAACCCGGTCAATCACTTCTCTACTCATCTTAGACCGGCAAAAGGAAAACCCCTATGGTTATACCTTTGCCTTGCGCTCTTATATCCTTCTCCTTCACTTGATCATCATGTCCTTCATATTATGTGCATCTCCACCATTATCATTATTTCATGTCCATGCACCATCTCTTTGTGATCTTATGGCCACCACTCCTTGCCACATACACCTTCATCACATGTGTTGCTTATGCCTACCTCAAAACACTTAACACATGGCATTAGCAACTTGGTGTCATTAATTACCAAAACCAAACTTGGGCTTTCAATCTCCCCTTTTTTGGTAATTGATGACAACCATCACAAAGATATGAAATGAAATCAATTTTCAATTTCGATAGTATTAGCTCCCCCTACATATGTGCTTCCATGAGTTTGGTTCAATTGTGCACATATGTACGGATTTGAATTTTGGGAGAGTTACTACTATCAAATTGATGCTAAGGTATATAGAATGGACCTTTGAAGCGTGATACCAATCGGAGTTGCCTTTATATACCATCCTTAGCATCGATGTAGCTAGACACCACTTGTAATACATCACTTGTAAAGATCACAAACACTAAAGTACCCCGTGAGATCAACATTATAAGCAAAAGGTGTCTAGATACCACTTGTAAAGTTATTCTTAACAAATCATCATTCAAGTTCTATTTCTAGCAAACATCATTCAAACATGAATATGAATTTAAGCTTTGCAATGCAACAATTCATCATGTTAATGCACATACAAATGCAACAAATAATTCATGAGCTTGCTCCCCCTACTTGTGTGCTCAATTTTAATTGATCTCTTTCTCCCCCTTTGTAACTTATTTTTATCTTTGTGACTTTTCCCTCTCCCTTATTATATCTTATTCTCTCTTTGCAATATCTTTGTGACTTTTCTCTCCCCCTTTGTCAACAATCACCAAAAAGGTGCCAATTTTAGTGAGAGATAAGTCAATTAATATGAGGGAGTCCAAATTATGGTTCAATCTAGATCACTTGCCTAGAATATGTAATTCGGTTTGATCCAAGGACAAGCTTCTTCACACCTCATAAAGTATAAGGGTTATCTTGACCATGTTGAATTACACATCATGAGCTCGTTTACTAAATTTAACACTAGGTTTGCAAGCGCATAAACATGTCATATGCTACCACTAGATCAAACAAACATAGAAGCAATAGTGGTACCATACATACATCAAACTCATTTGATTTTCATGAATAAGCTTATTAGTCATGCAAATATGTCTATATGTGCTAACCATGTCCTTAGCAAAATATGAATGATATGCCAAACAACTTTACCTTGCTATGTTGGAGGAGAGGCATGTTATATAAAAATGTGGGGGTGCACTCATTTCAAGTTGGAGAAGTCAAGTATGTTCAATTCATTCTTCAACTTGTAAAATCTCTTTTCATCAAGTGGCTTTGTGAATATGTCGGCTAATTGATCTTCGGTGCCAATGCTCTCAATGCTAATATCACCCTTTTGTTGATGGTCTCTTATGAAGTGATGCCTTATGTCAATGTGCTTGGTTCTTGAATGTTGAACCGGATTTTGAGTCATCTTGATAGCACTTTCATTGTCACAAAATAATGGCACATTCTTGAATTTGATTCCAAAATCACTCAAAGTTGCCTTCATCCAAAGCAATTGTGCACAACAACTATCAGCACTAATGTATTCGGCCTCGACGGTAGATAGTGCAACACTATTTTGTTTCTTTGATGACCATGAAACAAGAGACCTTCCAAGCAATTGACAAGTACCACTTGTGCTCATTCTATCAATCTTGCAACCACCATAGTCGGAATCCGAATATCCAATCAACTCAAAATTAGACCCCTTTGGAAACCATAATCCAACATCATGAGTGCCCTTAAGATATCTCAATATCCTATTGGTTGCTTTCAAGTGACTTTCTCTAGGTGAAGCTTGATATCTTGCACACTTGCACACACTAAACATCACATCCGGCCTAGAAGCGATGACATAGAGCAAACTTCCAATCATAGACCGGTATAGCTTTTGATCTACCATGTTTTCACTATCATCAATACCCAATTGATCATTAGTGCCCATTGGTGTACTCATTGGCTTAGCATCTTGCAATCCAAACTTCTTGATCATGTCCTTGATGTACTTCCCTTGACTTACAAAAGTGCCATTCTTCATTTGCTTGATTTAAAGTCCAAGGAAGTAACTAAGCTCTCCAATCATAGACATCTCAAACTCATTAGCCATCATATTTCCAAACTCTTTATAAAAGTCTTGGTTAGTTGATCCAAAGATAATGTCATCCACATAGATTTGCAACACAAACAAGTCATTTCCAAGCTTCTTGGTGAAGAGAGTGGTGTCAACCTTTCCCATCTTAAACCCTTTAGAGAGAAGAAAGTCCCTCAATCTCTCATACCACGCTCTAGGTGCTTGCTTCAAACCATACAATGCCTTCTTTAGCTTGTAAACATGGTCGAGCTTCTTGTCATCTTCAAAACCGGGAGGTTGCTCAACATAAACTTCTTCATTGATGTAGCCATTGAGAAATGCACTCTTGACATCCATTTGATAGAGCTTGATGTTGTGTACACAAGCATATGCTAATAAGATTCTAATTGCTTCCAATCTTGCAACCGGTGCATATGTCTCTCCAAAGTCAAGACCCTCAACTTGAGTGTATCCTTGTGCTACTAATCTTGCTTTGTTCCTCACAACCATACCATCTTGATCTTGCTTGTTTCTAAAGACCCACTTAGTACCAATCACATTGTAGTTCTTTGGCCTCTCAACAAGTTTCCAAACTTGATTTCTAGCAAAGTTGTTTAGTTCTTCATGCATGACATTTACCCAATCGGAATTCTTCAAAGCATCTTCCAATTTCTTAGGTTCTTCAAGTGACACAAATGAGTAATGCTCACAAAAGGATGCTAGCCTTGATTTAGTTTGAACACCACTTTGAATTCCACCAATGATTTGATCCAACGGATGATCTCTTGCAATGCTAGTAGGTTGGAGTATTAGGAGTTGGTTGCTTTCACTTGTTTGGCCTTGAACTTGAGCTTCATCATGAGTGCCACTAGAGCTTGCTTGACTTGTATCAATTTGCACACTTTGGTTGATCATATGAATGTCACAATCATCATCAACTTGCATCGGCCTTATATCACCAATGTCCATGTTCTTCATTGCATTTGACAATTGATCTCCTCTCACATCACCAAGGTTTCGAGTCTCATTTTGAGACCCTTGGGTTTCATCAAACTCAACATCATGAACTTCTTCCAAGGTGCCATTTGTGAGATTCCAAACTCTATATGCTTTGCTTGTGGTAGAATAACCAAGTAAGAACCCTTCATCACATTTCTTTTCAAACTTGCTCAATCTAGTACCTTTCTTGAGAATATAGCATTTGCAACCAAACACTCTAAAGTATGCAATGTTGGGCTTTCTTCCATTCAATAGCTCATATGGTGTCTTTCCAAGCTTTCCATGGCAATAGAGACGGTTGCTATAATAGCAAGCCATGTTGATGGCTTTACTCCAAAATGAATGACTAACATTGTATTCACTAAGCATTGATCTAGCCATATCAATCAAAGTTATATTCTTCCTTTCAACTACACCATTGGATTGAGGAGTGTATGTAGGAGAGAATTGATGTCCAATACCAAGATCATCACACAATTCCTCAATTCTTGTGTTCTTGAACTCACTACCATTGTCACTTCTAATCTTCTTGATGGTAGTCTCAAACTCATTTTGCACCCTCTTGACAAAAGACTTGAATAGATCATAAATATCACTCTTGTCATAGAGAAAGAACACCCAAGTGTATCTAGTGTAGTCATCCACTATCATAAAGTCATACTTGTTGCCACCAATGCTAGTGTATGTTGTTGGCCCAAACAAGTCCATGTGCAATAGCTCAAATGCCTTTGATGTGCTCATTTCACTCTTACTAGGATGTGCATTTCTAACTTGTTTGCTGGCTTGACAAGCACTACATGGTTTATCCTTCTCAAAGATGACATCCTTTAATCCTCTAACTAAGTCATGCCTCAAAAGTTTGTTCAATTGTTTCATTCCAACATGACCAAGCCTTCTATGCCACAACCATCCTATACTAGATTTGCTAAGCAAGCATGATGTCAATTGTGTTTCACTATCATTGAAGTCAACCAAGTATAAGCTACCATGTCTAAATCCTTTGAATATCAAGTTTGATCCATCAACACTTATGACTTCAACATCATCACTACCAAATATGCACTTGAAGCCAAGATCACAAAGTTGTGCCACCGATAAAAGATTGAAATCCAAGCTCTCAACTAGCAACACATTAGATATGCTCATATCATTTGAGATAGCAATTTTACCAAGCCCTTTGACCTTGCCTTTCTTGTTGTTGCCGAAAGTGATAGCATCAAAACCACTATTTTGACTTGTATCAATTTATTTGAACATACAAGAATCTCCGGTCATATGTTGAGTGCACCCACTATCAAGCACCCAATGCCTTCCTCTGGCTTTGTAATTGACCTACAAGACAAGATCAATTCTTTTTAGGTACCCAAACTTGTTTGGGTCCTCCAAAGTTAGTGACTAAGCTCTTTGGTACCCAAATGGCTTTCTTCTTTGAGCCCATCTATGGTGCACCAATGAACTTAGCATGAACACCATTTGTACCCTTGGTAAGCATATAGAAAGAATCAAACTTAATTGAGGATATATTAGCATTTGATTTCTTGTTCATGCATTGTTGCTCTATGTGACCAACTTGATTGCAACTTTTGCAATAGCTACCATTGTTCTTCACAAAACGAGTCTTGTGAGGAGCAAAAGCGGCCTTGCCTTTCTTGGGGTTATAGCCCAATCCCTCTTTGTAGAGAGAAGCTCTTTGGCTACCCAAGCACATAAGCAAGCGGTCCTCACCACCATAAGCCTTAGCTAATGTGTGATTGAGCTCTTTTACCTCCTTCTTGAGATTTTCATTCTCAACTATAAGTGTGGAGTCACAAGTGAAACCATCACTACTAGATGAGGATGATGTGTATGCGCTACATGAAGGGTTAGTGGGAGCAATAACAATAGGCTTATGAAAGGTTTCATCAATTATATCACATGATATGTCTATGTTGCAAGTTTTAGCTTTCTCAACATTAGTTGGCATGTTTTCACATTTTTCAACTAGAGAGGAATGAGCTTCTTCAAGCTTAGTGTGAGACTTTTGAAGCTTCTTATGGTCTACCTTTAGACTCTCATAAGATGCTCTAAGCTCATCAAGTTCTTGCATAAGGTTTTTCTTTTCCTTAAGCAAGTCCTTACACTCCTTTCTAAATTCTTTATAATATTGAGTGCAATCTTCTAGCATAGTGATTAGTTCATCTTTAGTGAATTCTTCTTCATCACTATCACTATCACTAGCATTATCATGATCACTCTCATCGTCGGATGATACCTTAGCGGCCTTAGCCATGAAGCATGATGGAGTGTCGAAGAGGGAGACCTTCTCTTAGATGGCAATGCTAGCATGTCCCTTCTTCTTACTCTTGTTGTCATCCTCATCATCACTTGAGGAATCATCACTATCCCATGTAGCAACATGAGAATCATTCTTCTTCTTATAAGAGCTCTCTTTCTTCTCTAGCTTCTTCTTTTGCTTCTTCCTTTCCTTCTTGATAGCATCTTCATCATCACTATCATAAGGACACTTTGCAATGAGATGGTCCTTGCTATGGCATCTAAAGCATCTCATGTTATGCTCACTCTTCTTGGATGAGTTCTTTCTCCTCCTTGCACGATAGCCCTTCTTCTTCATGAATTTGCCAAATTGCTTGACAAAAAGAGCCATCTTCTCATCAATGTCATCACTATCACAAGAGCTTGAGTCTTTATCACTTGATGATTCAATCTTGGATTTGCCCTTGGATGTGGTGGCTTTGAATGCCACACTCTTCTTCTTCTCATCATCCTTCTTCTTATTTTCCTTTTTCTTCTTCTTGACCAACTCCTCCTTCTCATCATCTTCTCTATATGAGTCATCAGTCATCACTTCTTGGAATACTTGTTGAGGTGTTGAATCTTTCAATGTTGTCCTCACAAGTACGGTGATCAACATGTCAAACCTTTTGGGTAAGCTTCTCAAGAACTTCATGGAGAATTGATTGTCCTTGACCTCCTCACCAAGTGCCTTGAGCTCATTCACAATGACTTGCAATCTATGAAACATCTCCGGCACACTCTCATCTTCTTGTATCTTGAAACTAGAAAACTTTTCTTGGAGAATATATGCTTTGGCGGTCTTGGTGCCTTCGGTGCCTTCATACGTTTCCTCAAGTTTTGCCCATGCATCATGAGCAATCTCAATGTTCTTTACTTGCTCAAATGTCTTGTCATCTAATGCCTCATGAAGAGCACTAATGGCAATGTCATTGCCTTGGAGCTTCTTCTCTTTCACCGGTGTAGGTGCTTCCGGATTAGCAACCTCAAATTTTGTTTCGGTGACCTTCCACACTTCTCTATTGATTGACTTTAGGTGTGCGGTCATCTTAACCTTCCAATATGCATAATTTGTGCCATCAAAGTGAGGTGCCTTCTTGGTGTTGTTGATGTGCAAGCTTAATTGAGCCATTTCTTTTTCACCGTAGGTTGTTAAGCCTCAAATAAACAGTGCCTCGGCTCTGATACCACTTGTAAGGTCCAAATAGGCTAGAGGGGGGGTGAATAGCCTAATTAAAACTTCTACAAGAATTACTTAACCACACGTTAGTACGAAAGGTGGCGAAGCAAATGCACTAGCTCTAACTAATTAAGCAAGCCACCTACACAAGTCTATAACAAAGCTATTCACTAAACACAACAACAACTACAAGCTAGAAACAAGAAGTAATACATGAGAAGAGCTTTGAGTGATTATACCGCCGTGTAGATATGAGAAGTACCAATAAATCAATCACACAAGAGAAGTCCTCAGGAAGAGAATGACACAAGAATTTATCCCGAGGTTCACTTGCTTCCTGGCAAGCTACTCCCCGTTGTGGCGATACACCCACTTGTCGGTTCGCGAGCTAATCGACTATCAAGAGTCGAGCCCTCGACGGGCGCCGCACAACCGCACACAAGATGGGGATCCTCCAAGCCACGAGCTCCACTAGAGTATCTAATTCATGAACTCCCGCGGGGAAGGATCAAGAACCCCTTACAAGACTTGGTGAGGGCTCCAACAATCTTCAATTGCGAGCTCAATCACCTCTACTGCTCCAAGTCGTCTACCGTGTCGGGAAACACGGAAGAGTAACAAGAAATCTGCAGCAACTCGAAGATCAAGTGCCTCTAGAATGCAACTCTCAAGCAATGCACTTGAATCTCACTCAAGATGTGCAACTAAGCAAAGAGATGAGTGGAGAGGTTGTTCTCTAGCTCAAAGTATGTCTCTAGGTCTCAAAATGTGCAAGAGATCCCCTCAAACCCCGGCCAACGTCTATTTATAGCGAAGGGGTACGCAGCTAGCCGTTAGGAACTCAAACAGCTGGAAACGCGCTGACCGAACGCGCTGGTCAAACTGACCAGACGCGCTGGTCGTGCAGACCGGACGCGCTGGTCAGGCTGACCGGACGCGCCGATCACGCAACGGCTAATTTCCGAAGCACTGACCGGACGCGCTGGTCAAACTGACCGGACGCGCCGGTCATGCAACGGCTAAATTCCAAAGCACTGACTGGACGCGCTGGTTGTGACCGGACACGTTGGTCCCGCAACTGACCGGACGCGCTAGTCAGACCTGAGTAGCGCACAACGAAACAATGACCGGACACGCTGTTGAACTGACCAGACGCCACAGTGCCAGCGTCCGATTAGTGTCCAGTAAGCTCCTTGGACGACCGGACGCGTCCGGTCATCAGTGACCAGACGCGCTGCGCGTCCGATCATCAAGCTAAAACACGCGTAAAAACTGAACGCTGATCGGACGCGTTCGGTCATACAGAGACCGCGTCCGGTTCAGCGTCCGGTCACCTCTGTGACCTCCGTTCGCCTCCATTTCTTTTCCGACTTCTGGCGCAATAGAAAATAGGCATTTCACTTCTCCAAAAAGCGCCGAATCCCGCCTCGCAAGCTCGGCGGGAGGGAGAGAAGAACCCAAACCCTTCTCTACCGCTTAAACTCCACCGCCTTCACAAATGTGCTAACACCACCATGTGTAAATCACCATGTGCATGTGTGTTAGCATTTCACAATCATTTCTCAAGGCGTTATGTTAGATCTTTACTAGATCCTAATGCATATGCTCAAGATAATGATCTAGTGGCACTTGATTCCCGAGCTAACTGTGATTGCCCCTCTTGATAGTCGGCTATGTATCCTAAACCCGGTCAATCACTTCTCTACTCATCTTAGACTAGCAAAAGGAAAACCCCTATGGTTATACCTTTGTCTTGCGCTCTTATATCCTTCTCCTTCACTTGATCATCATGTCCTTCATATTATGTGCATCTCCACCATTATCATTATTTCATGTCCATGCACCATCTCTTTGTGATCTTGTGGCCACCACTCCTTGCCACATACACCTTCATCACATGTGTTGCTTATGCCTACCTCAAAACACTTAACACATGGCATTAGCAACATGGTGTCATTAATTACCAAAACCAAACTTGGGCTTTCACCTAAGGCCTTAGATGCGTATGTATCCGTCTCAATCCACATGTGTTGAAGTGGATTGGAGTGGAATTACACATGCATCTAAACAAGGCCTAACTAGTACCAAATACACAACTCCTACATGCATTTACCAGCACGGCGCACAAGCAATACGAACATCATCATACACTAGATGTAGCAGTGGTGGGCCCAGGATTTTGAGGGTGGGTATTCAAAATATAAAGGGGTATATTTTTTTAACAATCAAAGGCTAATATTTGGCATGTATAACGCTACATAGGTATAACTGCATAATATATAGCAAATATATGGCGCAGAATTGAGCACGAGCACAATTTGAGAAAGAGAGAGACTACGCAAATAGAGAAAGAGATATACACAGGCCGTATTGGCCATATTGGGCTGTTGGGCCATCTAGTGGGGACTGAGGAGGGAGGGAGTAGCAACGTTTTTGGGCTGAATTCTTCATGGATTAGCCAATTATTCTTATTCTTTTTAGTACATATATGTATATAACTACATACACTATATGTATACAATCTTTTGCCAGAAAATTTAGGTATTCAACTGAATACCCTTGCATATAGCTGGGACCTCCCCTGAGATGTAGGACATCATCTACCTAAACAAAGTATTAATATGTGTCATCTTGTGTGCTACCCTTGTAGTCTGCTATGCGTGATACATCGATTATTTGCCCGTGGTACAAAACATATACTTGTTCCCACTTTATTTACTCCCATACGATGTGTTACATGTGTAGACCACACACATCACACGGTAGACACCAGCACAGCATGCAAGGGGTTCACCGGATTCAACACGATGCCATAGCGGTCATTGAGGTCCATGCCCTCCAATCCGATCCCATCACCATCAGGTAATCTCCATTCATTCCTGTGCAAAGTCGATGCCAGCAGCAATGGCACAGACCGCGCGGTGTACTCCATTCCAGGGCACACCCTGCGCCCCGCACCAAACGGCCTATACGCCTCCTTCACCATTTATGAGTGCACCTCCTGGCCAACCAAGAACCTCTCCGGGATGAACTCCTCAGGACAAGTCCATGCGCTCTTGTCCCTTCCTATCGCCCATAGGTTGACGATGACGCCCGTTCCTTTGGGCACATGGAATCCACCTAGAGACACGTCATCGGCGACCACCTCACGTGGTATCAGAGGTACTGCTGGGTGTAGACGAAGTGTCTCCTTCACCACGGCATGGAGGTACGACAGCTTGCTGAGGTCACCCTCCGCACTACAGGAAAACGCCTCTTTGCCGACTGCTTGCCCCGGTCGGCAAAGGCATAAACCCAGTCGGCAAAGGCTTTGCCGACCGCAAAGCCACGTGGCAGTCGGCAAAGAGCAGTCGGCAAAGCCTGGGTCAGCAAAGGTGGATTTGCCGACTACCACGTGGCACACAGTCGGCAAATCCTTTGCCAACTGCCACGCTAGCAGTCGGCATAGCCACGTGGCGCCGTCAGCCCTGACGGCAGGCTTTGCCGACTGCTGGTTCCTCGGCAGTCGGCAAAGATTTTTTTTTCAAAAATTGTTTGTCGACTGGCCGCCAGCTCGGCAGTCGGCAAAGACAGAATTTTTTTTTGAAATGTTCTTTGCCGACTGCTTTCAGAGTTGCAGTCGGCAAAGATTTGACCTCTTTGCCGACTGCCTCCCATTGCAGTCGGCAAAGACTCTGTCCTGGGTTTTTTTGCCCAGCTTTGCCGACTGTAAACAGTCGGCAAAGCTGGAATTTATTTTTTTGCTTTTGTTTTCTGTTTTCTCGCATCAAAACCCTGCAAAATCACAAATTATAATCCAATTTCACCAGAAGCACCGGTAGCACCATTTATATCACAATTTCATCACATTTGTCGCCAACATCACCATATATATCACAATAACGCACAACATCACATATATCTCACATATATGTCACAATAACAACCACACAAGTGCATTACAACCATCACATGAAGTCCAACACGTCGAACACCACAAGTCGACGTCCATCACACGAAGTTCAACATAACAAGTCTAGGTCCATAACGAAGAAAAGAAATACATGACAACAACTTGACGATACGGTGGATACATGATAACAGAATCGACAAGTACCTAGCTCGTCGCGTTGTCCCCGGTCTCATCGTCCGCTCCGCCCCCAGAGCCCCCAGGGTTTGCCCACGGAAACCCCCTTGGACCAAACTGAGGCGCTTGCGCGTAGTGCCACCCTCCGCGCACCGGCGGCCACGAGTACGTCGGAGGAGGGCCACGCGGAGGTGGATACGGTGGATAGGGTGCAGGTGGTGGATACGACATCATCTGATGGCCGGGACCTCCAGGAGACGGGTTCGAACTCGCCGACTGTACCTGCACAAGTTAAACGCTAAGTGATGTCATTAGTATCTGCAGCATGGATGCACAAGTTAAACTCTGACTCGGACGGGAGCGGAACATGGGAGCTAACCTCGTCTGCGCATCCTCGGGCTGTCCAAATAACGTGGACAATCCGAAACGGATACGGTTATACATATGCGAAGAACGCATACTTCCAACCATATCCGTTTCGGACGGGAGACGCCTAACTGGGTAACGTGACCTACGACTACATGTGGCGGAAAGAGGGGTCATACCGCAGGTGCCGGTGAAGAAAGGCTAGCGGGGCAGTGCCGAGTCATGCTCCTCCGGCTAGCCTCCAATGGGAGCCCTCCTGAAAAAGAAAAACAATTAGTGAGAACGAAAAATTTTGGCAGCACCTCCCCTGTACGGGAAGGTTACCAAACCTGCAAGAAAAGACGGCACGATGGCCGACAAACACATATACATGTCAAGCACGATGGCCGACAACCACAAATGTATTTCCAATCCATGCAGAAGAATATATGCAGGTATTAACAAAGTAAACTACTACTACTAGTAGTACTACTACCTTGTCGTCACGGACGGCGTCACCGGCGCGTGGAGCAGAGGCGCGCGCGAGGACGGCGAGGCGAGGTGAGGACGGTGCAGCGAGGCGAGGACAGCGAGGCGAGGACGGCGCGGCGAGGACGGCGACGCAGGGCCAGCGGACGGCGAACGGCGCGCGGACGGCAGACGGCACGCGGACGGCGGACGGCGGACGGAGCGGGGCACGCCGGATCGGGGCGGGGCAGCGACGGCGCCGGGGTGGGTCGGGGCGAGGCCGCGGCCGCTGCGGGGCCGACGCCGGAGCTGCACGCGGCGGCGCGCCTGGCCGTGGCCGGATCGGGGCGGGGCAGCGCCGGTGAGGGGCCTGGGCGGGGCGGCCGACGTTTTAGCCAGGTTTTAGCCACCCGACGTCGCCACTTGCTCGAAACTTTCTCAAATTTTTACCACAGCCTCCGCATGTGATGACAAGACACGTCGTCAAGTTTCATCATTTTCGGACTCCGTTTCGATTTTATAAAATTTAAAAACACTTTTTACGCGCGTGGTTCGGCGTGTTCCGACACCAACACGGTCGAAATTTCACGCGAGGCCCCGCACACAGCCTCAACATGCTCCAAACATCATGAATATCATTTTCTGAATCGCCGGATTCCATTATTTCATGTACCTGCAGTTCAAATCTGGAGCTGCCGGAAAAAATCAAAGAAACAGAAAAATCTACGGAATATAGCAAAATAAATCAAAATGATCCCAAACTTAGAATATATCATGTACTTACTGTATCAAGGCAACACAAAAAACTGGGATCGAAAATCAAAAAAAATAAAAATTCTTTGCCGACTGCCAGGGAGGATGGCAGTTGGCAAAGCCTGCGCCTTTGCCGACTGCTGACGGAGTGGCAGTCGGCAAAGGTGACGGTTGGATGGCGTCAACCATGGCCTGCCTTTGCCGACTGCAATTCTTTGCCAATTGCCTGGCAGTCGGCAAAGCCAGCAAAGCCATGGCTTTGCCAACTGCCTGGCAGTCGGCAAATCCTGCTTTGCCGACTGCAGGAAATTCCAGTTGGCAAAGGGACCTCTTTGCCGAGTGTCGAGAAAAAACAGTTGGCAAAGAAAATTGCAGTCGGCAAAGAGCCAATTTCCTGTAGTGCCGTGACGAAATCTTTAGACCCTAGTTGCTCGGCGAGCTCGGCGTTCACCTTCTTCATCTTGTCTGGGTGGTGAAGCAGCTCCGCCATCGCCCATTGCACGGTCACCGTGCTCGTGTCACTCGCTGCGATGAACATATCCTATAAACCGATGGTGCAGGTTATATTCAATGTAATCATGCAAAGTTTATCCAAGATAGTTTGTGTGTGTATGCGTACTGTTAGAAATGTAGTGATCTGTTGGCGCGTGAGCTTGGACATGGCCATATCCGGGACAGGAGGATATCCAAGATGTCATTGTGCTTCTGGCTGCAAGCTAATCGTTTCTCGATGATCACTTCATCAAAGAACCTGAACAGCTTGGCCAGATGCGTGGAGATGCGGCGGCGCGAGCCAAGGAGGTGTTCCAGCGGCGCCAGGAAAGGGAAGGCGTCGGAGACGCTGGGCTTGGACCACTCCTCGAGCACGGGCACCACGAGGCTCTTGAACGTCTGTGCCTTCTGCTGCTCACGCAGGTCCACCACGCCCTCGGAGAAGAGAACGTTGGACACGACGTTGAGCACCGTGCCGTTCACGGCCTCCCGGATGTTCACCGGACTGCCGGAGACGGCGCACGCCCTCACGTGCTCGGCGAGCTGGCCGGCGCGGCGTTCCAGGACGTGGCGGATTTGGCTGGAGGAGAAGCCGGCGCCGATCAGGACGCGGAGCTGCCGCCACAGCTGGTCGGAGCTCGGGAGGAACACCATGGACGTGGCGCCGTACGACAGCGCGCGCACGTTGTCGGGGACGAGCCGGGCCGCGAGCGCCGCGTCGTTCTTCACGAGGGCCTCGTGGGCGACGGCGGCGGACGAGACCACGGCCATGGCGCGGGTCAGGCCGAGCCGGAGGTACACGATGGGGCCGTGGGTTTCGGCGAGGGCGACGAGGCTCCGGTGCGGGTTGTGCCGGAGGGGGCCGATAACGTAGAGTAGGCTGCCGAGGAGAGGGTGGCCGGCGGGGCCAGGAGGCGGCGGCGGTTTGTTGAGAGCTGTCGCCGAAATACGCTTGCTCTGCATGGATCTATGCAGGGTGGCAATGGTGAACGCCAGCAGTGCCACTGTGTAAGCAGCAAGCGACACCCGGCCCAGAACCCCATCCTGTCGTGTGTGTCAGTGTGTGTGGTGTTAATTGAGCTAGCTAGCACGGCAAGATATTTATAGATATTTATTTGTGTGTGCGGTGCAGTTCTAACCCTAGCTTAACTCTAAACACGTGTGTAGTAGTACAATCTAAGTATGCAAAAGCAATCATGCGACCGTCACGCTCCACGCGGACGGTGCGACCCTCTCCCTTTCCCTCTCTCACACGCCCGGCTCGCCCCACCACCCCGCGCCCGCACGGGTTCCCACGCCGGAGAGGGAGAAGAAGCTAACTCTGGCGTGTTTAGAAGGAAGGGGCCCTAGGGAGACTGGTCGGCCATGCGGTGGGAAAGAAGGCCGGGCAGTTTAGGGCCCTAGTGGTGGTGGAACGAAGCGGCCAGGCTAGGGAGGCGAGGGCACTATGGCCAGAGGGAGGTCGCCGCGGCTGGAGCTTGCCATCGCGAGATGGGGGAGGGGAAGAAGGTGTTCGCCGCGGGCGCGCTTGCTAGGGTTCACTGGACTCCGGCAAACCCTAGCGCGCCACGGCGGGACGGTGGCTGGCGGCGGGGGTGAGGACGAGGAGGAAGGCGAGTTCGAGGATGAGTGCGGGGTGCTCGACGGCGAGGGATGGGGTGGAGGAGGGGCGCGGGGAGGAAGAGAAAGGGACAGGAGAGGAGACGGATGGGAGGTTGAGACAGGTCACGTGTTCCCGAAACGCGCTACCCGTCACGCGATAACGTCCTCCATCTAATAAGTACATTAAAGCAATTGTGACACTAGTCCTTCCTGTTGATTAGCCCATGCATGATTTACGTGGAGCACTGTGCACTGACAATATAATAATATCCAAGGTCAGGACGAATCTATTTCAAGTATCGTTTTCACGTTGTACACGCGGCCCAATATTTAAATGCTATTGGAACAGTGACAATTTCACTCTCCGTCGGCTCCGACACAAACAAACAAACCAACAATATATATATAGATCTGCTCGGGGCCCCTTCTGATTCGATTTCAGTAATCAGTTCACACGTATTTTTGCTCGTAGATTTCCTTGGTCGGCGTTTGGTTAGATATATAGAGCCGCAATCGATCACACCGTGAACTGATACGGGCTCATGCAATTTGGTTACCGCTCTCCACCAGGCGATATACGCCGCCGCTCCCCAGATGCCCGCATGCAAATATGCAATTAAGAGCCATCCAAACAGATCGCTCTTTCAGTTGCATTACCGTTGTCGTTACCATTGCCGAAGCAAACAATACCTAAGTTGTTACTGTTACACAGGGCTACGAAATTGATTTAAGCACTGTGGTCGTTCGATCGTTGGATCGAGAGAAATCGAGGTCCAGAGTTCTGCCGACTTCCATGGTTTCAGTAGGAACATTAGCATTGATCAATTCAGGCTCGATTCATTGCGTTTTTGCGAGTTTGGCAATTGAATTTGCAAGTCTAAACAAGATTAAAGTTCGATGAGATCCTTTCGCATGTCATCTTGGCATAGTATGTACTACAAATTTTGTTTGAACTCTTTGTTTGATTGCGTTGCTACACAAATTTGTGAGAACTTTGGTCAAGAACGTGGCGCTAGCTCTCAGGCTTTTCCATAACTAGCAAATATGTCCGTGCGTTGCAATGGAAGAAATAAGTACCAAACATTTAAGAAAACATGGACCGAAATAATACATATCTCTTTATATTTTACTCTTTGTATAAATTTTCGTCTAGAATTGTGCTTGAAAAGATATTTGTTAGACTAAACTGAACAACTAACTTCATATTTCAGTCCACAGTTTGATTGATTAAACCATATCGACTGAGCAAGGTTGTAACAATAAGATACGTTTTATTTCTAATTAGAACTGTAATAGTTTGGTGATGAAAAAAATATATTTCTTAAAGAAGAGGTCAAGGGCTTAAAGGCATATAATATTATTATATTTATTATTATATTATTATTGATATTTATGGAAATGACTAAATTAGAACAGGAAGTTGAAAACTGACGATCAAAGTGGATTCTTATAAAGCTTGGAAAAAGAATAGACGAAACTAGTTCAAACAGGAACACGTGAAAAAAAAAGAGCATACCTAGTCCAGACGAGCTTCCGATTTTATCGTTGTTTTTGTTGAAGAAGAAATGTATGGTTGGCGCAGCGCTCGTGACGGATACAGTGAGCTCGGGACGTTCAATGCTAGTGCACCAATGGCTTCTTGCCAAGGCTGCAGCTGCTGAAAAGCACGATAACTACAGTATTTTTGTATTTCAACCTGGCAGCATTAGCTCAAATGCATGGTTTGCTTCAAGATAAGCCGAACATATCATTATTTTTTTTTGCGAGTAACTAACATTATTCTAACTCGTCGAGCGTGTATGCACACGGCTGGCATGCCTAGCACAAGAACCGGCGCAGGTGCTAGTGCTTCCTCTCTCTTCTTAGCCGTGCAGTTTGCTCGCTTCTCCTTTTTCTTTTTGGTGTGATGTGATTTGGATTATTTTGCTTATTATTGATTGATTCTAAGCTAATGCACCTGGAGGAGGACTCGGTCTCTGGCTAGGCACCAACACCAACGAACCGTGGTAGGACAGGTCTCTTTGTTGGGCACAAACTTCAGATTGCGAACATCAATGTAATATAGTGGACGTATTATATTGTGGGAAGTAAAAGGCCAAGTTGAAAGAGGAACTTTGCTATGTAGAAAGTAAATAAAATAAGATTATATAAGAAATAAATAAATAAACCATTGGAGGGCAGATGCCAGAATGACGAGATGCTGGATGCCTAGATCGGACCGAGCAGAGGAAAAAAAAACAGGATCGCCCGGAAAAAAAACAGGATCGACCAAGATACGTACAGGTAAAAGACTAGAAAGAGATAAAAATATACTGAAAACAAACTTGGGGCTTATACGGAGAAAAAAACAAAAAGAAAAAGGAAACCCTATCGCCTGCTACGTATATAGGAAAAAAATGGAAACCTAAGGAAATCTAGCCAGACACGAAATATTTAACGGGGTGAAATAAGATTTTGTCTAGTTTATTTTTTATTTAAATTAGGATTCATATTTCTATTTAGTTTATTCAAGCTCAGGGAGATCTATTTGTCTTAATTATCTAGGGTCGTATAAATTGAGACGAAAGAAACGCTCGACTACCGGTAGTTAGGGAGAGGTGGACGAAAAAATGGATGGACGAAAAAAATAGCTGGAGATTTTGCCTCTTTATTTTATACTAGCAAACATGCCCATACATTATAATGTTGCGCAGTTTATCTATAGTATTTGGAGCTCAAAAATTAATCTAACAAACGTGTGGTGCTAAGTGCTCTAACTCGTATATTACATATATGAGCATGAGATGCTTTGACATTTATCCAATGATCATCTGTGTATTTCAATTTGTCTTGAGATCGGACTCTAGGTAGTGTTCGAAATTGCATTATAGGTTTAAATGTGTCTTTAAATCAAACTTTATACCATGCGTGGATGTACACTAATCTAACTCGTTCCATTGTATTTAGTCTTTCTGTTTGTTTTTTTGTTGCATTTTTTTGTTTTTTTTTCTATTTTTTCTTTTCCTGTGTTTTCTGTTCTCTTGTGTTCAGTCCGAGTTCTTATTCATTTTAGCTTCTAAGAACTCTTTAATAAAAACCTCACATGTTCCAACTCGTCTTGAATGGACCCATACTATTTCTAGATGTGTGCTGCTCTAACTCCTCGTAGGTACATTGGAGACATGGATACTTATATGATCTTTGTATCAGGTGTTCTAATTCCTCTTGGGATCGTACAATGTAGATCGCTCATGCATTTCAACTCAGTTTGGGGATCAGACTTCACACCGTGTTTGACACATTGCTTTAACTCATAAAGGAGAAAGTGATAGGAAAACACAATATATGATGTCGCCAATGATGTCGGTCGCCTCCGCTTCCTACGGTTCTCCAGCTTGGCTCGCCGCAGTTCTTGGATGCCACCATGCTCGCACGACATGCTGCATGCGTTGCCGCTAATCTTATCCAACATGCTACACCAAGGGGCTAGGGTGACTTCGATGGTTGTCCAACTTGATAGTGGAAATCTTTATTTTATATAGGCAAGGATCAAAGGTTCAACACATCCATGATTATTGAATTTAGGCCTTTTGATTTTGAAATTTATAGGAGGAACAAACACACACAAAAAAAACAAGACCAAGTGCACGGATAAATGGGTAACATGTGGACGCTCCACTCAGACAGACTCAGAAAATGCACGAGAAATGCTTGCACTGACACTCGGATGGAGCACACTTGGGCGGACGGGAAAAAAGAGAAAGACTCGGTATTCGCTCGCACGGATGAAAAAAGAATGCTCCGACGGATGAGAAAAAAGAAAAAGAATTAAAGAAAACGAATCAAAACCAAAAAACTTTTTGTGATTTAATATTACAACTCAAAGGTACGTAGAGCCAAAATTTCTTTCCCGTTTTTTTGTTTGGCCCTTCTCTAACTAACTTTATCAATGTGAAAATTGTCTCTATTCATCTGACATATACACGATTTCTTTATAACAGGTTCTTGATATATATATATATATATATATATATATATATATATATATATATATATATATATATATATATATATATATATATATATGAATCCTAATTAAAATAGAAAATAAATTAAGTGAATCCAATCGTAACCTTTTCTTACTCTTTTTTCGTTTTTGTTTTCCTTTTATTTTTCTTTTTTATTTTCCTAGTTTTCGTTCGCATATCCGTTGTTTTGGTTTTGGTTCCTTTTTCATTTATGTTTTTCTTTCTCCGTTTTTTCTTCGCCTCCATTTGTTTTGGTTTTCTGTTTCGTTTTCTTTTTTCTTTTTTTGTTTTTCTGTTTGCCTCTTGTCGTTTGTTTCCCTTTTCATCCACCACACGTGCGGTTGGTTTGCCGTTAGTTTAAATTATTTTTCGTCTCATCTTCCCGTTCTAATTTCTGTTAGAAATCTACTCGGATTAAGATTCACGTAGAGAGCCGAATCAAAATAGTTTCCACATGCATGGAGTTAGTTTGGGAGAGGTGGACGAAAAAAATTGCCTGAATTTTTGTCTCTTTAGTATTATTATTATTATTATTATATTATTATTATTATTATTATTATTATTATTAGGTATATATATATATTAGGCATTAGGTATTAGGTATTAGGTGTTAGGTATAAATTAGGTATAGATATAGATTAAGAGAAAAATTTCTTGAGTTGGAGGAGAACTGGAAATTGGTGCGAGCGGGCCAGCGGATGGCTATCTTGCTGCAGGCTGAGCAGGCCAAGGCGGGCCAGGAAAGCTGGGGGCACCAGCTGGGCCGTGCAGGCCTGTGCAGCGGGTGAAGCCAGGTGGTCTCTGCGGGCCGGGCGATAGGGCCGAAAGCCGAGACAGACCAGATCGCAGATGAGAGAAAAAAATGTTGCTAAAAAAAAGAAAAAACAAAATGTTCTAATAAAAAAAGATAAACAAAAGGTGTTTCATTTAAACTAGCAATTAAAACCAATTTTCTAAATCATTTTAAACCGTAACTGTGAAAAATATTAGAATTTTGTAAAAAAATATAGTTTTAAATCTCCCGCTATAGCCCGCTGTAGCCTTTTGAGGCAGGGTGACACTATTAGAGTTCATGTACAATTTAGTCGCTATATCCCGCTATAGCCCGATATAACTCCGCTATTAGCTGTTTTAGAGATATACCGCTAAACACTTTAGCCCGCTATTTAAAACATTGGTAAAAATAATTTCAAAAATATACTATTTTGTAAGCATATTTTAAATCCAATTTTCAAAGTAAAAAATGCTTTCAGAAGCCTTTTTAAAATAAAATTAGACATTTTTAGAGCATGTTTTCAGAATATATTTTTGAAACTATTTTCAAAATTAACACTTTTTTCTAAATATACCTAAAACATATGGAAAATACATTTTAAGGATTTTTTTCATACTCAATTGACTTATTTTCAGGTCATTTGAAAATTTTATGGCAAGTATATCTATCCAAAATATGCAATGCATTTCAAAAAAAATCGATAGGCATGCAAAGATTAATTTAAACTAAAAAATAGCGAATCATTTAGAAAAAAAACTACCTAACTTCAATATATGTCCTCTATTACATGTTGGAGAACGTTTTAAGTACATAGGATAAAAGTTCTATTCGATAACGACCTTAAAATAGGACTACATATATGATAACAAATATCTTTTTGGAAAGATGTACATCCCTTCCCCAGCTAGGCTAATATTAGCATCGAAGTCTACATACACATTATAAGGCCGTGTTTAGATGTCCGAAAAGAGGCAAATTTTTTTATAGTAACTATCACATCGAATCTTTGGACGCATGTATGGAGCATTAAATGTAGGTAAAAAAATAACTAATTGCACAGTTTGTCTGTAAATGTCGAGACGAATCTTTTGAGCTACTTAGTCCATGATTAGACAAAATTTGTCAAATAACAACGAAAAGTGCTACAGGAATTTTTTCCCAAAAATTTTCACAACTAAATGGGGCCTAACATTGCCGCATCACAGAACTTCCTCGGTACCAAAAGCATATGGTGGAGGGGCGGAAGAGTTACTAGGGACACAACCAGTGATGAGTCAATGCTTTTGGCTTATACGTCACACAACCAAATGACCAACCAGAACATTGTCGACGAAATCTGGTCAGCAGTCTACCAAGGGGTATGCCCAAGATAGTGATTAGTCGGTAGACAGGTGCGCAAGCTACGAACTAGATGGTGATGCAAGACACAACAAGGTTTTATCCAGGTTCGGCCACCGTGAGGGCGTAATACCTACGTCATGCGTCTGATTTGTATTGCTGTGTATAATGAGATGTGTTTTGAGGAGGTCCCCTGCCCGCCTTATATAGTTTGGGGGCAGGGTTATAGATCTGGAAACTAATCCTGCTTGGTTACAATTGCCATAGCTGACCGGATAAGGATTCCTATTCTAACCGACCAGGATCTTGCTTGATCTCTAAGTTTGCTTTCCTTTCTTGCGTGGGACGCCGAGCAGATCGACTGGGCCATGTGTCGTCTTCTGATGGGTCGGGCCCACTGGTCTGGGCCAGCCTAAGTCTAGCATAGAGGTATAGGGGTTAATACCACCACAGCTAGTCCCCGAGCACCATGTATTCTGATGTGACACGCTGTCTTGACCTTCTCCAAAAAGTGAGGCTTGAGTTCTTAATGTCTCCGACTAGTCAAAACACTAGCTGAGTAGCTGTTGCAGGTGTCCGACCAACTTATAATACAGTCGACCACCATTGTTGCCGGAGAAAGTAGGTTGTCCGAATAATGTATGGTGCTCTTGAGAAAAAGAAAAAGATTTCCTTCCTGGTGAATTGTGCTCACTTGTATTTCTAAAAAGAAATGTAAGCAGGGTAAACATATTCATCGCTAGGTGAAGTATGCCCACTTAGTCCCCGAGCCTGGTAGTAGGTGACGTAGGCACGTGGTGTCAGGGTCTAAAATGAAACTCCATGGAAACTTGATACTGAGATGCACCGACAGGTGCATCGTACCGATGTAGTCCCCGAGCTTGCTGGAAGGCGAGGCATGAGCCTTGTAGCAAGGTCTAAACAATAATGATCTCTCAACTATATGTGAGTCCAATTTCACATGTAGCCGAGGAAATCAGGCATCGAGCTGTGGTCGGAGAGTGGTCGAAACAGTCCTCGAGCACAACTTGAGGTATGGTTGATGAGTCCCCGAGCAGAATGAGACGTGGTTGATGAGTCCCCGAGTAGAATGAGACGTGGTCGACGAGTCCCCGAGCCTGGTCGAGGAATATAACGTGCTCGTTGGTCTATGACAATCTGTGGCCGGACCATTCCCCAAGTATCTCTTATTGTCTTCCCGTTTGACTCAGAATATTTAATATGTATTTTTCTTTCTTCCTTGCTCTAACATGATGTCACAAAAAGTTGACTGATGTGATGTTATTATCACGCTCATCTGCCTTATCAGTGTCACAATGAACCATCCATCAGGCGTAGCATGCCAGTGTGGGCTCTCCCGCAGAGGAAATAGGGGGCACATTTATTGGCGCAGTAACCGGGAAAAAAGTGGAAACCAAAGGGATCACGCCATGTTTGTTGCACACGTATCCCAAGAATCTTGGGGAGGTGGAATGACACGGTCAATGAGATAAATAGCCATAGTGCGGCCATTCCCCATTTACACCCAACAGTCACATTTGCAAACCAACCGTCTTCTTCCTCCACCCTGCGTGCCCTAGTCCAATTTTGCCGCCGCCATTAGCACAGCGCGCTGCCATTAGGAGCGACGCGCTCTCTGTACACCAGCAGAGCCAAGGCAAAGAGGCGAGAGAGGTAGAAGATGGCCAAGACGGAGGCGGCGAAAAGGGCCAAAATGATGTGGAAGGAGTGGTGGAAGTCGAAGTCCACCGAATCAGCCATCAATGACCTCGTCGGCCTGGGCATGCTTCACAACCGGGAGCTTGTTGGATGGCGGCCAGCGGGCAGCGACAGCTACCCCAATCCCTAGCCTAGTGAGATAGTTATCTTTGAAGATTTCTTCAAGCGGGGTTTTGGGGTTCCTGTCCATCTGTTCCTCCAAGGTTTATGTTTGTATTATGAGATTGGGATTTGCAATCTGCATCCTAACTCGATCTTTCTTGTTTCTATCTTTATCCACCTTTGTGAGGCGTATGGGGGAATCCAACCCCATTTCGACCTCTTTCGATATCTGTTTTGGTTGAGGAAGAAGCGGTCCCAAGGCGGCTTCAAAATTACCGACGGAGTGTACCTGACCCTCTAGGATGGGATGAAGCAAGAGTACCTTAACTGCCCCTAGAACACATCTCTCGGAGATTGGTACAAGAAGTGGTTTTACATTCGCGAAGAGCCCGACAGTGCTACGTTATGCGACGTCGGGTATATTCCGAACAAGAGAGTGACCTAGAATGAGCGACTAGAACTAGCCGAGTAGGTGGAGGAGTTGATAGCTTCACTCTCATAGAATCGCCTAGACGGGTCGGCTGTGGCTAGGAACTTTATTAGCCGGCATGTATAGCCTTGCCAGAGGAGGGTGCACGTCGGGTACGAGTACCAAGACTCGGCCGACCAGACGAGGATGCGTGCGGAGGATCTGGACCACGATGAAATCATACGCCGGATTAGGGAGTTGTTCAATCTGGCAGACCAAAGCTACTCTCCCCCAAGCAGGATCCAGCATGCGTATAAACTCATCCGACCAGCCCCGAAGGTAAACAACCAAATTTTTTAGCTCCGAGAAGTGTTGCCGACCACCATAGAGTAAAACTTCCTTATTTGTCTTGTCTTTGCGTGTATACAGGTGCACGGTGAGGAGAGACACAACCTATTCATGCCATTGGCGCCTGGAGTCGAGCACTCGCAGAGCGTGGAGCCGCCACCACAGAACGTGCAGCGGTGCTACATTTGCATCGAGGACGACCATGACTCTGAGGCCTGGGCAGGAACTTGGAAGAGTCCAGTCGTCACCGACCAATCGAAGAAGAGAGCCGAGAGCTCCTAGGCAAACGAGAGCCCAGAAGACTCGACCAGGAAACACCATCGAACCATGCGGGACTGGTCAGTGGACAAAGTGGAGGAGGACGTGAGCGCCTACATGCTCAATCCTCGAAGAAAGAGGAGCGAGCAGACAATGCAGGGGGGATCGACCCCACCGGTAAAGGGGCCACAAGAAGGCCAGACGCCGCCAGTAGGGCCGACACCAAGCGTGAGAACAGCTGAAGAGGAAGCCAGGCCGCCACCACAAGATGGAGGTCAGGGTTCCTCTGCCCAGCGCCCAAGCTAGGGGCAACCATGGCGTCGCGCCTTCACCACCATACATCGGAGCTCAGATCTATAAGTTCCTAAAAACTCATTTAAATTGTGCATCAATAGTATTAGCGAGCATATAATTAGTAAAGGTAATTGTTCTATTGTCACATGTTAGCTCGGCATCAACGGAGAAACCCGAGCAACTGGCCATCACTGGGGCAACCGAGTCGACCACCACCACGACATCCGCCAAGCAACCGGTGGGTCAGACCACTAGGGCGGCGGAGCCGACAACGAGCAAGGATGTGGGCAACGTGGCGAACATGGAAGTGCCCGAGTAGGTGCATGAGACGGTGGCCGAGCAGGAGGCACCGGAGTAGGTGGCGCCCGAGCAAAGTCTTTTGGGTCCACTGAGTGAAGGGCAAGTCCTCGAGACCAATCAGAGCATGCCCGAGCAGACCATGGCCACCACGAACTCGACGCAAGGTGGTATGCTTGACGCCGTAGCCAAAGGAAAATCAGCGGTGACATTGTCGATCACTGGGCTAAACTAAGGGCGAAAGCAAGCTGGTGCCGAGCAGGCGATAGAGTCTGATGACGACATCGTCGAGGAAATCTAGG
>CM036185.1:79625142-79807231 GCA_020631735.1 Saccharum officinarum | reverse complement strand
CCTAGAACTCAATTGAATAAGGGCATAATTCCATTGCCACTTGACGATGCGTCCGTTAGCGTCCTTATTTCGAATGATGTCTCCCAATGGAAATTAGTCTTGACAACCACCCGATATCCGTCGAAGTAATGTTTCAACTTTCAGGATGTAATCAGGATGGCATAGATCAGCTTTTGAACTTACGGGTACCTAGCTTTGGACTCATTGAGCATCTCGCCAATGAAGTAAATAGGGCGCTGGACTTTGTACATGTGGCCGGGTTCCTCACGCTTGACCACGATGACTGTGGAGACCATGCGATCGGTGGCCGCAATGTAGAGAAGAAGAACATCGTCTTTCTAAGGGCTGTAAGGACTAGAGGAGAGGTTAAAAATTCTTTGAGCTATGTGAAGGCAGCGTCAGCTTCTTTTGACCAGACGAACTTTTCCGAAGCCTTGAGTAACTTGAAGAAAGGCAGGCCCTTTCTGCCTAGTCGTGAGATGAAATAGCTTAAGGCGGCCATACATCCAGTGAGCTTCTAGATATCCTTGACGTTTTTGGGTGGCTGCATATCCAAAACGGCTTTTACCTTTATCGGGTTGGGGCGTATGCCATCGTAGGTGATGACATTGCCCAATAATATGCCAGATATGACTCTGAAGATGCACTTCTTTGGATTAAGCTTCCATTGGTACTTGTTGAGAGCCGTGAAGGTACGCTGGAGATTGTCGATCAGGGTGCGAGCCTCCTGGTTTTCACGTCACATCATCGACGTAGGCTTTGACCAGATCATCCTTGATCTCATCAGCAAGGCATTGCTAGATAGCACGCTGGTACGTGGCCCCCGCGTTCTTAAGCCCGAACGACATAGTCGTGTAGCAGTAGGCGCCAAACGATGTAATGAAGGACGTCTTGATCTGATCGTCCTTGTTAAGAGCGATCTGGCGATAACCAAAGTAGCAATTGAGAAGGACAGCAGCTCGTAGCCGGCTGTGGAATCAAACGACTTCGTCTATGCGAGGTAAGCCGAAAGGGTCTTTAGGGCAGTGTTTTGAGATCAGTATAATCAACGTACATTCTCCATTCATTATTCTTTTACGTACAAGGACCGGTTGGCTAACCAGTTCGGATGATACACTTCTTTAATAAAACCAGCTGCTAAAAGTCGGGTAACTTCTGCCCTAATAGCCTCCTTTTTGTCACGAGCGAACTGTCATAGCTTTTGCTTGATAGGTCTTGCGGTCTTCGAGACGTTCAAGGAATGCTCGATTAGGTGCTGAGGAACACCGGGCATGTCAGGGGGTTCCACATGAACACGCTTATGTTGTCCCTCAGAAACTGACGAGCGCGTCTTCCTATTTAGGATCCAGGTTGGCCCCGATAAGGGCCATCGTGCTGGGTCGTCGACGACAACTGAATCTCCTTGTGCTCATTGACTTGATGTGCTTCGTGGTGCTTGCGCTCTGGGATCTCTAGTTGACTGGCGGGAATCTTGGAGGCATCGACCAGGGTTTGCTCCATGCAAATGAGAGGTCGGTGGCCTCTGCCACCTTAAGCTTTCCTCTTCACAGGTGTAGGCAGTGTAAACATTGCTCTAAACGAGTAAGGATGCCCTGCTCGGTAGGCATTTTGAGCACCAAGTAAGACTAGTGCGGTACAGCCATGAACTTGGTGAGCGCTGGTCGACCAAGGATGGCATGGTAAGTACTCTCGAAGTCCGCGACCATGAAGTTAAATTGTCGGTGCGGAAGTGGTTTGGATTGCCAATTGCATAGGAGAGTGATCTGCCGAGAGGTATGGATCTCTGTCTGAGAAGGACGCCCCAGAATTGTGCATCATAAGGCTTGAGATCAGCCTAAGTTAGTTTAAAGCACGCAAACTGCTGCGAAATAAGATGTCAATGGAACTGCCACATCCACGAGCACCCTCTCGAACGGATGTTGTTGATGCAGGGGTCGAGGACGAGGGGAAAATGACCATGTTCCAGAATTGCCGCCACTGGTCTGCTCGGCTGAAGGAGATTTCACGGTGGGACCAAGCCGGGAGTTTGGGATCGGAGATGAGGTCATCGGTGTTGACAACGCTCAAACAGGCCCGCTTCAGCAGCTTGTGTTCGCGCTTGGACTCTAAAGACACCTTTCTACCAAAGATGGAGTGGACGGTTTTGGTGGGATTGACATATTGGTGATGAGGATTTCTATCCTGTTCATCATCATCGTCATCATCACCGTCACGCCGCGGTCTGTCGTCAATGGCCTTTGGAGCATCATCGTTAGCAAGTTGTTTGGCGTAGATGTTCTTGAGGAAGCAGCAATTCTCCATGGTGTGATTGGACTTGAGATGGATCTGGCAAGGACCCTTCAAAGCTTTGTTATTGAAAGCATCTAGGCCCCGGTGTTGGTTTTGGCAATTGATGACAACGCATTATTACCATGACTAACGTGTGTTTTGCAGAAATATTAGTAAGTTAGGTCATGGAGATGATAACTGCTTTGGGCAATATGGTATTCATGTCCCTTGATGGAAATCATTTCAGTTTTCAAAGCATCAACGATAAAATTAAGGACGGTTAGTTCCGGATATCAAGGTGTTGAGTTACATCTGGAATAGTCGTTAGGATCTTTGTTTCTTCCTTTGACCGTACTATAAAGGGGGGCATGAGCGAGTAGCTTGACCTAAGTGAGTCTTCTATTTAGGTGTGGTGCACACTTGTCAAACTTAGCACTAGGTAGCTCTAGAAAAGCTCAGAGTTCAGTTGGAAGCAACTTGGTTCAAGTTGAGTCGCGTTTAGAAGTTGTTTCAGCAGTTTACCCATGACCGGACGCGGTCCTGGTCATGACCGGACGCGTCCGGTCAGTACTAACAAAACAGTGCGAGTTTAACTGATCGACCGGACGCGGTCCTTGAGAGGACCGGACGTGGTGGTCAGTCTGACACGTGTTCCAGAGGGTAAACAGTGTAATCGGACGCGACTGTAAAGTGATCGGTGCGTCCGTCACATTCCAATAAGGTCCCGAGCTGACCTCACGCGTCCGGTCAGCTATGATCGGACGCGGTCGAGCGTCAGATCAGTTTCTAGTAAGGTTCTTACATGATCGGACGCGTCCTGTCATCCTTGATCAGCGCGTCCGGTCATCTCTGATCGGCGCGTCCGGTCATCTCAGATCGGCACGTCCGGTCACTCAGCGTAACTTTCGGTTTCTGACCGTTACACTTGACCGGCGCGTCTGGTCATGTCGACTGGCGCGTCCGGTCAGTGCGCGTTTTGCTGACTCGACAGGTAACGGTTGGATTTGTCTGAGGGGTGTATAAATACATCCCCTCCACCTCTTTTAGAGGTCTCTTGCTCATTTGTTCAGCTGAGAAACACCTTTGGAGTGCAAGGGAGTGCAAGAGCCCTAGTGAGGATAGTGATTTAAGAATCAAAGTTTGTGATTCCTCACTAGTGACAAGAGTATAGCAAGTGTGCATCCATCTTCTCATTAGGCTTGTTGTGGTCAAGTGAGAGTTCTAGCTTGTTACTCTTGGTGATCGCCATCACCTAGACGGTTTGGTGGTGATTGGGAGTTTGGTGATCATCCGACGAGATTATGGGTGACTCAACTCAAGTTGTGAGCGGTTTTGGGTGATTCGCCGTGACGGAGTGTCGAAGAATCAACCCGTAGAGAGCACTTGATCCTTGCGCGGATCAAGGGGAGCTACACCCTTGCGTGGGTGCTCCAACGAGGACTAGTGGGGAGTGGTGACTCTCCGATACCTCGGCAAAACATCGCCGTGTTTCTAACCCTTACTTTCAAGCATTTACTTTCGTGCATTACTTTCATTGCTTGTTTACTTTCCTAGAATTGTCATGCTAGTCTAGGATTGGAACTAAGGGTGCAAAACTTTTATCGGTAGAATCACAAGGAACACTATTAGACACTAGGGGTAAAGTTTGGCTTGTAGAATTTAATTCTTGCAATTAATTTTTAGAAAAGCCCAATTCACACCCCTCTTGGGCATCTTGATCCTTTTAATTAGTATCGGAGCAGTGTTGCTCTTTATTTAGGCTTCACCATCTAGAGCAAGATGTCTAATGGGGAAGGACCACCTCCCACCTTTGAGGGAGACGATTTTCCATATTGGAAAATTCGTATGGAGGCGTACCTCGAAGCCATAGATGTTGGGTGCCTTAGAGCCGCAACCGAAGGGCTTCCTCCACCAACCCAAGTGGTGACGAGGAGAAATACGACCGGCGGAATGCAAAGGCAAAAAATGTACTCTACCGGGCCCTAGGCAAAGACATCTTCAATCGTGTGCGTAATGCCAAAAACGCTCATGAATTGTGGAAAAATCTTTGTGCTCTCCATGAGAGAACTAAGAGTGAGTGTGAGGAATGCTATCATATTGCTCTAAAGAAAATCAATTCTTTTGAGATGCTTCCCAAAGAAAGTGCTAATGAAATGTGCACTCGTTTGAATGTTCTTGTAGAAGATCTCAATGCTCTTGGACTCACTCAAATGAGTCAATTGGATGTTGCAAGGAGGATCTTGAGTGTTCTTCCCGTTGAGAAGTATGAACACATTTTCACCGTACTTCACCAAAGTGATCTCTCCGCCTCAACACCGACACAAGTATTGGGAAAGATCAATGCACATGAGATGTACATGCACATTACTCTGGAAGAGGGCTCATCATCTTCCAAGAAAAAAGACTTGGCCTTCAAAGCTAGCCATGAAAAGAAAAAGAAGAAGGGCCAAGCCATGATAGTGCAAGAAAGCTCAAGTGAAAGTGATATTGATGATGCATCACTTGCACTCATGGTGAGGAAGACCACCAAGATGCTAAAGAAGCTCAACAAGAGTGGCATCAAGTTCGACGGCAAGAAGAAGAAATTCTTCACTAGTAGCAAAAGGAAGCCAATCTCTAAAATGGATTGCTTCAATTGTGGAGAACTTGGTCACCTAGCTCATCAATGCCTGAAGCCTCCAAAAGACAAGTATAAGAACAAGAACAAGGGCAAGAAAGATGATTCAAGTGATGAAGAAGATGAGAAAAGAAAGAACAAGCCATACAAAAAGAAAGATGGCAAGAAAAGAGAGTTCTACAAGAAGAAGAAGGGAGGCAAATCTTATATTGTTGGTGATTGGCTCACCGACATTGAATCATCATGTGAGTCCTCCGGCGATGAAAGCGACGATGAAAAAGAGAAGATCGCCGCACTTGTGATTGGGCCATCATCATCTTCGTCGACGTCTTCATCACCACCTTCACCGCCATCTTCACCATCATCGTCTACTTCTCACCTATGTCTCATGGCAAAGGGTGATCGAAAGGTACAACATAGTGATAGTGATGATGATGATAGCGATAGTGATGATGAATATGATGCACCTTCTTATGATGAAATAGTAAAATTGTTAAACAAATACTCTAAAATCATAAGAAGAACTAGAAATAAAAATGATGAGCTTCAACATGAAAATGAATCACTCTCATCTAAGCTTGAAAATGCATATAAGACTAGTGATGAGCTCAAAGATCAAAATGAAACTATGCCTTCTTCTCTCAAGGAGCTCAAAACTTCTAACAAGGAGCTTAGAGATAAACATGATAAAATTGAGAAGAAGCATGGTGAACTCATCACTAGGCTCAACTTGCTAAAAGATGAATATACCGCATTGAAAATCAACTATCATACTCTTATTGTTGCTAATGAGCTTGCCCTCGAGACACATGATGCTACTAACCAAGTTGTTACGATTGATATAGCTACATCATGTGATGATTTGATTGTTGAGAACTTTGAGCAAGGCTCTAGCGGCAAAGGCAAGAGTGTGGTTGAGGACAACAACTATGATGAGTATGTCAAGCTCAAGAGTGAGAATGAGATGCTTAAGTTTGAGAACAAGAAGCTAATGGCTCTTGAAAAGCAAGCTTCAAATGAGTCACTTATTGAAGAAAACAAGAAGCTCAAGCAAGAAAAAGAGCATCTCAAGACTGACCTAAGCAAGTTCACAAGAGGCCAACATTTACAAAGTGAGCTACTCATGAACACCATCATGAAGATGGATAGGAGTGTCATTGGTTACTTGGCAAATCAAGAGAAGAAGGTCAAAGCTCAACAACAACAAAGCAAGTCAAAGCCCAAGCCAAAAAGATGTGTTGAGTGTGGACAAGAAGGCCACTTTGCTCATGAGTGCAAAACTCCACCACCACAACCCTTGCCCAAGCATGCTAGACCCTTTGCCTTCAATGCTCATTACATGCTTAGAAAGGACTCAAGTGGAAAGATGAAAGTCATGTTCTTGGGTCCCCCTAACAAAAATAGGCCTAAGAAAATATGGGTTGCCAAGTCACTAGTTGAGAAAGTTAAGGGTCCCTCTCAAGTTTGGGTCCCTAAACAAAAGGCTTGATCTCTTGTGTGTAGGTGAACTACAAGACCGGTAGATCTCATTGGGTGATTGATAGTGGTTGCACACAACACATGACCGGTGATCCTCGTATGTTCACCTCACTTGAAGAGAATGGGGTATGTCAAGACAAGATCACATTTGGGGACAATTCAAAGAGCAAAGTCAAGGGTGTAGGCAAGATTGCAATATCAAATGATCATTCTCTCTAAAATGTGATCTATGTTGCTTCATTGAGTTTCAACTTACTATCCGTTGGGCAACTTTGTGATCTTGGCTACCAATGCTTGTTTAGTCCAAATGAAGTGGTTGTTACAAATATAGATGACAAGCAAGTGATTTTCAAGGGCTTTAGATACAATAATCTCTATCTTGTTGACTTCACCTCCGAAGATGCAAACTTGATGACATGTTTATTCACCAAAACTACACTTGGATGGCTTTGGCATAGGAGGCTTGCTCATGTTGAAATGAACACTCTCAACAAGCTATTGAAGAAAGAATTAGTGAGAGGTTTGAAGGATGTAAAGTTTGAGAAGGACAAACCTTGTAGTGCATGTCAAGCCGGCAAACAAGTTGCAAACACTCATCCAACCAAAGCCTACATGTCAACATCAAGAGTACTAGAACTTCTACACATAGATTTGTTTGGTCCTACAACTTATAAGAGCTTGGGTGGAAATCTCTATTGCCTAGTGATTGTGGATGACTACACAAGATACACTTGGACTTTCTTTCTTCATGACAAATCCGAAGTGGCAAATTGCTTCAAGAAGTTTGCAAAGAGAGCTCAAAATGAATTTGAAGTCAAGATAAAGAAAATTAGAAGTGATAATAGCAAAGAGTTTGACAACACCAACATTGAAGCTTATTGTGATGAAATTGGAATCAAGCATGAAGTTTCATCAACCTACACTCCTCAACAAAATGGTGTAGTTGAGAGAAAGAACTGGACCTTGATCACTCTTGCAAGAACAATGCTAGATGAGTACAACACACCAGAAAAATTGTGGGCCGAGGCAATCAACACCGCATGCTATGCTTCAAATCACCTCTTCCTACAAAAGTTTCTTTGCAAGACTCCTTATGAGTTGCTAAATGGGAAGAAGCCGGACGTCTCATTCTTCTGGGTGTTTGGTTGCAAATGCTACATCTACAAGAAGCGTCAACACCTAGGGAAGTTCCAAAGACGTTGTGATATTGGTTTTCTTGTTGGCTACTCATCAAAGTCCAAAGCATATAGAGCATTTAACCATGCCACCGGGTTGGTTGAATAAACATATGATGTGGAATTTGATGAATCTAACGGCTCCCAAGGAGCAATTGAGAATTGTGATGATGTAGGTGCTGAACCATTGAGAGAGGCCATGAAGAATATGCCGGTGGGAGACATCAAGCCTAAAGATGATGAAGACGATGTACAAATTGTCAATCCACCATCTTCATCATATGTGCCTCAAGATGATGACAAGAATGAGAGAGTTGAAAATGAAGATACTCATGTCTCTCATCAACAAGCCGAGGCACAAGCACAAGATGTTGATGCTCCCCATCCTATTCCTCAAATGGTTGATCGAAGAAACTCACCCCTGCTTCAAGCACATCCACAAGATCTCATCATAAGGAGTCCTACAAAGGGTGTAATGACTCGATCTCAAAAGTTTGCTTCTTTTGTTGAACATCACTCTTTTGTCTCTTGTCTTGAACCTAAGAATGTAGAAGAAGCTCTTCAAGATCCGGATTGAGTGAATGTGTCACACCCGGTTTTCTAAAGAACAAAACCAGGCTAATCATATGTGTGCCCAGGAAGTCCACACATATGCCAGAATGAAAAAGTATCAGAAACAATGTTATTATATAACGTATACATAGCTATATTAACACTTACATCAGAGTATCGCGGAACGGTGACTAAACTTCGGGCTCCATTCTTCTCAGGGACGGCTGACTGGGGGTAACATATACCTAGCACTTCTACTAGTCTTCTGGAAATTCCACTACACCTTTGTCCTTTTTCCGAGTAGCATCTTACTACACACTGGAGTGTTGGGGAAATAGCAAGAGTGAGTCCATGTCGAACTCAACAAATATAACACAGGGTTCATGAGGCTCAAAAAGGCTAGACACTGTTTGACTGCGTTTAGCTTTTAATCATCATATAATTAGCAATTGAGTAGCATCAAGGTAATCCAAATCCCATTAATGAATCAATGATCAATTGTAATAAGGATAATGAATAGCATTAACATGAGCATAATAATAATCAACAATAATTAAGCATGATATAACAATGGTGATCAACTATTCTGTAAAAATCCCCAAGGCCGCTCGTATCCGTGAGCACGGCTAGTATACCAGTTTTTAACTCTGCGCAGAGGTGTACACTTTCACTGTGAGTCATGATTTCCAAATGCATGGGTTTGCAAGGCCCAAAACATCAGAGACCATATAAAGCCATTCAAAAGTTCGTCTAACAAATTAGGGCCATTAGATTCACTCGGCAGGCAGATGTAGAACCCCCCTTCTCTGTGGCACAACAACCGCAGCCTATACACACTAGGCTAGGGGCTCGCACTACACCCAACGTGGCAAGCCATTCTTACGCCATTTAAGGTAACCTCTAACAAGCTAGAAAAGGTCTCTTGAACAACTAGAGCCAGATAGCCCTCACAGCTGTACTGTATGTCCCGGTTATCACTTACAGGTAAGTCCTTACGGAGAGTAACTAGAGCATCAAAATAACCCACATGCTCTAGCCCCCTTTCAACAGAAATAACATCATCTTAATTGGTTGATTGCATAATCCATTAGTCAAATTACAAGATCATTGTTCATAATTAAGCGCTAGCAGTAGCTACCCAAATGCATAACCCATAGGTGACAAGGAAACAAGATATCAATAGCTAAGTTATAATCTCTATGGTTGTCAAGGAAGACACATGCATATGTATGATAATTTCAGTGAATAGGACAACAAGGATAGTCCCATGTTATACTTGCCTTAATCAAAGCTTTCCTGATGATATTGCTGGTCTGGCTCAAAATAATACTCCTGATCGTCAAGAAACTGCTCACCGTCTATACTCGATCATCAAGCACCAACACACAATCATCCGAGCAACCATACACTAAGCAAACAAATAGACATAATTAAAACAGTACACCAACAGTAGCAAAACAATATAAAAAGTTTGTAAAACTCTTCTACACGTTACTACGATCACACAGATGTAAAGATCACGAAATTCGGATTTAAAACGTGAAAATTATTAATTTTCTAAGATTTCCTATAGATAAATAATTACTTTAATATAAACTCTAAAATTAAATTTTCCAAACCGACTATACAGCTACACTAACATGTAGAGCTCGCAAATACAAACGTAACGCAACTTGAACGGGTCAAATCGGAGTTAAAACGTGGAAGATATGACCTAAATAAGATTGTATGTGTATATGTATTTCCATTGTATTTCGGGATTTGTTTTACTAAAGAAAAACGGCCACAAATCATACCCATGACATCATGTGATGTCATCAAGCTAGCTAGCAAAATGAAGCAGGTCAACAGCACGCACGGCGCTATTTGCTGGATTCATATTAATTGAGCTAAAGCTAATCATATTTTATTTGATAAAGTATTGTCACATAATTTATATATTAAACAAGTTAAACTTTATCTGTGCAGAGAAAATAATTAAACATGTGAGAACTTCTACTTGAACTAGATAGGACATGTGTTCAAGCTAATAAATTATAATAAAAAAATACATTGATGACAGAAGTTAAATCATGTTACACTTTGACTTAGCAAAATAAAATGACAAGCGAGAACACCTATTTTTGAGTTTAATATATACAACGTGGTTTAACTAATCAAGTTATAAGTAAAGAAAATATATTCATGTAGCAGTTAATCATATTTAACATCTATATATCAGATAGCATTGTGTAACACATACATTGCTTATAGATTAGAAAACTAATTACATGCAGATTAATCGTATTAATTCTTTTGTGTAAAATGTCGAACAAATAAACCTATATTGATTTAAGTTATAAAACTGGTTGCAAGCATATATATTAATTAAATTAATATTTTACTACGTTCAGAAAATATGTGATATGAAAAACATCTGCACTGACATAAGGATCACACCGATACAATGAAGTCGATACGAATCTAACGGAACTGAAACCAAAACAGAGCGAAACGGAGTAAAAACGATGAAACGGCGGAGATTAAAAGATCAGAGGCGAACTAGTACCGTAGCTCTTCTTCTTTCCTCTCGTACATTGCTGTGCAATTCGTGACAACAGGGGAAACAGCCGAGGGCCTTCGGTCCGACGAGAAACAGATGATAGATGGAGGATTAGCTTGAATCGAGCTCGCTTGGCCAAAACAAACGAACAGCCAGGAGTTCATGCATCACGGTGGTATATGTAACCAAAAGTGGTGGGTAGTTTCTGTTGAATCGCTGGTTGTTTAGATGCATGGCGCTCATGGATTTGTTCCTACGTGCAGGTGGCGCCTGGTTGGCTGCCTGAGCAGACAAGGAGAACGAAGTTAGCAGCAAGTGCTTCACGTGGCCGCCTCTAGCTGTGATTTGCCCTAGGGACTTCTGGACTACCTGAGCCTCTTCACGGAAGCCCCAGATTCATAGCAGCAGCATGCCTTGTTGACGTCGGGCATCGACGAGATTTCGGCCGATCTTCATGGCCGGCGACGGCAACAGCGGCGGACGCTTACCAGCTGCCGCTGCGTCTTCGTGTCGGGAAGCACCACGGACCCGAACCCCCAGTGCGGCACGTACATCAGCTCCGTTCCAGCGGACTCGTATCGGGCGGAGATGTCTCAGAGGCAAGCAGCTCGAGATCACGGAGATAGGCTTGGGGTTGAGGCGACATCGTAGACGCGGCCGAAGCTCGACGTCATGCTCATGGTTCATGGTGAAGCAGGACAGCAGAAGGCAGTGGAACTCGGTCTCCGGCAAGATGTCGTAGTCAGACCGTCCTGGTCACGGTGCCGGGCACGGCTCCTAGACGAGATCGATCATGTGCGGCAGCAACGGCGGCTAGGGCTAGCAGGTAGGGGCAGACGCCATGTCTCTAGAGAATTACCAATAAATATATGTATGTAACATATATATATACCAGTATATACATGGGTATTCGGATGAGCTGCTGGGCTCCACGTTTGGATTAGTTTGATTGGAAACAAACTCTCAGGTCGTCATTCGTGATGATAGAGAAAGAAAGAGTTTGGGCTGAGTTAGATTAGCTAGTTGGGCTGTTTACGAGCTGGTCTCGTGAAAGTACTTGCATGAACGTATACATGTATATATGGATATTTAAAATACGGTGAGATGTGGAGGGAGCTACGAGCGACGGCTCGCGATAAGAGTTGTACTTCTGAAACCAGGGCGTCGAGGGCTACGCCGGCATATATATAGTTGTAGGGTTTGTAAACTTTTCGGAATTTCTTAATTTCGGGATTATTTTAATTTCGCGAATAAAATAATTCTAGAAAATCTAGAATTACCTTTTTGGCCGCGAAAATAGCCCGGAGCTCAGAAAAATCACCGGAAACATCCTTGAGACTCTTGGAAAGATAAGTAACTCAACTAAATGAGTTTGAGCTCATGAAAAGATGGATGAAGAGATCAAGGAAAAAGATTAAGCTCACAGAAATTGAAAATTTTAAATCCAGAAAATGCCAAAAAGTTTTCTGATGAAAAGTAAACGTCATCCTATGATATTTTGAAAATAATAGCACTCACCAACACCAAAGACAAACATCACACAAACACCACATTATCAATTTAATATGAAAAAGTTTAAAACCAAAATTTTCTATATTTAAATTAGCAGCAACTTAACTTATCTAATAAATCTATTCAAATATTGAAATCATTTATTTTATTTAGTATTTTTCATGCACAACCCAAAATAGGAAATTTTGGGTGTGACAGAATGTCATGCATGAAGAATTAAACAACTTCGCCCGCAATCAAGTTTGGACACTTGAAGAGCATCCAAAAGGTGCAAGAGTCATTGGAACCAAGTGGGTGTTCCGCAACAAGCAAGATGATCAAGGCGTAGTAGTAAGAAACAAGGCAAGACTAGTAGCAAAAGGGTTCTCTCAAGTTGAAGGTCTTGATTTTGGAGAGACTTTTGCACCCGTTGTAAGACTTGAAGCCATTCGTATCCTTCTTGCATATGCATCACATCATGAAATGAAATTATATCAAATGGATGTGAAAAGTGCTTTTTTAAATAGCTTGATAAATGAACTAGTCTATGTTGAACAACCTCTCGGGTTTGAAGACCCTAGATATCCTAATCATGTTTATAGGTTGTCCAAGGCGCTATATGGGCTCAAGCAAGCCCCTAGAGCGTTGTATGAGCGCCTCCGGGACTTCCTCATTGAGAAGGGCTTCACTATTGGGAAGGTTGACACCACACTATTCACCAAGAAGTTTAATGAAGAGATCTTCATTTGTCAAGTCTAGGTTGATGATATTATCTTCGGGTCAACAAATGAAGATTATTGCAAAGAATTCGGTGAATTGATGTCAAAAGAGTTTGAGATGTCAATGATTGGTGAGCTAACATTCTTCCTTGGGTTTCAAGTCAAGCAAATGAGAGAAGAGATTTTTATCTCTCAAGAAAAGTATACTAAGGATCTTCTCAAAAGATTCAAGATGGAAGAATGCAAGCCAATCAAGACCCCAATGCCAACTAATGGACATATCGACCTAGATGAGGGAGGTAAACCAATCGATCAAACTCTTTACCATTCTATGATGGGTAGCTTGTTGTACCTTACCACATCTAGGCCCGATATCATGTTTAGTGTGTGCATGTGTGCTCGCTTTCAAACGTGCTCAAAAGAACCTCACCTAAGTGCCGTAAAAAGAATCCTAAGATATCTTAAGTATACCCCAAGCATCGGACTTTGGTACCCCAAAGGAGCTAGATTCCAACTAGTTGGCTACTCCGATTCGGATTATACCGGTTGCAAAATTGATAGAAAAAGCACATCCGGAGGATGCCATTTGCTTGGGAGATCCTTAGTATCTTGGTCATCTAAAAAGCAAAATAGTGTGGCTTTCTCCACCGCCGAGGCGGAATACATTGCCGCGGGGGCTTGTTGTGCACAAATCATATACATGAAACAAACCCTCCTTGACTATGGAGTTGTTCTTAAAAAGGTGCCGCTTTTATGTGACAATGAAAGTGTGGTTAAAATTGCTAATAATCCGGTACAACACTCTCACACCAAGCATATTGATATCCACCACCACTTTATAAGAGATCATGTTGCTAAAAATGATATATCACTAGAAGGTGTAAGAAGTGAAAATCAATTAGCGGATATCTTCACTAAACCTTTAGATGAGGCTACCTTTTGTAGGTTGAGAAGTGAACTAAATGTGCTTGATTCTAGTAACTTTAAAAGATGAGCTTGTGTTGTCCCTTGCATTGCATTGCTTTTTATGTCATGTTTAATATCCCGCAATGCATCTAGGACTTGTCTAACACGGTTACGATAACCCTCCCTTGGAGGAGTGAAAAAGTCTAACCATGGATCAAACTTGACAAGCAACCTAGCCTTTCTTTCTTGTTTTGCATTGCATTTGCATGGCTGTTGATTTGTCGTTTCTCTTTGGTTTAGCTTTGAGTAACCTCTGTGTTCGTCCATGAATAGAGAGAGTATTTGAAGCTCCCAAGGGTTCATAAACTCTATTGCATGGCCATACGTTGCTCCTCAGGTGTTTATTGAATATTTTCTTAAAAATAATACTAGCCTAAGGCAAAATATTTTGAAAATTTTGAGGGTTTGAGTGAGGTCACTCATATCAGGTTCCAATTGGTGTTTATTTGAGTCTCTTTGAATTGGAACTTGATTGGGAGAAGTCACGTTGAAAATTGGTTTGAAAAAGAGTGTTTAACAGCGACCAGACGCTGCATCGGACGCGGTTCAGCATCACAACCGCGTCCGGTCTCGGCGTCCACCAGCGCGTCCGGTCATTCCCGAAGTTTTTCTTCGAAATCTCTAACCGGACGCTGCACCGGACGCGCCTCTGTCGACCACCGCGTCCGGTCCCGGTAACCACCACCACGTCCGGTCATCCATTCTAACTTTCCAAGCAATATCTAACCGGACGTTGTCAGCGTCCGATCGTGGATAATCGGAAGCGTCCGGTCATTCCAGGAGCTTACTGGAATGTGACCGGACACTGCCTCCACCACGTCCGGTCATTCGACCACCGTGTCCGGTCATCACGTGAAAAGCGGATCTCACCCTTTTTAACCGTACGGTTGGATCTCACTTTGACTTTTTCATCCATCGCCGCCGTACTCGCCAAAATCTTCGGTCACCCGTTCTCGCCGAGCCGCCGCGCCACCACCGTCGTGTGCTCCCACGCCGCAGCCGCCTCCGCAGTCGTCTCCACAGCCGTGCCCGCACCCTTCCTTGCCGCGACTGCACCTTCTGCAGCCGCGCCCACGCCGTGCCGCAGCGCTACCGCACCCGCAGTAGCCCAGCACCATCGCGCCGCCGCAGCCACGCCGCCGGAGCCCCCGGAGCAGCCCGCGCCCTAGCTCCACCTCGAGGTCTCTCCCTATCGCGCTCGCGTCTAGCTCCGCTGTTCTCGCCCTCCGCTGCGAAAACCCTAACCCTAGCCACCCGTTTCGTTTCGTCGAGACTTTTTGCGAGTTTTTGTCTCCGTGATCGTCTCCGTCTCCGCAAGGTGACATCTTCTCCTTGGATTAGGGTTTACCATCGATTTTCCGGTGAATTACTAATTCAATCGTCGATCTCTCGGTGCTCTAGGGTTTCGATCGCCGTCTCCAGGTAACCCTAACGCGTCGAGATCGTCTTCTGCTCATCGGATCATCGCTCGTAGAGGTAGCTATCGCAGTCCTTTCATATCTTACCTTACATGCTTGCTCTTATTAGGATCTCACTTATCTTTTAGATAATATATGTTACTTATAGTAGATCTATCTATTCTATCGTTTCAGTTTGTCCTGTCAGTGCTGAGTGTGTCAGGTGATCAGTGGTGAATCCGAGGCCAAGCCTGCGGATACGGATTGAGGCCAAGCCTCACGAGTGTTAGTACATCATCTGCTACTTTCTAGTTTGTCTCAGTACAGCCACTTGTTAGTATGGTTTGCTACAAGAACGCTGCTGGGGCACCTAATGACGGGGATGACAGTCCCCCCAGGAGGATAGAGGTAGCTCGCGGGAAGCAAGTAAAGATTGTTGCTAAGAAAAGGAAGAGAACTCTTATAGAGGCAGAGGTAGCTCAGGCAGTTGCAGACGCAGCAGAGGCAGCAGAGAGAGGTGGCAGGAGCAGTGGTATTCGTATTGGCGAGAGTTGCTTTCACCTTGAAGGTCGACAACTCAGTACAGAGGCCACAGAGGAGATAGTGGATGCCCCTACAGAGCAGCCTACAGAGGATCCAGAGGAGACTGAGGAGCAGACAGTTCAGACTCCACAGCGTCGTCGCTTAGGACGCACGCAAGCCTAGGTGACTCCCAGGCCAGAGAGTCAGCGTCGTGGAGGTCGTCCACCTCCCAGGGCTAGAGGTCACCCCCCTGTTGAGCACTTTGACCTCAGGGGTGCTACAGCCAGACAGGTCGAGGCCCTTAGATTTGTTGAGGTCACTCGGTGGTTCCCACCTCAGCGGGATCCCCGGGCGTCAGAGGGTTTCTACACTCCTCTGCACGAGGACTTCTACAGGGCCTATGTCGACAGCGGGATTGCTTTCAGACCTCAGAGAGTCTGTCGACTGGAGGCCTTAGTTGAGGTGGTTGGTGAGCAGCTTCGTCCACATCTGTCCTTTCTGCCTGGACTATCAGATCTTCTTTGACGGACTGGAGCGTACTGCGGGACCTGGGTCAGAGAGTTTTACTCCTCACTATGGATTGACCCAGTACATCAGTTCATTCACTTTGCTTTCAGAGGTCGTGACTGCAGATTATACAGCACCAGGGTACGGGAGATTCTCAGACTCCCTGCTTTAGAGACCAAGATCCATCAGCTGTGTTTCGGACAGACTGCTCCTCCAAGACGCCCTCATGGCGGGACAGTGTCCCCTACTGATATGATCCGACCCTGTTTCCGTGAGCCTTTTGGAGAGGGGTCTCGACATACACCAGCCAGCCTGACACCCATAGCCAGAGTACTGGATGCTATAGTGAGGAGGACTCTTCTTCCGAGGCTTGGATACAGAGAGGGTCTGACTCGCATGTAGCTGTGGGTTGTACATCACCTCATCTCATAGACCCCATTTGACCTTTGGGATCTGATGCTTTGTGAGATGGAGGACACCTTGGCAGAAGGCTTCAAGGGTCACAGGCAGCTACCATATGCTCACTGGATTTGCTTCATCATCAGGTCTGTCTATGAGTTGCCTGCAGAGATTAGAGCAGAAATTTCTGATACCACCACAGCCTTCCCAGAGTATGACATCCGCCAGCTGTGGGCATTAGTGACCAGAGAGCAGGCACCTGGTCTAGGACAGCGTTAGAGGCCAGAGGTACCGGAGACAGCTGTTGAGCAGGACGAGACCGTTGAGGGTCTTGCCGACGTAGAGCTCGCAGATCTAGATGCGCAGCTAGCTGATCAAGCCGAGGATGTGGCCACTGATAGCACAGATGAGGATTATCAGCCCATCCCCCGGTATCGCTCTCCTCGGCCTCACGACCATGAGGCCGGTGGCTCTGGCTCAGCCTCTCGCTCAGATCCAGCCATGGTGGCTATACTTGAGAGGTTGACCCAGGCCTAGAAGAGACAGGAGATCCAAATGCAGCGACAGACACAGGACTCAGCTGCAGCGTTCGCACAGATTCAGGCTCACCAGGACGAGCTCCAGAGGCAGCAGCTCGAGTTCCAGCGACAACAGTTCGAGATGCAGAGGCAGCAGGCAGCCACTCAGCAGCAGTACCTAGAGCTCCTGTGCCACCTTGTCACTGTGGGAGTACCGCCACCACCGTCTGTCCTGACTCCAGCCTTACAGTCTAGTGGACCTCAGAGTTAGGGGCAGTCGAGCTTTCAGTACACCTCCCCCCAGCAGCAGGTACCGCAGACATTTTAGTCTCCGAGCTACACGCCTATCCAGACAAGGTTTACTCCACCAGCTCAGCTGGGACCTCACCTCCTCTCAGACACTGCATTCCCTGATTTCAGTGCTACATATAGTGAGCTGACTGGATAGCCGACACCGTCATATTCTACCTTTGTGACTACCTCAGACATGTTGGCTTCAGAGACTGCTGCATTTCTAGTGATAGGGGCCGCCACTATAGACACTCTGCCATCTTCAGTTGCATCTACAAATCCTCCCACTCTTGGTTTCTTTTAGGCTCAGGCGACAGTGATTGATCCTATAGTTGCTTCTACACCTTCAGTTGCTGCACCTCCTCTACAGACCCAGACTACTTCACTGCCACGTCCATCTACAGAGGGTCAGCCTGAAAGTTCAGAGTTTGAGGAGGATACTTCACAGTTCTTGATCACTCCACGCTCCTCGGCACCCGACACGATAGCCTCAGTTCCCCCGTCAGAACCTTAGAGTAGTTTTTGGCGGTTGATGCCAAAGGGGGAGAGAGAACATAGATTCAGGGGGAGTGTTGATAGAGGGTTTCATTTTTCTTGTGTGCTACTTCATGCATCATGTTTACTTTCTCGCCCTGCATTGTGTGACTATGAGTTTGTGAGACTATGTCTTTATATTTATGTCACTTAATGGTGTTTAGCTCATAAGGTTGTGCTTCCGTGCCTTACTCTGATTTCATATGAGCTATGTTTTATGTGTACTAACTCTTCATGTTTTATATTATGAGTACACTCAGTTGGCTTGGAACACATAAGCAATGACTAACCCCTTGTGCTTATAGCTTTATGCTTATGTGAACCAAGCATGATCGAAAACCTCAACTCATATCTTCTGAATCTAAGTGTTGTCATCAATCACCAAAAAGCGGGAGATTGAAAGCATCTAGGCCCCGGTGTTGGTTTTGGCAATTGATGACAACGCATTATTACCATGACTAATGTGTGTTTTGCAGAAACGTTGGTAAGTTAGGTCATGGAGATGATAACTGCTTTGGGCAATATGGTATTCATGTCCCTTGATGGAAATCGTTTCGGTTTTCAAAGGATCAACGACAAGATTAAGGACGGTTAGTTCTAGATATCAAGGTGTTTGAGTTACATCTGAAATAGTCGTTAGGATCTTTGTTTCTTCCTTTGACCGTACTATAAAGGGGGCATGAGCGAGTAGCTTGACCTAAGTGAGTCTTCTGTTTAGGTGTGGTGCACACTTGTCAAACTTAGCACTAGGTAGCTCTAGAAAAGCTCAGAGTTCAGTTGGAAGCAACTTGGTTCAAGTTGCGTCACGTTTAGAAGTTGTTTGAGCAGTTTACCCATGACCGGACGTGGTCCTGGTCATGACTGGACGCGTCCGGTCAGTACTAACAAGACAGTGCGGGTTTAACTGATCGACCGGATGCGGTCCTTGAGAGGACCGGACGTGGTGGTCAGTCTGACACGTGTTCCAGAGGGTAAACAGTGTAATCAGACGCGACTGTGAAGTGATCGGCACGTCCGGTCACGTTCCAGTAAGGTCCCGAGCTGACCTGACGTGTCTGGTCAGCTATGATCAGACACGGTTGAGCGTCAGATCAGTTTCCAGTAAGGTTCTTGCATGATCGGACGCGTCCGGTCATCCCTGATCGGCGCGTCCGGTCATCTCAGATCGGCGCGTCCGGTCACTCAGTGTAACTTTCGGTTTTCGACCATTACACTTGACCGGCGCGTCTGGTCATGTCAATCGGCGTGTCCGGTCAGTGCGCGTTTTGCTGACTCGACAGGTAATGGTTGGATTTGTCTGAGGGGTGTATAAATACATCCCCTCCACCTCTTTTAGAGGTCTCTTGCTCATTTGTTCAGCTGAGAAAACACCTTTGGAGTGCAAGGGAGTGCAAGAGCCCTAGTGAGGATAGTAATTTGAGAATCAAAGTTTGTGATTCCTCACTAGTGACAAGAGTATAGCAAGTGTGCATCCATCTTCTCATTAGGCTTGTTGTGGTCAAGTGAGAGTTCTAGCTTGTTACTCTTGGTGATCACCATCACCTAGATGGTTTGGTGGTGATTGGGAGTTTGGTGATCATCTGACAAGATTATGGGTGACTCAACTCAAGTTGTGAGTGGTTTTGGGTGATTCATCGTGACAGAGTGTCAAAGAATCAACCCATAGAGAGCACTTGATCCTTGCGCGGATCAAGGGGGAGCTACACCCTTGCGCGGGTGCTCCAACGAGGACTAGTGGGGAGTGGCGACTCTCTGATACCTCAGAAAAACATCGCTGTGTTTCTAACCCTTACTTTTAAGCATTTACTTTCGTGCATTACTTTCATTGCTTGTTTACTTTCCTAGAATTGCCATGCTAGTCTAGGATTGGAACTTAGGGTGCAAAACTTTTATCGGTAGAATCACAAGGAACACTATTAGGCACTAGGGGTGAAGTTTGGCTTTTAGGATTTAATTCTTGCAATTAATTTTTAGAAAATCCCAATTCACCCCCCTCTTGGGCATCTTGATCCTTTTAGTTGTAATCCTCTTGATAGTCACGGTGACCAGCAGGTTTCTTGACCGCGTTGACCTTATGGTCGTCTTCGCGGGGACGCTTGCCTCTGTAATCACCGCGATTATCGGGACACTATTGACGGTAGATAAGTATCATTTTTTAACCGTCAACATAGCATGAAAAAGGACTAAACAATAATTACCACTTAGATATAGGGGGTTTACTGACATAATTCCATAAGTTTTGGTGAATGTCTGTTTCTACAGGGTGCTAGCTGAAAATAATCAAAGATGGCCCACATGTTAGGTTTACATAGAGAGAAACGGCCACAGATAGAAAAGTATAATCTAGAAGGTTCAAGAAGCCAAACCTTGGGAGGTGAGACCCACCTGTCACTGTGACAGGGGCGGGCACCCAGCCCTAGGGGCGGCCGCCCCACCCAGGTGGCCAATCAGGCTCCACCTCGCGGATCCTGCCTCCACCGCCTTTAAGGATCAATAATAATCGTAGATCAAGGTCGGTTTGATCCGAGGGCTATGGTGCTTCCTAGAGGGCTATATAAGCAAGGTCCCTGACCCCTAGAGGAGGCATCCCTTCAAACCCTAATTTATTATTTCCTGTGAGGATCAACAAGGAGGGGTCCTTTGAATGGATCTCTCTCTTAGGGCACATATAACAGAGATTAGCTTTGTAGTCTCCATGTGAGATTAGAGTTCTTCTTCTAGATTGAGAGAGTTAGAGTGAAGGGAGAGTTGGAGAAAGCCCAGCATGTTGGTGTCTCCTTTCCGTCTTGTACCTACGGGATCAAGTCTCCTAACCCAAGGGTTGGTTCTAGGATTCTTCGGTAATTCAACTTTCAATACTAAGTAAGTACGTTGTTATTATTGTTCTGTGGTTTATGAGTTTACTTTATTCTCTTCTGTGGTAGAGGGTAGGGTAATCGTCTGTAGCGTAAGCGTGGTGCTTAGGCTAGAGATACTCGTAGATATCCCCTGTCTGGCCGGATCCGTGGTAGTAGCGCGGGACGTGACAATCCTATTGCTTCCTTTGTACCCTACATCCCGTTAGAAGGATTGGTAGGATTAAGTGCCCTAGTCAAGCATCCTCTGTGGTGTCTCTTTTCCATCAATATGTCCCCATAGTCTAATAGTTTCATAGCTTACCATAGGTTGGAACCAGACTATCGTCGTAATCTTCTCTAATCGCTTATATCTTCGCTTCCTTGTAGTGCAGCCCAGGGGTTAAGTATAGATTTAGGTTAGTCATCGCATGCTTTCTCCTTGTGGATAAACAAATACGATACTCTAGAAATATCTATCGGGTGAAATGCTCACCGATATCCATGCACTTGCGGATCCTTTTCTATGTGCATTAACAAATATCAACAGCCACCGATCACGATTATCTCGGCGGTCGTGACTGTTGTTGTTGTTGCGCCGATCGTGACGTTTGTGGTTGTTGTTCTGACCACGGTCATCGGATTTATCATCCCGGCGCGATGGGTGCTCGGGACGTGATGACCCACCCACGTCTTCCTTAATGATCTTCTCAGCGTCATCAGCATCCGCGTAGTTCTTGGTAGTAGCGAGGAGCTCGGAGACCGTAGTTGGTCGTTTCCGGAGCAGCTTGCTTCTAAGGGCATCGTGGTGGCGAAGGCCTTTGATGAAAGCCGAGACTGCTTCGTCATGAGTGATTCTTGGGATCTTGAGACGCATATCCGAGAAGCATCGGATGTAGTCGCGCAGCAGCTCACCTGCTCGGCCATGTATGCACTCGAGGTCATACTTGTTACCCGGCTGGTCACATGTGGCTATGAAATTGTCGATGAAAGCTTGCCAAAGGTCTGACCAGGTATCAAACTGGTTCTCCGAGAGGCTGAGAAGCCATTGATGACCTGCCTGATCAAGAACAACTGGAAGATAGTTAGCCATTACATGCTCATCACCTGCGACGGACTGGACGGTGATCTCGTAGAGCGTGACCCAACTTTCGGGGTTCTCCTTGTTGTCATATTTCCTGAGCTTCTCAAGCTTAAAATTTCTTGGCCAGACGACTTGTCGGAGATGAGTAAACTGTTTGAGACCTAGGGGGCTGTGTTCGGTGTCATACTAGATGCGACGCACGTTCTCATGGGCCTAGCAGTCATTAGCATGACTAGTGATGTGACTACGGACGTCGCGAGGAGGAAGACGGTGATGGAGATCGTGAGGAGGGTTCTGGTCGACCTCCTGATCTTGATTGCTGCGACAATTGCGGTTGTTATCACGACGACCTTGACCACCTTCTTGTCCGCCCTCATCACCGCGGCCACCACCGCCATCGCCGCCGCCGCCACCGCCACCACCACGTGGGGATTGGGTGCTCTTTGATCGTCACGATGTTGGCGACTTGGATGCTCTGAAGCGTAGGAACGACGGCTCCAACTAGATGCGATGGACGTGCTTGTAGCAGCTCGGGCTCGCTGGGCGAGCTCGACGGTTTGGCCCATAGCAGCGGTTACATATGCTTTGATGTCTTCACGAACTGCGTGGTTTTCTAGCGTGTCTGATAATCGGTCTAGGTTGGCCATGGCGACGGCCATGTTGGCACTTGGGGTCCTGAAAACTTGCCTATCGCCTACTCTGTCGAAGGCGTTAGCCAGATCTTAAGGTTGGGGTCCCCTGCGACGTGCTTCTTCTTCTTCTTCGGCCTCATGCTGACGGCGTTCGGCGCGGTCAGCGTTACACTGTTCGCAAAGTTGCCGTTGCTCGTTAGTTTCTCCCACGACTGTGGGCTCGTCATTGCTGATGTTGAGCACCATGTTGCCACGTCTTGGTGGGAACCTTGGGATCAAAGAGAAACCCGGAGGGTACGGTAGTAGATCCAGACCATATTCGTCGTCCTCGGTGTGAACAGATCGTGTAGATCTAGTGCTGGAGTCGCCATCCTCGGGCAGTGTATGAACCGAACCTTCATGGTACTCCCGAATACTGACCATGTTGACGGCGTTGCCTGGTGGTGGTCGAAGTATATCCAGAAAGTACAAATCTGAAACATGATCTCGCTCTGTGGGACCCATGAACAGATGAGGTGTACGGTACGCGTACTCGAAAGCAGCGTTTTCCAGGCCGTATGGGAAGGCCTGGCAGTCCTCCGTCAGGAGCCTGAGGCCTGGTGTAGGAACTGGGCGAAGGCGTACCGTACGTCCTTTAGGAGTAGCGGCGGCCACTAGATCTGTATCAAGCCGTGTTGGACGGCGAGCCCGAACTAGTCGGGTAGATCTATCGTGGTGAAGAGGTACCTGCTCGGTAGATTGATTTTGAATCGAATCTACTAAAGTTAGGTTTGAGAGAGCTTATGGCCGACCTGGTCGATAGCTTCGATTAGGTCGGTGTCATCAATCGTCCTTCCTTTGTAGCGGGGAACTGGTCGACGAGTTGTCGGCGTGGTCGGAGCTGTTGCTGGGGTGGTCGAAGCCGTAACTAGCGTGGTCAGAGCCGTTGCTGTGGTGGTCGGAGCCGTAGCCAGCGTGGTCAGAGCCATAGCCGATGAAGACGTGGTCGATGCAGATCGGATTTGCGCCTCTTCCGTGGCAGTGGCGGTGAAGCTGTTGACGCCGGTGGTCCAGGTGATCTGGCTGACGGTGAACGAGTGACCGTCCGCCATGGCCGCGGAGTCAGGGATGATGACCATCTTGCTCGCCTAGGAAGCTGTACGTACACCCCCTACCTGGTGCGTCACTGTCGATGAAACCTGGTCGGCAGTCTACCAAGGGGTATGCCCAAGGTTGTGATTTGTCGGTAGACAGGTGCACAACTACGAACTAGATGGTGACGCAAGACACAACAAGGTTTTATCCAGGTTCGGCTGCTGTGAGGGCGTAATACCTACGTCATGCGTCTGATTTGTATTGATGTGTATAATGAGATGCGTTTTGAGGGGGTCCCCTGCCTGCCTTATATAGTCCGGGGGGCAGGGTTACAGATCTGGAAACTAATCCTGCTCGGTTACAATTGCCATAGCTGACCGGATAAGTATTCCTATTCTAACCGACCAGGATCTTGTTTGATCTCCAAGTTTGCTTTCCTTCCTTGCGTGGGACACCGAGCAGATCGACTAGGCCACGCGTTGTCTTCTGATGGGCCGGGCCCACTGGTCTGGGCTAGCCCAAGTCTAGCCATAGGGGTATAGGGGTTAATACCCCCACAAACATGCTTTACTCATAGCGCACCCTGGCTTCATTTTCATAAACCTTCTTCTTATAGTACCTCGTGACCATATTCACTACAAAGGTAAGATGCATGTGGAGGGCTTTCTCCTAGAAAGAGGGTCCGTCCCAAAGAGAGTACATATTGAGACTACAAATGTGAAGAAATGAGTACATTTACTAGACCGTGTGGGACAACAAGCAAGGGACCTCAATTGTCCATGTGAGGTGATTTGCATATGTTTGGACACATGATTTATAACTAGAAGCAATGGTGGTAGCTTTTCCATTATTTGTTGAAAAAATTTAGTCAAATTTAGATATTTTTTTCAGAGAAAACTATACAGACTTAGTGGGGTCTTTGACCCTTTCTCTGCCGCTGACTCCAGCACACCTGGCAGTAATGGGCTGACAGGAATTGTCAAATTTGGGTGTGTTCACTTCGCGAAAAGTAGGTAAAAAGTTACTGTAGCATCTTTCGTTGTTATTTGGTAAAATTTGTCCAATCATGGACTAACTAGGCTCAAAAGATTCGTCCCGACATTTACAGACAAACTATGCAATTAGTTATCTTTTTTACCTATATTTAATGCTCCATGCATGCGTCGAAAGATTTAATGTGATGGGTGAAAGAGGAAATATTTTGGGTTGGGAAGTGAACAAGGCCTTTATACTAGTTCCCTTGTCTTCGCGTCGTATCTTTCCCCAGTTCGATGAAATCGAGATGTATGACCACCAAATCGAGTGGTTTGGCAAAGGAGGCTTGCAAAAGCTGGTGGTTCCCTTTTTCGTTCAGACGACATTGTTTTAGGAGGTTCGCAAAGTGAACTCCCCTCTTTCTTGATCTCAACCGGCCCCCACATTTGAAGGTCAAAGCAGCTCTGACCGCCAAGAAGTTCATTTCGCCTTTTCCAGTGAGCCCTCCACGGTGGTGCCAACAACAACGGCGAGGCATGTAAAGTATAGGTGGATGATAGAGAAAGTTCTATATACACGAGTTCCATGGCTGGATGTGGCGCGAAAGATTAACACACCTCATGGATCACGTGGCAAGGGCTAAAATTGTCGGCACAATCAAGTGGGTGTCGATACATCGACGCACGCAAGGTCACGCGCGCGTGGATTATTGGGAGCACTGTTTTGCGTGGAAGGCCGTATTTAGTTCCCGAGTCGGGGTGTACGACTCGGCGGCTGCTGCTACAATGTTTCTGTCGGAACACTGTAGCAGCTTTTTATTTTGTAGTATAAAAAATTGTTCAAAAATTGATTAATTAGACTCAAAATGTTCGTCTCGCAAAGTACAACAAAACTGTGCAATTAGTTTTTAATTTCATCTACATTTAGTACTCCATGCATTTGACGGTATTTTGATGTGATGGGAAATCTTCTTTTTGCATAGTAGAATTTGGGGAGGAACTGGGAACTAAACGAGGCCGAAGACAAAATTGCAATGGTTTCAGCTTTCAGGTTTTTAATCAATTCCATTCCCACCTTTATTTATATATAAAAATAAAAATAAAATTGTTCTGGACTGGACACCTGCTCAGCAGAGAGCAGAGCAGCACAGGATGCTCTGGTGGCCCACATCCCCGGCGGCTCTGGCGAGCGCCCTCGATCCGGGCCCTGTTCGCCACCGGCGCCGCTGAGTGGTGGCAAACCGGTAAGCCGCCCTCCCATCCCTCTTGTCCGTGCTCGAAGCGAGCAATAATTTTCTTGGGAGCATAATTTGACTCTATAGAAGTCAAATTTCTTAATTCTTACCTAAATTATATTTATGTATCATGCTTATCTTATATTATAAATGTTAGTAGTACTTTTTTAGTCAATTTTGATTTCAAATGGTACGACTTCTCAAATGATGAGAATTGCATCTTAATAACTGGAGGGAGTACTCCCTCCATCCTAAAATAAGTACACGTCTCGTATTAGGAGGAATTAACCAATATTAAGTTTAACTAGATTTATAGAATAAAATATTAACAAAGCTCACAACGGAACGTCCTGTCAGTCATCTGCGACGCGCACACAACACATGGACATGGGGTTTCACACCATGCTGGTAGCTTCCGGGTCCATTCTGCGCAAGTACGTCCTCTGGTCGATAACGACATGGACACCACACCCCATCCTATCCCATCCCGTCCCATCCCATGCATATATAAATTTTAATTCTTTTTGAAATCGAATATAAATTTTAATATTGATTATGTCGCTGCCGTTGTTTTGGTTTTCTATTTATGTAGGATCGGAGGGGTCTCTCTGTCTTGTCCCTATATCACTTTATATAACAACGATATATTCATGTTTCAAACCAGTCCTATATTATCAAATTCATTTATACAAATGAATACTAACATTCAAGATTCGTCGTAAACATATATTTTATATGCTATATCTATTTGGTCTCATAAATGTTTTGCATATTTGGTCAAGTTTAAGGCAATTTGATTTAAATAAAAATAAATTATAACATCAGGTTTTCTCATGACCGTATCGGAGGAAAGCATGCATGATCATCTCCCGATACATACGTTTCTTTATTCATTCACGAGATTTATTTATCTATTTGTTGAAAGTGGGGGAAACACTCCAGAAAAGAATAAACGAAGACACGAGTTTCACGGCTGGATGGGGCGGTGACACGATGGATCATAGAGGTTATGGGACCCAGACAACAGCCTATCACGTGCAGTCTTGCATTGTCTTGTGGCCATAAACAAGTGCCGCTGATAGACCAACACACACACGGTCACACGTAGTACGTGACAGCAAAAGGATGGGACCGCACGTTGCAAAATTGCAACAGCCCACCAGCCACCTAGGTTTCAATATATCTATCGTACGTATGGATGAATTTTTTGTTTTTCCTTTTTGGAAAAGGACAAACAACTGGCATGCGCGCACGCATTTTTGGTGTTGCTTCTTCCACGTCAGCACGGCAATGCAGAGCCAAGAGAAAGTTAGGGGTGTACGCATGGGGACGAAAATGATATGTGTCCTTTATTTCTGACCGCCACGATAAAGCACCCTTTTTCATACTAGAATTAGTAGGTGGTTAGCATAATTTGCATGGTCCCAAGCAGAGGTGAAAAAGTAGCCGACCATTTTCGACGAGTCTGCGTTGCTCCACTGCTCCTACGGTAACGGCCGATAAAACTGTACCGGTTATATGGGTTATTATGTTTTTGTTTCTCTTATACAATTTTAGGGTAAACTTACGAAACTTTAATTACCAATAACTTCTACAAATTTTAGTACAATGATATACTCCTAGGAAGTAATAGTTAATCTTGAAACATAATAATCTATCCCTAATAATAAAGAGGCAAAATTTCAAGCTCTTTTTTTCGTCCATCTATTTGTTTGGTCCGTTTACCTTTAACTACCGAACGATGGATAGTTTTTTAGACTCATATATATATATATATACATATATTATATATATATATATATATATATATATTATATATATATATAATATATATATATATATATATATATATATATGAGTCTGTGCTCGTACAGGAATCCTTTGTTCTTAATTCTTAATTCCTTCTCACGTGTTCTCATCCAATACGAATCATCCTCCACTCCGAGCTTAATATGTCCACGTCCTGCCCGAATCCAATTCAAAGACTGGGTCCACATATCTTCGTCCGATATGAAGTCCTCAGAACTTAGCGTCTGCGTCGGATTACTGAGGTTCACTTCAGATAATGATGACCCCGGTGCAAAGCACGAGCATATATCTAGTATTTTAATAAAATCGTAGACATATTGGCAAAAATATGTCCCGGAGAGGCAGAGATGAGTCATTGTCCCAGACAATGAGCCATTCAAGGTTTTAGGGCCTGTTTGATAAAGTAGCACTAAAAATTTAGCTAATAGCTAATAGTTGCTATTTTTGAGCTAGCTAATTTTAAGTAGGAGGCTATTTAGATCCATGTGCTAATAGGTGGTCGCATGATAATGAGTTGAACGTGCATATAAACTATTAGCACATATTAGCTACCCTGAACCAGCTAATAGAACTAATAGTTAGCTGTCTCCTAGCTAATAATCAGTAGGTTTATTAGTAAGTCTGTTCGATTCACTAGTATCTGCTAATTTATACTCCCTCCGTTCAAAAAATGTTAATTGTATTAGACGTACCAAAGAAGAGGTCAAACTTTATAAATTTAACCAACAATTAATCAGATGTACAAAAGTTTAGAGCATAAAACTTACATCAATAGATTTGTGTTAAAAGTGCCTCTAAGACTGTATTGATTTTTTGGATGCTAACTTTATATTATAAGAGACTGGTCTAATATGATTATCATTTTTGGACAGAAGGAGTAGTGTCAATGGATCCAAATAGACCCTTCAGACTGTAGATGGGTAAACATATTTTTTCACTTTTTTTTGGACGGCAAGCATTATCTTTTGTTCAGAAACCTACAACAATGGAAAGAAATGCATCGACCATACACGCTTTCTGTTCCTGCAAATTTAGGCTGTGTTTAGTTCCTCATGGAATGCAAAATGGCAACTACTTTGGAATGATGAAATGCAAAATACCAAAATTTTAATGGGTGTGTTTAGTTGCATCCAAAATACCAAATTTTCATGGGGTGGGCGAGCGTTTTTTGGCTTTTTTTTGGCCTCTTGAGGCAAAATTCAAAATAGAAAATGAATACCATTTTTCAAAAATTTTGCATGGTGTTTAGTTCTATTCTGTAAAATAATAAATCAAGACCTAAATTTTTTTAATGAAATAGAGAACTAAACACACCGAACTTGGCTTGTTGGCAGTGGTACAAGTACCTTCCAAGTCGTCCCCCCTTCGCATTAATAGTGTGTACTCCAGATAGTGACCTCCTCCGAATGGGATTCACGAACCTCACACTATCACATACATAACCCTCGCTAATCTAATATTAATCGCCACCATTAGTTGCGGGGTACATACAATTTGGTGCGCGCGCGTGTGGTGTGGCCGAAGCAGCGGCAGCATTTCAAGTTCAGCTCCCCCCCAGTAGCTTCCGTCACAGCTCCCCGCTACCAAATCTGTCGCAAGTTCGCACAGCACCGGCAGCACGGGATCTGCAGGACCGTCCTCGCGTGCACCGCCGCGGGGGTCGCGCACAGCCCGGCTCCGGCGAGGCTGCAACCCGTCCCCCGCCGCTGACTGCTGGTACTGGCAAGCCGCCCCGCCCATTCCTCTTCCGCGGTCCCTCTCCTGGATGGCTGGATGCTTCGTCTCCATTTGGGATGCGATTCGTCGCCTTTTTCTTTTGCCTCGCCAAGAAGTTGGGAATGATCTGCCGTCTACTGTAAAAATGCAAACTTTTTTTTTTGATACGGAGTACTAATTGGCTTCGTCAATATGCAGTCTTTGTGCGTCAATCTGGATCCCCTTCTGATGCGCGCGGGCGCTCTCTCTCTCTCTCTCTCTCTCTCTCTCTCTCTCTCTCTCTAATCTGCAGTCTCAGAGCGCCGCATTGGATTGGATAGAGTCATAGAGTCAGAGCAACGGGCGTCGGGGCGTCGCCGTCGGCGGAGAAGAAGGAGGCTGCGGTGGTTCGTGGGGATCCGACTCCGGCCACGGATTGGACTGGACCACTGGTGCGTTCTTGTCCCCTCCTCTCTTCCTCCCATCGCCTCAGCGGAATCTGCCGCAATTTCGCCATGGCGATATGCCGCCTCTGCTGCTCACTGATGCGGATATGCCGCCTCTGCTGCTCACTGATGCGGATATGCCATCAACGAGGAAGACAGGAACTAGCATCAATTTTCTTGCCAAAATTCTACTGATGGGTTAATTACCTGTGTCAATCCGTGTTGCAACAGGAACCAGCTAGAACTCTTTGCCCAACCTCTCGTCTCATCTGATGTCCAACATCGCGATGGTGCGTGCCGCTGTTTCTCCTCCGTCGTCGTGTGACAGTGACACCTACCTGCTGTTCCATGGCGAGACTCTGCTTTCCAGCGGCGTCCGCGCCTCCCTCTACACCGTCGCGCTCGCGTACTGCTTCATCGGGTTGTCCGCAATCACGGCCCGGTTCTTCAAATCCATGGAGCAGATCATGAAACATTCCCGGGAGGTGGTGGTCAGCGTCGACCCGCACACTAAGGCGCCTGTTGTGAAGCACGAGAAGGTGTGGAACTACGCCGTCGCGGACATTGCTCTGCTTGCCTTCGGTACCAGTTTTCCTCAGATCTCCCTGGCCACCATCGATGCCATCCGTAATCTGGGTCAACTGACAGCTGGAGGTACTGCATACAGTGATTAACTAATTGGCTTGTGAACTTTTGCAGCATATATAATGGCCTAGTTCGGCTGGTCCAGAGCTGGACTGGTTTGGGCTGGTCTCCCACCAGCTTTCTGCCGATTTCAGTTCAGCACTGGACCAGCCGAACAACTCCAATATGTAGTCGAGTGTAGCGTGATAGGTGACTTGGTACTTGTGATTTTGCAGGTCTGGGTCCAGGCACACTTGTCGGTTCTGCGGCGTTTGATCTGTTTCCAATCCATGCTGTCTGTGTGGTCATGCCAAGGGCGGGGTCAAAGAAAAAGATCTCCGACTTGGGTGTTTGGTTAGTTGAGCTCTTCTGGTCTTTCTGGGCATATATCTGGCTCTATGTTATCTTAGAGGTAAGTTATAATATACATCTTGGTTACAGATATAGAAGTTCTAGATATTGCCATGTCTTTGAAACACAAGCTTTTACCACCAATTTGTTTTATAAATCCTAATAAGATTATAATATTACAAAAGTAGTTACGATGAACTTAGACATCATGTTCGTTTGTTTGATTAAGTAGTATTCAGAGATATGAGATGTTATCAGCCAAAGTTCAAAGAATTTTATCATGTACATTATAATTCTGCTATGCAAGTCGGTTTGGTACCAATGAATACATTGCACTGCTGCGCAGGTGTGGACGCCTAAAGTGATCACCCTCTGGGAGGCATTGCTGACAGTCTTGCAGTATGGGCTGCTTCTGCTTCATGCATATGCGCAGGATAAACGGTGGCCATTTGTATCGATCCCATTGTACGATCCTAATGCCTGAATACCTTTCTTTTGCAAACTTATCTCATGGTCATGTGCTCATGTACAGTTTAAGACATATGTAGCTTATGTTTTTTTTTTCAATCTGCTACAATCAGTATGAGAGGTGAGAGGCCTGAAGATTGGGTTCCACCAGAAGATGTTCCTGTTGATTACCACAACTGTGATGACATTAATGAGACACTCCCTATAAGCGCTGACCGGAATGATGGCATTGTAGATGTATTCTCTGCACATTCCTACCACAATGCAGGTATGTGCTTTCCAGTTTCTCGAATATCTTTCCTTAATGATAGATTTATACTGCATCACTGAATGCAATCAAGTGCAGTGGATTGATTAATTACTTATTTTCACGTTATGTCAAGTTAATCATTGAAGAAGGTGGCGGTGGCGGTGGTGATTGGGGGAGGGCGGGGTTGGGGGGGGTGTGGTTCCTAAATTTGAGTTACCTATATATTTGTTGTATTTGTTTTTCGAAGTAATTATTTCTATGTTTTGGGGGGGGTGTGGTTCCTAAATTTGAGTTACCTATATATTTGTTGTATTTGTTTTTCGAAGTAATTATTTCTATGTTTTGGACACCTTTACTGTAGAGTACAGTCGAGTTCCAGAAAAGGATATGGAAGGATCATCAACAATGGATCAAGTTGTAAAGAACACACAAGAAGATATGTCCTGGCTTTCTATTTGGTGGCAACAATTTGTTGATGCTTCAATGGTAATTTGATTCATTGTTGGTCTCTTTATGTGTATTGAATAGTTAGTCATCTATTTTTGCATTTGGCTAGGAGCCTAGGACAATATTAGAAGTTTAGAAAATTCATTTCTTTTACGGGACAGATGTGGCTAAACTTTTTAATATGCTGGACACCATAACTACGTGGTACATGGATTGGGAAATATGTTCTAGGCTTCTATTTTACATACAAATGAGGAACTTATTTCTAGGTGCTGCTGAGACAAATTTGTTTTACCAAACACAGTTATGTTGAAGTAGATTCATCCACCCCCTTTTCCCATCTAGCAAGGAGAAAATTCTGTAACATTCACATTAGTCATTTTGTCAGTCTTAAAACTGAGCCAATGTTAAGAACTTTCTTTTTTTGGCGTAGTAATTGATTTTATCAATATATGCAGTTGGAGAGCCCGGAGTTGAGGAAGATGGATTCCGTCTTCCTGAGGTCCACCACAATATTTTGGAACTTGATCATCGCGCCTTGGAAATTTTTGTTTGCTTTTGTGCCCCCATACCACATTGCACATGGCTGGATTGCTTTTATATGCTCACTGATCTTCATAAGTGGTATTGCTTATGGTGTTACTAAGCTTACAGATCAGATAAGCTGCGTCACAGGTTAGAACATACTCAAGCACAGGTTTAATGTTCAATCTGCTCACCAAGATGTTACCTGCATGTATGATGATGATGACATAAAAATCGTCTGTTTTGAGCAGGAGTAAGTCCATATGTCATTGCATTCACAGCACTGGCCGCTGGAACCTCATGGCCAGATCTAGTTGCCAGCAAGATAGCTGCTGAGCGTCAAGTCACCGCAGACTCTGCAATAGCCAACATCACCTGCAGGTTCGTTTCTGCCATTTCCTTTTTCACTGTTTCCATTTCGTCAATCTGGAGATGAATAAACTGACAAAACTCCCTTGTTGCAGTAACTCAGTGAACATATATGTTGGCATTGGTGTTCCGTGGTTGATTGACACAGTGTACAACTTCTTCGTTTACCAGGAACCATTGTACATAGATAATGCTGCAGGTCTCAGCTTCTCCCTTCTAGTCTTCTTTGCGACATCATTTGGATGTATAACGGTTTTGGTTCTGCGTCGCATTATACTTGGTGCTGAGCTTGGCGGCCCTAGGCTATGGGCTTGGGTTACATCAGTCTACTTCATGATCCTTTGGGTTGTTTTTGTTGTATTTTCCTCTTTAAGAGTTTCATGAGTAATATAGACCGGAAATTTTCCGTTTTTTAGTTTTGTTATTACTATTGGTTTTCATATCCACAAAGAAAATGCATATTGCGGCAAAAATTAGGGTCCTTGAATTAGGGATTATAGATACAAGTGCTTGTTCTATATCATAGTTATTGAAGTCAACAATATATTGTACAGTATAGTGGAAGTTGTTCTCCCAGAAAGAAGGAAAAACAGCTGCATCGATTTTAAATATTGATTCAAACTCATTTTACATGTATAATCAATCATACAACCACCTTGTTCGCTGGATGGTTTCTGCTTGGCTGATTCTGGCTGATGCTGATTTATTGTGAGAGAAAAACACTACTGAATGACTGGTTGATAAGCGCCGATAAGCACAAGCGAACAGGGTGAACATGTAAATATCGAGGCTTATGTGTAAGTTGTCTTGGCATTTTACTAGTACTATATTTTTATGGATTATCAACAACACATTCGACATAGGCCGCCTCTCACATTCATATGTTTTGCTAGTGACTGTATAATAAGGATATAGAATCCTTAATTCTTGCATTTGATAAAAATTTAAGAAAAAATTGAGTACAGGTTTTCATACTTGAAGTTTTAACTCTTTAATTCAAGGATCCTTTCAGTACGGCTTCTTTTAAAGCTTCTTAAACTATGAACAAGAGTACCGCTTCTCGGTGAAGAAAACTGAAAGCTATTACAAGCTGAAAGTCTACAGTTGTATTTACTTCCATGATACAACCATAGGAAATCATGTAACTTTCAGGTAATATGAGCATGCAGAGATACAAACGTAAGAAACAGAACTGTTGTAAATTCGGTGTTCAATTGTACGGGGTAAGATACAAACCGAACTTTTTGTAACTGGGTTACTCATCTGTGCAGACAAAGATACAGATAGTCGCACACTCATTGTATTCAATGTGCAGAATATGGTGAGCGCCAACAATTTCTGCGAAACTCTAATATACCTCACTACTACAAAAAAAAAACAATTTTAGAGGGAACCTTTTATTTATAATAGTGATGAAAAATGTCCATGTCTCTAAAGATAGGGAATTTTAGAGACAGTTGACCCATTTACAAAGACACACCGTCTCCGTAAATTGATTAGGGTAGTGCTAGCGCCTGCGTCCAGATGGTCGTGCCTGCACTCCATCTCTCCCCGCGCAACTGCTTCCCGCGCCACCCAGCAGCCCGACTGCACGTGGGGAGTCCCCACTCGCGTCCCTTTCGCTTCTCACGCGCATGCACACGGCCAACAGCTGTAGCAGGTGACTACAGCAGGTGGCTATGCCAAGATCCAGAGGAGGGGGAGGGGCGGCGAATGCCCAGCCACGCTGGGAGGAGGGGAGGAGAGATGAAGGTGAGGCAGTAGAAAAGTGAGGACAGAGATGCAACACCCGATCTACTTTTAAAACATCTGGATGCAACATTTACAACATACGTCTGAAAGCAGATGAAATATGCATCTGAAACACTAGCTGCAACACCAGATCTACTTTTGAAACATCCAGATTAACACTTGCAACATACGTACAAAACAACTGAAACACTCGAAACATATATATAAAACACTTGCAAAAAAAATACAGCTGAAAATACTTCATATGTGTGAAAACATACGCATCTTCCAGATGAAACAATAGCAAACATACGTCTAGAAAACGAGAGATGAAACTTTTTGGAACATACTCTCTTCATCCCAAATTATAAGGCATTCCAAGAATCTTAGAGAGTTAAAGAATCTCAAGTTTGACCAAATTTATATGATAAGATAATAATATTTATGACACCAATTAAGTATCATTAGATTCTTCATTAATTATATTTTCATAGTATACCTATTTTATGTTATAAATTTTTGTAATTTTCTCTATAATTTTGGTCAAACTTAAGATGTTTTAACTCTCCAAGATTCTTGGAATGCCTTATAATTTGGAATGAAGGGAGTACACTTGAAACATATGTGTATAGCCACTACAACATGTGCAGCATTCCGATCTACTTTTGCAACATCAAGATAAAACACTTGCAACATCCAGATGAAACATCTGAAACACTTGAAACATACTCTTGCAACATGGGCTTTGTTTGGATGAATAGAAGCACGCCAGCATGGAGGTCGACGACGGCGCATGGACCTTGCTGTGCGGCAGTGGCTTGGGCAATGCTGGAGCATCTGTCGTGGAGGCTCGTCGGCTTGGTGGAGGCGGCCGTGGCGAGGAGGCGGCACGGTGGAGGCAGGCGAGGCAGACTGGACCCGGTGGGGAATGCGGTGCTGAGGTGGCAGCGTGGGGGAGGTCGTAGGGGATGGGCACAGCGCTGCGGGGGACCGGTGGCGGCGAGGCAGAGTGGGGTGGGCAGATGGGCACGACGATGCAGGTAGGAAACGACGCAGCGAGCATCGGGGCGCGCGGATGGGAGGAGAGGATAGGGTCGCTGGACGAGCGACGTGTGTGGGAGTGAGTGGAGGGAAACGTCCGTCCATCCGGACGTTTTACTTGTATCATTATCGAATTGATTAATATAGGTGTGCCTTTGAAAAATAGTCTTTTTTACATAGGCGAATGCCTTAAGAGGTCTACCTCTATAAATTAGGTCAAGGCCCATCTGACACATGTAACCCTAATCCTAACTTCTCTATCATGCTCACCCTTAGCCACACTTCTCTCTCAGGATCCCAAGCCTATGGAGCGGAGGGCCCTGGGCCCACCTGGTAGCCCGTCTGGGCGAGGGGAGAGGCCTTATGTGCCATGGAAGCTGGGGAAAGGCTCACCTAGGAAGGCGCCGCTGCGATAGACAGCACCTGGCGGTCAGCACTAGGCTACAACAGAGGCATTAGGGAGTGGAAGCGGTTTTGTCGGGCCCCAGCTACAAAACAAACGAAGACCCGATGGCACCAACGCGAAGAAGACCAAAGCCCAAGGCAAGAAACGCTAGACAAACCACCCGATTTGTACTCCTATTGCCTTCCTAGTATACAAGAGAAGGCATGGGCTCTTGTAGAAGGGGTCAAATCCATAGATACCCCAAGATAGAATGGAGTGAAGGATTGGGAGATCGAATAATGAGTCGATCTGCCAAGCCCAAGCAAACCTCAACTAGCAAAGCGGTTCCCCCTACACTTCTCTCGATTCCTCCATTACAAGAACTCTCGATTGAGTATTACTAACATGAAGAACACCAAACTACTGGACGTAGGGTTCAGAGGCCCGAACTAAGATAAATCGCTTGTGTCCCTGAGTGTTTAAGCCACTAGAGGCACACACATTAACCCCACGTTGAACAACACAATGGTTGCCATGGTGAAAGGTCCTTGTTCGGTTTTAGTAATTGAGTGACAACTTTATGTGGACTAATTGTGTTTAATGTGAGATACACAGGAGATTAGTCCATATATGATTGTGTCATGAAGGAGCTTATTGCATTTGAGACATGACATGGAGTCATATGACCAAGGTGGAGAAGATCGAGATGAGGCTTGGCTCGATGGACTGGTTGCAAGTGTGAAGGGCAAGTCGGAGGCTTTGAAGCAAGGGACTGCGTGTGATGGTGAAGCTTGGGCAAGACTTGGCGCCGATGGACCGAGGCAACTATGAAGAGCAAGTGAGGTCAAGATCGATGAACCAATACGGTCACGTGATGATATGAAGTGGATCGTATCATTTGGTGATTGGTTGGTGCATGTGTTGCATCAATGTCGGATGAGTAGGAATGGAATGTGCAAGACAAAGGTATAACTATAGGGCATTTCCATTTCACCGGTCATAGGTGTGTAGAGAACTTGATGACTGGGTTTAGGATAGATGGCCGTACTATCAAGAGGGGCAAACTTGTTTGTATATCGGTCATCTAGTGCCACTTGAGCGATCTAACTTTGCATACGTGTTAGGATCAAGTGGTGAGGCAAGTTGAGTGCCTAACTCCTCGAAGAAAATGATTGTGAAAATGCTAACACACGTGCACAAGGTGGTGATCACTTGTTGGTGTTGGCACATTTGCGAAGGCGATGGAGTTTGAGCGGTTGAGAGGGGTTTGGGATCCTCTCTCCGTCCCGTCGACGCCGAAGGTTGGAAGAAGTGGCGAAGTCGTGGAACAAGTTTACGCTAAGAAACACGTGACAGACGCGCACGACGCACGCGACAGACGCGGCTGTGCAGCGTATGTCGCCTAACCCTAGCGCACCGCGAGACTATGGAGTGGTGCGATAGACACGCGGGCGTTCATGCGACAGACGCTGACGTCAGCGTCTGTTGGCCTCACGCTGAGAAGGTGAGCGGCTTTGCGCTGCAATAGACGCAGGACAGCGTCTATCGGCCTCTCGTCAGACGTGTCTGTCGGCCTAGAGCGCGGTTTGGAGCTCTCTGTACCGCGTCTGTCGCAGCAATAGACGCTGGTGGCTTCAGCGTGGGACGCATCTGTCACTGGGGAGTCGACCGTTGGAACGTTGAGCGGGCTGGACACGTGGCGTCGCATGGAGCGACGGACGCTGGGGCAGCGTCTGTCGGGTAGGCGACAGACGCATCTGTCGCCCCCGAAATCCGCCCAGTGAGGTTTCCAACGGTTCTATTCGTTTGTGGGCTTATAAATAGAAGTGGTGGCCGGCCTTGGATAGAGAACTTAGATAGAGGGGTGTAGTCTTGACTAGACCGATAAGTTTAATTCCGCATTTGTTTCGGTTAGCCAACACGTTTAAGTTTTAGAAAGGACTATTCTCCCCTCCTCTAGTCCGTCATCTCGACCCTTCACATGGTTAAGAACCCACGACAACCTCCATCAGGGCTGAAGCAATCCACCGTGGGCCGGGCACATGCAACAACGATCAATGGCATGAAGAGATGCTGTCTTCAGTGACCTAGACCATCGTTAGCGCCACCGTTGTTCCTCCGCTTGGTTAGGCACGGCGTAGAAACAAGGCGCTTGCAAAAACAGATCAAAGAGTTAGCGCTGCATGTGTGGATGGCCGCGCAATAGACCATGCCCAAACAGAATATGTTGGAAAATGAATTAAGAAAATATTGTATTAATTCTTAAGATTCTTTTTAGATTCGTGCAAACTTGTGTGGGAGCTCCACCAAAGCAAAACTCCTATGAAACGTTCACTTAGCATTGCTGTTTTCCTTTCTTGGTTTTGGTGTCAAGAGATTATGTTTGTTATTAATTGACAAAATGTATCTGCCCAAGACAGTGGCTAGAAGCATGTGCTCAAGTACGTGGAGATTAGCATATACTTAATGCTTTGTTGAGAACCAGGACTAACTTGCTGACTTTATATTTCTCGTGTAACAATGAATTGTAGCTTACAGTGGAAACTAGTCAGGGAAACGCTTGGTGCATGTTGTACTACACCAGCTAGAGGTATCTACTTTGTTGCTTCTAGTAACAAGCCGGTTGTACTTCAAAGTGGAAACAAGCTATCATCCTCTTTTCTTGCTAGAGATTCTCTCTCGGATTGATGGACTTTAGTGTGACCTTTGAGACTTATATTGGAGATCCCTTGCATGGAGTTCTTGGCATTTGAAGTGTCCGAGTTCCATCCCTTGGTAAGACCGGGCGTACTAGCTGGCCTGCCGAGCCTAGCTAGGGCATGCACACCCTAGGTGCGCCTTGTGGATAGTCTCTCCCAGAGTTCCGGCAGGCATTTCTATGTTTTTGTAGTGGGAATCTGCTAAAACCCACCAGGCTTTGGTAACTGGTAGTCGGGTTTTCCTGTCTTCACAGTGAATTAATCTTCAAGCAATCTGAGCGATGCTTGGTCGATTTGAGTGTGCTAGCACTTTTTGTGTGGGACCAGATTTGCGTGGATAATAAGTAGTGATACATTCTTCTGCTTTTTTTAGAAAGGTACAAATTGAGCACTTGTTTTCAAATGGATACTCCTAGTGTGAGCTAGGGGATATTGGTTGTGGTATCCTAGACTTGCAGCACAATAGGTGTATATGGGAGTAATGATAGCTTCTTATTCATTTTTTGTAGGGTCTTAATATTGAGCACTTGTTTTCAACTAGAAATGGCAATATGCCTTTATCCTACTCCGAGCAAAAGTTGGGAGATTATTGTCATATTTGAAAACAAAGCTATCTAGAAATGACTTGTCGGCACAACTCCTAGATTTGGGGACTTATTCTCTAATTTTGTCATCTACAACAGTTTTCCCCAATAGATATTTTGAAGGAGTCATGATGGCTTGCTTTGCCAGATCATGAGTTGCAACATCAACAAAGCTGAAGTAGGTATCTTCAAAGTTGTTTCAAATGCTTTTCTGTTTTCAACTTTTTCCTATATTAAAAAGAACAAACATAGGAGTTAGAACAAACTCATATATAGAAGCATCAAATCAAGGAAGAACCTAAGGACAACTATATCTAGAATGCACCTTCTTTTTAGCAGGAGTATTCATGATCATTTTGGACAACTATCTAGAATGCAACTTCTTTTTAGCAGGAGTATTCATGATCATTTTTTGAGCTACTTGTTATTGCACTCAGTGTAGTTTGTTCATCTCCAATGTCTCATGGAATTTTCATAGTGTTCATATTGGGCAAGCAGTCTTTACATATACGAGGTGCAGACGAAGGGGTATTTAAGCATTCCCATGAGTGAAGCACATAAAATACATTTCATTCAGGGCTTGCAAGAATGCATGGGACACATGATAAGCTATCATCCAAAATAACTGATGATTTGTTATCGACTCTTTGCTGCAAGGTTAAAGGTTTCCTTCATGTTGTTCAATGACATTCTCATGAATAATGTCACAACATTGGGATGCATAGATCCTTTCCCTTGGCATTGCTTTTTCACCATGTATCTGTTACGGGAAATTGATGAAAAACTTTACAAAATGTTCGTTTGCACTGAAGTTTTCCCTTGCTGGTTTTGACATCAAAAGAGCTTATATTCGTTATCAATTGACAAAATGTAGCCAACAGAGTGGCTAGAAGAAGCATGAATTCAAACATAAGCAGATAAGCATATACTTAATGCTATGTTGAGAACAAAGAGGATTTGGCTCGCTGGATTGATTTAGTCTCTCGTGTAAAAAATAAATTGTAGTTCCTTAGTGGGAACTAGTTAGAAAACGCTTGGTACTAAGTTACAGTACTTTGAACATGGAGAGGCACTACCGGATCGGTCGCCTAGCCGCCGTCGGCAAAGGAAAGATTGCCATCGGCGAAGGCTTTGCCGATGGCAATCTGACGTGGCCATCGACAAAGCCCCGTCGGCAAAGATTCCATCGGCAAAGGGGTCTTTGCCGACGGCCACATGTCAGGCCATCGGCAAAGCTTTGCCGACGGCCACGTTAGCCGTCGGCAAAGGCGCCACGTCAGCCCACGCACCGTCACGCTGACGGCTGCCTTTGCTAACGGCTGACGTGGCCCGGCCGTCGGCAAAGATTTGGTCAAGGCCCGACCGTCGGCAAAGCTGGCTTTGCTGACAAAACAACCTAGCTTTGTCGATGGCTGGCCATCGGCAAAGTTGGGAATTTTTTTTTGTTTTTTTCTGTTTTCTTGCATTTGCACCACATTTCATCGCATATATAGCATGTAACCCACATTTCAACTCATATATGAGCAACAATATACCATTTGAACCACATTTCAGCATCAAATTCATATAACATGTCCGAATTCATACATACATGTCCAAATTCACCGATACATGTCCAAACCACATATAACATGTCCGAAATCATCCATATATGTCCAAAGTCATCGATACATATCCAACATCGGCAAAACATGTCCGACGTGCCACAACAAGGTCCAAAAGCGAGAAGTGAAGGTACCTAGCTCGAGGCGTCGTCCCTCGGGGTCCCAGAGCCCCCACCTTGCTCCCACGATGACCAACTCAGATGCGGCTGCTGCGGCCAGTGGAAGCTTGCAGGCCCGGAGTGCGCCTGCGACGGTGGAGGAGGCCAGACGTACTGCTGCGTGGGGAAGCTCTAGTAAGGTGGCCAGCCGTGCTGTGGAGAAGGACCCAGTGGAGGGTTGGCACCCGGAGTCGGGTTCGAACCCGCTGATGGTGCCTGCACAAAGACCAAGTGATGTAATTAGTACCTGTAGGATGGCTGCACAAGCTAAAGCAACAGTGAATATACTCACCGGACCAGGTGCAGGAACAGGCAGTGGGACTGGTGGTGGAGCGAAGAGCGAGGGAGGAGGCTCCTATGTTCCCGGGATCTGGGACCGGAAGTAGCCGGTCAGGTCCGCCAACTGACGCTGGTAGTGCAGCGCAACTGCTGCCAACTGCTGCTGATGGTTCGCCTCCTGCGCTAGACGCAGCGCCTCCTGCTCCCAACGTAGCTCCTCGTGCGTCACGTCCGAGGCCGCCTGGCTAGCCTATAGCTGTTCAACCGTGGCCTGCAATATTACACCCGCATGGTTGATGGTATGTGAAGCCAATGTACATCATGTGTTTAACGAGTGAACGACGAATGAAACTCCACTTACCTGAAGTGCCGTCATCATCTGCGCGTTGCTCGGCTGCCAAGGCGCTATGGGGATCTGCGGTCCGCCCCTTCACCGGTCTTCTCTATGGATCTCGCTCAGTGTCTGAACAGAGGACGCGTCGATGTCGCTGTTGGCCATAAAGTACCGGTCGTGCTGCTTCTCTCCTCCCAACCTCATCATGAGGTCAGTGTCTAGGGGCTCGGTGGTGGGGTCGTACTCAGGCCCATGGCGCTCGAGAGCTGTAGCGGCGTACTGGGTGAGCAAACTGCGCTTCGTGAACATCTGCTAGCAAGTCTACCATCCCGGCATCTGCATCCATCTCCTCGAGGCCTGATCTCACCACCTCCTCCCTAATACGATGGCGTTCACCATGGTAGACCCAGCGGGTATAGTTTGGAACATATCTGTTCGCCCAAATATCTTTGTACATCGCCTTGTGCTCTTTCTTTTTCTCGTTCTTACACTTGCTGCAGGGACACCACATCCGAATCACCCCTTTAGCAGCTAGGCCAAATGCTTGCTCTAGGAAGTAATTGGTCCCCCTAACCCATTCCTCGGTCTTGCTTTCGAAGCCAGTGTACATCCACTCATGGTCAGCCATCCTCTGTCATGCGCCAATGTAAGCGAGTAATAGAACCAACATCTGCATCTACAAGGCGTTCCTACCATCTAATAGGTGAAGGATAGCTCCTAATCCCACCCGAGGATGCGTAGATGAGGTTAGATTCTATGCTCCGCTCCCGTCCGAGACCGAATTTCGGTAGCACCTCCCCGCTGTTCTCCTGATACACGTCCCGATAGGGAGACTGTGTATCCGGGGAACAATGGGAAGGTGCTGCCGAAACTCCGACTCGGATGGGGGCGGAACATGGAAGCTAACCCATCTACGCATCCTCGGGCTGTCCAAAAAATGTGGACAATCCAAAAGAGATACCATCGTAGATATGCACTGATCTGCATACCAACGACCGCATATCCCTTTCAGATGGGAGACGCCTAACTCGGTTTTGCAATCTACTTACAACAACTATAAGGAAGAGAGGTGATTTATACCTAGGGTGATGGTGCAGAGGCGGGTAGGTGCACGAAGACAATTAGGGTCGCCAAGGTGATCGAGGTCCCCTGCGACACGTCCTGCTCTGCAAAGCAACAAAGACATCACTATTAGTTGAAAATTTCGGCAGAACCTCCCCTGTACGGGGAGGTTTCCAAAACCTGCAAGAAAAGTCGGCTCGAAGGTCGACGTCCACATTTGGGGCACGAAGGCCGTCAACGACACATACGACACGAAGGCCGACATCCAAATTTGCGACACGAATGCCATCAACGACACATACGGCACGAAGACCGACACCATGAGCCTTTACCTTCTTCTCCGGCGTGGACGAACGACGATGATGGGCGGGGGCGAACGGCGCGAACGACGTGGACGGTGGTCGGACCAAAGTCGGTCTCTTCCTCCTTTCCTTCCTCTTCTCCTCCCTTCTTCTTTTTCTTTCTCCTCCTCCTTCTTCTTCCTTTTCCTCCCCTTCTTCTTCTTCCTCCTACCACCCCACCTCCCTACTATCCGACCGGCTGGGGCAGCGTGGCCCGCTGCCTTGGCTTGGCCAGCGTGACCCGGCTCCAAGGACGGGGAGGCAGGGGCCGAGCGGCCGGTGTGGAGGCACCGGCGGCGGGGGCGGGCGGTGCTGAGCCACCGGCGGCCGGGCGTCTTGTGGAGGGGCGCCGAGTTGGGCGGGCGCCGGTGCTCGTCGGATCCGCATAGCGGTGAGGCGCGCAGGGGGCAGGCGGCGCTTGGGGAGGTGGCGAGGCGCGCAGGGGGCGGGTTTGCGCTTGGGGAGGCGACGGCGCGAGCACGAGCGGCGCTTGGGTGCGGCGGCGGCAGTTGCGCGGGCGCGGGAGCGGCGCGGCTAGGGCGGCGGGCAGTCCTGGCGGCGGCGGCGGCGGATAGCCGGGCACCTGGGGGCACGCGGGGTTGGGGATGGATAGGGTTGGGGGTGGGGGAAATGGGCTGGACCGGCCGTCGGCAAAGAAAATTTTCATTTTTTTTAGAAACGCCTTTGCCGACGGCCACCTGAGCCGGCCGTCGGCAAAGAAATCTTTTTTTTTGTTTTTTTCTTCCCATTTTTTTTCTAATAACCACCCTCCTAGTGCCTGTTGCGGCAGCCTCGACATAGGGCTTGCTGGAGCTACCTCCAGGGGCGAGCCTCTCCTTTGGCGCCGCCAGAACCCCCGTGCGTGAGGACGAGGGTCTTTATATATAAGGATGGATCCGGATGTCCAGAAATCCGTAACATCCAATATCCGTATTTGACTATTTATAAAATATGGCCCTACACCATATTCGTATTCGATTCAAATATGGATGTTAAATGGATATATCCATATTCGTTTTTGAAGATTATTCCCTATCCGATTCCACGTCCATATCAGACAAAAATATGAAATATTCGAGAGTATCCGTATCCTATTTTGAAACCATCTAAATCTTACAATTATGACTAATTAACTATGTAAATGACAATAAATTTAATAACATATGATATGTATTATTATTGAAAAGTTATCTCAGGCTAATATAATTTTAATATTATTAATAATATATAAATCTAAAGTTAATGCTTTGTGATGTTGACCTGATTAGTAGATTGATGTCGCACAACCGGTCTGTGGGTGACTGACCAGAATTAGTTGCATTTGAAGGTGTGCAGATATGTTGGTAATTGTTGTTATTGCTATTTTTTGGTTAAAAATCTTGTTAGTAGAATGAGATAATATGCCAAAAGAATTCAAATCTGCTTTGTGGTGTTAACAAACTGCTTGTGTGCTGCTCATATTGATAGTTTCAGTGAGCTTGGATCACACAGGTTCTGCGATTTAGTCCCTGGCAATGTAAGAGATAATGTCATTGCCAGTCATATCTCCACTGCGACTTACTGATTTGCATCTTGTTAATTTCGAATCTCAAATATGGCTCATGTGCTCTGCCTTTTGTATGTCCAGCAAGTTTCTAATGAAAAAATACTGTAGCATTTATCTGCTTATTGTGTCAACTGCCATTTGTTTTTGCCATTCTGATGCTACTAACTTTTTTTTATATAAAGATTCTTAAACTAATTCTTTATAACTATGAATGTCTGAATAATTTTCCCATTAAGTGATCATGATCAATCACTGCCTGCATCTTTTCCTTTTGAGGTACACCATTTTCATTCAGTAGCACTTCCAAGCGTTTCTTCCCAATCATCTCGGTGCCTTTGCTTAAGATCAGTCCTTGGCTCTCTATGAACCCGAAAGCTCATAATTTCCTGACAGACTTTAGATACTTTTGTGACCTTTCAGTTGATACCAGAGAGGCTCCATTCAGTTGGGTTGGTGAGCGTCTGTCTGGTTGTTCATGCCTTCTCATCACAGCAACTTCTTTCCATGCTGTCTACCAACACATTCTGGTACAGTCAAGTGTCCATCGTTTCTGAAGGCCATAGCAACAACTGCTACTACTACTACATTTGGTGCAGGATAAAGCTCTGCACCCCTCTGTTTTATATAAAGTAAAAATTTGGGATCATGTACATGGTCCAGATGTGACTTGAGATACTCCAAAGTGACGGCCTCCAGAACCAAAGACATCTTCTGTGATGGCAAGCACATGGCACCGACACATATTGACAAAGCCTTTTTTTTAATCAGAGAGTTGATTCTTCCCACAATTTCCCTGTTCTGTAGATTCCGGGCCTTATTGGAGCAAGTGGGAGGCTGAAAGGACATGCAGCTTGAAAACTGTAAGCCAGAGAACAGAGATGCATAACAGAAATTTTGACAATGCTGTCATTGGATGCCTGTTTGGCTGTTTGACAGAGACACAAGGGCCGACACCCACCCCATCTGTAGCTTCAAAACTACAAGCCAGAGAACACTGCAGCTGCCTCGTTACCTGAGTGCGCAAATACCAGAGAACACTGGCGGCGGTGGCGTGGGAGGCGAGCTTTGGCGGCACCCCTCGAGTTGACCCTACTGAAGTACCAGCAAAAGAGCAGGACGTTTTGTCTGCTAATGGTTCACATACTGCAATGAAGGATCAGTATAATCAGGATGACTTTGCTGAAACATACTCAGATGCTAGATTCTTCATTATTAAATCATGCAGTGAAGATGATGTTCACAAGAGTGTTAAGTACAATGTGTGGGCTAGCATTCCCAATGGTAATAAGAAACTTGATACTACCTATCAAGAGGCTAAAGAAAAATCAAGCGAAACTCCTGTTTTCCTTCTTTTCTAGGTAAGTTTTTTGTTTGTTCATTATGATTATTATTGATGCGCATCAATTTGAAATCATTCACCATGCTTATGCTGGTAATATATTCTTTTTTTTTCAGGTGAATGCAAGTGGCCAGTTTGTCGGCCTTGCTGAGATGGTGGGTCGTGTTGATTTTGACAAAACAGTAGAGCATTGGCAACAGGACAAGTGGACTGGTTGTTTCCCTGTCAAGTGGCTGAGATCCCATTAAGCTTGTTTCTTGTCCCTGTTTCCTATAGTTCATAGGAGCTAGAGGATTAGCTAGTTGTTTGTGTTTGGTGATAGGTATGGTCTGTGTTCTGGCGAGTCAGGTATTTAGGAATAGAAGGATGATTAACTGGGTTTTCCAATGATGGATCATGGGTTTGAGGGTGTATTTTCATTTATTTGCCTTTTTTTTCCTCTAAATTCTAGTTCCTCTCTGGATTCTGGACAAGTGTAGTGCTTATTTAATTTGGCTAGTTTAAGAACCTGAAATGAACATGGGAATTCAATCAAGCATTTACAAACTTTCTTTCCTCATTACATTATGTGTTTATATGTGAACTGGAACCGTGAATGTCTTGCTTTCAAACTTTCTGCAGCCGTCTACTTTCTGTTGTGATCCAGTACTATGTTGAGAAGATCTGTATTTATGTGACCTGCTTGTAAATTTTCTTAGAGCATCTCCAACAGTACCCCCTAGTTGACCCTCTACTACAGATTTAGGTAGCGGAGGCTAAAAAATCAACTCCAACAGGCCTCTTACTAGACCCCCCATATTTGTTGGCCTCCTACTTTTCCCCCTCCACCCTCTACTTCTGTTGGCCCCCTACTCTCCACCGTGCAAAATCTGGATGGGAGAGATGACAAAAGAGCCCCACGCGTCATTGACTACTAAAACGAATTTGAGTAGTATGGTTTAGGTAGTATTGCTGGAGTTGGAAGTAAAATATGAGTAGTCTCAAAATAGGTGGCTTCCTAAATAGAGAAGTAGGGGGTGCGTTTTAGGTAGTATTGCTGGAGATGCTCTTATATGGGGTGCACTTTTCCAAATGCTTCGCAAATTTCAATGTGAATGTGCACCTACGAATAAATGCATCGCGTACTTTGTTACAGCAATCCATCCTTGATACTATTTTCATGTACAGAACTAGTGTCAGCTCATGGTTTTGACATAACAACAGCAAGCGTTCACAACATCACGACCACGTTCCTGTAATGACATCCTCCAGAGGGCAACCATATCTATCTCCCTTGTGTAATTTAGCAACTCAAACTCAGTAAGATATAGTCCATACATAAATTAAGAGAGAAAATTCTGTGATCTTAAAGTAACAAAGTGTGACCTCAATCACAGTACCAGCTCAAGGCCGTGATCAACCAAGTAGCCGGATCCACGTTTCTCCATCCATCAGTTAAAAATAACATGCTGCTCCTCTCCGGTTGCAGTGTGCTCTGGTTCAGGAAGCTCTCGCTCGCCTTCAGGTCTGCCTCAAGGGTTGCCTCCAGCTCCAGGTCGCTGTCCCTTCTCTCCAGATTATCTGCATTAATAAAAAGTTCAGCTTCTTGTCAGACATTGATTGCAGCTTAATGATGAATCATCAATGGATTTATATCCAGCTCCAGCTTAATGACGAATCATCCTCGGCAACTATAAGTACAAAAATGACAAGTGATTTATATAGGTGAAAGTCCAATCACTACTGCTGCTGATCACTATCCAATCAGCTACTGTCAGTGCAGGGCGTGTTGGGACAACTTCAATTGTTAGCACATCAGACTACAGGTGGCAGTGGTAACTAGATATATAGGTAAGATAGAAGCTGGATATAGCTTTAACAAACTCAGAGATTAACTAGATAGATAGGTAACTAGATAACTTAGAGAGAAGCACTTAGCCTTAACTCTCAATCCCCACCTTTAGCTCAGTATTTTCAGCAACCAAATTCGAAATACAACTTTGGAAGTCCTCCAAATCATCCTCAGAAAGTTCTGGTTTGAGCACACAAGGGAAGGTTTGACTTTAAATTCCAAGATAATAAGTTGAAATCTCAAAATGCAACATGGAGATACAGTGAACAACTCAATATACAGGGTGCCAACATATACTTTATCTTTTCAACAGACACTGTAAACGACATGGAAAATGCTGTAAGATCTGAAAGTACCACTATGCTATGCTATGCTCTACCCTATCCTATGCTCTATCTTATGCTGTGCTGCTCTATTTAAGCACTGATCAGTGTCACAATGAACACCAAATCTTCCAATTATATATCAAGTGATTTCATAGATGCTGTCTCCCTATGGTTTCGTCCTTGTCACTGAGAAGAATCAAGGCACCTCTTTCATCCAAGAACCTGCAATGGTTTCATCAGACAATAAGCCTTCACTGGCAAACTCGAGTACTCTCGAAAACTAAAACATAGCTGATTATTCATTGGTTTCACCATCAAATAATTATACTGTTACGGAATCATCTTATTTAGCTGACAAAGCGCAGACTTTATTTCTAAAAGAATTCCCAGTGTAAGCAAAAGGATCATTATGACCATACTTTTACCAGTTCAGGTGTAGAGGCAAATACCAGCTGAAAGCCAAGAGAATATATGACAATTGACAAACCTTCTAATTACATTTAATTGAAAATCTTTACACACTTAGGTCTCCAAGAGTAGTACATGACAGTAGATATTCTATATAAGCCATAAAGCCACAATCTGCTCCTATAAACAATAGATGGCAGTGTTGGGCAGTTTCTAGAGTTCTACTCAATGTTTGACAACAAAACTAGCACATCAAAGTTGTCTCGGTCAGGAGTCAATTGAATTCCAAGGTTCAGCCAACTTGTTGTGATAGCTAACCAGTAACCACTGAAAACACTAGTACTCATTTAATCATTTCATATACTTGGCAGGTTGATAGTTTGCACTAACAATGATAATAAATAATCATTTCATATACTAATGGAGAGATAACAAAAAGGCAGCATTTTATATCGGTTTGTTCTGTGCCTTACTCAGGAATCCAGAGCAGTAGCTGATAAAACCTACAAAACCTCAAGCCCTTTACACTAATCCACTTACAGGCGTACACAGTTTAGCTACTAAATGCAATTTTGAGTTAAACATCTGAGCATTTCAGGAACCCAAAGGCAGCACCCATCAGGCAATCAACTAATGGAGAGATAACCAAAAAAAAACTAATTAGCTGCTATCCTATGACTACCACGCTGACCAAGCTGGTTTGATGGTTAGGCCAACAATGATCTCTTCCCCAAACAGCAGTACTAGTCAGGGAAGCAAATAACTGGGAGGCAACCTAAAAAACTAATAAAGTGAATGGCCAGAGTCCTAAGACCGCCTCTCTTCTCTATAATGTCACTACAGCTAAGTGATGCAAACTAAAACTCAGAACAAACTATTGGAGCATCAATTCATGATGGCAAGGGAGGGAGGACAGTCCAGAATAGCTATAGCTCTGTTAAGCACGATGTCTGACCAAAACAACGAAATCTGAGATACTGAATTACTGAAATTAAAATAAAAATGCTTACCTGCTACGTTGCTGCCTGTTTGGCATTTGCCTGTGCAGAGTGAAGCTCTGTTACAGGGTGCCGATGGCGTGGCTACTGCAGCTGGCTAGGGACTGCCTGGTTTGGCCTACACGGGCCGCCGGGGCCGGCTGCCGCTGTGGCCGTCTGCCCACGGCCCATTGGAGACGGCGCGTGCGTGGCGTGCTGCCCTGCAGGGCGCCGGCTGCTGCTCCTGCGTCCCGGCTCCCTGCGTGGCGCCTCGGCTAGCGTCTGGACGTGGGCACCGGCGTACATGTGCGAGGAAGGAGCCGGTTGAGCCGTCGAGATGGATGACCCGCCCAGCGGAGCACCGCCGCGGCCGCGTCGCCGGATCTACGTGGTCCCTCGACTCACCCTCGCACGCCACCGCAGCGGCCCGCGCCCTCGCCCTCGCCCTCGCTCCCGCCGCAGCCGTGCGTGGACGGCGGCGCGTGGATGCGACGACGCTAGAACCCTAGGACATATTTTTTTAATTGAAAAGAAGATTTTCATCAAACTATAGTACTTGAATTATACACCTTAACTATACTACTCAAAACATTAATTTTATAATTGTAGATTTACCCTTTTACCCTTCATTAAATAAAAAAACTACAGAAAAGGAATTACCACTCTTTTATTTGAAGTCTTAATCCTCTTAACTTTGGAGGCGTTGGGAGGCGTTACGGCGTATATGGCCTACCGACCATAAACACAACCAACGCCTCCTGACGCCTCTCTCATTAACGCCTCACAACGCCTTTCCTCTTATGGGCCCACCAATCATAGATACAACCAACGCTTTCTGATGCCTCTCAACCATTGTAAAAAAGTTCTATCTATATTTATACCTAATAATAAAGAGGCAAAATTTCTGGCCATTTTTTTGGTCCAACCATTTTTTTCGTCCACCTCCCCCTAACTACCGGTAGTCGAGAGTTTCTTTTGTCTGGACTTATATATATATACACGCGCGCTATTGTACACCCTAGGTGTAGAATACTATTCTACACCGAGCTGTTATACTGAACAAAATGCAGTAATGTTCAGTAGTCGCGTTTCAGTATTATTCAGTATTTCATGGTACTTGACGTAATACTGACTGATACTGAGTACGATTCAGTAGTACTCAGTATTTCTTTAGGTCAGGTTTGGTTTGTGGTGTAGAATAGCGGTGCTATATATATATATATATATATATATATATATATATATATATATATATATATATATATATATATATATATATATATATATATATATATATATATATATATACTACAACAGAGAAGGACATCACTGGCGGTTCAAAACCCCCCTTCACTGGCGGATTTTGAACCGCCATAACCAACTCGGCAGTGATGAGCTGATCACATCACTGCCGGTTCGTGTTACAAACCGGCAGTGATACTTGAGCCATCACTACCGGTTGTTTTAACCAACCGGTTGTGTAGATTATATTATCACTGCCGGTTTTCTTTGAACCGGTAGTGATATACTTTTCACAATTTGAATTTTAATAATTGTTTTATTTTCATTTCGAGGGGAGGTGGTGGGGTGGGAGGTCGGGGAGGTGGAGGTGGTTGCTATCGATCAATTTGATATCGATGTGAAGGTGGTTGTTGATCAGCGACAATACAAACCCATCAACATTTATATTACAAAAGTTTCAAAAAAAAACTTTAAGTATCGAATTAAGAGTCGCATTACAATAGCCTATCAATGTGGTCTCTTCCGTACTGCGCCTTGTACTTCTTAGTCCTCGCAATGGAGAATGATCCTTTCTTGGTCAATATCTCGTCCATCACAAACCTTGCTATCTCCTCTTGAATTCCTCTCATCTCAAAATCTAGCAACTGGTTGTGATTGTTTGCTTTGCGCTGTAATTGAAGCAAGATGATATTGAGATGCACAAACGTAAGACAAAACAATAGAAATGGGATGCCTACGTACCATGTCATCTCCCTTATTTGTTTTTGCGCCAAAGTATTTTAGAATTGCCCACATCACATAGAACCCGCATTCGTTGTTCCCCATCGGTTGATCTAGGGTCTTGAGATCCTCCATATACTTTACATTGAATGGGGCACTCCATTGCTTTTGCATCTTGCTATCGAGATTTTTTCAATTAGGTAATGCCTTCATTCTATGTTACATTGTAAATGAAGTGTGAAGACCGAGGACATTACAATATCCTATGTGATTAGAAAGTGTTGTGATATTGGGTTCACTTACTTATTCAGCACTTTGACTAGGGGGTCGATAAGAGAAAGTGGCTTTTTCTTTGAGTCTCACACCTCGATATGTGAATCTTCAAGATAGATATCTACGAGGATGAAATGGTTGCTGCAATCACAAAGTCCATGTTATTGAATGACATATCAAGAAAAGAAACACTAAAATAAGGGTCGAGAACACATACTCGCAGTTGTAGGGTAGGAGTACGTTTGTTTTGTTGTTTCTGAACATCCTTTCAAACTCAATCTTCAAACTTGTTGGTACATAGTCATCTTCACCAGGGGCGGTGCATGTTGTCTCATTTACAAATATGGGATCCAAGAAGTCTATATTGCTCAATTGCTTCTTTAGGCACCATTTTGCCATACACCTGCATAATAAACATATGATATATTCAAATGCAAATCACGTAGTTTATTATAACGTTGTGAGGGTAGGGTACTTATATAGACCATATCATCAAAATCTGCGTATCGAGCGAGCGCCGTTGGAAGAGCTGAAAGAGGTGTTCATAATAAATAATATGCACCGTTTCTTCAGGATGATTAAAAACTAGTCCGGGAGGGATGCAAACTTCAAAACCGACATAGTCTCCGTTGGCAGTATCCATGGAGTAATAATCATGCAACTGTCGCATGTATGTTGGCAAATCTCTATACTCTTGTTCGGTGGCGACCAAAGGATTGCATTTAAGGACTGCTGTCCTTCCATGTAGGCATATGGTAAGCCTGCTGGCAATCTATTCAAGGACTGCATTTTTTTGTTAGAAACTAGCAGTCTATTATTGAAGTAACATGGTATAAGTTTTCATTATTTGACGGTATTCCAGATTAAACACAGAGTTATCTTTTGATAATATGTGCCCCAAGTTATTGAACGCTTCCTATCCGACCCCTCAGAAGTAGAGACCCTCCAAATCTCTCCTCACTTATCTATTTCCACGTGTGGCTACCTACTTTTCTATCAACTATTTTACCACCCACCATACCTCTCCATCTGCCAACACGCTGCCACCTCGTCTTGCTTTTCATGCCACCAGATACTGATTTTCAGATGGCTTTTAACAATCACCCAGAATATAATACATATATATTCTAATGCTATAGTAGTATAGTTGATTGGCAATTTTAGTGGCAAACATGTTGTGCAAACAAAATTATAGGATTCACTACAAGTAGCAAACTAAATCACCAAAAGTCATAACACAGCGTGTCCCTGTACTGCTTACAATTAGGCATGAGCAACATACTACCTCCGTCCCAAAAAGAATGCAATTCTTGATGCATTCTTTGGTTAAAGTGCCTAAAGTTTGACCAAATATATTGGTAAAAAAATTAATATATATGACACCAAATAAGTGTACTACAAAAATATATCTTATGACAAATCTAACAATACTTATTTGATATCATAAATATTGAGTTCTAGACAACATGTGATTCAGCACTAAAAGGGAAACTGCATTCTGCAAGAAGGTTGCCATATCCAAATTCGTTATACATGTTAGTAGGCCAGTCAGCACTTCTGCACGTAAGAAGAACCCAAAGCACACAAGTTTTATTAGCAATCAAAGGCATCACGAACCTAACAAGCAATTCAGCCACCCTCCCAAAAAGCAACATTGAGGTGGGCATTCTATCGAACACCTTATGGGCACTCACCGAGTAAGCAGGGGTGGCGCGCTCAACAGCGACGTGGAGGAGCTCCTCGCGGCGTCGGCGTAGCTGTAGGGGACGGCGGCGTTGAGGAAGCGGTAGGGGACGGCGTCGTGAAGGGCGGCGTCGGGCTGCGGCGTCGTGCAGTGCGCGTCGGGCGGCGGCGGTGTGCACTGGCGAACAGCGTCGAGCGCGTAAAATATCGTGCACTGGCCTTGGAGCGCGCCAGCGCCTTATATAACCCACGCATCACTGCCGGGTGGTTATTAGAACCGGCAGTGATGTCCCATATCACTGCCGGTTCTAATAACCACCCGGCAGTGATGTCCCATATCACTGCCGGTTCTAATAACCACCCGACAGTGATAATAACCACCCGGCAGTGATATGGGACATCACTGCCGGGTGGTTATTAGAACCGGCAGTGATATTGATTATTTTTAAACATTTTGGGTCCCCAATTGATCTCAAATGGAAAAGTTGTAAACAACAAAGTTGTGGAACTCATGAATGTCTACAACTTTTATTTTAGTCATTTCTCAATTTGAGAAAGTTTTATTAGGCATGTCTCATAAAGTGCTCTGTCTCACACAAAGTTATGTCACTTTGTTGGAAACATGACATCCGTTATATCAACAAAGTTCCAAAATAATAGTGGTAGAACTCATCAATCTCTATAACTCCATATGATCTCAAATTCGATGCAAATTACTAAAACAACATTTCATTAAGGATTACATAGTTTATGATATTCTAACTATGATGGCCTCATCATGATCACTCCGGAGGTAAGCAGGTTCGTCACCCTCTTCAAGGATAGGTAGGGTAATGCCTGCCCCAAAAGGAGCCATTTCTTGATAACCTTTGTACTCTTCTTCGTCCGTCACTCCTTCAACACCGACAATCTTCCTTTTGCCTTGCATGACTACTTGTAGTCTTCCCTTTGTATTGTTATCCCTTGCATAGAAGATTTGCAAAACATCCTTTGCAAGGATGAAGGGGTCATCTCTGTATGCGTTCTTGGATAGATCAACGGTAGTGAACCCATCATTGTTGGCGTTGATTTCATCTAGCCGGACCCACTGGCAATGGAAAAGAGCGACCTTCAACTGTCGTCCATAGTCTAGCTCCCATATCTCATCTATGAAACCATAGTATGTTGCCTCCACCGTGCCGTATTCATCGTGGGCGTCGAAACAAACAGCACTATTTTGGTTGGTGCTCTTTCCATCCTGTTTTTTTGTGTAAAATGTAAAACCATTTATATCATAACCTTGGTACATCATCACCGTAGTCGAAGGTCCGAGAGCTAAGAGATCTAGCTGACATCCCGTCACCATTCCTAGCCTGCGGCGTCGAAACCAGTCACCGAATTCCTCCTTATGTTTTTTCTCAAGCCAAGCCTGTGACCTACCGATGTGCTTACTTTGCAGTAACTGCTTGTGCTCATTAATGTATGCCATCACACCGTCGGCCTGCTGGAGAACATCGAAGTGTGCCTGTCTGAAGGAAACCACTTCGACTATTTTGACAGCTTTCTCACCTATCGTTCCTTTGCCCCCTAGTCTTCCATCGTGACGAGATACTGGAACTCCGACCCGATTGATGTCCATATAATATGTGCAGAACTCAATGGCCTCCTCCGTTGTCCATCCTTCTACCATGCTCCCTTCTGGTCTGAATCTATTCCTAACATACCGCCTGAAAACTTTCATCAACCTCTCGAAAGGAAACATCTGGTGTAGGTACATTGGGCCAAGGGCTTTAATTTGGTCCACAAGATGAACAAGTAGATGCACTGATATGTCGAAGTAAGTCGGTGGGAAATGCATCTCAAGCCTGCATAGAATCTCGGTTATCTCCTGCTTCAGCTGGTCTAGCTTGGCCCCTTCAATGACCTTTTCAGAGATCGCGTTGAAGAACGAACACAACTTTATGATTGGGGCACGGACCTTATCAGGGAGGATACCTCGCAGGGCAACTGGGAGCAGCTGAGTCATAATGACATGACAGTCATGGGCCTTCATACAACCATAGTTAAACTTAAGTTCTCTCATGTTAACTAGCCTCTTCGGGTTCGCACAGTAGCCAATTGGCACTTTGAGATCATTGAAGAAAGAAATAAGCATGGCCTTTTCTTCCTTTTTCAGTGTCCATGATGCCACCGGAAGTTTCAAGTGGCCATCCTCAAGAGTTATTGGGTGCAACTCCTTCCTGAGGCCCAGGTGTTGCATGTCCAAGCGTGTCGCAAGAGAATCCTTTGTTGTTCCCCCGGTGTTCATCAACATGTTAAGTGTGTTACCGCACACGTTTTTAGTTATGTGCATTGGATCAAGACAGTGACGTACACTTAAAAGTGGCCAATAAGGTAGTTCCCAAAAGATTGATTTTTTCTTCCAGATACTACCGGCTGGCGCTAGTACTGCACCTTCCCCCTCCCCAAGGACAACATCTGTGAGTTTGCTTACTTGTTTAAGTATCTGTTTCCTGTCTCGATACTTTGGAGGTCCACGTTTCTCAGTAGTCCCATTAAAATCTTTTCTATTCCTACGGTAAGGGTGATCCCTTCGTAGGAACCTACGGTGTCCCATATAGAGCATCTTCTTGTTTTCTGGTAGATGTATAGCATCAGTCTCGTCCAAGCACTCGACACACCCAGTGTATCCTTTTGTCTTCTCTCCAGACAAGCAACCTCGCCCTGGCAGGTCAGTGATTGTAGCGATAAGTATAGCCTTTATCGTGACATGTTCTTTTTTGTACTCATCCCAAACATCCTTCACACCCGTCTCCCACATCTGTAGTAGTTCATCGATCACTGGTTGTAGAAGCACATCGATATCATTACCAGGTTGTTTTGGCCCTTGGATTAGTAGTGGCATCTAGATGTATGACCGTTTCATACAAAGCCAGGGTGGAAGGTTGTATATACATAGCGTCACTGGCCAAGTGCTATGATTGCTTCTAACCTGGTCAAACGGATTCATCCCATCTGTGCTCAAACCTATCCAAAGATGCCTTACCTCTCCACCGATGTTCTTATAGAACATAGTGTTGATAGTCCTCCAGTCCGACCCGTCGGCGGGGTGCCTCAATATTGTATCTTTCTTACCCTCTTCGCCGTGCCAATGCAACAGTTTGGCTGACTTTGCATTTGCAAACAACCTATGCACTCGTGGAGCTATAGGAAAATACCATACGACCTTTATGGGCCCTCCTCTGGTCTTGCTTCCCTGATTTGACGGCCCTTGCTTGTATCGGGAAGCTTTACACTTGGGACACGCATCCAAGTCTTTGTATTTTTCTCCACGGTACAATATGCAATCGTTGGAACACACGTGTATTTTCTCAACCTCGAGGCCGATTGGGCAAATCATTTGCTTGGCCAGGTAAGTCTTTTCTGGTAACTCGCTACCCTTCGGGAGCAGTTTATGTAGTATACCTAACAAGTTATCGAAGCCTTTATCACTTAATCCATTCGTTGATTTGAACTCTAATAGCATGATGTTGGCTTCCAGTTTGCTTATTGGGCAGATCGGATACAATGGTGTTTTTGTATCCTTTCTCATGATCTCCAGTTTTTTCAACTGTGTAGCACTAAGGAATCCGCCATGCACATCATGTAGAAACTGTGAAATGCCATCATTTTCCTCTGTGTCGTCAACTAATGTATTCCTAAACACATTATCGTTGGTAGGCACAGGTACTGTGTAGCATTGGTAATCATCAATAGGCAGAAATGCGTTTAGGGATACACTAGGCATGGGCACATCATCATTGTTTTCTTATGCAACATTTTGACCAACCTCCCCATGCAAAGTCCAAATCGTGTAGTCTCTCATGAACCCCCTGGTAATCAAGTGCAATCGTATATGCTCCACGTCGCCCCATTTTCTCGTATTCTTGCAATCTTTACATGGACAGAATACAGGCTGTGAGTCCCCAGCATTGGCTCTAGCGAGCTTGATGAAATCGTCGATGCCCGTCAAGTACCGTTGGTCTGTACATGACAGATCGTACATCCACCCTCGATCCATGTCTGCATAGGTAAAATGGGCCGGGCAGAGGAAACATAGGAAAGTTTTAATAAGAAACAATTATTGCACAATATTGAAGAACAATTATTCTACTCCATGCAACATAAAAATGGAGACACTAATTTAAAAAAGACTAAATTTGGAGACATGATCATGAATAACAATGTAGCTCCAAACAATGCCCATATAAATTAAAAATCGCAGCCCCATAAAAAATAATTATTGCACAATATTGTAGAACAATTATTCTACTCCATGCCACATAAAAATAGAGACATTAATTTAAAAAAATACTAAAATTGGAGACATGACCATGAACAACAATGTAGCTCCAAACCAGTGGCGGATGCAGGATGATAATCAAGGGGAGGCTAAAAACAATGGAGATGTTGATTTGCATGAAGATTTAATGGTGATTTGAGATTTTTGCTACAGTGTTTCTAGTAATAAATCAAGTCATTAGGGGGGCTGGAGCCCACCCAGCCCCCTGTAGATCCGCCACTACTGCTCCAAACAATGCATTGTTTGGTGACACATGGGTTAATTTGCTCATCAACATTGTAAAAGAATCTACTCTACTCCTAAGAACCAATTATAACATCACATACTAACAATGCATTATAGCCATGAATTAGAAAAGTGCTCTGTAGAAGAATGGAGAAATAAGAATGAGAATCAAGCATTATAGCCATCAAAACAAAGCTAATTAAGCAACAAAATCGAAGGAATGGAGGCTGGTTACTAACCTTAAAGCAAAAAGATCAAGCCATTCTTCCAAATCCAAGTGGTAGCTTCACGGATTTGGGCGACCGCAACATTGGAGGGAGTGGCCCAAACGCGCGCCTCTGTTCTCGGGATAAAAGAGTGGAGGAAGAAGATGACGGCTACAACCTTTTTGTGCTGTCAGGCTCATCACTGTCGGTTCTATCCTAGAACCGACAGTGATAGAATCAAATCACTGTCGGTTCTTGGCTTGAACCGGCAGTGATAAGTGGAGTTGTCATCACTGCCGGCGGGAGGCACAAACCGACAGTGATAGTTGTCATCACTGCCGGTTCTCGCACCCCCCAATTATTTTCTGGTTGTCAGAGCCTAGAACCGGCAGTGAAGGGTCATAACTGCCGGTTGTCCTAATTTCGGCAGTGATGTGGCCGGCACTGATGATTGAATCTGTATATATAAGTCATGCTCATACGAATTAGAATAGTTCTTGTCTAGCGCGATACAGAGTCCGATTCCAAAATGTATTGGGTTATGTATGGTCTATGTTTAACGAAAGAGTCCATGTTCATGCGCAAAAAAAGTCCATACCCAATACGATTACTATATATAGTACTCAATACGAGTAAATTCGGTTTTTTCCTTTTCCTACACCATCGTTTGTCCGTCCTTTTCCGTTTTTTAGACTATCTCTGATCAGTTACTGTATCTGATCCGTTTTTCATTTTCGTATTCGTTCCACTTCTTTTCCTAATCCCCTCCTTTGGTTTTTTCTTCTCCTTTTTCTCTTTTTTTCTTTTCTGGACTGTTCGGTCCGTTTCATGTCCTTTCGCTTATTATTTTGCATGTCATTTTTGTTTCCCTGATTCTCTCATGATTTTTCTTATAAACATAAAAATAAATAATAAACACAATATTATGGATCTTTGGATCCTTCATCCTTTCCTAATCCTTAATAATCAAATATTCCTACTACTAAATTATTGATGTAATTTGATTAAGAATAAAAATTATTCTTATTATAACCTAGATTAGCTAATTGTCTAATTAATTAAATCATGAACAGAAATCTTGGACAGTTTATTGTCCAATCTGCTAATCGGGAAGCGGCAACGGGTGTTGCGATGCCGGTAGATGTGGCGCCGCGGGAGGCGGTGGCGGCCGGGTGGCGAGGCGGCCACGACTACCTGTTGGGGGTGGGGAGGCGAGCGGAGAAGGAGAAGGAGGTGGGGGAGGAGGTGGCGGACGCCAGCGAGGTGCCGCCCGGCAGCTACGGCGAAGTGGACGTAGCCGTAAGGCAGAGCTCGCCACCCTAGCGAGTGAGGCGGGATGCCTTCAGGGATTCCTCTTTTCCACTGAACTTTGTTGCTCATATATTTGAATAAAAAACAATATATGTTTATATATTTCTACTTATTTTGCATGACATAAGGAATTTGCTAATATGGCTGGCATTATTCCAAATTACACTTTTATAGATGATTAATGTTCTAATGTAATTATTGCTTCACTGCCGATGGATTAAATGCAAAATATACATATCTTTAGTAACCTGAGGTGATCTTTCTTCTGTTTCTTTGTCTGGAATTTCATTGAGGAACCTCCAGCTATCGGCAGTATCATGCCGATGGTGGGTAACGGTGTATGGGGTTAAGTTGGTTTTCTGGATTGGGTTCATTTTTGGGTGTGGCTAACTGTAGAGTTGGTGGAGGCGGAGGCAATGCCTCTAGATGCCTGTTGTGTACTTGAGGTGGCGGGTTGGTCTCAATGAATGTTATATGCGGAGGCCTTGGGTTTACGTAGGTGAGGCTGGCTTCTGCTCGCTGGTTGCTGGCTTGCCCTTATTGCTGAGTACTTGGTCGCCATGCAGGTAAGAAATTTGGGTAGTAGGCGGCAACTAGGGTGGATGGGTGAATTTGGGTGGAGTTTTGGCTTGGGTATATTGGGCAGTATTGCTGTTGAGGAGATATGGCGAAGGTATGGTTTATCTCTCTTGCAGGTTGTTGTGGCGGAGGCTACGGGTTTTCTCTGTTTTTTATCATTTCTTGGGTCTCCTTAGCGTCTAGGCAATCCCTGGTGATGTCCCCCTTGTTCTCTCCATGAAAGAAACAGCACTGCCTTTGCTACTTTTAATTTTGGTTTATATTTCAGTTCTTGCCTTGGCCATTTCCCTTGCCTTCGAATTGTCTCTAAGGCGTGTTGTTTGGACCTATCTTCGGCGCCGGCTGCCCTTGCTAGCTGCTTCCTTGCTGTTTTATATTAAAGACTTACTGATTTTGCTCTTGCTGTACCTGTGACTGGCCTTGGCTTCTATTGCCCCTCTGGGCATTCCTGCTGTTTTCTTGGGATTGCTTGCTCTGGTTTTGTTCTTCTAGCCTTCTGCGGAGGTCATTATCAGACTGCAATATTTCTCGAATTCGTTGTATAGGTCTTCAATGGTCCTTGGCTTTTCCCTGGCCAGATGGGCTGCGAAGGGTCCTATGCGGAGGCCCTTGATTGCTGCTTCAATGGCGACGTCTTCCGGGACATTAGGTGCCTTTGCTTTCTAACATCCCTGGTGTTACTAGCTCGTTTAGCCCTGTGGTTAAGGTCTAAAAGAAATTAACTAAACAAGTTTCCCGGAGGTTAAATTTAAAACACACATGAAATGATACCCGAATCTTATATGACGCACTTTGGTGATTAAAAAGAAGTAAATGAACGTTGTAAGTTAGTTTATGTTGTGTGAAAATATGCTAATACGATCCTAATAAGAAACATCGAATAAGTTGTTTTAATTATTGGCATGAAAAACGAATTTTTACAAACAAAAATAAAATGTAACTTGAGCAGTGCGCTTAAGTAAGAATGGATGAGCAGGCTACGTAGGTGAAAGTGCAACTTTGCTTTGGAAAATAAATATTGTTAACTAGCGCTTTGCAAGCTCGGTAATCGAATTCGAAATCCACCTCAACTCTAGATCTCGTCCAGGTCGGAATGAGGTGATGACAAGGTTATTTTGGCAGTTAAATTCTAACAAAAATGCTTAAGCACTAATATCATGTATTTGCTTAGTTGGTTACTGCTAACCTAGCACTTGAGCGTGGCATAGGTGGTAGTTGGGTTGGACGTCATGTTGCTTGCCTTAGAAATTGCCTAACTTCGCTAGAACGCACTGTTGGCCTGCTAATTCTTGACCTCGAGCGCTGGTTGGCAGTCCCAAGTTGGCACGTCTCTACTCTACTCTCTAGTTCACCTTTGTCTAAGTTTGTTGCTCCTACTAGTAGCCGTATATACCTTCTTGGGCCTTGTCAAGGTGGTTTAGTCTTAATCTAGCTGGATTAGAAGTTGGGCACGCTTAAAAATTCATGCAACGCACGATTCCGGCCGATTTGGCCTGGTGGGCACGGTCACCGCGCACGCTCTGGCGCTCGTGGGTTACTCTGCTCACCCGGTCGTCGCGGTGCCCTGCAGTGGCTGTGCCGTGCACTGCTGCAAGCTGTGCCCGGCCGTGCTCTCGTGCATCGTCGTGCTGCGCTGCTGCGCGCACACCGCCACCGCACGTGGTTGTGTGCCTCTGCCGCTGGGCAGCCGGCCGAGGCCTGCTGCATCGCTGCCGCCTGTGTACGCCACGACAGAGCCCGCCACATTCCGTCAAGGCAAGGACGGGGCTCGAGCTCGGACCTAGCCGCTAGTCTAAGTCAATGACCCGGTCTTTACGTCGTGGTACCACATTCCTGCCCGCTTGACCCCGCTAGCCGACGCTGAGCTTTAAAGGGCAGCAGCCCTGCCTTCCTGCACCGCGGTCGCTCCCCTCCTTAAGGCAAGGCAAAAGCTTCTGGACTCAGTTATCGCATCGGTGTGTGGTTGGGGCGGCGGGGGGGGGGGGCAGCTACGCATCCAGCTCGCATCGAGTCCTTGCCAAGCCTAGTGCTGCACCAATTTTGAGATTTTCTCACCACCGGCCCTGGGCGCCGCCGCACCGGTTAAGCGGGGGGTAAGGCCGTAGAGTTGGTGGCAGCTAAATTGCTTGTACCCCTGAGCTCGCCCATACCTCCTCTACCCGGTGCTCGCTTCTTTTTGGCCAGGGCATGCGTCGTCGATGCACTGACGCGACCGTGCAACCCCGGAGGGCCGCCGCCCCGACTGCGCGCATGTGGCCGGGCCACCTCAGCATCCCTCCGCCTCAACCATCGCCCTAGCGTGCACCACGGTGAGCCACTGATGCTTCTCCACCACTTGCACTCGCCCGTGAGCGCGTAGGTTCGGGGGAACGACCACGCCGTTGCCGCAAAAGACCGCTCGCCGCTGCAACTCTCTGTGCTGTGTCTTCGAGCTCCTAACCGCCACCTAACCATGCTTGTTTGGTCGAGGATGGAGGTCGGCTCGTTGTCCTCGGCGGGGCGGGCTTAGGGTGCCCGGTGCCGCCGTCTAGGCCATTGGCCACCGTGCCGGTGGGCACGGGGAGGGTCGGGGACCTCCCCATTGTAAAGATGTAAATAGCTAGGGACTTACCTACGAAACTCGTCTCACATGCAATAGTACTCGGTGATGCCGTTTGATAATCAGGTAGCCTAGGGGCCATTTTGTGAATGAGCGGGCGCTGCGCGCGCGTCTGCCCCCGCGCTGGGCCGCCTGGCTGCTAGGCCAAGTTGGCCACCACCGGCCCCTTCCGTTTTCTAACATGATTTCTAATTAGGTTCCAAGAAAAACTTGTGAAATTAATATACAATGTTGTAGGTGTGCAAAAATAGTGAAACTAATTTGGTTAGACTCATAAAATCATGATCTATCTAAAGGTGTAATTGGTTCACGTAGTGTCATAATATTTTAGGCTTGCTCTAATTAATTTGAGACATTTAATATTATCAAACATGAACTTATAGGAATTTTTTATGAATAATCAGTGATAGTATTAATTCTAGAAATTGTATAGTAAGCTCCTAGTATTATTATAGGCTCACTGTGATTTTTGTAGCTCCAAAATAATTAGTTGCTAGGATAATTAACAAGCCCTAGTTTGAATATGTAGTAAATCGATAAAATGAATAACGCGGCATCTCGGGTTTGTATAACTAAAACACTTGTTGAGAAATAACGTTTAAATTGACAACGTGGATACATGGCCTAGTGCGTTAGCCATTAGGGCTAGCTCGTTAGCTTGAGAGAACGGAATTGTACTTTAAGTTTTGCGGTTGACGTTGATTAATTACGTCTCTACGTTGCATCCACGCATATCGCAATAGGAGCGACGATGGATCGTGGAATCATCTGGAGTAGCGGAAAAGATGGCGCCTTGATGATCGTGTCCTCGTGATGGAATGCTAACTTTTGGTTATATTTTACCCAGGCAAGCCCTGGTGCATAACCTATATTATTCTGCACTTTATTTATGCTTGTGCATTAAGTTTTAAGGAGTTGAATGAAACCCACTTGCATATATATATCTTGATCCCATGAGTCTTACTAGTATGTCAGGATCATGCAGATTGCTATGCTACAGGACTCCGGTAGAAGTCAAGTGATTGTCGGTCACTCGTGAGATATAGGAAATATATTATTGTTACTATTATCATGTTACTATCACATGGGATACATATGGATAATAACGGAGACCGGACAGGACTGTACTTGGAATTGGATATGGACTTGGTTGAGCAATCCGAGCGAGGCTCTGGTTGCATTGTCCCGCCTGTGTCGATTAAGGACCGTCCGTTGCATGGACCCTGGTCAAGTCATATATTTATTATCCCGAGCACAACTTGTTTATAGGAGCGGGAAGACTTGTTACTCTCTTGTCATGGGCTCCAGCTCTTTCTAGACCGACTGATTGGAGGCGGGGATAGGTGGAGGTCTAAGCACCGCATTAGGGTCGGGCCTCAAGTGTGCGGGCTTGGAGTCCAAGTTTGGACGGGGACCTGAAACCCATGACAGGAGTGAAACGGGTTGGTCTTGCTCGTGCCTGGGGTGTGAGCAAGGCGTGTGTTTTTCAGGGTACCCAGCTGGGCACATTGATTCGCGAATTGTCATTTCTACGTGACAGGACGGCTTGACTACGATCTGGCACCATAGTAAGAACTGAAAGATGAAAGATGGAAAAATGGTTCTGATGGCTCAACCCTTGCTTGAAAGTAGAACATGTGCTTACCTAAAATGGTTGGTTAATGAACTAATGATAACTGCTAATAAAATTGAATATAAGGATGCACCTTTAGTAATGCTTCCTGCAGTTGCAATAAACCACAAGCCAGATAGCCTTACATATCCTTGGAGTCTTTTCTTTCCTTCTAACGGGTAAGTCTTGTAGAGTACAATTGAGTACTCAGGGTTTGTTCTACCCTGTTGCAAGTGATTGGTTTTTGGAGCTGACACTTGTGTGTGGAAACCTCTGGTGCGCTCAACGAGGATTTTCTTTACGTGCGGACGTAGAGTTTATTTAAACTTCCACTTAAAATGTTTTCAAAGGAAAAACTCATAACCTGTTATTATTTCATGTATTTAAATGTTCATCATGATAATGTTTAACTTGAACTTAAATGGTTTCCATTCCGCTAAAACTTTGATAACATTTTACATACCGCTGTTGTAACCAAATAATGAATTACTCTGATGTTGTAATAAAAGCGATGTAAGAAATGACAAAGATGTTGTAAGCTTTATCTCTCATCTATGATCCTGATGAAAAATGTGGATTTTCGAGTTCTCCCATTGGGTGTGCTCGACGGAATCACAAAGTTTAGTGCTCTCTCTTGGGTACTTAGTGTCTAATGGAAGATAAGTACTCTTAGGAGGACATTAGATTAGGCGGTTCTACCACATGCTTTCATCTATACAAATTTTTGGAAGTAATCTTTTAAGGCTTCTCCTTGATTTTGCTTGCATTGGAACAGATCCATGGAAGTCAAAGATTCATTGGTGAATCCCTTGAAGTTTGCTAGGATCTTGTCATGAAGGTCTTCCCATGAATACATAGAACTTAGCTTCAACATTGAATACTAGGCCAGCGCATCACCTTCGGCTGCGATAACGAAAGACTTGGCCAGCATAACTTCGTTTCCACCAGCGGAGGCTGCTGCTGCCTCGAAACTCATGATGAATTGGTGTGGGTCTGATCTTCCGTTGAATTTGGATAGGGTGATGGGTTTGTAGGAGGGAGGCCAGGGTGAGTTCTGGATGCCTTCGGACAGTGGTGATTTGGAATCTATGGTTCTGTGGACTTGTGGCAAAGTGTAGGGTGTGCTAAAGGTTGGTTGAGCTATTATACCTAGCGGAGGGTTGGGTTGGCTTTGACTTGCTGAGTGAAGCTGGTTGGATGTGTTGGAAAGGGGTTGCCGAGGCTGCATACTTTGTATCTTGGCCTGTAGGACGGCTAGTTGTTGCCTGATCTCCGCTGCCTGAGCTGATGCTTGGACTGCCCGTTGGTTTGCGGTGAAAGTTGCTGCCAACCTATCCCTTTCTTACTGCATGCTCTACAACTGAGCTTGTAGCTGCTGAAGCTCTTGCTCTGGGGTGGGATTTGGGGCTTGCTGCTCTTCGGGTGCCGGAGGCTAGTCTTCGACGACAGGCTCTTCTGTGACTTGGTTTTCTGGGGTGCTAGCGTAGGTGCTGCGGGCTTTGTGCCTAGGTCTCCCCTTGGTGCGGGATCCCCATGTGCTCTCGTGGAGGCTTCTCTTTTTCTCGCCATTGTGGGTTTTGCTTGGCCAACATGCAGTGGTCGCTAATGTAGGAAAACAGAGTTTCCAACGGGATTGAGGCTAAGTACCTTCGCCCGATCGATGCCCTAGGCGAAGGTCGCATGGTGGTAGGTGGGCCCAGGCAAAATTAGGGTTTTATAAATGGATTTACCAACCTCCTTTACACAGGGACCAAGTCCCGCTTTTATAGGATATTGTTTGCTACCCTCATACTTTACGTCCTTACCCCTTGACAGCTGGGGCACATTCTAGGAATATCCCTCTTGCTAACACATGTTGCTAGGGGTAGCCCGGGTATTCTCTTCTAGCACCGCCTTTTGCTTCTTGGGTCGTGTCCGCAGGCTTGCAGGCGGCCCACGGCCCAGTATTGCTCTTCCGTGGGGGCTTCGTCCCTGCCGGTGGGGGCCTTCGAGGGTTCCTTGTAGGCTTCGCCCGGGAAGCCTGCGTCCGAGCTTCTGTTTCGTCGCTTGAGCCGTTGCCTATGCTGACAATGCCCAGACCTCCGCCTTGGGCCAAACCCGGCACGTCTTCGCCGCGATCCATTGACCTTCGCTGGACGGGGCCGTAGAGGTGAAGGCTTCTGGTTGGCTTCCCTGCACATCACTCATGCACCTGGTTAGCGTCAGTTCCTGTTGCTGTAGTGTGCCTTTAGCCTCCGCGGCTCCTATCCGTGTCCCAACACCACTGTGCGACATCTACGTTGCCAAGGAGAAGCGAGCCTCATCGGGAACGCGATGTCAGGCAACGCGAGCTGGGAGGTGGCCACGGGATCTAGCGACCGCACTATCGTTCCGGCTCTGGCCTCCGGGACATCAAACTTGAGGACCTCAGTGCAGACGATGAGCAACCACTGTGACCAGAGGTCTGGGCTGTGGGCGGAGCCACAATTTTTATGGAGCCTGGGCAAAGACATAACGCCACACTAATATTGACAAGTTCAGAAAAAATAGCACACATAATTATGTAATACTTTTAAATTTTAAACTTAAATAATCTTTTAGAACACAAGTTCACGGTGGTTTGGAATTTGAAAAATTAAAGATAAATTCAAGTGAACAATAGTAGTACATCATCCATTCCATTTAACCCCTACACATGAGAGTTGAAATTTACGAGCCTGGCAAAGCCTCCTCCCCCGGCTATTTGCAATTTTTGTGGTAAAATGTGAACTCAGAAGCTAGGGTGGTGGCTTGGTTGCAACCTGCTGAGAGTGTGGTGACGTCCAACAGTGGTGTCGCATCGGCTTTGCTCCCCTCATTATTAGTCTATGCTACTGCTCTCTGTGTCCTAGCCAGCACCCTCTACCCTCTTCCCTGCCTCATCTTCCCTGTCTCTGCTTCTGTCTTGCTGTATGCGAGTAGTACAGTGTACATGGGCCTAAGGTGTCAGCACTCTGCAGCAAAGGGAGCCCGGGCAGCCGCCCAGGGTGGCCGGGACTTGGCTCCGCCGATACCGGCGACAGGGTACGGTGGGGCAGGAGTCGGCGCAGGCTGGCTCTCGCCACTCGCCAGTGTGTCTGATCTGATGACAAGAACATCTCCCTGTACGATTACTCAGGGGTGTTTAGTTCCCAGTGTAAAGTTTTTGGGTATCACATCGGATGTTTCGTGGGATGTCGGAAGGGATTTTCGGATAAAAAAAAACTAATTACGGAACTCGTCTGTAAACTGCGAGACGAATTTATTAAGCCTAATTAATTCATCATTAGAGCATGTGTCACTGTAGCAGTTTAGTGTCTAATCATGGCCTAATTAGGCTCATTAGATTCATCTCGTAATTTACAAGCAAACTGTGCAATTAGTTTTTTTATTTCGTCTATATTTAATCCTCCATGCAAGTGCCGCAACCATTCGATGTGACACTTTTGAAATTTTAAATTTTGGATCTAAACACTGCCTCAACAGGTTTTCATGGCATTGTAAGGCCTCTCTTGTAGTGCGTGCTTGTGTTTCCAGCGAGAGAATTAAATTTGGCCGTGAAGACCTAGATGTGCAAGCAAAGAACGTGAGTTTACTTGCAACAACTAGCTTAATTATTGTCCCGAGGTTGTTGATTGTGTTGCATTCTTCTCCCAACTGTCAGTCACAAGAGTTTCGAGCATTTATTATGCATCACAGGCAAATGAACTCAAGCGAACACATAGGCTGGCTTTTGTGCTGCAAAAAACGGCAGCGTTTTTTTTGTTTTCTTTTTCTTGAATTTATTGAATTGAAAATGATTGCAATTACAACTTTACAAGAAGGTAGCCGAGTGGCCCTCCTGACCTCCTATATGCACGCGGCATGAAGTGGCGCGATGTGCGCCATCCCACACATCTAGTTCTGTGCCGCGCGCGACACGACCAGTGCTTGACAAAAACAAACGGAAACAAGAGACAAGATGACAATTACAGGAATAGCACCACATGAGCCCCTGATATTCGCTGAGGTACCTCCAGGAATCCCCCGTCATGTACCCCAGAAACTTTATTGTACTATAAAAAAATCAATAGGATATCCAGCACTCACATGTGAATGAAATCCGGCGTGTGTGTGGTTTACTGGGCCCTCCCTTAGTTTGCATTGAGCCTTGCTCCGGCCGGGTCTTGCTGCAGTCACACCATGCCGCTGCACTTGCTCGAAACATCTTGGTGCGGCGCTTTGCGGCAGCTCCAGCAGAAGGCGTGGTTGCAATCGCAGACCACGTCCATGGCAACGTCGTCGTTGATGGGTTCGACAATTTCGATGGCACGGCCGCAATCTTTGGGGCACCACATTCTCCTGCCACCGCTATTCTCCACGTACGACCGGAGAAGGTACAGACCATATATAGTCTTGTCCCCGTCGTTGGCCACGTTGTCCACTAGATTCTGGACGATGGGCGCCTTGCACGGCGGCGACTCCTTATTATTGCACGACGGCGACGCCGCGCACTGTAGGGACCACAGGCGTGGCGGACCACCGAGCGCCAAGTAGTACTCCGCCATCCTCCCAACATTTTCGCTGATGATAGCAGTCCAGCACGACTTGCAGTAGTAGTGGCCACACCCCGCCGACCACTTGTTGCCGGCGGGGGCGCCCTGGTTGCATTTCTGGCAGAACTCCAATTTGTTACGTTGCATCATGGTCACAGGCGTGTCGTCGATCAACTGCAGACCGACGTCGTTGCAGACTGCCTCGCGATTGGATCTCCACTCCCCGAGGACCGTATCGGGTGTCCACTTGAAGTGCCGCAGGAGGGCCTCGCTGACTCCCGTTAGGCCTTCCATGGATAGTTCCTTGGCGATGCTTCCCTTTTCCTTTTCCAGCTGTGTGCGGAGTTCGTCCTTAGTGAAAATCTTGTACCCCAGCTTCTTCTTAACCTTATTATTATTAGTGATGGCTACTTGTTCTTTCCCCTTGCCCTTCGCTTCAGATCTGCCATCGCCATACAAGGGAATATGATGAACGCTCTCTTTTTTTTTTCATGTGATGAGGTAAAAACAAACTGAAAATACAGGAGGTTATGTTACACCTAGAGTAGTGCAGTTTTTCTTGTGGCTGCTTTCTAAGAATAAGTTGCTTAATAAATCGAGATAATCTTAGTATTAGGAGAAAGGCTCAGGATCAGACTTGCCTTTTCTCTAAGGAGTCAGAAACAATACATCATCTGTTCTTTGACTGTGTCATTGCTAAAGATATATATGTGGAGTCATTTGTCTGATGTCTTTGATAAATAATATGAGAGAACTGTGTGTGGGGGGGTATGTAACAAACAACAATCTGGTACTGATAATAAGATTGATCCCAGTTATGAAATGTTTCAAAAAGATTACTGTTATGATTAAATACCTTACCTGGTAGTATTGTCTTCCTTATCTGTGTTTGTTTTCACGGTGATGAGCGAACCAACAACGTGCAGCAAGTCAACAACATTTGACATGGAAGGACGACTGGCCGGATCATGTTCACAGCACCTGAACGCAACAATCAGAAAGGATCTTGCCACCGTTAGCTCATCGTCGCCAGGTACCCGTGTTACATCGAACACATTCATCCAGTCATTCTGTTCCACCCTGTTAATCTGCCATGGCCAGGGAAAACAACCACCGCAATTAATAATTCATCAAACGCACCCCGGCCCTAAGCTCACGATTAACTGACGAAGGCTGGTTTCAGGCATCCAAATAAATGTGCTAGGTATACTACTTACCCATTCCGTTATGATTGGCACAGGCCCGCTGGTGTTACTGTGACCAGGGACGACGCTTTGAGGTTTGCATATGCACAAAAGAGCCTCAAGTAGGATGACACCAAAGGAGAACACATCCGATTTGGACGACGCTATGCCTTCCTTCTGTTCCGGAGCCATATATCCCCTGAGTAATTAAATGGAATAAATAATCTTTCATATAAGTAAATACTCATTCTGTCCCTCAATAAATAGATAGATTTTTGGAATTGTCTTAAGTTAAACTTTTTAAACTTTGACCGAATTTTTAGAATAAAACATTAACATTTATAGTACTAAATTAGTATTATTAGATTTACCATAGAATATATTTTCATAAGATGCTCATTTTATGGTGTAGATGTTGTTACTCTTTTCTATAATTCTATGAATTGATTTATTTGAGGACGGAGGGAGTAAGAAAAAAATTTGTGCAATATTATATTAAAACTAAATATAAATTCGTGTAAATGTAAATATTTTCGAGAGAGTGTGTGTGTGTAACATCTTACACTGTGCCTGGTGGTTTATCGCTGTCAACATCGATCTCATCCACGTCATCATCCAACGCTCTAGCTCTTTCGAAGTCGATGATCTTAGGAGTCATATCAGAATCTAAGAGGATGTGGCTTGGCTTCAGATCCAAATGGACAACACGTTGCTCATGCAAGTAGCGTATGCCCTCAGCTATCCCTTGAATTATTCGGACAAGAGATGCCAAGTCAATTTCCTTTGCTTCACAGTTTTCTCCACCCGTCCCTGCAAAATGCAAACCGGATGCAAGTACGCGTGCAAGCAACATGTATTATTACTTAGTCATGGTAACAGACACGAAAGTTAAGTTAAATTTGGTGGAGAACGGCCAAGAACTCGGTGAAAACTTGCCATCGATAATGCTTGCCAAGCTTCCATTTGGCATGTATCTGCTGACGAGATAGAAGTTCCCATCATTGATGTTGTCATTGCCCTCATTGGGGTAACAACAACCTAGAAGTTTAATTATATTTCTATGCTCAAGCGTTGAAAGGAGGTTGATTTCATCACGAAGCTTAGTGAGCAGCACATCAGGCGGAATACAATCAAGCCAAATAAGCATCTTGACTGCGACCTCTTCCTTTCCTATTTTTTGCTGGAAATATACAAGGTACAAATTAGGCTGAGATAAAAAATCATAAAGGAGACCAAGTTAAACCATACCTTCATTTCCACATGTTGTAGAAAAACTAGAAATTAGAAGCTTTGTTGATACCAGTAGGCTTCCACGAAAACGCATGATGATAATAGACGGCCATTAATTGCATGTTACCAGCCTTTGGTGGTGTATCATTTTTCTATCTTAATAGTAATAAAATATCACGACAAATCTCTTATATCAACCTTCAATATACAGATCTACAGCATATTGCATGCACAAAGGGACCACGCAACATGTACATTGTACATTGTACAATGTAGTACATTATACAACACTAGCTGCACGCACCCCGGCCTAACTCCAAAAAGCATACCTTGTAGACAGTACCAGTGCCACCATATCCAATATCGCCCTTGAATCCAGCCTCGTCGTCGCCCCACAATTTTGTTAAAGAATACAGTTTTAACCCTGTCACAGAAATACCTCAAAATGGCGCTTTATTATGAAATCGGACAATCAAAACATAAAGTTCTGGCCAAGGCCCTGGATGGTCAATCTTATACAAATAATTTCTCATATACAAATAATTCCAGAACCTCGTACACTGTAAATATTTAGCAGAAAAAAATGCCAAACCTAGAATTTTGAAACTGTACATGTTGTTACCCAGGGTGTTATTTTATTTTTGCGTGGCTAGAGGAAGCCAGATAAATTATACAGTTTGATGGACATACAAGTGATATGAACAATGGCAATGATACGAAAAATAGCTGGCCTCATGTCGAACCAGTGGTATCAATCGAAGGGGCTTATATTTAAACGAATGGCTTGTTTCACGTTGCACTCTTATTTTACCTCAATTCGCATGAGTTGAGGTGGATTGGGTGTCAAAATCTTACTACGTTAATCCTCACAAAAAGTGCTACAAAATAAGATAAATGCTAGAAATTCTCATGTTAATCAGAAACATCTAACCATTAATTGCAAGACTCCAACTATCCCTTAACCATAGATCTGTTTTGTTTTTTAACTTATCCAATTCCACAATTATATAGATAAAAAACAACCTAAAATCTCAATGTGACATACGAGGAAATTTTTTTGAAGAAAAAAAACATACCAGAAAATCCTCTCCTGTACACAACTTCAATGTACGGAAAATAATTTCTTCAAAAAGAATAAAGTCTTTACCTATCTTTTTTGTGAGGAAAAATTCAATTAATCCGTAAATAAAAATTCCCGTAAGGTTAGATATTAATAAAACAGCAGGTAAACAATGCCCACCACAAGCACGTTAGATAAACCTAAAATCTCATTGTGACGTACGGGGAAAAATTCTTAAAAAATACTCCTGTTGTAGGAAAAAAATTCTTCAAGAAAAAATTCTGTTAATGTATAAATAAAAAATCCCCGTACGGTAAGATATATTCATAAAATATCAGGTAAACAATGCCTATCACATCCACATTAGATAATCTATAAATAAAAAAAAAATAAAAAAATCAAATAGAAGGCTAATCTGTTAATCCGAGGAAAAATTCTTCAAGGAAAAATCATACGGGAAAAAATCTCGCGTACCCAAGTTTACACAACTTCAATGTACAGAAAAAATTTCTTCAAGAAAAAGAAATGTACGGGAAAAATCTCCTACTCACGTTCATGGTTGATTAAAACTATAATATCTGATCAGTTAGTATATTAATAAAATATCAGGTCAACATTGGCCATCACATGTAAGGATGAAAACGGTCGGAAACGGTCGAAAACGGACTTACGATATAGAAAAACGAAAGCGGTCGGTTCGGGATATTTCTACATTTAGCAATTAAAGAGTACAAAAAATGGTTGAAAATGGTTGTGAAACCAATTGAAACTGACAATTTTTCATGTTAAAAAACGGTTCATAATATAGAAAACGAAAACGGTCAATTCGGAATATTTCTGTTCCGTTTTCATCCCTAATCACATGCATGTTAGATAATCTATTAATAAAAATAAAAAATCAAATATAAACACAATATTAATTCTTAAAACATGATATATATTATCTACTAACCTCAACAAATAAGATATACACGTGAGCTCATATCAAGAATACAAAATACATTGCTACACGTCTTATCATCATTATATAATATTTTCTATGATTTGGAGGAAAAGGTTGTTGTTTTGCCAAACAACTATTTTATAGAAGCTAAAATTGAGGACTATGAGACCCTTATTGCACCATTTGTACGAGTTGTTGCTGTCATACAAAACTCATAATGTAACTTTGGTTTATGCACAAATTTAAAAAATAGGAGTTACTAGGTGACAACTCAGAAGACAACCATTATACATATTGTCTTTTAAGTTCTTCTAAGATTTCGTTGTACTACATGAAACAGTCTACTAGACAACACTAATGCATTTACCCTAAAGAGGTCCGATGGTCTAAAAAACACGAAGATTGCGTCAACCATGCGGAACTAGGAATCCAACTATCCGTCACACATCAGGTTGTTTTCATCGTTCATCCACTAGAAAATAATTTGAAACAACTTCCCAAATTTATAACTAAACTAGACTTTAGCTATTTGGGAAGGAAAATAACCTTCTAATTCATTTATAAATTATCCACATCTGCTATTATGAAAAAAGATACTAACTCTGTGCATTCAGAATGCCCAAATATGTCATTATAAAATATTATATAAAATTATACCTTTTAGTCTGTAACAAAGTTATCAACCTCAGTCTTTATAAAAACATAAGAAAAAAAATCTCTCATATCTATATGCAAATACCAATACAATATATTAAAAATAGTTCAACACCCATAAAAAGGACGCTATATAAATTTCTAAATTACACACTTCAATGTTCACTATGTTCTTTCACGTAGAGCAAGTAAAATTTCTATTTCAATATCTTATCAAGCATGGAAAAAAGTCCCTTAACAAAACCACATAGCATCTGTATTAACAACTTATTTTAAATATGTTAATACAACATGACAATAAAATTTGTAGGTTGTTATTTTAAATAAGTTTGTACATCTTAACTTAAAAATTATGTCAAATCAATATTTGTTATTTAACTTTAGGCTCTATATTTATAAAAGATACTACTACAAATACAAATTTTTGGTAAAATAGATTCCACATCTTGAGTACCACAATGAAAGCTAAAATGACTATATAGATCATTGTAATAAATAAGAATGTACACAGGACCCAACATCCTTTCTTAAATAAATTAAAAGAAAAATTTGAACAAAATATACAATAAGCACTAGAGGTTTAACTTAACATGTGGTTAAAAAATTGCAATAGCTAGATTAGAAGTTGAAATGTAACTAAAATATTGATTTATGATATTATGGAAAGGGATGCAACAAGAACTTATATAACTTAATTTATGTTTTAACTAAATACATATGATAAAATTCTTCCCACAAAAAACAAAAAGTTAAGGCCATCAGACTGGTAGACTCTAATATCATTCATAATAATTTCTATTTTTGAATAATGACTGACCTCTATGATTGTGTAAAATAGTTAAAGAACCCCATCAATCCGTATTTAAATTACCCACTACTAAAAATATGATATAAAGTGAACCTAAATATATTTCTAACTACCCACCTACTATTATGGTAGATAATCTGTCATAACCACTTAAATCTGCATCTAAATTAACACTTTTCATTATTTAAAAGACTAAAAGATCCCTCAAATCTATATGTAAGTTATCATTTTCCACTACAACAAATATTTAAATTGCCATAAAGCATATATATGTTTCTATGTTACTCAATTCTATTAATATTAATATATTAGAATTTAATTGAAGCAAATATACATACTATGACATCATACATATCAAGTACACATGCATGTTGAGCGATAAATACATATGTTCTATTTTAGCAACAATGAAAAATATTTTCTTAACAACTCATATACTAATGATACTAACAATTATTGAAAACTATATTACTAACAATGACATATGATTTATATAAATTTTTATTTTAGACATGTTACTCCTTCCGTTCCAAATTATAAGTCTTTCTAATTATTTTCTTTCTAGATACATAGTAAAGCTATGTATCTAGACATAGTGTTTATTTGAATATATAACAAAAGCTTACCAAGAATGTCTGAACAACTTATAACTTGGAGTGGAAGGTGTACATTTTAACTAAAATGTTATCTATATTGGTAGTACAACCATTACTGCATATATAATATTTTGATAAATAAACTTAAACGCATGGTGGTAGTATGTGCCTATACATCCTTATCTTTGGGATTGTTTTAGAGTTAATCATTATATGACTTACATATTAATACTCTCTCTACGTTAGTAATATTCTAGATATCACTTCAAGCTCTATCATCGATTTTGAGTGATGTGGTGCATGTTTTAAATGATTGTTTATGTCATTGTAATATTTAAGACTGCAATTTATGACCTAAAATCTTTATTTTAAAAAGTACAAAAGGAGTAAAGATACAATAAGAATTTTAGTTTGAGAATAAAAAATCTTTAGTAATTAATAAGATTACACTTGAAAATAAAAATTTTAGATTTGTGGCATCATAAGATATGGGTTGCAATAAGAGGCACCATAGTTTAAGCTTTTCTTTTTGAGCTAATGTTTCAACTAAATGCATATTCAAGTTACACAACGGTGTCATGCAAAGAGAAAGAACTATGGATATGGATGGAAAACATATAGATTAGTAATTGACACATTGATCACAACTAGACAGAGAGAACATTGTATCCATTGTGTCTATTGTGTTGGAAAATGAACAAAATGAAAAACATGCAATTTAATATTGGTAATTTATTTTAGATTCATGACATCAGAAATAACATACACGCCAGTGAGCAGTACAATGCAAGACGTGTGATCTCCTTACCAGCTGCTGTTACGAAATTAGCTGATCTCTTGCCTCGTGCAGACGACGCCTTGTGTCTATCTTCTTTTTCCCTGGACCAACGTACGTACGATTGTGATTCAGCAAATTAAAACCAAATATTAGTGACTTTCATATATATCCGAGGACAATAACCGGCCATCAAAATAGATAGACAAAGGTGCACTTTCGAAAATGCTCTAGGGTTAGGGTCACTGATAAAAAAATATTTCATGCAGGCACTGATAATATATATGAGAGTGGTGAAGGTAGCTTAATCAACTCGAATTAGCGAGTTGGGTGGCTAATGCTTTTTTTCCTTCTTCTTTTTGAGGGAATGAATTGTTCATACTTCGCACTATACCATGGATATAATTGGTCCACGTTATTGATTCAAATCTTGCATCCTCACTGGCACATGCAACTGGTTTACACTAGTCCATCAACCCGTGCTCCTGCACCGACTAACTTTGAGATACTTAAGCAATAGAAATTTCTATTTAATATATATTAACTAATAAAAATTACTTACACAATTCACTTTGATTTAAATCCATAGTTACATACATGTATAGATTTCATTGGCATGAATGAAAGAGATCATCGTGCCACAACTAGTGATGTAAATTTAGATAGATTCCATGATTGAGCATTTTCGGTTCCTTCTTTTGTTTTGTGTCCCAGTATATCTGATTTTTGCAGTATATGTGCATGTGGACGTCCCTCTTTAGGAATTGAAATATGCGGATGACAATATTAAAATGTTGGTTCACCTGTGAATAAAATTTAATAACATATGATTGAGTATTGATACTTAGGTTTGTACCTTCAATTGTTTTAATTATATTCTTTCTTTGATTTGTCTGATCAATTGGCTTGTCATTTGTTGGTTTCTAATCTTTTTTTTTCATGAATATCTATTGTTGACATAATTAATTAAGTCATTGCTCTGGACTCATTGATGCATTGTCCTTGCATGTTTGAAATTGTTTGATATGTACTTATTGTGCCCTTGAAATGGATGTTGCAAATCCCGCTCAGATGTTGTGCCCCTTCTTTCAAAACCATCTTCTTGATGTACATGACTTCTTAGGTTGGCATGATGTTCTTTGATATACCTTTCTCTATATATATGATCCATAGATAATTTTTTTAGATAAGGGAACAAAGTTCCAGCCTCTGCCATTCGGGGGATGGTACACAACCGATGGTTGATCCATAGATAATGTGCCAACAATTGGATCTTCATATTAATCAAAGTAGTATTTATTGGAAAATTTACATGTAGAAGAGATGACGAACATTGGTAGATTACCTTCTGGGCAACATCGTTGTCGTTTCTAGTTTTGAGGATTCCACCATCATTGGATAGATTTGTTTATAGATTCTTTTGACCAAATTGTAATAATAGATTAGTTAGTTAGGCTGGACATACTCCCTCTTGTGATATTGTGTGTTGTAGTATAAGGGATTTGTAAAATAGATGAATAAAGTTGGTAGGTACCTCTAATCCTGTGGATGAACATCTCTTTTAGAAATAAAGTAAAGGTACATCCATCTTTTGTATTCTCTCCTAAGTTGTCTTAAAATCTCTATAATACACTGTAATACAGGACAGGTGAACAATATTTTTTAGACAGTTTTGTGAGATGTCCTCGTGTTGAATATATTGACTTTCTAAGATTCGATAGGTTAAAGGTTTCATCGTGTTGTCATAATATCAATTTTTTTATCCATTTAAAAAATACTATAGATTTAGACTACACTTATAACTACTAAAATGGCATAAAAAGTCATCACAGCTTGGACAACGACAATCAAGATGTTAAATTTATTGTATGAAATAATTAAATATTTGATATTACTATTTTTTTTATAAAAACAAAGAATTCTTAAAATTAGATTACCAGTATTTATATGAAATAATGTCTTAATCAACATATAATAAACTTATTTAAATAACAACGGTTATTAATTAATTTGTCAAAATTACTATATTATTATTAACACATGATTTAGAATTATTTTTATTTAAGTTTAAATTATAATATTGTATGGCATAATATTTTAGTCAACATATAATAAACTTATTTGAAATGACAATGGTTAATAATTTATTTGCCATAGTAACTTATATTAGTATTTACACGTTAATTTATATATATTTTTATTTATTTATATAACAATAAAGGTGGATAATTTTCATAATCCAAAGTTTTACTTCAGATTATCTCTGTTAGTGACATATGTGGATAATTTGGATACAAATTTAAGGGTTATTTCGAATTATAGTTCATAAATGGCGGAGGTGCATAATTCAGATGTATATTTAGAGAGTTAATTTTAGTTTGCGGCAGCACATGTGAAATCTTGCCTCTCATGTTTTATTAACATATTAACGTTTATGATAATTTATTAATACATTACCAAGTGAACGTAATTAGTAGAACTCATCTGATATTTTATTAACTAATTGTGAATGTCAATAATATATTTTGTTTTATTAACACAAATATTTTATTAACTAACTATGAACATCGTTACTACATATATGATATTTTAATAATGCATTACCATGTAACGTGATTAATAGGATTCCTCTCATCTGAATATTTTGTTAATTAGTTGTGAATGTCGATAGATATTTTATTAATACTTATAATTTTTGTTAATACAAATATTTTACTAACTAACTATGAACATGTACAGATATGATAGTTTAATATGTATTACCATGTGACGTGATTAATAGGACTCGTCCGATATTTTATTATAACTAACTAACTATGAACATTAGTACTCGGTATGACCATCCAGATTTTCTCCAAACGGTCAACATTTTTTTCTCCTGAAAAAAAGCGGTTTAATAGGACTCGTCCGATATAACGTACTCAGAATGACAATCCAGATTTTCTCCAAATGGAATTTTTTTTCTCCTAAAATATGATTTTTATCTATATAAAGGCAAATGTGGGTAATTTCCTAGAAAACAAAATAGATCCAATAGTTTTGGATGGCTAGAGTCTTTGATTTGATGGACACATGTTTCTAATTAATGGGAGGATTTTCTAGCACTTATTTTTTTTCTAGCATATCTGGTGAGGATTGTTGTGGAGGCTCTTTGGGGGTCTTTAATTAGTATAATACTCCCTTCGTTCTAAATTATATGTCACTTTGAATATTTTTTGGTACATCAAATTTGCTATGTATATCTAGATATAATATATGTGTACATACATAACAAATTAGATATACCAAAAAATCAAAGTGACTTGTAATTTGGGAGCGGGAAGTATATAATATATAATAGTAAGATAGTAAGATTTAAATTCTTACCTGGAAGCAGCATCTGATTTCGTATTCCTCCTTATGCATTTATTGTCAAAACGAGTGGCAACATAGGTAGAATCGTCGCTGATACGTACGGTCTGCACCAATAATCCTGCCGCCTGAACCTGATGATTCAATAAATTGTTGGCCTATTATCCTCTTATATATACAATGATACAATCTGGCAAAACCGGTATAAATACGGTAGAGAGGTAATAAAGCTTTTTTTTCTTAGACGGAAGAGGAATGTAAATAGGTACGGTACGGTACCTGTTGTCTTTGGGTCCTCCCGTTTTGATGATCATCTATAAATTTCAGAAAGATGCTCGTATTTTGCGTAAGGCTTCTTAACAATTTGTTGTTATGGAAGGCTATGGCCAAGTCCACCGCATTCATGCGAATAAATATGTCCTTTTCAGCCCGCTGCAGGTCCTCGCTCATGTCACCGGCGTTGTAGGTACGGGCGACGATCTTGTCGTTCTGCTTACGGCACTTGTCAATGAGGTGGCTTGCGTCCTCGAGGGCAGTCGCGAGAAACGTCAAGCTGTCACTCAGCGCCTTGTTGTCCTCCTCCGTGATGTCTTGATTGTCTTTCACTATGTTACCAACTTTGACCATGAGCATTTCCATCTTGCGGCAGTCCTCAACGTTCCGGTCAGCCTTCTTCACCGCGTTCTTGATCTTTATCACCCACTTGCCGATCGTCTGAAATATGCTCACCAAATCGGTCATCTCTGCCGCTATACTGGCACGGCAGACCGTCTGCAGCATCGATCATCCAATAAGGTAGAATTATTGAAACGGCGATGAGCAAATTAAATTAAGATCAGTCATAGATAGAGAAACCTTTTTCTCTCGTGTCATCACACGCATAACAACCAGTCGAAGATTCAAAGGACGCACCTGCTTGCTTATGGCCGAAGCAGTATTTCCTTGTGACGACCCTCAGCGTCCTCTCCCAAGCGACGGATCGACCTTTGCTCTTGCACTTGGCAGCCGCAACTCAGCTCTGTCGAGTTATTAGTACGTGTATCTACAAGTAAGTACTGACTAGAAGCACTTCACACTCTACACTCTTGGCTCAAGTGGAGCCGTGGAGGTACTAGCTAGATCTGGACTGCGTATAAATAGAGCACGGATTTGATTTTTGTGAGACGCTAACATGCGAAGCAAGGACTAATTAAGTGTTTTTAAATTGTTACGCCGCCCAAAGTATCCAAGCCCAGCTAAGACCACTTATTGTTGCAGGTGGGCAATAGTAACTTAACATAAAGCCCATCTAGCTAGATGAGTGGAACTGCTGACTAGGTATCAACTTTAGAAAGTTCTGTATGGTCTCCATGAACTTAGAAAACCACCACGGTGCGTTTGGCAATAATCAAGAAGGGGCATGGGAATTGATGATGGAAGTCGATACAGAATTAAGATGATAACTTGATTTGTAGTGCCAATATCATTTGTTTGGTTCATGCATGGATTAACACAAAAATAAGGGTTTAAGAAGAAATTTATACTCCGTCTTTGGTGTGTGGATTTTTGAGTGGGAAATTATATGACAAGTCATGATAAACGCTGAGGATGCATTTAGCTTCCACTAAAAGGACAATTCCTACTTAAGCACCACCCCTCCCCCATGCGAAGCAATTGGCGGGGGTTGGCCCTCTTAACGGTCGTTCACCATCTCACATATACTCCTACTATAAAACAAACAAGAGATTTCAGAAATCCTACCTCTAAACTCTGATTCCTTCCTTCAAATTGCCCCCAACCAAACATGCCGCCCGTGTTGAGCCCTAGGATATGAGGTCATCAAGTAGAGCCTCCATGTTAATACACTACTACTGAAATTATTTTTGGAGGCGGTCATTTTTATTAACGAAACGCCTATGTTATTTAGGCTTTTTGGAGGTGGGCATCATGCTCGCCTTGGTTAATGGAATTAACGAAGGCAAGGCTTTTCGGAGGTGGGTGCCATGGAATTAACGAAGGTGAGCACCTTAACACGCCTGCCTCTGTTAATGGTCTTTAGAAAACCCTAAAAACCAAAAAAATGCAACTTCATGGAATCAAACCCTTGACTTGCCGTTCAGGACTAGCACCTCACTACCGCTGTACCATACACTCATTAGTGACTGTATATAATATTCTATATTTTTATATCAACATTTCGTAATCTTATATTGAATATTTTGGCTATACAAAATTTTAGATTTTGTCACTACAACTTCGGTATGGATGTCTCTCCATCCGAGATTGTTTAAAAAATTCTAAAAATTGAATATCAAAATATGTGAATTTTAAATAAATATTTGAGACTCTAAACGACTTCAAATAAAAATCTCATCAACAACAAACATGTAGCTCAAGTCGGCAACTACAACTTTGGTATTAACTACGTGAACATTCGAGGTCATTTAGGAATTATATTTTTTTAATTTTAAAATCTATAAACTTATAACACATATTTGAGACTCTAAACAATTTTATTTCTATAAACTTAGATTTGTAGAGGCGGTTGTTGTTGACAACCGCCTCTACAAATCGCTAATTTGTAGAGGAAAAGAACTAGAGGCAGCTGGTATACCCGCCTTTATAGAGGCATACCAGCCACCTCTAGAGTCAAAATATGTAGTGTTGAAGTTTGGGTTGGGCTACCCCTTCACTCATGGTTATTTCTACACAACCGGACTGAAAAAAAGGTATCAGACTCGATTTGTAAGACAAACCCGAAGTGTTACTCACCTTGACTATTACTACGGGTTTGTATTGCAAACTGAAAATAATATCTGAGTATAAACTGGGAGTAATAGTCACTCTGAATATTGTTATCTCAGCTCATGATACAAACCAAGAATGGTACATATTGCCACTATGGTTCATTCATTGCCAGTTGTAAAGCACTTTTCTCTGGCAGTGTAAACAGTCCTAGAGACCAGCTTGTTCAAATTTCGTCTTCCACGCCTATAAGCTAGCTAGATTATACTCCATCCGTCCCAAACTATAAGTCGTTTTAGTTTTGTTCTAAGTCAAATCTATTTCTAACTTTTACTAAGTTTCTAGAAAAATATATTAACATCTATAATACCAAATAAATACACTATCAAAATTTATTTCATGATATATATCTAATGAATTTAGCTAGTTTGTCTTGTAGATGTTTAAGGGGCGGAGCTAGGCCCCTTTGTCGGGTCTGCTGACCCCAATAGAATTTGGCAAATCAGTGGAAAGTTTCTGTTGTGTATTGTTGATAACACTAAAATTTTTAGCTTATATAATGTTGAAGACCCCAGGGATTTTTTGGCTGCCTTCGCCACAAATGTTTATACATTTTCTATATTACTTGGTCAAAGGTAGAGAAGTTTGAATTAGGACAAAACTAATAAAACGACCTGCAATTTGGAATGAAGGGAATAAACTAGGGATAAACAAACAGGCCCTTGGTACACAACAGTGAGTAACGGGTGATTCTTAGTCCCGAGAGCCCTGGACCAGTTGCGAGCTCCTACATGCTTTTGTGAAGGGTCATAGAATAATTTAAACCTCGTTCTAGGCTGGAATCAATGTACTTTCTCATTAAGAACTGTTTAACATGGCTAAAGCTCTTGATACACATGCCTACCCTGCGTCCACGACGCATACACACAGGTGCTTAATTATATTTTTTCTTATATTCAGTGGCAGAGCCGGAAACTACTAGGAGGCAGGACAATTTCTATTATGCAGGAATATTTACATAGGAAAATACTGCATTCCTCTTTTAATACAAAAGAAATTTTCCTTCGCACCTCACAGAGGAGCCTGGCTGGTTGCCTGGAGTGGCCGGACGGTGGCTTCGCGCCTCCGCCGCTGCTTAAATTTATTCTAGGCTAAAACGACGCTATTCATTCAGTTTTAGGTAACCTCATCACACATATAATGATTTCATCAAGCTCAAGATTTACAGTCATAATCTCTAACATATGCTCATGTATATAAACAGCCACGTTGATACTATGTTACATACAAAAGAAAGAACGAGGCTCATCCTAGACAGCCGAAAAGCCAGCCATGCAACACTGTTTTTACACCTGTGAGAATCATTCCATGATAGACGAGCCAACTATGTGCTACAGATAAAATGTCATGGGCGAATAATCAATGCCACACACTTTCCTGTAACCAACAATATTGTCACCGGTTTCCGTAAGAGCAAGGCTAATAATATAACCGGCTGATGGCTGTAAGGTTTCTTTGCAGTCTTCTCTCAGTCTACCCATATACTAGTTAGCTTTTTACTATTAATACATGGCCCACTTGTCTCTCTCACAAAGGTTCTTGGTTCTTGTGCCTAAGCTGATAGTAAGCTTACAGCCCGCTTCTCCTCTCTCTCCTCTTCTCTATCATCCACCTCATCATTTAGCTAGCTTACAGCCTAGCTGTTAATATTATACTTGCTCTAAGGGAAAACTGCTGCCCCCAAGCCACCCACAAACCACACCCGCTGCACTCTAAACCTGTTATTGGGGAGGAAGAGGAGCAAGTATGTTTCCACACTGAAATTCCTTCGAATTCCAACATCAGATTGATAATCGCCTCGTCACGTTGACTTCGAAACATATTTGATAAAACACCATGAAGTTTGTTTAACTTCTACCGTATTGCTGATGTTGTTGTTGTTGTTACGCAGGAAAATGATGGAGAGGCTGCCTGGCATTTCCAAGCCAGGGGTGGATTTATAAAATCATGTTAGGAGATAATACAAAATTACTTTCGTACAATCACTTCCGTCGTGGGATCACGTGTGATATAGGATACAAAATTACAACTTGACCACAACAGGACGAACATAGGAAAGTACCTATATAAATATTATATTCGAACATGAATAGGTGAGAAAGAGCAAAGAAACAGTTTTGATTAGCTGTGGGTCCTACATTTATGCATGAATTTTCAACACTTATATATGTCTTTTAAAGTTGTTGTTTCTTCTAAAGATACAGAAAAAAAATAAAAGCCTATGTTGTATGTTCGTTCACCCGATGAAAGTATACATTTAGCAGATAGCTTTTCCCAATAATGTACATGTTAGGTTAGTTCTAACGTTAGGTAGCTGTTCGTCATTCTTCTGACTAACTAATTCTATTCTAGAATCATATAAGGGCTGGCATTACAATGGGATGGTGATCTGGTAGAGTTCTGGATTCTCATTTTGTTCGGTATGAGCACTTTTCTAACATGTGAGTGGTTTCAGCGTGGTTAAGTACATGTGCGGTTTTGTCTTTTGTTAGTAATGTGTACAGCTTCCCCATTAATTAAGTCAAGATAAAGGTTCATCTAGTACTTAATTATTGCTCAATTATACCACTTGTGCTTGCCAGCAGCATGGGACGGTTCTTGCGGCCTCGTACACTTCTTTTTTGCATGTGTTCTCCTTGATATAACACAGGCTATTATTGATGTGGTTTTCTTCCCTGATGCTTCGTTTGGAAAGTGAATGGGAAAAATCAATGGGGGATGCGTTGGGGCAGGTGGTGGTGGTGGTTGGGTTGGCTTTAACATTACTTGCCATGCTCTAGTACAGAAACAGGTTTTTTAGTGTCACCAGCCTTTTTTTCTCACACATGGGCTGCAATGATCTCTAACTATATTGTGTGCCAGGTGGCCTTAGCCCAAGGCTCGCCTCCGAAAAAAACGAATTCCAAAGGCAAGCGTCTCATTTTTGAAAGTTGTGCTATTTCTAAAGGTGAGCTGCTTAAACGCGCCACCTTTATAAAAAGATAAATTTTACAGCGCTCGGAAAAAACTGGAGCCATCCATTTGAATAGATTAGATGGCTAAAAATTAGAAGAGCCAATGCGGAGCAACTTAAGTCGTGGTCCGGAACCTAAATTACGTGGGACAGAAACTAGTTCTAAATTAAATCTTAAGGGTAGAATAGTAGTTTCGCATCTAAGTTGCTCCTCGTGTGATCTCTGGTTCTCTCGTGTCTCCTGCAGCACCCTCCCTCTTCGAGCGCGGGCAGCGCGGCAGCCTCCGGCGGACGCGGCTCGCAGGGCACGGGTCTGGTGCGGGGACTCCCCGGCGCGTGCGGCCCCTGGTGGGCGGTCTCCGCAGCCAAATACATGCATCCAACAAGTTCCCCTGGTTTCAGCATACCGGAGGCAGAGCAAGACGCAAACAGGGCCGCAACAAGGCCGAGTATGCCGGAGGCGGAATATATGACTGGGCTGCAGCATATCCTTTTTTGAGCAAGGTTGCAGCATATCCTTGGGATGAAGTCATGCGGATCCATTCGAAATGAGTCTGCGTCTGTGCGATGAAAACAGAAGGGTGGTTGAGTTTGATGTGCTCACTAATATGTTTGAGGCGACGTCTTTGATGGCCATGACCTGATCTAGTGCTTCCGAGGGATGTGCGGCGCACCAGACAGGCGCCATTCTCTACTTGGCCGCAGATGTATGAATCGTGGAGGCCAAATAAGTGCAGGCAGGTGATAGATCGGAAGCAGCAGATCAGCGATAGGAGGCTACCCAGCCCCTACCGGCCAAGTTGATGACCTGCAGGTCGCCAGGCCCCAGCAGATGGTTGGTCCAAAGCTCGTGCAGGTGGCCGGCGGTGATCCCAGGTGATGGCCCTCCCCCGCCCCCCCCCCCCCCAAACGGTCGGTGGCATGCTCCTCCAGTTAACCGGTGCTGATCTGCCCCAAACAGGCGGGCGCCGGCACTGGTGAGCCCCCTACAGGCTTGAGGCGGCGGCGAGCCCTTTCCCCGTGCGGCGGTGCGGCTTTTAGTTCTTCAGTTCGTCAGAAAGAAATAAAAATGTCGGCAAACTTAAAATAGAATGACTAAATTATCCTTATTTAATTTTAATTAACGAAAAAACTCCACAGGGAGGAACCCGTGGTTCCTCCCAAGGACCGTAACAAACCTCAAAAATACCTATTTTCAGAGAAACCTTTTTCTCTCGTGTCATCACACGCATAACAACCAGTCGAAGATTCAAAGGACGCACCTGCTTGCTTATGGCCGAAGCAGTATTTCCTTGTGACGACCCTCAGCGTCCTCTCCCAAGCGACGGATCGACCTTTGCTCTGGCACTTGGCAGCCGCAACTCAGCTCTGTCGAGTTATTAGTACGTGTATCTACAAGTACTGACTAGAAGCACTTTACTCTTGGCTCAAGTGGAGGTACTACCTAGATCTGGACTGCGTATAAATAGAGCACGGATTTGACTTTTGTGAGACGCTAACATGCGAAGCAAGGACTAATTAAGGGTTTTAAAATTGTTACGCCTCCCAAAGTGTCCAAGCCCAGCTAAGACCACTTGTTGTTGGAATCTGGGGTTCCGACGGGAAATATGAGTGGTGAGAAGTAAGCCTTTGCCCGAGCGGTGCCTCGGGCAAAGGGAAACGGCACGAACACGGGTGCGATGTAAACTAGGGTTTCATAACTGATGATCTCCTCCTTTGTACAACAGTCATGCTCCCCCTCTTTATGGGGCATACCTACCTAAGTCTACTTTTACAACATTACTCCCTACCAACCATGGGACATTCTCGGTATATTCCCATCCTAATTCAAGTCACTAGGGGTAGACCTGGAATTCTTTCCTCCTGCTGCCACCGCCTCATGGGCCAAGGGTACCGGGCCGTCCATGGCCTGGGATGGGCGCCGCCAACCCCTGACCTCAGTCCGACATCAAGGGAAGCTGGGGGAGCCTCCGCATCGGGTCGCTACAGAACGCCTCCACGTCCCCGTGCGAGCCTCCGCCTGACCGCGTTCGGGGTGCCTTCGCCCATCCCATGAGAACCTTCGCATGACTGCATATGGGGAGCCTTCGCCCGTCCTTCGCCATCCTCCACGGGCCTTTGCCCTCTCGGCATGTACGAGCGAAGACTCCTGCTTCTCCTCCCCTACACTTTATTTCACAGCATTTATTAACAGTTTTGGGCCGGTTGTGGTCTTCAACCTAAACCTTCGTGGCTCGGAATCATGTCCCAACAGTTCCCCCCCTGAGGGCCTGGTCTGGTGCCAGCGGACCTTGCCCTCAACCACTCGATCCTCGGGCGTTTGAGGCGCGTAGGCTTCTGTGCGTGCGGAGGTTGGCTTCCCCCCTTTCCCCCATGGGATGCCTGAATCAGACCGTTGGATGGTTGACGTGTCTACACGTGATTGGTTGCTGCGGCTGTGGACCTGATGCGTTCGTGAACTGACGTGACCGTTGGATGTGGAAGTTGAGGCATCGCGCGGTGGATATATATGGGCGGGTGGTGGTCACCCCTTGTCCCTGCCCTAGCCGTTACTTTCCTTGTCGTTGCTGCCTTCGCTGGTGCTTTCGCGCTCTGCGTTCGCATAACGCTACTTTCTCTTTGATAGCTTCCTTGTTGGCTTCGCTTTGCACCTTGTTCGCTTGCTAAACCTTCGAAGTGGCTGCACCTACTAATCCTCCTCCGCGCCAGGCTTACTTCTTTGGGCTGTATCGCCATCTTCTTGGGATTAGGTCTAGTGGGTGGTCTGTGCGTTATGAGGAGTGGATGCTTGCTAGTGCGGAGGCTCTACGACTTGAGGAGAGTCTGTCCGAAGTCGAGGCATCCGTCTTTGATTTGATTACTGCTAGGGAGGCGGAGGACATGGCTGGCCACTCGAAGACTTGGGACTTTGGGCCTTCGCTCATGACCAAGGGCATGATCGAAGAGCTGCGGCGGCTGGGGTACTTTGGAGATGCGAAGGTGACGCCCCCAGCAGGGGAGACGATTCCGAAACCGAAGGCCGCTGATGCTGTCGTGTTTCAGGATTTCTTCCTCTGCGGCCTTCGTTTCCTGACGGTGCGTTTTCTGTGCCACATGCTGGAGGTGTTCGAGGTCCAGCTTCATCAGCTGACGCCCAACGGCATCCTCGCTCTGAGCAAGTTTTGCTGGGCGTGCTTGTCTTACGGTGCGGAGCCAAACGTGGGAACCTTTTGTGAGTATTATGAGCTCCAACGCCGACCCAAGCATGTGGGCGAAGACCATGCAGTGGCATAGTACGGAAGCTGTGCATTTATGCCACGAAGGAATCAGAAGGGCGAGAGGCTGGAGATCTCCTTCGCTCATAAGAACAAATGGGGGAAAGACTGGATGCAGTACTGGTTTTATGTCAGGACCGACTGTATGATGTCCACTAGTGCCGTTGGGAAGAAGAACACCCGGTACCCGCTCGCTTCGGTGATGACACCGATGAGGCCCCTTACCCAGGGAATTCCGGGCCGGGGGACGGAAGAAGGCCGTGAAGCCTGTGATAGGGCCATCGCTCTTACCTATCGGTATTCCGGTGGCCAGGATTTGGTGGAGGAGATGGTGGCGGCGAACTGTTAGCCGTTGGGCAGGAAGCGTCCTGCGATGATAATTGAGATGGTTGTTGACGGTAGTTATCATACACATTTTAACCGTCAATTAAACATGCAAAAGGGTTTAAATGAACCACCAAAGTAGACTTAGGGGTTTAAACTAACAGATTCCATGAGTTTTGGTGAATCTGTGTTTCTAGTAGGGTTTAATCAGAAAGCCGCCAAGGGGGACCTAAACGTCAAAGTAAAATACATAATTCCACCACGGCACCCACATGGGAAGACTATAGAAGGGTCCAGAAGCCACATCATCAAAGCAGGAGACAGATGACTGACATGTGGGGTCGGCCGGCCCCTGTAGGACCCACCTATCAGCCACCTTGTGAGGTCGGTTTCCCACCACCATCGAGGATGCATCTCAGCCGTTGCTTAAGTCGATTTGATCTAAGGGCTCACGTTGCACTCCTAGGGCTATATAACTAGATCCCAGCCCCCTTGAGGCATTGCTCATTTGATCATGAGAGCTAAAGAGCCAGGAACCCTAATTCCATATGTCCACCAGGATTAGAGCATAGCAATCAAGAGAAGATTAGTTCTCCATAGATCTAGTCTAGTTCTATAAATCGAGAGATAAAGTGTGAGGGAAGAGTTCTAGAGGAGTCTCGGCCTGTCGGTGCTCTCTCTACGGCTTGTACCTAGCAGAATCAAGTTTTTCTTGAGCTTGATTTTGAGATTTCTCTAGTAATCGACTTCTAATTCAAGTAAGCATCTTATTCATATTGTTTTTCAGGTTTGTGACTCTCTTTTGAGTACTCTGATCCTTGTAGCTCTTGGAATAGAGTAGTATTCGTAGTGTAAGCATGGTGCTTAGACTCGGTTACTCGTAGATGTGCCCTATTTTCCGGATCGGTGGTAGCTCGCAAGGGTGACTTTTATAGCCTCGTTGAATCCTCTATAGTCCACCTCCTGTCAACAGGATTAGCAGGGCATTATTGATATAGGGAACATACTCTGCTTGTGTTCTCTATAGTATTATCCCCAGAATTGAACAATAGAAGACAAAGCTTACCAAAATTAGAATTAGAAGACCTTAACAGTCTCCTCTATACTCCTATTATCTGGCCTTGATTGTGAGTTTGGGATAAGTTAGATTTAGTTATTCTCACACACATTTCCTCGAGTTTGATATTCGTGCGCTTGCGGATTAGTATGCGTGCATTAACTTATACCAACAAGCATTTCTTGCGCCGTTGCCGGGGAAACGGTTGCTAAGTTAACTTCAAACCTATCTTATCCTTGTATTACACTTTTATCTTTTATTTTATTCTTTTATTCTTTTATCATGGATCTAGAATCCACACCTATCTACCAATATGGTGCACCCACAAGCGTAAGCCGACAGCCAAAAGAGTCTTCAAAGCCTATTCTCACACTTGGCTATGAGCTACGCCCATGTTTAGTTAATATGGTTCAGGATGAATCCTTTTCAGGCGAAGATGATGAAAACCCTATTTCCACCTAAATGAATTTGAGCAGACCTGCACATGCCTACGCATAGCGGGCATGTCAGATGAAACCTTACGATGGAAGCTTTTTCCCTTCTCTTTGACGGGAAAAGCTAAACGTTGGTACAATCTCACCATAGGGAGTAGACAAGGAGATTGGGGAGCCTTATGTTCTAGCTTTTACTTACAATTCTTTCCCATCTCTAGGGTAGTCAAACTTTGTTTAGAGGTTCTATCTTTTAAACAAAAGAAAAAAGAATCTCTAGGCACGACATGATAATGCTTTAATACTCTTATTAATACAGGCCCTAACCTTGCCGTTCAAGACCCCATTCTTCTTCAACACTTTTATATGGGTCTTGATAGAAATTCCTTAACTCTTCTTAATACGGCCTTAGGAGGCTCGTTCTTGCATGTCTCCGCAAATGCAGGGAGAAGCATTCTTATGAAAATCTTAGAGAACATCCCTGAGGAAGAAGAAGACCAACCATTTGAGGAAGAATCCTAGATAGTTGAACCCAACCCTTTACCAGATCCATCACCAACTTCAGCTATCCCAAATCCCAAATCATAAAATCTTGGATTTTATGCTGGAATTCGAGGATGAACTTTTTGGTGAATATGGAAATACCTCGAATTACCATACTATGAGAAACCCCAGAAGTCTAAGAAATCATTGAATGAAGAACCTTTAGATCATTCTGAGGAAGTTTTCCTTAAAAAGACTACGAAAGAGCTAGTGTCTATTATAAGCAATGAATGGCTAGAAGAATCAGAGCTTTCCTCTGATGTGATTCGTTTATATTCACCTTCTATATCCATTCATTGCTAAATTAACAAAGCTCCTTTGGATGCTCTTTACAATCCAGTTGTGGGTATTAATATCATGTTTGTATCTTTTGCTCTTGATTTATTGGAACACATGCCATTAACCCTGACAACAATGTTATTGAAAGGTCTTTCAGGACACATTCTTCCAAGTTTGGAAATTTTTTATATCCTCCCTATCCATGTCAACGGAACGAGAGTTCATTTGAGCTTCTACATCTTTGATGTTATGGAGTTTGAATTGTTGATAGGGCAACCAATTGGAAGACTTATCCAAGAAGGACAAACAGAGAAATTGAATATAAGGCTTGGGAAAAACTTTAAACTTTCTATACCTATTACTCATTCCCTAAATACTGGGAGTGAGCCAATACTGAGGAAGACCGAATGAAGAGATTAAGGTTGCATCTCTTGAATCTTTGATCGAACCCAACCTTGAAGATGATGCCCAGTTCTTCATTGAGGAAGATGAAAATCCCATGGCATCTAAACCTCTAGATGAATTGCTAGAACCACCTAAGCCCTCCATTGAGTTTAAACCCCTGCCTTCTGGTCTTAGATATGCTTTTCTCAATAATAATCAGGATTTTTCTGTGATCATAAGTGATAAACTTTGTCAGGAAGAATCCCTACGCTTGCTAATTGTCTTAGAAAAGCATCGTTCTGTATTTGGCTACTCGCTCCAAGACCTTAAGGGTATTAGCCCTGCTCTTAGCACCCATCGCATCCCTATCGATTCTACATCTATACCTTCTAGGGAGCCCTAGCATAGGCTTAATAATGCGATGAGAGAGGTTGTTAAGAAAGAGGTCTTGAAACTTTTGCACGCTGAGATTATTTATCCTGTGTCACATAGTGAGTGGGTTGACCCTGTTCAAGTTGTGCCTAAGAAGGAAGACATGACTATTGTTAAAAATGACAAAAATGAATTGACCCCCAAAGAACCGTCACTAGGTGTGGGATGTGTATTGATTACCGAAAACTTAACAAGACAACAAAGAAAGATCACTTTCTGTTGCCCTTCATTGATAAAATGTTAGAGCGATTGGCAAACCACTATTTCTTTTGTTTCCTTGATGGGTATTCAGGTTATCATCAGATTCTGATCCATCTAGATGACCAAAGCAAAACCACCTTTACATGTCCATATGAAACTTATGCTTATCGTAGAATGTCTTTTGGATTATGTAATGCTCTAGCTTCTTTTCAAAGATGCATGGTGTCTATATTTTTTGATATGATTGAAGAAATCATGGAAGTTTTCATGGATGACTTTTTTGTTTATGGAAAAACTTTTGATGATTGTCTTGAAAATTTAGACAAGGTTTTGCAAAGATGTGAAGAAAAGCACTTAGTCCTTAATTGGGAAAAATGTTATTTCATGGTTAGAGAATGGATAGTGCTTGGACATTTAGTGTCTGAAAGAGGGATTGAGGTAGATAGAGCTGAAATTGAAGTAATTAAATAGTTACATTCACCCATAAATATCAGAGGGATTTGTAGTTTTCTTGGCCATGCTGGCTTTTGTTGCCGCTTTATAAAAGATTTTTCTCATATTGCTAGACCACTTACAAATCTTTTGGTCAAGAATGTTCCCTTTGAATTTGATGATGCATATATGAAATCTTTTAACATTCTTAGGAAAGCACTCATCTCTGCACCAATCATTCAACCCCTGATTGGTCGCTACCTTTTAAAATTATGAGTGATGCTAGTAATTATGCTATGGGGGCAGTGTTGGGACAAACTAAAGATAAAAAGTATCATGTAATTACTTATGCTAGCAAAACACTGACAGGACCTCAACTTAATTATGCAACAACTGAAAAAGAACTCCTAGCTTTTATTTTTGCTATTGATAAGTTTAGATCTTACTTAGTAGGAGCTAAGGTGATTGTTTACACTGATCATGCTGCATTAAAATACCTGCTCACTAAGAAAGATGCTAAACCTAGATTGATAAGATAGATTTTGTTACTCCAAGAATTTGATTTAAAAATAAAAGATAAAAATGAAGTAGAAAATCCTGTTGTCAATCACTTGTCTAGAATGCAGTTTGAGAATTCATAGGAACTACCCATCAATGATTCGTTGCGGGATGACATGCTCTTCAAGGTCACCAAATCCGACCTCTGGTACACAAATATTGTTAACTTTATAGTTGCAGGTTATGTACCACTAGGGGAGAACAAATGGAAGCTTATATATGAAAGTCGTCTCCACATATGGAATGAACTGTACCTCTTTAGAGTCTGCTCTGATGGCCTACTCAGAAGATGTGTACCAGTAAAAGAAGGCATCAGGATCATAGAACGATGCCACTCATCACCATATGGAGGACATTATGGGGCATTCCACACTCACGCGAAGATCTGGCAAAGTGGATTCTTTTGGCCAACCATGTATGAAGACACGAAAGATTTCATCAGGAGGTGTGGAGCATGTCAGAGGCATGGGAATGTCAATTTAAGAGATGCCATGCCACTTATCAACAACCTCTAGATTGAACTCTTCGATGTCTAGGAAATTGATTACATGGGACCATTTCTAAAGTCAAAGTACTGTGAGTACATCTTGATGGCAGTTGACTATGTCTTTAAGTGGGTTGAAGCCATGCCATGCAGAACTACTGATGTAAAACACTCCAAGAAAATGTTTGAAGAGATAATATTTCTAAGATTTGGAGTTCCAAGGATAGTGATTAGTGGTAGAGGAACTCACTTCACTGACAAGAATTTCCACAGTTACTTGTCAAGGCATGGGATCCATCATAATGTCGCTACTCCATATCACCCTCAGACAAGTGGCCAAGCAGAAACATCCAACAAACAAATCAAGAATATTATACAGAAGACGGTCAACAAGATGGGGACTACATGGAAGGATCGATTACTCGATGCTTTATGGGCCTATAGAACGGCCTATAAAACACCACTTGGAATGCCACCATATCAGTTGGTCTATGGGAAGACCTATCATATACCTATAGAGCTAGAATTCAAAGCTCACTGGTCTATCAAACGATGGAACATGGACTTTGAAACCGCAGGAACTAAGAGGAAGATGCAACTCTCGGAACTTGATGAATGGCATGAAAAAGCATATCACAATTCCAAGATTTACAAGGAGAGAACCAAGAGATGGCATGACAAGAGGATCAAGAAGAAGAAGTTCGCACCCGGAGATAAGGTATTACTTTTTAATTCTAGGGTTAAATTATTTGGGCACGGGAAACTTCAAAGCAAATGGGAAGGACCATTCAAGGTGATAAGTACTTCATTGTATGGAGCGGTAACACTTTAAAACGATGAAGGTATGTTATTCAAGGTAAATGGCCACCGTCTCAAGATCTTTCTAGAACCTGAAAAATCTCAGAGGATTTAGATGTGGTTAAATTTTTATTTTACCACAATTTACACCACTGCCATCCTCTGTAGCGACTCGTAACATGAAAAATATGATTTTTGGGCTTAGAAAGGACCTAGTAGCCACCAAAAGAGGGGCCACTACATGGGCCTCCCCTCACCTCCGGTCACCTCCCACATGATTACGCGACCTTTTCTTTCCTAAATTTCGTAGATTCTCACCGCAAAAAACTTTCCTCGTTACGAGCCTTATCTAGAATGAATCTTGACCCCCTACTGCAAGTCTCCCCCCTATATAAATAAGCTTATGCCTCCCCCCCACAGGCATCCCATCAAAGCCATCTCCTCCCATCAGCAGCAAGGCTCTCTTCCTCTCTAGTTCCCATGGCCAACAAGCAAATCATCCCCTTGGGAGCAGCCCAAGGAAGCCATCACCCGAAGATAGACCGCTAGCCATCATCCCTGTACCAGAACCTAAGCCTCTCGCTGCCATCCCTCCAAGAAGAAGCTATGAGCAGGCCTACTTTGCGCAAGTTAGTCAACCGATGCTCCCTCCATCGCAAGAGTGCCTATTCCTGAAGGACAAGCCACAGCAGATGAAGGAACGGGCGATCCAAGTGTCAAGAGACGTCAAGCTCCTCCCTTTGAAACCTAATGAAACACTGGTGAACGTGAAGACCAGCAAGTTTAGGGATGTCACATGTGCTAAGTACACTATGGCCATACCCCGAGTTAGTTTTGATGGCATTCGAGCTGCACCCGGGCAAATCAAGATCATTCCATCCAGGGAGACACCGAAGAGATCCGCCCCAGCACCATTAGATAGAGAAGAGAAGCATTAGAGGACAACAGTGGCAGCATTAGAAAAGAGAGTAGATCTTCTTGCTCAGACCATAGCAGCTCTCCATGAGAGGATTAACCTCCTCACTAAAACTCTCGATTCTATGCATAGGAGATTAGAATTAGAACATCTCGAGCAAAAGAACCTAAAAAGTCTAGTCAATATCCTTACCCACTATCTTGGAGATAAGAAGTAGACATGAATGATAGGTCAATAATAAGGCACAAGTGTTTAGGTTAAGTGTTTAATGTTTAGGTTCGTCACTTAGCTCGGATGTTTAGAACATTAAAGTATGTGTTAGGTCAGAAAAAGTTCGTGATCAATGAGTTCTTGTGTAATGAAGTGCCTTATAATAAAGTATTATTATGATTACCTATCCTCTATCTCTATTTTTTGATATGTGTTTGTCTCCACATGTTGTGCATAAAAGTATACAAGAAAACAAGTGTGGGAGAGACACACCACGACGACCAGATGACAGTTGATCGTGAAAATCACAAAATTTGGGAAGTAATTAGCGAAGGACCACGTACGATGAAGCAGGCCCCGAGCAGGCCCCGTAGTGGGCCACCCGGCCTCCTACATGGGCTGGCCGGCCCATCACAGCCTCGCCTCACCTCACGTTTTGTCCACGATCAGGTATGAGCCCAATACACTCTATTTTTATATATTTTGCTTTTTATTTTGAAACGAATTAAAAATCCTACGATAATCAACTTTAAAACCTGAGAAAAGATTATTCAGTCATGACTTAAGGATAGACTCACATAATACTTTTCCTGGAAGTCATGCTACTGTTAGAAACTTATTATTAGGGACCCCATGTCACTTAGGTTGTTGTGGAGTAAGATATAGTAGAATAATAAAAACTTGATTCTTGATGTCTCATTAATGGAGAATTTTATTTCAAAAAGTAAAATGAATAGCTATATCTCTCCTTTGTGGTGAGTAATGTCCTACCAGAGCCAAATATAGACTAGAGAAACCTTCTACATATATTACTTGTTATTGTATTGAGTTTGGTCAAATCTTGTGACCCTTGTTGGGAAACTTATTATGCTCTCAAGATCAAAACCATGTACACTCCACATATATCTGTTGCTCCTACACTGGTAGTATGCAACAACATGTTTTCCATCCACCCAAAAATGTTCTACGCCTACACAGGAAATAGACACAAAAATATGTTTGATAGGATAAATGTTCCAAGTTCTTGTAAATGTCTCTCTTGAAAAGTTTCAATTGCAGAAAAAGAGGCATGTGTCTATGCAAGAGTTATTCAGAAAAAGAAAAGTATTGAAAAAAATAGACAAGTGTCTGAGATTTCTAAAGCAATGGGTACTCAGATGTCCGCCTAAAAAAAGAGAGAAAGAAAGATGAATAAGATAGCCCATGTTTTCTTGCAAAAGTGTTTTTCAAGTTTTAATCAAGAGAGTGTCACACCCGGTTTTAAGGACAAAACCAGACATACACTATATGTGAAATAAAGAAGTCAAATCTCACATATAGCCGCAGATAAGTGTAATATCAAGAGACAAATGCTTAATAAACATAACGCAATAGTATAAGATATAACCTTCGAGAGCAACACAGCGGAAAAGACAACTCCGAACATCGGGTGTAGACTTCACTCTAGGAACAAACTGACTGGTTGATCACAAGCCTAAAAACTCCAGATACTATCCTGAGGTGTGGGAAATAGCAAGAGTGAGTCTATGTCGAACTCCGCAAATATATCATGGGGTTCATGAGGCTCAAAAGTTGACACTGGTTTACTGCGATTAGCTTTTAGTGAGTCATCTTTTAGCAATTGAGTAGCAACAAGTTTACCAAAAGTCCAAATAACCTCGTGATCATGTAAACGAGAATAATGTATAGCAAGAAACAATAATCATTAGTGAGCATCAATATCATCAGTATTATCATTATCATCAGTGTTCATCATTTATTCTGTAAGGGTCACATGCCACTTGTGACTGTGAGCACGACTGTTATAACAGTTTTATACTCTGCAGAGGTTGTACACTTTCACTGTGAGTCGTGATTTACCCTTTTCGCCCAAGGTAGCTAATCTCTTGACCCACTTCCAAGGAAGGTCGGCAGGGTTCACTATGAAGTCTTTCAAAGGTTCGTCTAACAAGTTAGGGCCGCTAGGTTTCATCAGTCAGTTTATGTGATACAACCACACAGGGATCCACAGTCTGCTTTTCCCCATTTGCGCCACAAGGGTAACCTCTAACAAGCTAGAAAAGGTCCTTCTATATGACTAAAGCCAGAGCCATGTAGCCCTCACAGTTGTACTGTAAGTCCTGGATATTCGCTTACAGATGAGTCCTTATTGAGAGAAACTAGAGCACCATAAAAACAGCCCAATGCTCTAGCCCCCTTGAGCCATGTTGCTATAAAGCATCTTTTAAACGTTTATTGCATATACCGTTAGTCAAGTTACAGATCATGGTTATTTATCTTGAGCACTAGCATAAATACTACCCAATGCAATATCCCACGGTGTCAAGGTACAAGATGTAAAAAGCTAGGATATCCTTAGGGGTAACAAGGAAGACACATGCTATATGATTATTATGACATTAATGTGAATAGGTAACAAGGAAGATCTCATGTTATACTTGCCTTAAACTCAGATCCTTCTTCAGTCCAAACCTTCAGAGAACACTGCTTCTTGTTCACCACGTATAGCTCACCGACTGGATAAGATCATAAAGCATGTCACACCCGGTCCAATTTGGAATTTGGCCCATAGTGGCCCATGTGAATGTTATGAGATATTGTGGAGAGTTTAGTCCCACCTTGGTTGTTTAGAGTGGGATAGACCAACATATAAGGCTTCTAGAGTCCATCTCACCATCCCCGGGTTAATCCTTTTACGCGAAGCGAGGACAAAAGCGTAAGTGGGATGGTGATAGGTGTGGTTCATTCAACGTGCAGAGTGGATCTGAGCCGTTTGGACTCTAGGGCGTTACAAATGGTATCAAAGCCGACCTTCGCAGCCACGGGCGCGTGCGGGCCAGGGGCTGGGCATGGGGTTCATTGCGCGTGTAGGCTCTGCGGAGTGCACGGCGTGGCACATGTGCCGGCACCGGGCGCACGGTCGCGTGTGCTAAGAGGGAACGTTCCTAGTTATCGTTTGCCTGATTGTGGGTATGTTGGGCCCGACGAGGACGTCGGGTTCTTTGACGGGGGTGTATGTCACACCCGGTCCAATTTGGAATTTGGCCCATAGTGGCCTATGTGAATGTTATGAGATATTGTGGAGAGTTTAGTCCCACCTTGGTTGTTTAGAGTGGGATAGACCAACATATAAGGCTTCTAGAGTCCATCTCACCATCCCCGGGTTAATCCTTTTACGCGAAGCGAGGATGAAAGCGTAAGTGGGATGGTGGTAGGTGTGGTTCATTCAGCGTGCAGAGTGGATCTGAGCCGTTTGGACTCTAGGGCGTTACAAAGCACCACATAAGCGTCCATTCAATCATACACGAAGCAGACAATAGAACTAAATTAGAACAGTACACCAAACATATGAAACAACGTGTGAAAAAGTTTTAAAGATGTTCTACACATTGCTACAAACACACAGACGTGAAAAGCACACTAATCGGAGCATCGGTTTGAAAGAAACTTCTACCGAGACTTTTATAGTGTATTAAAGAATCAACTACAAGCTTGATTTGTTTTAATTGAGTAAAACCCTGTGAAATATATTAATTCAGATTATTTACTATCCACTTTAATTGAAAGACCGAGCTAAATCTAGTCATGTCTTAACTAAAATATTTTAATTATCTTTTATATGCCGATTATACTTTACCTTGAAAAAAAACAAAATAACAAGTGAGAGCATCTAATGGCGTGTAGCATGTGTTTACACTTAGTACAATTAAAAACACATTTAAGTTAACAATTAATCAAATTAACATGTTATGTATAATCATCGAGACATAAAACCTATATTACTTTAATTATAAAACCAATTACAAGCATATTAATCAATTTAATATTTAGCTATATATGGAAAAACATGTGACATGAAAAACATTAGTACTACTACGTAGGACGCGTCGACATGAAACTAACGCAACTTAAAATATTTGAAACAGAGATTGAACGATTAAACAAGCGAATTACTCGTAGATACTTCGTCTTCTTCCTAGGGAGGCTTGTACGTACAGAACATGGAACTTGGCCTGCACGTGCCTGACGACGTGAACGTGAATAGGATGTCCAGTTTGCTGGCCATTGGACTCGGCAGGCGGTAGATGACGCTGGCTTCTTCACCGTCTTGGGCAGGCGACCAGCTAGTGAAGGCCGGCACAGCTGCGGCATGTCGGCAGGCGACGCCTTGTACATGCATGATCGGCAACTGTAGATGGGTAGCATGCAGGGGCACATTAGGGAAACAAATAGCACACATGGCTTGTGGCATGATGTAGACGATGGATGAAATAGGGATGAAGACATCAGGAAGGTGCTCACCGGTGACAAATAACGATCGATGGCCAGAGTTCTGCAAGGGATGGTGAAGCACAGAGCGGGATGGACGGTGTGGCTGGATTGGCATATGGAGAACGGCCTATGATCTTTCCTGCAGCGTAGATGATCAGGCCACCGGACGATGCGATGAGGTCTGAACAGCTTCCAAGCGACCTCTGGTGATGCCCTAGTGGCTGCGTCCTTCACGACGCCTTATACACGGCTTCTCCGGCGCAGTTGGTGCAGATTTTGACGGTGGCCGGCGGCATCACACTAACAAACTGGGGGCGCATTTGGAGCAACCTTGACGATGGAAAAGATTGGCTCTGGCAGCGGCATGGATCATGGCTTAGTTAGAGTTTAGAAAGAAACGATGGCTAAGGCTTGCTGTGTCTATATATATATATATATATATATATATATATATATATATATATATATATATATATATATATATATATATATATATATATATATAGACAACACATGGTCATATATGGCAAGCATTGTGATTGAGTTTGACATGAAATCCTTGATGATTAATGATGATATATATAAGAAACTGGGCAGAGTCGACTTGTCCGTCAAGTATTTTCTCTGATGATTTTCTTTTCCTTTTCTTTCACTCGTGAATCAAAGATCATGTACCTGACCAAAATAATCTTATTCCATAATTATCCACCCAAAATTAACATGCACGCATGCAAGCATGTATTTCTCCCTTGCCAAAATTGATTCGGCTCAATTAACTTTGTTGACCTCCTGATTCTTTACTTCAAATCCACCATGCACACTCACGCATAAATCTAAATTAAATAGCTGGCTTCCACTTGTTTCTCTGGTTAGACAACAGGACCATGTAGTAATCCTTCATCAATGCTGATAATCTGTTGTTGCCTCCATCCATGTGTCAGCACTTGACCAGTAGAGCACCAGCCACTTTTCTTTATCTTAAAAATTCCTGGGAGGTTTGTGGCGGTAGGTTATGGATGATGATATTGATAGAGTGATTTGGATTACAAAGGAAAGAGTTTAGGAAGCCCCAAACAAATTCTTAAGTTGAGGAACAGGAAATTTGATCTCAGAGAAAGACGAAGACATACCGGAGAAGGAAGGTCGACCTACTAAATGCATTTTAAAGATTTTGCTCACTCTCAACACGCAAAGGAGCAACAAGCGAGCATCACATAAAACCATATGCACCAGCATGCATTACACAACAATGTTGCTAAACCCTATGATAAATCTTAATTTATTAGAAAAAAAATGATTTCTTATGTTTTCATGAGCACCAAAATTCAAAATTAAATCAATTTTCATCTATTTCGAAAGGAGCAAAATTTAGGGTGTTACAGAGAGATATGTTTCAAGGAGCATAGTAGAATTAGGTTAGCCACTATATATATCCACATACATGCATATCTTGATCTAAGAGTATGACATCTTTCTCCTTGGATCCTTATTTTGACTTTACAATATATGCAATGCAAGTGTGTTTTCATACTCATCCCAACCTGAGCTCCACATAAGCTTTTAGAAGTAGGTAAAAAGAAGGCAAAATCATCAATGTTTTGGTAAGGATCCAGAAATACCATATATAGAGTGATTTGAGAGTACTACAAAAGGGGAAAGTAAGCTATGTTTTGTTTTCAAATCAAAAAATGTTTCTCCAATTAACTTGACTGAAGGAAGAAGGTGATCTGTTTCAACTGTTCCATTCTTCAACTGCCTAAAGTTTCATGGTAGACACTTTGAATCCTGCAATACATGCATAACTGGGAATGGTTTATGTTGATGTCTTGACCTAAAGCTATGTCTTGAGTAGTCCAACCTTTTATCGAGGACGAGTAAAAGCCTAAGTGTGGGGGAGTTGTTGACTGTAGTTATCATACACATTTTAACCGCCAATTAAACATGCAAAAGGGTATAAATGAATCACTAAAGTAGACTTAGGAGTTTAAACTAACAAATTCCACGAGTTTTGGTGAATGTGTGTTTCTAGCAGAGTTTAATCAGAAAACCGCCAAGGGGGACCTAAACGTCAAAGGAAAATACGGAATTCCACCGCGGCACCCACATGGGAAGACTCTAGAAGGGTCCAGAAGCCATGTCACCAAAGCAGGAGACAGATGGTGAAATGTGGGGCTAGCCGGCCTGCAGGTGGGCCCGGGCGACCCCTATGGGACCCACCTGTTAGCCACCTTGTGAGGTTGGTTTCCCACCGCCATTGAGGATGCATCTCAGCTGTTGCTTAATTTGGTTTGATCCAAGAGCTCATGTTGCACCCCCTAGGCCTATATAACCAGACCCCAACCCCCCCCTAAGGCATTGCTCATTTGATCCTGAGAGCTGAAGAGCTAGAAACCCTAATTCCATATGTCCACCAGGATTAGAGCATAGCAATCAAGAGAAGATTAGATCTCCATAGATCTAGTCTAGTTCTAGAAATAGAGAGGTAGAGTGTGAGGGAAGAGTTCTGGAGGAGTCCTAGCCTGTCGGTGCTCTCTCTACGGCTTGTACCTGGCAGAATCAAGTTCTTCTTGAGCTTGCTTCTGAGATTTCTTTGGTAATCGACTTCTAATTCAAGTAAGCATCTTGTTCATATTGTTCTTCAGGTTTGTGACTCTCTTTTGAGTACTCTGATCCTTGTAGCTCTTGGATTAGAGTAGTATTCGTAGTGTAAGCGTGGTGCTTAGACTCGGTTACTCGTAGATGTGCACTATTTTTCGGATCGGTGGTAGCTCACGAGCGTGACTTTTATAGCCTCGTTGAATCCTCTATAGTCCACCTCCCATCAATAGGATTAGGAGGACAATATTGCTATAGGAAGCATACTCTGCTTGTGTTCTCTGTAGTATTATCTCCAGAATTGAACAATAGAAGACAAAGGTTACCGAAATTAGAATTAGAAGACCTTAGCAGTCTCCTCTATACTCCTATTATCTGGCCCTAATTGTGAGTTTGGGATAAGTTAGATTTAGTTATTCTCACACACGTTTCCACGAGTTTGATATAAAACTGGGTACTCCCGGTGAAGTGGTACATCGGTATAATATCCGTGCGCTTGTGGATTAGTATGTGTGCATTAACTTATACCAACAAGCAAAGAAGGCCTCCGCGAAGACTGTGACGGCCGTGGCGGAGGCCAAGAAGGGGAAATGGGCTACGGTCGTCCCCAAGGTAATCATGAACTGGCAGAAGACGAAGGTCGCCATTGCTCCTGCCTCTGCTACCTCCGCCCATGCTAGAGAGGAGGTTGCCAAAAATGCAGGCGGAGGATCTACCTCCGCTGCAGCAAAGACCGAGGGCGCACGCTCCATCGTCTCCCTTGACCGAGGTGGGGAAGACCAGGTGGACACTGCGCTGCAAAGCGTGGGCGGTGGTGCCGCTGCTGAACCCTTCGCCGTGGCGCCTATGCCTGGCGTGCTGGGCGATGACTCCATCGGCTCGGAGGGTCGGGGTGACGGCGATGATGAAAAGGAGGAGGAGGAGGAGGTTGGCCTCCTAGCTGAGAGAAGAAGAAGAAGGCGCCGATGCCGGCCTTCGTCGCCCTGCGCCAGGCGTCGATGAAGTGTCTAAAGATGAGGCGGAGGCGGCCTCTCTAGCATAGCCCCAGTGGGAGTTGGAGATGTGTGGCACCAGCTGTGGTGCGAGGGACACTGGAGGCTTGGGTGGGCCTCCAAGTTCGTTGTTTCTTGGTGAGCTGCCCTTTGTCTTTCATTTGCTTCGATTTGGTTTTCTCTCTTATTTTGAGCCCGATTGAACTGATTTGATTTTGTGTAGGAGGTTTGACGGAGGCGTTGGGGCGAACGAACATGAACCCTAACGACCCTCTCGGTGCTAACCTCGCACGAGCCTGTCTTGGGGCAGTGCCTAGGTCTCCGCACATGGGGTCGACCCCCAGTCCTTCTACTCCCTTTATGTAGCATGGCGAAGGGGCCTCTTAGTTTCTTTTCTTTTCTTCTGTTCAAGTTTCTTATGTTGATTCTTGCTAACCTAGTTGCTTTTCATTCCAGGCGCCTCTGATAGTACGATAAGTGGGTGGGCTGACACCCTTGAGGTTGTTTATAATGAAATTGGAGGTTGTCCTCCCTCCGCCTTTTCGGTTTTTTCTTATTTTTCTTACGCGTCTTACACTTTTTTTGCTGGCAGGTCGCCTTCGTCATTACTTGAAGAATGTGGACTACTTCAAGCTGCTCTGGATGAACTTGGAGCAGCAATGCATTGTATGTTTGGTCCTCCCCCCTTTGTTTCTTACTTTACTTTTGTTGCAGTTGCTTCTTAGTCCATGTGTCAGAGGCTAACTGGTTTTTGTTCTTGTCTGTTAGAGCCACCACATGGCAGAGGCCATGGAGGAGCGTGGTACTACGGAGGTTGTCGACCACAACTTGGCCATCGAGGCCTTGAAAAAAGAAGTTGACGCTCTCGAGGGAGACAAGGTTCGACTCTTGGAGGAGGTCCGCGAGCTTCGTTCCGTTTGTAGGGAACTAGAGGTGCTGCAGGTGCAGTTTGACTTCCTTTCAAGGGACGTTCAAGGTGTGAAGGCGGCCGAACAGCTGGCTGTCGATCGCGCTGTGAGGGCTGGCGAGGTGGCAAATGCCCTTCGCAAGGAGGTGGACGCCGAGAGGGAGTCTGTCGTGGCCTTGAGGACACAGGTGGAGATCCTAACCAAGCATCTTGAGGATGCTAGGTCACTTGGCATCCCCGCTGCAGACATGTACGCCGGAGTCCTTGAGCGCTTTGGGGGCTTGACTCCACCTTTGCCCTCAGAGCCTTCGGCTTTCAACCTTTTTGGCTAGTTGAAAGGCAACTTCACGAAGTTGCCGGACTTCGTTGGAGGAGCCATTGAGTTCGGGGCTCTGACCTTCGCCATGAATTTTGTGAAGGTTCTGGCGCAGGACGGGTGCCCTCATGCGAGCGACGTCCGGGAGCGGGAGCTTGGTGACCTAGCTGAACTTGGGGTGACCTCTCGTGAGGTGCGGAGATCTGTCCGCCACTTCATGAAGTCATTCTGGGTGAAGTTTGGTCGGACGGAGGCCCAGTCAATGGCAGAGGCTAGGCGGGCTGAGGTTGGTTCGTTCTTGTTGTAGGGCTTATTATTTCTAGTTTTTGCATTTTCTTATTGCTTCTGGTTTTGGTTTTTAAAAGAGCTGTAGAAGAAGGAGGCTACTTGGGGTGCGTTCGGGTCATGGCCTTCACTAACTGCTCCTGCTACGGCACTGGAGGCACCTACCCCTGCTATAGATGTCCCGAAGCCCTTGGAACCTTCGGCTGCCCAAGACGCCCCAGAGGAGTAGCATAGGTTTTAGTTGGTTCCTTCTTTGGATTCTTTGGGTAGAAGGTCATGGACTTGTTTGGTGTAGATATTCTTAGGTCTAAGTTTGTGAACTTGTCCTGTGCAGGCCTGCTTCGCTGGGACTGTGTAGGACATATCTTGTGTAACTATGTTTCAAGACAGAATATATGTGAGTGGCAAATTGTGGCAGTACTAGAGGGAGACGTTTCACTATCATAGCATTGATGATATGTTTGATTTTAAGAAATATGATATCGATAATGAAGACACTGAGTTTACTAGATCACTGGCTTGGCGGGGGCGTCATCCTTGGTTTTGTGGTGGGGTTTGGTTTGTAAGCCTTCGCATCTTTCATTTGTCACGAAGGGTCTTGTATTTCTTTTTCCCTAGGCCTTTGGGCCTTTTGTACTTGTAAACTATTTCAAGTTTAATGTAAGCTTTTTATTGCTCGTTTACTTGATTGTATATTAATTACATTAGATCTTTGTTGGCCCTTTTTCTAAGTTGAAGGTCTCTTTGTTCTGTTTAACAACTCTGAGTATGAGTCTGTGCTCCTACGTTGGATTGCTTTATTGTTGACCTCTAGCCTTCGGTTTCTTATGGAGGCCATGACCCTTGTCTTTCCTCTCCTGCCTTCGCCTCTGTGCTTGCTTGATAGTGGTAGGGGCGGTGTGGTTGCTTGTGGATGATAAATTGTAGTGCTCGTCTCTGATCTTGTCGATGTTGCGAAGGCTTTGGTGCAATTTGAGCATTCATCGGAGGTCACGGCGCTGGTTGCTGATGCTTCTTAAGAGGCCACGGAGCAATTTGAGCAAGCAACAGAGGTTGAGGAAGGATTTCTTGTACGTTGCTTCCTCTTGGTCCTAGAATTTTTGCTTCCGGCCTTCGGTCATGCTGGAGCAGCTGCGCTCCCGTTGAATATGGGTGATGCCAGGTTGCCTCAAATGGCGTCTTTGGTTGTGGGGGGGATGTTATGAGCCTTCGTGTGATACCCTCCCGCAACCTCTGACACTAGCCAAAAGCTGTCGGATTGTCGTTGATGTAGTTCAGGCGAAGGCCTTGTGATATCGGGTGTTAGATGTGTTTGCTCTTATCGGGGCCTTCACCGGTCTGCGCGAGCTGCTAGTTTTATGAGTCTTCGGACGGTACCTTGTGGTCTCTCATCTCTAAGGAAACTCCTACTTCCTTTTTTTGCTTGATTGCTTTTGACAGGAGTTATTTTTCGGTCTATTTTGGTTCCCCCTTGCTCTACTCTAGAGGAAGAGGTGTGCTAGTGTGCCGACTGGGGCGGGGTGCTGGTTTTTATAGCGTGGGGTTTGAAGGCTCATTTAATATTTGGTGGTTGAGTTTAGTTAAGTATCTGTAAGTGTCTTCATGGTGAGATCACTTTTGTACTTTGCGTATCTGTTGCTCTTTATTGGACTGGTTGCTATTCTGACTCTTTCCCGATGCCTACGGCGGAGGTAGGTCTTCGTCGGGTTGGCTTTTGGCCTTTTTTGGCCATCAGACTAGATCCTTGATGTCTGAATAAGGACAAGACTCTTTCCAAGGTTTGTAGGCTGTCATTGCAGCTGCGGAGGTCACTCCATGTTTCTGGGCCTTTGCCGGAAATGATGGAGGGTCCTCTTTCTTGTGAAGTGTCTTGTCAAATATTGTGGCTGCGTTGCTAGCCACTTTCGACCTTCGCTTTGTATGGGGATTTCCTCTTTATATTTCTAGAGGTTTTTTACATGGAACTTACCTCGTTAAAAACCTCACCTCCGCTAGGAGCCCTGTATGTGAGTAAAAGAGTGCAAGCCCATTTTTTTGAAATGTAAGAATGTAAAAATTAATAATTTTTGGTGACCTTCACTTATAGCTCCGCGAAGGCCACCTTTTACATTTAGATATAGAACCTTCGGAGGCAATCGATGTTCCAGGTGTGGGTTGTTGTTCTGCCTTCGCTGTCAATCAGATGGAATGAGCCAGGTCATCCAGCAGCCTTTGCCATGTAAGGGCCTTCCCACATAGGCTGGAGCTTGCCGACGTTTTCCACATTGGGTTTCCTTCTGTGGACTAGGTCTCTGTCTTGTATGTCTTTCCTGGTTACCTTGTTATCCATCCACTTCTTGGTTTGTTCTTGGTACTTTGCAATGTTTTCTATTGCTTCCATCCAAGTGCCCTCGATTGTTTCTTTTGAGTATTCTTCGTCTTCTGCAAGAGCTTGCTTTATGACGCGAAAGCTTTGAAGCTTAGCCTCTTTTGGGAGCATTGCTTCTTCATCGTACAAAAGCTTGAATGGTGCGAATCCTATTGTTCTTGAGGCTATGGTGTTGCGGGACCAAACCACCTTTGGTAGTTCTTCAGCCCATTTTCCTATGTGGAGATTGAACAGGGTCTTTGCTATTGCGGAAAATATCACCCTATTTACTCTTTCCACTGCTCCATTTGATTCTAGGTGGTATACGAAAGTGAAGGCAACCTTTGTTCCTATATTTTTGCAGAATTGTCTGAAGTTATCCGAATCAAACTACTTTCCATTATCGACTATCCGAGTTCTTGGTACTCCGAATCTGCAAATTATGTTTTTCTAGAAGAACTTTCTCATTGTTTCTGATGTGATTATGGCGAGTGGTTTAGCCTCAATCCACCTTGTGAAGTACTCAATGGCCACTACTATGAACTTGTTCCCCCCTTGTGATGGTGGTTTTGTGCCTACCAAGTATGTTCCCCACCTTTGGAGGTGCTAGGTGGGTGGGATGAGTTGTGTGACTGTAGAGGGCTTGGACTGATGTGAAGAAGTGCTTTAGCAAGCTTGACATGTCTTGATGATCTATTCTACATCTTTGATGTGGGTAGGCCTATAAAACCCTTGCCTGATGGCTTTCGCTGATAGTGCCCTTGGTCCAATGTGTGACCCGCAGGTTCCTGAATGGATTTCCTGTAGTAACTCCTTGCCTTCATTCTGGGATAGGCACCTTAGCAGTGGTTGGACCACCCCTTTCTTGTAGAGTTTTCCATCTATCATTGTGTAACTCCTTGCCCTTGCATCCATTCTGGCCATGTTTCCTTCATCCTCCGCGATGTACTTGTTGTTGAGGTGGTCTATGATTACCTGCCTCCAGTCCTTTGATTCAGTGATTAGGATTGTTTTGAATGCCTTCACTGTAGTTTGTGTTGCTGGTGTTTGCAAGACTTGGTAGAAGGTCCCCTTTGGGATGGGCAAATTTTTTGCTACAGCCTTCGCTAACTCATCTGCTTCGGCATTCTTTGATCTTGGAATATACTGCAAGGTGAATCCTTGGAATCTCTTCTCTAGGGCTATCACTGTGGCTAGATATTTGACTAGCTCAGGCACTCTGGCTGTGTACTCTTTCTTGACTTGTCCTGCTATGACTTGGGAGTCTATTTTGGCTAGTATTGTTCTTGCTCTGAGTGCTTTTGCCTTGTTGAGTCCTAGTATGAGGCCTTCGTATTCTGCTGTGTTGTTTGTTGTTTTAAACTCCAACTTTGTTGCATACTTTGTGCGAAGACCAGATGGTGCTATCAGAACGGCAAAGGCTTCCATGCCAAGGTGTCCCCAGGCCCCATCTGTGTAAAGTGTCCAATCTTGATTCCTCGGCTGCTGGTTTTGCTGGGCCAAAGGCGTCCAATCCTCCATGAAGTCTGCTAATGCTTGCGACTTGATTGCCGTTCTTGGAATGTAATTGATTTCAAACTGAGATAACTCTATTACCCATTTTCCTATTCTTCCGGAAGCTTCCCTGTTTCTGACCGTGTCACCAAGCAGTTGCGAAGATGGTATTGTGATCTCATGGGCTTGGAAGTAGTGCTTCACCTTCCTTGAAGAGATCAAGACTGTGTATGCTATTTTTTCAATCTTTGAGTAGTTTAGCTTTGCTCCTGTCAGGGCTTCTGAAATGTAATAGACTAGTTGTTGGGTGACCTTTGCTTCTTCTTGCTTCTCTTGAATGAGTACTCCACTGACTGCATGATCAGAGGCTGCGACGTATAATAGCAGAGGGACCTCTGGTTCTAGCATTGTTACCATGAGCCTGGTGGCCAAGTAATATTTTAGTTGTTGGAAAGCCTTTAATTGTTTTGTACCCCATTCCATTTTGTCTCCTCCCGTTAGAGCTTTGAAGAAAGGGAGGCTGCATTCCGCCAATTTTGAGATGAATCTATTTAATGCTGCTATTCTTCCTGTGAGCTTTTGGACATCCTTCTTGGATGAAGGCTCTACCATGGAGATTATGGCCTTCATTTTGTCTAGGTTGGGTCTTATGCCTTTGGGTCCTATGAAGTATCCCAACATTTTTCCCCTGCTTACTCCGAAGACACACTTTTCTAGGTTGAGTTTCAACCCTACTTCTCTTAAGTTGATGAAGGTCTCTTTCAAATCTGATATGTGATCAAACTCGTGTTTGCTCATTACAACGATGTCGTCGATGTAGGCTATGATGTTTTTCTGTAGTTGTGGGGCAAGGACAGCCTTCGTCATTCTAGCGAAGGTTGATCTGGCGTTTTTCAGTCCTTCGGGCATTCTTGTGTAGTAGTATGTTTTGAAGGGGGTAGTAAAACTTGTTTTCTCCTCATCCTCTTTGCAGAGCCAAATCTGATGATACCCAGAGAAGCAATCTTGGAGGGAGAAACGCTTGCAGCCAGTTGCCTTGTCGACGAAGGTATCTATTCTTGGCAATGGAAATGGGTCTTTCTTGCATGCTTTGTTGAGATATGTGAAGTCTATGCACATCCTTATCTTCCCATTCTTCTTTGGCACCAAGACTACGTTTGCCAACCACTCTGGGTATTTGACCTCTCTGATAACATTAGCGTCTAGCAATCTTAGAACTTCTGCTTTTGCTACTATTATCCTTTCTTCTAACATCTTTCTTTGTTGTTGCTTTCTTGGCTTCATTCTAGGATTGATGTCAAGAGAATGCTGTATAATATCCCTAATGATGCACTTCAGGTCAGATGCTGACCATGCAAAGAGTCTTTGTTCTTGGCTAACATCTCGATGAGCTCGACCTCTTCTTGCTTCGACAGGTTGCCTCCGATGGTGACCTTTCTATCTAGGACTTCATTCTCTAGTGGGATAGTTTTTGTGTCTTCCTGATCTTCGAGATATGTTTTCCCCTTCAGCATGTCTGGAGGCTCTACCGAGCTGGTTCTAGCTATGTCGACGGAGTTGATGTTACGCTGAGACTTGTAGATAGCTCTCTCGATGTTTCTAGCTTCTTTCTGGCTATCGTGAACTGTGATGATTCCATGCAGAGCTAGTATTTTCATGCAGAGATAGCCCATGTGGATGGCTGCATTGAATTTGTTTGCAAACCCTCTTCCGAAGATGGCATTGTAGGGGTAGTACAGATCTACTACGTCAAAGGACACATATTTTGTTCTTGCATTCTCTTGGCCTCTGAAGGATACTAGGAGGGATATTTTTCCTAATGCATCTATCCTTTTCCCTCCGAACCCAATCAGTGGCGAGTCCAAAGGCTGCAGCTAGCTCCTGCTTAGCTTTATCTGGTCGAAGGGATTCACAAAAATGATATCTACAGAGCTTTCGGAATCCACGAGCACTCTGTTGATTTCCCATCCAACAATGTTTGCTTTGGTTACTATGGCGTCAGTGTGAGGGTATCTTTCTAGCTGCAAGTCTTGCTCTAAAAATGTTATCCGGGTCTTTGACCAGTCTGTGTAACGTACTGGTCCTTGGACCGCTATGTTGTTGACCAATCTCAAGTGGTCCTTCTTGTTGTTTCTTAGTGTTGAATTCCATGGAAGAGTCTCCGGCTATGGGCAATATCATGCCGATGGTTGGTAGTGGTGTGTGGGGGTTTATCTGGCTTTCTAGGTTAGGTTCGTTCTTGGGTGCTAGAAGCTGTATTGATGGTGGGGGGCAAAGAGTCTATTTGTCTGTTTAGAGTTTGAGATGGCTGGTTGGTCTCAATGAACGTTATGTGTGGGGGCCTTGGATTTACGTAAGTAAGGCTAGCCTCTGCATGTTGGTTACTGGATAGCGACTGTTGCTAAGCACTTGGCCTCCATGCGGGCAAGAAGTTTGGGTAATATGCTGCTGCTTGAGTGGATGGGTGGATTTAGGGGGAGTTTAAGCTTGGGTAGACTGGGCAATACTATTGCTAGGATGCCGCGAAGGTGTGGTTTTACCTCTCTAGGGGTTGTGGGGAAGGGGGAGGATTGTCTTTGTTTTTGATCCTTTCTTGGGTTTCCTTGGCGTTTGGGCAATCCCTTGTTATATGCCCCTTATTTTCTCCATGGAAAAAATAGTATTGCCTTCACTGTTTTTGGCTTTGGTTCATGTTCCAGTTTCTTCCTTGGGTGTTTCCTCTATCTTCGAATTGTCTGCGGGGCATATTGTTTGGGCCTGCCTTCGTCGATTGGTCTCCTTGCTGGCGGTTGCTTTGTTCTATACTAAAAACTTGCTGGCTCTGTGCTTGTTGGGGTTGTGATTGCCCTTGACTTCTGCTGTTCTTTTGAATGTTTCTATTACTGCTCTGGAACTGCTTGCTTTGATTTTTCTCTTCAAATCTTCTATGGAGGTCGTTGTCAGAGCTGCAATACTTCTCGAGCTCGTTGTAGAGTTCCTCAATGGTCCAAGGCTTTTCTCTTGCTAGATGTGCCACGAATGGTCCAATGTGGAGGCCTTTGATTGCTGCTTCGATGGCGACGTCCTCTGGGACATTGGGTACTTTTGCTTTCATTTGCACAAATTTTTGGTAGTAATCCTTTAAGGCTTCTCCATAGAAGATTTGAAACATTCCTCAAATGATTCTCTCGATCGTTCCATGTGTATGAAACCTCACCAAGGCATTTGATGTTTTGCCTTTCTTTTCATCCTACCACTAAGGCTTTTTGGTAGAGTTTTGGGTAGGTATGAAATTGTGGCATACTTGCATCACATATGTTGCTAATTCAAAAACCAGACCCTAAGGAGATGCAAGTCATACACTTTGATCAAGACGTGCTAGTGTGTGAAATTTTTATAACTTCCTAATTCTAAAATATTTTTTTGTACTCCTTTGATCACGAATCTTTCTATTTATGAGGAATGCCTTTTATTCGTCGAAAGTATGCGCTATCTTTATTTATTTCTTTCTTTTCTTTTTTTTTCTTTATGCTCTTTGGTATATTTTTTTCTCTCATGTCTTTTGGCATGGATATTTTTTCTTCTCTCTTTTTTTGCATAGCCTATATTTTCTTTTGGCACATGAAAGTTTAGAGAAAGAGAGACTCACAAAACATTGATGGAGTAATTATTTGGTGGATGGAAAGACATATTTTTGTGTAATTCTCAGTGTAAGAGTTAGCATTTTATTTGTGGGTGTACGTGTATCTTGATCATGGGTGCATGACAAGAATCTCAACAAGGGTCACAAACAATTTGACATAGCTCAATGCTCAAACAAGGTTTTGTATGTGAATATTGCCATATGGCATTGGTTGGTATTCATAATCATTGAGGAACTTTGAATTTTAGCATTTTTGAAATTGAAAACTACGGATGTCTAGTCTCTCTTAGTACAAAATCAAAGCAAATTCTTTTTGTACCATATCATAACTCATAACAACTTAGAAAAAGAAACAAGCTTTTGCAACCCACAAGTTTTCAAGTTTTTAGGATAAGATATTTTTAGCCAACAAACTTAAATCTTGGGGAATACTATGTTATAGTCTAGGCACAGATGAATTATAGACAGAGCATGTAACACCCAGTTTTAAGAATAAAACCAGATACACACTATATGTGGGCCCAAGAAGTCAAATCTCACATATAGCTACAAATAAGGGTAATATCAAAAGACAATGCTTAAAATATAACGTACTTATTACAAAAGATACAACCTTAGATAGCAAACAGCGGAAAGACAACTCTGGTCTTCAGGTGAAGACTCCACTCCACAGGGACAACTGACTAGTTGATCACAAGCCTATCTGCTCCAATCTCTAGCAATCTGGTACCCATCCGGGATTTTTCCAAAGTATTGAAAAATAAACAAGCATGAGTACATTTCGTACTCCACTAGCATAACATGGGGATTCATGAGGCTCAAAAGGTAGACACGGTTTACTGCATTTAACATTTTAGTAAGTCAACATTTTATCATTGGTTAACATCAAATTATGCTTAAGCTCCCAAATTAACCCACATGATCAAATACTAGAATTAAATAGAGTCATTGAACATTATTATAACATCATCATCATCATCATAAATTATCAACATAACAGGTAACCCTTTATTCTGTGAGTTTTCCGGGCCGCTCGTGACCGTGAGCACGGCTGTTATAACAGTTTTAACACTCTGCAGAGGTTGTGCATCTTTACCCGTGAGTCGTGTTGCCCAAATGCCCGGGTTAATTACTCCCACAACACTACCAAGGTGAGCGGACAGGGTACACTATGAAGCCTTCCATAGGCCTCTTCTAACAAGTTAGGGCCACGAGGTTTCCTCGGCAGGGAGATATAGAGAACCCCCTTTCTATGGCACAATTCCCGTAAGCTATACACATAAGAATAGGGGCAATTATATACCCAAAGTGGCAAGCCCCTCTTGCACCCTTTCAGATAACCTCTACAAACTAGAAAAGATCCTATTACTGAGCTAAAGCCAGAGCCATGTGACTCTCACGGTTGCACTGTATGTCCCAGCTTTTGCCCTACAGATAAGTCCTTACGGAGGGATTAGGGCACCATGACCAACGTCATTTGCACCTTCACCCTATGGATCAGTTGTTGTAAAGCATGTTTCACCTTTTGTTCCGCAGAACCCTTAACCATCATATAGATCAAGTTCAGTTAGAGCGCTAGCAATCTACCCATATGCAATTAACCCATAGGAGTCAAGGTAACATGTCATCAAATAGCTAGGATATCCTTAGGGTTATCAAAGTTAGACACATGCAAATGAGTAGATGATTAAAGTGAATAGGACATCAAGGTAGGCCCATGCTATACTTGCCTTGGTTCATGAACTGCTACGGGTACTGCTGCTCCTCGTACGCGTCTAGGTTCCCGAAGTTCTCCTAACCGTCTGAACTCGATCGACACGAACCACAACACGCATTCCAGAATAGACATACAAGCAAAACATTACTATGATTAGAACAGTACACCAAAAATAAATGAAACTGTATAAAATGTTTACCAAAATTATCTATGTCTCGCTACGATCACAACGACACGAAATGGACAAAAAACGGAGCTACAACACAAAAGTTACGAGCTATTTAAGGTTCTAGAAGCTAGCTATTAAACTAGACTTAATGGAGAAATTGAAAAGCTTCTAATAGATCCAACAGTAGCACTAATACGTAGATTATAAAATTACGAACCTAACGCAAGTTGAACGGGTCGAATCAGAGCTAAAACAACGATTTTATGAGCAATTTAAGGCAGTGTCAAATCTGTAAATAGATCAACTAAATTCGAATTTAAAATAAATCAAAATCGGAATTATCCATTTGGATCAAGGACTGCGGTTGGAATTATGAAGAAACCAGGGGCTCTTTAACGAGATTGCCCTCGAAGGGGTATTGGCCATCCTGGGCCACCGGATTAGAATCAGACGGCTCGGATTTGATGGAGGGGAGGAGGGGTGGCACGGCTCACCGGAGAAGACGAGCCCGCGGCGGTGCTCCATTGCCGGCGGTGAGGATCTCGCTGGAGCTAGGGAAACGGGGCCCTACGGCCACCAAATCGACCCCAAAGACCACCGGGCAGAAGCGGGGAAGGGGGCGCATCCATCCTAGAGCTTTTGCGGCAACGGAATGACCCGTGCGGCCCTTGCCACAGCCAATGCCGAGCGTGCACATCGGCGCGAGTGAAAGACGACCCTAGCGGCCACATTTTGACAAATTGGAGGCACGGGGAGGAATAGGAGATGAAGGTCATCAATCCTAGACCCTAAACGCGGCCGGGGAAGAACCCGAGTGGCACCCGCCATGGCTGGCGGCGGGTGTACTCGTCAGTGTGCACAGAAGATGGTCCTAGTAACCATTAAACGTGAAATCAAAGACACTGGAAGGGAGAGGAGATGAAGACGGAGCTCAACGCGGCTTCAATTGAGGCGGAGGCGAACCAGAGACGACGGACGGCGAGCAATGGCGCTTGTGAGCTCGCGGTCTGCTCTGCTGCTATGGTTGGGATGCTATGGCTTCAAGGGAAGGAGAAAACTATAGTGGAGAGTGGCGGCTGGAGTCCGGGCTCCCTTTTGTGGAGGCAGGGAACGCGGAGGACGCCCCGACGACGCGGGACGTGGGCGCAGGGCGACGGTTGTTGCTTGACTGCGTACGACGCGGAGGAAGGAGGAGGAGATGACAGGCGGGCCCGGGCTGACAGTGAGTGAGAGGGAGGGAGAGAGCAGCAACGGGCGCCTGGCTCGGCTGGGCCGGCCCAAGAGGGGAAGAGGGGAAGGCGAGCGGGCCGGGGAAAAGAAAAGGCTAACAAGCCGAATGTGGGGAAGGAATAGGGAGAGAGGAGGAATTGCTTTTTCTTTTTCTACAACAACAACAACAACATAGCCTTTTGTCCCAAGCAAGTTGGGGTAGGCTAGAGATGAAACCCAAAAGAGACGAGAAACAGGGAGACACATAAAGGGACATAAAGGGCACAAGACAAAAGAGGTCACGGTTCAGGCACGTTGATTGCTAATCTCCAAGCGCTCCTGTCCATAGCTAAATCCTTGGGGATATTCCACTCCTTAAGATCTCTCTTAACGGACTCGTCCCAAGTTAGTTTAGGTCGACCTCTACCGCTCTTTACATTATCGGCCCGCTTTAGAACTCCACTACGCACCGGCGCCTCAGGAGGCCTCCGTTGGACATGTCCAAACCATCTCAACCGATGTTGAATCAATTTCTCCTCAATTGGTGCCACCCCAACCCTATCCCGAATATCGTCGTTCCGTACTCTATCCCTCCTTGTGTGCCCACAACACCAACGCAACATACGCATCTCCGCTACACTCAATTGCTGGACATGTCGCCTTTTTGTAGGCCAACACTCAGCACCATATAACATCGCCGGACGAATCGCCGTCCTATAGAACTTACCTTTCAGCTTCTGAGGCACCCTTTTGTCACAGAGAACGCCAGAAGCTTGACGCCATTTCAACCAGCCGGCTGAAATTCTATGCCTAACATCTTCATCAATGTCTCCATCCTTTTGTAGCATCGACCCTAAATACCGAAAAGTATCCTTCTTGGCCACCACTTGCCCATCGAGGCTAACGTCTCCCTCCTCGTGCCTAGTCGCGCTGAAATCGCACCTCATATACTCGGTCTTAGTCCTACTAAGTCTGAACCCTTTCGACTCTAACGTGTGCCTCCATAGTTCTAACTTCCTATTAACCCCCGCCCTACTGTCGTCAACTAGCACCACATCATCAGCAAAGAGCATACACCAAGGGATATCACCTTGTATGTCCCTTGTGACCTCATCCATCACCAAAGCAAATAAATATGGGCTCAAAGCTGACCCCTGATGCAGTCCTATTTTAATTGGAAAGTCACTGGTGTCGCCATCACATGTTCGGACAAACGTCACCACATCCCTGTACATATCCTTGATGAGGGTAACGTACTTAGTTGGGACTTTGTGCTTTTCCAAGGCCCACCACATGACATTTCTCGGTACTTTGTCATATGCCTTCTCGAGGTCAATAAAGACCATGTGCAAGTCCTTCTTCTGCTCCCTATATCTCTCCATCAATTGTCGTAATAAGAAAATCGCCTCCATGGTCGACCTACCAGGCATGAACCCAAACTGATTTTGGGTCACATGTGTCACTCTCCTTAGGCGATGCTCGATAACCCTCTCCCAGAGCTTCATCGTATGACTCATCAACTTAATCCCACGGTAGTTAGTACAACTTTGAACATCTCCCTTGTTCTTGAAGATAGGTACTAATATACTTCTCCTCCATTCTTCAGGCATCTTGTTTGACCGAAAAATAAGGTTAAAAAGCTTAGTTAACCATACTATCGCTCTGGCGTTTCTTTTTCTAATTTCATTTTTTCAAATTATTTTTAAATGATTTTTAAATCCTTTTGAGTTTGAATCAAAACCAGACAATACAATAAATCAAATGTTGCAGCATGAATGCATCAACATGTAGCTAACCTTATAATTCATTTTACTTTCATAAAAATTTATTATTTCCTACATTTGAATGCACACTTAAATGCATAAATAAATCAATTTTCACTATTTTGAAACAATGCAAATTTTAGGGTATCGTTATTTTAAATGCTAATAAATAAATAAATACAGAAAATAAATGTGAAAATTAGAAATGTGAAAAAGATATAAGGTACCTCAAGGGGGTCCTCCCGCAAGCTAGCTCATGGCGTATGGTCCAGGATTGTATCCCACGAACCCACCTGCGCGTCGTGCTATTGCTTCAGCAGTGTGTTCATTTGCGCCATCTATTGCTGCTGCTGAAGATGCCATTGGGTTGTATCTTGCACATGAGCGTTAAGAGTATTTTGAAGTTCACCTGTGCGGATCTCCAGTGCTCCGAGGCGGATGTCGATGCCGTACAACTCCTAACGGTCTGAAGTAGACTGTCGTGGATGGACGGTTGGTGGTAACCCCTCGGAGTCGAACGAGTGTCACGTCCATGCCGCAACGTCGGCTTCTTGCCATCTCGACCCTCAAGCCTCGTGTTGTTGCCAGGTGTGCCCCCAGCCAGGCTAGTACCCAGGTGTGAACCCAGGCGTCTACATAGCTGGGAACCACTCTGCATGGTATGTCTAAGGCACAACTGGTGTCGGTGTTGGGGGTGGCTGATGAGAGCTGCCAGCTTCGTTCCTAGTCCTACTCCTTGTTGCCCCGTGAGAAACAGAACTCCTGCATGCTTTCTCTTGTTCAACAAGAGCGAAGGTTAGCTCCAAGGACTTATACAAAGAGAGTTCCGGGTTAGGTAATGGAATCTTGTTTGTATACCCCAGAAAAAAAACACAAGGTTTCTTGCATCTTCATGTTTCAAATGGTGCCCTTACATCAAGTAATGCTCATTAATACTGATATGTGGAGTAGGGATGTATGTCACATCTTGTCCATCCAATGCATCAATACTTGGGGCAATACGAGTCACAAGGGACGTGCAATAGATAGATGTAGAAGCCTTAAATGTTTCTACCCAATGTTTAAACATTTCTTTTACAAGAGCAACTTTAATCTTTTTAAGCATGGCATAGAGCAGTTCCATTTTAGCATGATAAACAAAGCGTATATCTTGTCTAGCAAACAAAGTCATGTCAATCCATCAATGCATGAACCTCAAAGTACGATGGTGAATATTCATATTTCGAGGTTGAAACTTGCCAACTACGTTTTTACCTGAAATTACTCTCCAAAATTTATGGCGATTAAAACCTTTGAGAGTATGATCTAAGTCAATTGAGCATTTTGTACTAAAGCTTAAGTGAGAACTGAGATTTCTCCATGTAAGATAATATTCTTGCTCAAGAAGATGAAAAGTAATCCCATTCTCAACTTCTTGCAAAGAGCACAAAAACTAAATTGTTAGGAGACGAGAACCTTGCTCCTTGAAGGGAGCAACGTTCTCCCATCCAATGACTTTCTAGATGGTGGCAAATTTGTTGTCCATACCTATCTTTTCGAGGAGGTTAGGGCCGTATGCTAGTGTGTGGATGAACTCGCGGTTCTTGATGAGGTTGTACGCCTGCATCTCCCGTTCTCCCTCCAAATCAAGGTGGGGATCATCATCACCTTCCTCCATCGGTTGTTCTTTCTCTTACTCTTCTTCTTCCGTTGGCACTCTTTCTTCATCTTCATACAGCGGGCTCTCCTCAGGCCCGGTGTAGTGCGTGCTTGAACTTACATGGGAGCGCCTTGAGCTCAATCCTGTGGCCTTCTTGAGCACGTCGGCGAGCTTCCTTCTGAACCCATTCATAGCAAAGACAACACAACAAGCTCGAAAGCGGGGTTACGTTCGCAAAAATAAATCAAGTGACACACGAGCTTAACTTGGTGGCACTGAGCTAGGAAATTTTCTATAGAGTTTCCTTGCTCTCAAGCTTTGTGGAGAAAAATTTTGCAAGTGGTGAAGGAAAGAGAGTGAGAGGGAGTGAAAAATGAAGAGTAGAGTGTGAGTGAGAGGCTCACACCTAGCCTCTCCTATTTATAGAAGGAAGCACCGACCAAGAGCGGGAGAGAGCAACGGCTAGGAGCCATTGGAGGAGCGGGGCACGCACGGCATCAAGCAAAGGTGGGCTCGCTGCTGCCCCCCTTTGGCAGGTAGCTCCCAATGGCTTCCTGAGAGCTAGCCGTTGGGGTTTTCAAATTTTTCACTCTCTCGCTTTCTTAGAAATGATTTTCCATAAAACTTTTATTATATTTTGAATTTTCATAAATATTTTAAAGAAAAAAAATGATAATAGAAAAATCTAAACTATTAGAAAATGTTTTTTATTTTATTTGTCTAAAAAGTTTATTTTGAAGCAAAATTTTAAATTTTAAATTTTTGAAATTTTGAATTTTTTATGAATTTTTAAAAGATAATTACCGATTTACCTTCGACAAGGGTTCGACATTTATAGTCCATTGGAAGACTTCTCCTTTATTGCTCTGCAGTTGCATGAACAAACTTGGGGGAATTCTTGGGTTGCCCCGGGATTTTCCTCGTGTGGTTGATAGGTAAAGTGGCAGCTATTTGAGCTATTTGTGTTTTGATCATTTTATTAAAATTAGTTGATTTTTAACAGAGGAGTATAAGCTCTCCGTTTTAAAATTTATATTTTCAATCATTTTATCATTATATGTTAACTTTTTAGTAAGATTTTCGTTAATTTTTGCTTGACCTAGAACTAGGTCTTTCAAGGAAGGTTGATTCGAATTGAAATTTGAATTGTAATTCGAATTACCTCCTTGTGGCTGAGATTGATTACTCCACCCATTATTGTTCTGTTGTCGGAACCTGTTGTTTATGTACGTTGCTTCTTCATGGGTCTCGGGGCAGTCGTTCCCTGAGTGGCCGACTTCACCACAGACCTCACATGTCATATGTGAGTCCATGGCCTGGACCGTGGCCTTCTTGGCTTCTTTTTTGTGGGCCCGTTCATCTAGTATTTTCAATAGCAGATCCATTTTTGCGGCCAGCATATCCGCCTCATTTACGGTATGCATGCCTTTTTGTTGTTTTCTTTCTTCCCCTAACTTTGATTGGATACCATCTTCTCGATGAGAGCTGTAGCTTCATCTTGAGGGAAAGAAATGTGCCTCCAGTAGCGGCATCAATGTGCGCCTTCGATATGGGCGTTAGCCCCCTCATAGAAGTTCTGGAGCACGAGCCAATTCTCCATCCCATGGTACGGGGCAAGCTTGGATGCAATCCTGCAGCCTCTCCCATGCCTTGGGGATAGATTCCATGAAATTCTGCTAGAAGTTTGACATTTTTCCCCTTAGGGCATTGGTTTTTCCCATGGGAAAAAACTTCACGAGGAACGCCGCAGAACATTTGTCCCATGTGTTAACGGCTTCCTTCTCATTGTAGAACCACTATTTCGCCTTACTCGCAAGGAAGAAGGGGAACAGACGGAGCCTGATGCTTGCTGGTGCAATGTTTTTTATGACGCTGGGGTTGCACAGCTCAAGGAAGTGTTGTAGGTGTGCACTTGCGCCCTCGCTTGGCAAATCACAAAGCTGGTTTGCCTCCACCATCGTGATTAGGCCAGTCCAGAGCTTGAAGTTTCCAGTGCCCGTGTTGACAGCAGGCCCAACGGGCACATTGGCAACAACGAGGGTGGAGTAGTCGTGGAGTGACTTGGCCATGGTGGTAGTAGCGGATGGTGCGGGACAACTAGTTCAACTACGGGCGGAGTAGCTGAGGAAGAAGCGATACGAGACATGTTCTTCCTTAGAAGTGCCTCCGGATTATCAGTGTAGTTTGTTGGCAGGTTGTAACCGGTCATACACTATCCTATTTTCATCCACAATAGATAGAAAACAAGCAGAGTTAGCTTGCATAAACAATAGCTATCATTACGTGCATGTGATTATGATCATGTCCTATTAGATTCTTTTAACCTATGCCTTGCCCGGCAACGGCGCCAGAAATGTTTGTTGGCATTTTTTAGCGCAATCACTAAGTATGGGGATGGAATCCATTCCTAGTAAGGGCACTAGAAATGTATGTTGGTATTTCTTAGCACCATCACTAAGATTTGGATAAATCTTAGCAATGCCACCAAGGAACACCAACACGAGAGTTCTTACGATTACAGAAATAATATCCGCAAGCGCATGGATCTATCATTGTATAATTTCACCCGGAAGTATTTAGGGTATCGTTATTTATATTTTCCAAAGGAAGGCAAGGTGTAAGAGTCTGGCATGGATATAAACAAGATTACATACTTGCATAGTGAACCAATAGTCTATGACAGGGGTAAATATGGTATTTTAACGATAGTGGACACACATCTGGGCCAACCTCAGGGATAAAAGGAAAACAAAGAATAAAAGAATGTTCCAAAGTAGAGCAGACATGTTCTAATATAGCCATGCCAAGAACAATAGATGATCATACAAATTACATGGTTAGAACTAGAACTAAGTGCAAGATGGACAGGGAGATCTCCGAGCATTGGTCTGCCAGCAAGCGCGAGAGACTTTAAGACTCCTACAAAATACCCAAATGTTGGGGGTTACAATGGAAGGACAGGGCTGTCACCACCTGCCACCTACCCTCAACCGTGTACAAAGAAACTACCCACATCCCCTCAGGACTCCGACCCTACAGATCGACAAGCATAGGACATGGGCAAACCCGAAGGAATGATGAACCGCCACCTCAACTTAGCTCTACTTCAAATCATACAAGTCATATGAATGATTAAGCATAAAGTTCTACATGTTAAGCTCATAGCATAGAAACTATATGCTAGTTTATATGTCATGGTTATAACATGAAAACTACTCTAGTTCTATAGCACAACTATATCGATAATATGAGAGCAAGACTTTGGAAGAAATTCACATTGTATTCATACCAAGATTTCTCTCTTTCTCTCAAGGAGCCAAGCTCTCCTTGATAGCTTTACAAGCTCCAAATACTACTAAAAAGTAAAAGAGTACAAGTGGAGGTGGAGATGTAGAGCCCAAATGGGGTGTGTGTAGAGAATGAGCTCCACCCCTTCTTATATACTACTCTATGGTTGGTTTGGGGGAGATAATTTAGGAAACCACCCAAAACCAACGCTAGGTGCCTGGGGTGCGGGCGCACCCAGGGTGCGGCCGCACCCTAGCTAGCGCGCCTGGCCACCGTCCTTCTCTAGTCGGTTGCTGCGTGGGCCTGGGCCGTGTCTATGCTGGTGCTTGGCCCAGATTCATCGTTTTCTTGGGCTTTTGCTTGTTGTGCTTTTGTAAAATCTGCTTTATGCTTTCCGAAGTTGCGCCTTTTGATCATATTCCCATGTATTTCATGTATATGTCCTGCAAAACACTAAGTATCCAATACATGTGAAAATATGTCAATAGTAGATGCATGTGTCAAAAGTTTGTTTATTTCTCCTGTTTTGGATATTATTTGGCGGTTGGATATGGTCGTTAAGGACCGCCAACAACCGACAAGTCCGGCGCTTTCCCGAGCTCTCCCTCACATCTCTCCCTTACTACTTTACTAGCTATCTAGGGCCTAGTCCCTTGGAGTGAAGCTCAAAGGTGGAGTGCTCTTGCTCTTGTGTGTTGTGTGTTGGAGATGGGACTGTACCCCCCTATTTATAGAAGGAGTAAGGCGGTATAGAGGCTGTCTTTGTCGCAAATTCCCGGTCTCCACCTCTGCATGGCTTCATTCCACTGCCAGATGAAGGAGAGGCCGAGCGGTGCCAGGTGGGGGGCGCCCGACCCTTGACCGAGCCTTCTCGCCACCGCCTTCACATGGTGGATTGCTGAGTGGATGTGGGCTGCTCCTTGGGTGGTCTTTCGCTAAGATAACTTGAGTTGATGGGCCTTTCCATTTGTTCTTTACGCATGTCTGCTTTACGCTTCGTCGTAAAGCACCTTCTTGGTGTATTTTCCATGTATTTGTGTTTGTCCTGCAAAAATAATAATCTCTAAATACATGTGAAACTTGGTCAATGGTAAATACGTATGTGTTTAAGATTGCCTAGCCTCCGGTGTTTGTTTTGTTGTATTTCTTATCCACTTTAGGTACATTTCTTGTGTTATTCCGATATGTCCTCCTGCAAATGGTCAAACATCAAAACTTATGAAAATTGTTAGTTCTAAAGCCCTATGTCTCAGCTTGGTGTTTATTTGAGTATATTTGATATGAAAGTTGGTGATTAAAAATTGAAGTTAAGGACCGCCAACACTTGTTCATGGAGGAATGCTACTTGTGGTCTACCGCTACAGGAATCATGGTCATAATGAGAGGGGCAGCTTGTGGCCACTGCGAGCGTGCTCATGATGAGAGGGGCTGGCGGACGAGCCAGTGGCAGCATAGCAAAGGGATTCGCGGCAGAGTTGTGGTGGAGGAGGACGGAATGGACGCCACACATTTAACGTGAAGAAGTGTGGCGAGTCCTCTGAAGCGTGGCAAGCCTTACTTCAATCATCAACCAAACACCAGCTAAAGCAACTGTGGCAAACCTAACCTTAGTCGTGGCTGCCAACCAAACAGACCCTAAGACGACACACTTCATGCATCACGTTTTTGAAAGGTCACTTCATGCATCACGTGGCAACTGCTAAAATTGTCGGCATAAACAAGTGGGTGTCCATACATTACATCGACCCGGCCACACGAAGACACACGCATGGCATGGATTATTGGGAGCCACTGCTTTGCACGGAAGACATATGGACCTCACAAATTAAAATTGCAATGGTTTCAGCTTTTATGTTTTTAATTAAAAGCGTCTAGCGGCAGTCACCATCGTCCTTAGGCTTCTTGAGTGTCGGACATAGACCTATCACTTGTCCCAGCCATTGTTCTCAAAGTCGTAGTTAGGCTCATCACCTGTATTCAATGAATTTCAGTAGGAATTGTACTACGTTCCCACCGTATGTTCTTTTGAGGTAAGTGGTAAGTAATCTTAGGAGAACTTAAAATAAACAATATATACAATGGTTGTCTTTTGAGTCGTCATATATTAACTTCTAATTCTTTTAATTTGTGCGTAACAAAAAGTAAATTGTCAGTTGTGTGATAACAACAACTCATACAGTGGTATAATGAAAAAGGAGTCCCATAGTCTTTAATTTTAAAACAGTTGTTTCACGAAAAAGGGGTCTCATCTTTTTCCTCCACATCATAAAAAATATTACATAGTGATGATAAGACGTGTAGCAATGTATTTGTTATTATTCATATGGGCATGTGTGTGTGTCTATATATATATATATATATATATATATATATATATATATATATATAATATTCTATCTCATGTTTTATGAATTAATAGATTAACCTTCTATTTGATTTTTTATTAATAGATTATCTAACGTGGATGTGACGGGCATTGTTGACCTGATATTTTATTAATATCTAACATTGAAATATTAGTTTTCAATCAACTGCGAACGTGAGTACAAGATATTTTCCGGTGCATTTTTTTCTTGAAGATTTTTTTTCTATATGTTAAAATTGTGTAAACGTGAGTACATGATATTTTTTTCCAATTTTTGCCATCGTCGAATTTGTTTTTTTTCCACCGTAAATCGATTTTACTCTGTTTGTTATCTACTTTATAATTGTTGAGGTGGATAAATTTTAAAATACCAAAGTAGATCTAATGGTTAAGGATAGCTGGAGTCTTTCGATTAATGTGGAGGCTCCATTGGCGTCTTTAGTTAGTAATAGTAAGATGGCAAATCATTAATGGATTATCCTTGTACCCTGTTTGTCAAATTGGCTGTTATTTTCTTCAGGAGTAGTGTGGGTATTGACAGGCTGGTCTAAACCATACGCTTTTCCCTTTCATGGTAAGCTCTAGCTGCTGCTAGTGGTGGCAGTGGATCAATGAATTAAGCTCTACGTAGGACACAGAGAAGTGGCAGCCAATTACCAGCCTCCTGTAGTCCTGTCTAGGGATGAAAACGGAACAGAAATATTCCGAATTGACCGTTTTCGTTTTCTATATTATGAACCGTTTTTTAACATGAAAAATTGTCAGTTTCAATTGGTTTCACAACCATTGTCAACCATTTTTTGTACTCTTTAATTGCTAAATGTAGAAATATCCCGAACCGACCGTTTTCGTTTTTCTATATCGTAAGTCCGTTTTCGACCATTTCCGACCGTTTTCAACCTTAGTCCTGTCCCACCCAACCCACGTCCGGAGGGAGCACTGGATCCCCACGTGCTAGGGACGACTGCCACTGTGCGACATCTACGATGCCAAGGAGAAGCGAGCCTCATCAGGAACGCGATGTCAGGCAACGCCAACTGGGCGGTGGCCACGGGGTCTACTGACTGCACTGTTCCGGCTCTGGGACACCGGACATCCACTTGAGGACGTCAGTGCAGACCATGAGCAACCACTGTGTTACAGACATACTCCCTTGGTTCCTAAATAACCATCGTTCTCACTTCTCGATATATAACTTTAACTATATTTATATAAAAAATATTAATATTTATAGTATATAATTAATATCATTATATAGATTATTGAATTTATTTTCATAATAAATTTATTTGGACATATATACAAATGTTGCACGTATCTTTTATAAATCTAGTCAAATTTACAGCATGGAAACAAAAACACGATAGCTATTTAGGGACAGAGTGAGTACTTGTCACTCCCTGGGCTTACTGACACACAAGTTACATTCCCACTCTGGGTCTGATATCTTAGGCCTGGTTTAGATTGCAAATTTTTTCAACTTTAGCTACTGTAGCATTTTCGTTTGTATTTGGCAATTAGTGTTCAATCATGGAGTAATTAGGTTCAAAAGATTCGTCTCGTGATTTACTACCAAACTGTGTAATTAGTTATTTTTTTACCAACATTTAATGCTCCATGTATACGTCTAAAAATTGATGTGATGAAAAGAGAGTGAAAAAACTTGAAATTTGAAGGGTATGTAAACAAGGCCTTAGCAGACCGGGCCTTCCGATCTCCTGGGTGAGGGATGCTGTGAGCTGTGGCCTTCCGGCGACAGGGTACGGTGGGGCAGGAGTCAGCGCAGGCCGGCTTGCCAGTGTGTCTGATCTGATGACAACAGCATCTCCCTATACGACTGCTCAACAGGTTTTCATGCCATTGCAAGGCCTCTTATTGTAGTGCGTGTGTTTCCAGCGAGAGAATTAAAATTTGGCCGTGAAGACCTAGATGTGCAAGCAAAGAACGTGAGTTTACTTGCAATAAGTGGCTTAATTATTGTCCCGAGGTTGTTGAGGCCGCGTTCACTTGCCATGCATACCCAAAATATTTCCTCTTCCACCCATCACATCGAATCTTTAGACGCATGCATGAAGCGTTAAATGTAGGTAAAAAAAATAATTACTTGCATAGTTTGTCTGTAAAGTTCGAGACGAATCTTTTGAGTCTAATTAATACATGGTTGGACAAATTTTACCAAATAACAACGAAAAGTGCTACAATAACTTTTCACCTAAATTTTCTCAACTAAACACAGCCTGATTGAGTTGCGCTCTTCTCCCAACTGTCAGTCACCAGAGTTACTGAGCATTTATTTTGCATCACAGGCAAATAAACTCAAGCGAACACAGAGGCTGGCTTTTGTGCTGCAAAAACAGCAGCGTTTTTGTTTTCTTTTTCTTGAATTTATTGAATTGAAAATGATTGCAATTACAAGAAGGTAGCCGAGTGGCCCTCCTGACCTCCTATATGCGCGCGGCATGAACTGGCGCGATGTGCGCCATCCCACACATCCAGTTCTGTGCCGCGCGCGACGCGACCAGTGCTTGACAAAACCAAACGGAAAGAAGACAAGATGACATATAGATAGGCACAGGATTACAGGAATAGCAGCACCACATGAGCCCCTGATATGCCCTGAGGTACCTCCATGAATCCCCCATCATCATCTACCCCAGAAACTTTAAGGATATATAAAAAAAGTCGATAGGATATATATATATATATATATATATATATATATATATATATATATATATATATATATATATATATATGCAGTACTCACGCGTGTGTGTGTGGTTTACTGGGCCCTCCCTTAGTTTGCATTGAGCCTTGCTCCGGCCGGGTCTTGCTGCAGTCACACCATGCCGCTGCACTTGCTCGAAACATCTTGGTGCGGCGCTTTGCGGCAGCTCCAGCAGAAGGCGTGGTTGCAATCGCAGACCACGTCCATGGCAACGTCGTCGTTGATGGGTTCGACAATTTCGATGGCACGGCCGCAATCTTTGGGGCACCACATTCTCCTGCCACCGCTATTCTCCACGTACGACCGGAGAAGGTACAGACCATATATAGTCTTGTCCCCGTCGTTGGCCACGTTGTCCACTAGATTCTGGACGATGGGCGCCTTGCACGGCGGCGACTCCTTATTATTGCACGACGGCGACGCCGCGCACTGTAGGGACCACACAGGCGTGGCGGACCACCGAGCGCCAAGTAGTACTCCGCCATCCTCCCAACATTTTCGCTGATGATAGCAGTCCAGCACGACTTGCAGTAGTAGTGGCCACACCCCGCCGACCACTTGTTGCCGGCGGGGGCGCCCTGGTTGCATTTCTGGCAGAACTCCAATTTGTTACGTTGCATCATGGTCACAGGCGTGTCGTCGATCAACTGCAGACCGACGTCGTTGCAGACTGCCTCGCGATTGGATCTCCACTCCCCGAGGACCGTATCGGGTGTCCACTTGAAGTGCCGCAGGAGGGCCTCGCTGACTCCCGTTAGGCCTTCCATGGATAGTTCCTTGGCGATGCTTCCCTTTTCCTTTTCCAGCTGTGTGCGGAGTTCGTCCTTAGTGAAAATCTTGTACCCCAGCTTCTTCTTAACCTTATTATTATTAGTGATGGCTACTTGTTCTTTCCCCTTGCCCTTCGCTTCAGATCTGCCATCGCCATACAAGGGAATATGATGAACGCTCTCTTTTTTTTTCATGTGATGAGGTAAAAACAAACTGAAAATACAGGAGGTTATGTTACACCTAGAGTAGTGCAGTTTTTCTTGTGGCTGCTTTCTAAGAATAAGTTGCTTAATAAATCGAGATAATCTTAGTATTAGGAGAAAGGCTCAGGATCAGACTTGCCTTTTCTCTAAGGAGTCAGAAACAATACATCATCTGTTCTTTGACTGTGTCATTGCTAAAGATATATATGTGGAGTCATTTGTCTGATGTCTTTGATAAATAATATGAGAGAACTGTGTGTGGGGGGGTATGTAACAAACAACAATCTGGTACTGATAATAAGATTGATCCCAGTTATGAAATGTTTCAAAAAGATTACTGTTATGATTAAATACCTTACCTGGTAGTATTGTCTTCCTTATCTGTGTTTGTTTTCACGGTGATGAGCGAACCAACAACGTGCAGCAAGTCAACAACATTTGACATGGAAGGACGACTGGCCGGATCATGTTCACAGCACCTGAACGCAACAATCAGAAAGGATCTTGCCACCGTTAGCTCATCGTCGCCAGGTACCCGTGTTACATCGAACACATTCATCCAGTCATTCTGTTCCACCCTGTTAATCTGCCATGGCCAGGGAAAACAACCACCGCAATTAATAATTCATCAAACGCACCCCGGCCCTAAGCTCACGATTAACTGACGAAGGCTGGTTTCAGGCATCCAAATAAATGTGCTAGGTATACTACTTACCCATTCCGTTATGATTGGCACAGGCCCGCTGGTGTTACTGTGACCAGGGACGACGCTTTGAGGTTTGCATATGCACAAAAGAGCCTCAAGTAGGATGACACCAAAGGAGAACACATCCGATTTGGACGACGCTATGCCTTCCTTCTGTTCCGGAGCCATATATCCCCTGAGTAATTAAATGGAATAAATAATCTTTCATATAAGTAAATACTCATTCTGTCCCTCAATAAATAGATAGATTTTTGGAATTGTCTTAAGTTAAACTTTTTAAACTTTGACCGAATTTTTAGAATAAAACATTAACATTTATAGTACTAAATTAGTATTATTAGATTTACCATAGAATATATTTTCATAAGATGCTCATTTTATGGTGTAGATGTTGTTACTCTTTTCTATAATTCTATGAATTGATTTATTTGAGGACGGAGGGAGTAAGAAAAAAATTTGTGCAATATTATATTAAAACTAAATATAAATTCGTGTAAATGTAAATATTTTCGAGAGAGTGTGTGTGTGTAACATCTTACACTGTGCCTGGTGGTTTATCGCTGTCAACATCGATCTCATCCACGTCATCATCCAACGCTCTAGCTCTTTCGAAGTCGATGATCTTAGGAGTCATATCAGAATCTAAGAGGATGTGGCTTGGCTTCAGATCCAAATGGACAACACGTTGCTCATGCAAGTAGCGTATGCCCTCAGCTATCCCTTGAATTATTCGGACAAGAGATGCCAAGTCAATTTCCTTTGCTTCACAGTTTTCTCCACCCGTCCCTGCAAAATGCAAACCGGATGCAAGTACGCGTGCAAGCAACATGTATTATTACTTAGTCATGGTAACAGACACGAAAGTTAAGTTAAATTTGGTGGAGAACGGCCAAGAACTCGGTGAAAACTTGCCATCGATAATGCTTGCCAAGCTTCCATTTGGCATGTATCTGCTGACGAGATAGAAGTTCCCATCATTGATGTTGTCATTGCCCTCATTGGGGTAACAACAACCTAGAAGTTTAATTATATTTCTATGCTCAAGCGTTGAAAGGAGGTTGATTTCATCACGAAGCTTAGTGAGCAGCACATCAGGCGGAATACAATCAAGCCAAATAAGCATCTTGACTGCGACCTCTTCCTTTCCTATTTTTTGCTGGAAATATACAAGGTACAAATTAGGCTGAGATAAAAAATCATAAAGGAGACCAAGTTAAACCATACCTTCATTTCCACATGTTGTAGAAAAACTAGAAATTAGAAGCTTTGTTGATACCAGTAGGCTTCCACGAAAACGCATGATGATAATAGACGGCCATTAATTGCATGTTACCAGCCTTTGGTGGTGTATCATTTTTCTATCTTAATAGTAATAAAATATCACGACACATCTCTTATCAACCTTCAATATACAGATCTACAACATAATGCACGCACAAAGGGACCACACAACATGTGCATTGTACATTGTACATCTATACCTCCTACCACTAAGGTATTTCTCTGCGTTTTCGTTATGCCACATCAGCATAGTGATGTCATCGTCGCCCACTAAGCTCCATTCATTAACAAAGAGTTAGGGAAAAAAGAAAGAGGAAACGCATCTTCAGTTATCGAACTCCTCCTCCACCCATCCTCCAGCGCCGCCTCCCCTACCGCCGAATGCATCTACCGTAAAAAAAAAGGAAAGAGGAAACGAGGAAACGCATGGAAAATCCTGCGCTATTGCGGCCATTGATTAAATCCACCAACGCCTGCCATCTGACCATATATGGCTGCATGCATGCACCGCTCTGCTTTCTTCGTAATGCGGATGCAAAAGGAAACGCCGCCGCCCACTTTAATCTGAATTAAAATAAAAGGATGCCGCCGCCCAGCTTAACCTGAAGGAAAATAAAAGGTCATCGTTTCCTGCCTACTGCTCCATATATATCGCTGATGCGTGGCGCTCCAAGCCACCACCGTCCTCCTAACCATTCTCTGCTGTGTCTGCCGCCTGCCGCCTGCCGCCTGCCGCCGCGCTGCTCCAACCCATCAACATGCATGCACCAGAGTGAGTTCCGAGTCGCGAGATGCGAGCACCCGTCTCTTCGCCAGGCTCACGCATGACTGGTATACTGCATGTCCGCCAACCGACGTCCCGTCCAAGAAGCAACAAAAGTGTATGCGAAGGGAGTACTCAGTGACCAGCATCCGTCCAAAAACGAGGAGGAAGCCAGTACTAGCGACCGCGTGTCCCAGTCAATGAAGTCGATCAGTTTAGTTAATTAGGCTGTCTCCAACAACTGCAACCCAAAATACAAGACTCATTTGTCCTTTAGGTAACGCTACAGTCAAAGGGTTCCATACCTATTTTTAGTCTTCTCCAACAACCAGACCCAAAAGACGATCCTTTCTGCAAATGAGTCTTCTGGAGAGAGAATACCCATATTTGGGTTATGGATCTCCTGAGACCCAAAATGAGTCTTTTCAAATAGGTAGTCTGTTGGAGGCTATAAGTATCCTATTGAAGACCCATTTTAGGTTTGGGTACCCTAATGGGTACCCTGTTGGAGACAGCCTTATTTCTTCAAATTAATTCCATCGTCTATTAGTTTATTTATATTTATACTGTGATTATCCAAATTTCTAACATATATCTATTTTCTTATACTGTGTGATATATGTCGGTATAGTTAAATCATGTTGCTTTGTGAGTTATTTCCTGTAGTTCTGTGTCATTTACTTACATCACAAGTTCATAATGTACCTGCATTACCAACATCATAGATATGTATAGTCCTAATTTTCAGTTGTTAACATCTAAATTCATCCTAATTCCTCTTGACTACCCGCAGCAACACACGGGGAATCCTACTAGTTATACAAACACTAGCTGGACGCACCCCTACATCCAAAAAGCATACCTTGTAGACAGTACCAGTGCCACCATATCCAATTTCGCACTTGAAGCCAGCGTCGTCGTCGCCCCACAATTTTGTTAAAGAATACCGTTTTAACCCTGTCGCAGAAACACCTCAAAATGACGCTTTATTACCAACAGGACAATCAAAACATAAAGTTCTGGCCATGGCCCTGGATAGTCAATCTTATGTATTAATTTCTCTTATAAAAATTATTCTAGCACCTCGTACATTCACTACGCCACTAACAATTTGTAGGGGCGGTTTTTGAGGGTTCGTAGGATCGGTTTGGTCAATGGCCCCTAAGCGACCGTGGCTACAAATGCCTGGTTTGTAGGGACGGTTGGCTAGCCGCCCCTACACCGTCCTTATAAATCAATTTTCAGAAATCACGAAAAAGGGCTAAAAAATAGCATTTTTTAAAAAAATCAGGAGAGGCCTCCACCGATCAGCCAAGTGCCGTCCCAACAAGTCGCGCACTTTTTTGCGCAAAAATTGCGCATTCTACAGTGGTTTGAACTTACAACCTCCCCTCATATGTACCCTTCTCTACCACTACACCTCACATTAACTTGTGTCTATAATCCATTTTGGTTCCCCACATATTATTCTAAACCGAGCATAAATTGATTTTTTGAGGCCCTAAACGAATTCGAATGAAGAAATTGTCAATTACTAAGTTTCATCACTTTTCAAGATCTACAACTTTCATTTTCATAGTGGCGGACCAATATAGAGCCGCCCCTACCAAAAAAGGGGGAGTTGCTACAAATACTTTTTGTAGTAGTGATTGTAAATATTTAGAAGGGAAAAAATGTCAAACCTAGAATTTTGAAACTTTACATGTTGTTTCCCAGGGTGTTATTTTATTTTTGTGTGGCTAGAGGAAGACAGATAAATTATGCAGTTTGATGGACGTACAACTGATATAAACAATAGCAATGATACGAAAGATAGCTGGCCTCATGTCGAACCAGTGGTATCAACCGAAGGGGCTTATATTTTGCTTGTTTCGTGCTGCACTCTTGTTTACCTCAATTCACATGAGTTGAGGTGGATTGGGTGTCAAAATTAACTTAATTACGTGCAACCCGAATTCATCTGAACACATGTTAATTGTGATAGATACGAGTGTAGCCAAACAAGTCCAAAGATGGAATAATTACACACACCGGTGAGCAGTACAATGGAAGACGTGTGATCTCCTTACCAGCTGCTGCTACGAAATTAGCTGATCTCTTGCCTCGTACAGACGACGCCTTGTTTCTATCTTCTTTCTCCCTAGACCTACGTATGTACGATTGCGATTGAGCAAATTAAAACCAAATATTAATAGAGCAATGGAACAAAAAAAAGACGATGATTTAGTATCTTAAAAAAACCGCATTGTGTATGGATGCATACTCATTTATCACCTTGAGTATGTTTACATACTTATTTTAAGATACTCTAAATCTTACTACGTAAAAAAAATTTAGCAGAGCCCATAATTTTTAATATATTACTAAAATGTCACTACTATAGTATATAAAATAAGTATAATCATATACTCTACGTATACTTGCATACTTGACATACATACTACCATAGATGGTCTAGTATGATCATATACTTCGTGTACATATACTTTGTTTGGTTACATATACTATAAATCTTGAGATATAAACAAGGGAGTAACTACTATATATATATATATATATATATATATATATATATATATATATATATATATATATATATATATATATATATATATATATATATATATATATATATATATATAGGGTTAGGGTCACTGATAAAAATATTCCTTGCAGGCACTAATGATATATATGAGAGGGCGTGGTGTAGAGGTGGGCTTAATCAACTCGAATTAACGAGTTGGGTGGCTAATGCTTTTCTTTTCTTCTTGTTTTTTTAGGGAATGAATTGTTCATACTTTGGGCTATGCCATGGATACAGTTAGTCCACATCAGTGATTCAAATCTTGCATCCCATTGGCACATGCAACTGGTTTTCATTTCAAATCTTACCTATAAGTTACCCCCACGTAGCCTAGGCTGCGGCAGGGGCGCGCTGCTCGCGCATGTACCTGGATGTTTTGCTCCTCCTACTTATTATCAATCAAAGCCGGTTAAACCGGATCTTTCAAAAAAAAACTCTTACCTGGAAGCAGTATCTGATTTCGTATTCTTGTGCTTTTATTGTCCGAATGAGTGGCAACATAGCTAGAATCATCGCTGATACGTAAGGTCTGCACAATAAATCTTTGGTTTATTATCCTCTTATATATAAAATGATACAATCTGGCAAAACCGGTACAAAATACAGGTAGAGAGGTAAGCTTTAAACTAGAAGCATATCCCGCGCATTGCTGCAGGAATTACGGATGATTTAGAATGAAATTGGACTACATATTTACTTATATAAAGGGATAAACTATTATAAATTAATGTTGGTGGATGATGTGGCTCATTGATGTGAACAACTAAATGCATATTAGTGGATGATGTGTGTCTCACTGACATGGATATTATAAATGCATGTGCAAGTGACTTATAATAATTACATGTGCTAGTGGATTTCTGAGGTGAATAACTTGTATGTCAAGATAGAATGTTAGTGGGGTTTAAGATTATAAGAGATATAGAAGATAGATATAGATACGTAAGGTACAGTACCTGTTGTCTTTGGGTCGTCATAAGAACAACCTGCTTAATGATGCTCACATCTTCGATAATGGTTTTTTAACTGTTCGCTGTGCTGGAAGGATTTGGCCAAGTCCAGCCCCTGCATGTGAATCCATATGTCCAGTCGAGCGCCCTGCAGTTTCATGCTCATGCGATCGGCATTGTAGGTACGGGCGACGATATTGTCTTCCTGCTTACGGCACTTGTCAATGAGGTGGCACGCTTCCTAGATGGCAGTCACGAGGAGCGTGAAGGAGCCACTCAGCTCCATTCCCTCCTCGATGATGTCCTTTTGCTTGTCCTTCACTATGTTACCCAGTGCGACCACGAGCTCTTCAATCTTGCGACAGTCCTCAATGTTCTCGTTAACCTTCTTCACCGCTTTCTTGATCTTTATCACCCAGTCGCCGATCGTGTTAATTATGCTCAGCAAATCGCCCATCTCGGCAGACCGTCTGCAGCATCATCCAATAAGGTAGAATTATTGAAACGGCGATGAGCAAATTAAATTGAGTCGTAGATAGAGAAACCTTTTTTCTCTCGTCTCATCACACGCATAACAACCAGTCGAAGATTCTAAGGACGCACCTTCTTGCTTATAGCCGAAGCAGTATTTTCTTGTGAGGGCCCTCAGCGTCCTCCCAAGCGACGGATCGACCTTTGCTCTTGCGCTTGGCAGCGGCAACTCAGCTCTGTCGAGTTATTAGTATCTATATAAGTGAGTAGTAGTGACTAGAAGCACTTCGCTCTTGGCTTGCTAGATCTGGACTGCGTATAAATAGAGCACGGATTTGATTTTTGTGAGACGCTAACATGCGAAGCAAGGACTAATTAAGGGGTTTTAAATTGTTACGCCTCCCAAAGTGTCCAAGCCCAAATAAGACCACTTGTCGTTGCAGGTGGGCAATAGTAACTTAATATAAAGCCCATCTAGCTATATGAGTGGAACTGCTGACTAGGTATCAACTTTAGAAAGTTCTGTATGGTATCCATGAACTTAGAAAACCACCTCGGTGCGTTTGGCAATAATCAAGGGCATGCATGGGAATTGATGATGGAAGTTGATACAGAATTAAGATGATAACTTGATTTGTAATGCCAATATCCTTTGTTTGGTTCATGCATGGATTAACACAAAAATAAGGGTTTAAGAAGAAATTTATACTCCGTCTTTGGTGTGTGGATTTTTGAGTGGAAAATTATATAGCAACTCATGATTAATGGTGAGGATGCATTCAGCTTCCACTAAAAGGACAATTCCCACTTAAGCACCACCCCTCCCCCATGCGAAGCAATTGGCGGGGGTTGGCCCTCTAGCTAAACGCCCATTCACCATCTCACATATTCTCCTACTATAAAACAAACAAAAGATTTTTGAACTCCTACCTCTAAACTCTCATTCCTCCCTTCAAATTGCCCCAACCAAACATGCAGCCCGTGTTGAGCCCATAGGACACTATAACTGAAATCATTTTTGGAGGCACTCATTGTTATTAACGAACCACCTATGTTATTTAGGCTTTTCAGAGGTGGGTGCCATGCTTGGCATGGCTTTTCGGAGGTGGGCACTGTGGAATTAACGAAGGCGAGCGCCTTAACACGTCCGCCTCCGTTAATGGTCTTTAGAAAACCCTAAAAAACCAAAAAAAAAAATGCAACTTCAAGGAATCAAACCCTTGACTTGCTGTTCAGGAGTAGCACCTCACTACCACTGTACCATACACTCATCAGTGACTATATATAATATTCTATATTTTAATATCAACATTTCGTAATCTTATATTGAATATTTTGTCTACTAAATGAAATCAAATGAAAAAACTTTTAACTACAAAATTTTAAATTTTGTCACTACAACTTCGGTCTAGGATGCCTCTCCATCCGAGATTGTTTGAAAATTTTTAAAAATTAAATCTCAAAATATGTGAATTTTAAACAAATATTTGAGGCTCTAGACAACTTCAAATAGAAAACTCATCAACAACAAACATGTAGCTCAAGATGGCCACTACAACTTTGGTATTAACTACGTGAACATTCAAGGTCATTTAGGAATTCTAATTTTTGAATTTCAAAATCTATAAACTTAGAACACATATTTTGGACTCTAAACGATTTAATTTCTATAAACTTAGATCTGTAGAGGTGGTTGTTGTTGCCAGCCGCCTCTACATGTAGAGGAAAAAAACTAGAGGCAGCTGGTATACCCGCCTTCATAGAGGCATACCAGCTACCTCTAGAATCCAAAAATGTAGTGTTGAACTTTGGGTTGGGCTACCCCTTGACTTATGGTTATTTCTACACAACAGGACTAAAAAAAGGTATCAGACTAGGTTTGTAAGACAAACCCGAAGTGTTACTCACCTTGAGTATTACTACGGGTTATTGCAAACTGAAAGTCACTCTGAGTATCATTATCTCGGCTCATGATACAAACCAAGAATGGTACATATTGTTACTACTGGTTCATTCATTGCCAGTTGTAAAGCACTTTTCTCTGGCAGTGTAAACAGTCCTAGAGACCAGCTTGTTCAAATTTGGTCTTCCACGCCTATAAGCTAGCTAGATTATACTCCCTCTGTCGCAAACTATATGTCGTTTTAGTTTTGTTCTAAGTCAAATCTATTTCTAACTTTTACTAAATTTCTAGAAAATATATTAACATCTATAATATCAAATAAATACAGTATCAAAATATATTTCATGGTATATATCTAATGAATTTAGCTAGTTTGTCTTGTAGATATTTAAGGGGCAGAGCTAGGCCCTTTTGTCGGGGTCCGCCGACCCAAATAGAACTGGGCAAATCAGTGGAAAGTTTCTATTGTGTATTGTTGATAACACTAAAAATTTTAGCTTATAATGTTGAAGACCCTAGGGATTTTTTGGCTGCCTTCGCCACAAATGTTTATACATTTTCTATATTACTTGGTCAAAAGTAGAGAAATTTGAATTAGGACAAAACAAAAAACGACTTGCAATTTGGAATGAAGGGAATATAAACTAGGGATACACAAACAGGCCCTTGGTACACCACAGTGAATAACGGGTGATTCTTACGCCCTGTTCGCTTGAACTTTTCAACACGACTTTTCATCCATGGAACAGTGTTTTTCTCTCACAACAAATCAGTATCTTTTTTTCAACCAGTTACCAGCTCCTAAATCTGCAATAACCCTCTGACATGCTTTTGTGAAGGGTCATAGAATAATTCAGACCTCGTTCTGGGCTGGAATCAATGTACTACTTTCACATAAAGAACTGTTTAAAATGGCTAAAGCTCTTGATACACATGCCTATCCTGCGTCCACCACGCATACACACAGGTGCTTAATTATATTTTTCTTACATTTAGTGGCGGAGCCAGAAACTATTAGGAGGTAGGACAATTTCTATTATGCAAGAATATTTACATAGGAAAATACTTGATTCCTCTTTTAATACAAAAGAAATTTTCCTTCGCACCTCGCAGAGGAGCCTAGCCGGCCGCCGGTGGCTCCGCCACTGCTTATATTTATTCTAGGCTAAAACGGCGCTATTCATTCAGTTTTAGGTAACCTCATCACACATATAATGATTTCATCAAGATCAAGATTTACCGTCGTAATCTCTAACATGTGCTCATGTATATAAACATCAGCGTCGATACTATGTTACATACAAAAGAAAAAGCGAGGCTCATCACAGACAGCTCAAAAGCCAGCCATATAACACTGTTTTCGCACCTGTGAGAATCATTCCATGATAGACGAGCCAACTATGTGCTACACATAAAATGTCATGGGGGAATAATCAATGCCACACTTTCGTGTAACCAACAATATTGTCACCGGTTCCTGTAAGAGCAAGGCTAATAATACAGGCGGCTACTAGCTGTAAGGTTTCTTTGCAGCCTTCTCTCAGTCCACACATATATTAGTTAGCTTTTCACTATTAATACATGGCACACTTGTCTCCCACACAAAAGGTTCTTGATTCTTGTGCCTAAGCCGACTGTAAGCTTACAGCCCGCTTCTCCTCTCTCTCTCCTCTTCTCTTTCCTCCACCTCATAATTTAGCTAGCTTACAGCCTATTAATATATACTTGATCTAAGGGAAAAATGCTGCCCCCAAGCCACCCACAAACCACACCCACTGCACTCTAAACCTGTTCTTGGGGAGGAAGAGGAGCAAGTATGTTTCCACACTAAAATTCCTTCGAATTCCAACATCAGATTGATAATCGCCTTGTCACATTGACTACGAAACATATTTGATAAAACACCATGAAGTTTGTTTACCTTCTACCGTGTTGTTGTTGTTGTTGTTGTTGTTGTTGTTGTTGTTGTTGTTATGCAGGAAAATGATAGAGAGGCTGCCTTGCATTTCTAGGCCAGGGGTGGATTTAGAAAATTATGTTAGGAGAGGATTCAAAATTACTTTCATACAATCACTTCCGTCGTGGGATCACGTGTGATATAGGATACAAAATTACAACTTGACCACAACAGGATGAACATAGGAAAGTACCTACATAAATATTATATTCGGACATGAATAGGTGAGAAAGAGCAAAGAAACACTTTGATTAGTTGTGGGTCCTACATTTATGCATGAATTTTCAACACTTATATACGTCTTTTAAAATTGCTGTTTCTTCTACAGATACAGAAAACAAAAATAAAAGCCTATGTTGTATGTTCATTCACCCGATGAAAGTATACATTTAGCAGATAGCTTTTCCCATTAATGTACATGCTAGGTTAGTTCTAACGTTAGGTAGCTGTTCATCATTCTTCTGACTAGCTAATTCTATTCTAGAATCATATAAGGGCTGGCATTACAATGGATGGTGATCTGGTAGAGTTCTGGATTCTCATTTTGTTCGGTGTGAGCACTTTTCTAACATGCGAGTGGTTTCAGCGTCGTTAAGTACATGTGCGGTTTTGCCTTTTGTTAGTAATGTGTACATATTCCCCATTAATTAAGTCAAGATAAAGGCTCATCTAGTACTTAATTATTGCTCAATTATAACACACGGTTGGTGCGGCCGTGTGTTCTTCTTGATATAACACAGAAAAGGCTATTATTGATGTGGTTTTCTTCCCTGATGCTTCGTTTGGAAAGTGGATGAGAAAAATCGAAGGAGGATGCGTTGGGGCGGGTGGTGGTGGTGGTGGTTGGGGTGGCTTTAACCATTACTTGCCCTGCTCAAGTACAGGAAATAGGTTTTCTAGTGTCACCAGCCTTTTTTTCTCACACATGGGCGGCAATGGTCTCTAACTATATTGTGTGCCAGGTGGACTTAGCCCAAGGCTCGCCTCCGGAAAACGAATTTCCAAAGGCAAGCGTCTCATTTTTTAAAGTTGTGCTATTTCCAAAGGTGGGCTGCTTAAACGCGCCACCTTTAAAAATACCTATTTTCAGAGGCACTAGCTTAAGTGGCCTGCCTCTACAAATATGGTTGTAAATGGTGCAATGGATAAGGCCCTTCTTCCAGAATTGCTCCATTCAGAATGCATACATTTGATGATTATTATAAAAAATATTTAAGGGCGACAAAACAATTACAAGAGCTTCTCTTGTTTATATGGGATGAAGCACCGATGTCACAAAAGTATTGTTTAGAGGTCGTAAACCGTACATTTATCTGTTGACGACGCAACAAATTCTCAAAAGCCATTCGCACTTTGTTTGTGTTACCCGCCGGTGGTGATGGCACTCGTACACACGCATACTATATAGGCGGTTGGTAACCTATTTCTACTGGCGTTTTTCAGCACCGCCTGTGCTGGAGGCCAGTAGAATTCCACAGGCGGTTCACTTAGCGAACCGCCTGTGGAAATCCATTTCCACAGGTGGTTCACTTAGCGAACCGCCTGTGCAAAAAATTCTTGAAAAAATCCGAAAATAAATAGCAAAAAAAAGATTTTAATTAGGGGGAGGACCCCACCGCCTAGCGCCCGCCCATCTCCGTCGAAGTTGCAAGTCGCGTAATTTTTCGCGTAAAAATCGCGCGCTACGCGCTCTGGGTGGAATTCGAACCCACAACCTCGGCCTCACGCGGAGCCTCCTCTACCACTGCACCACATACTCACATGTGTCCATATACCCTTTTGGTTCCCCACATATTATACAAATCCGTGTGTAATTTGCATGTTTGAGGTCCTAAACGATTTCAAATCAAAAAGTTGTCAACTACAAAGTTTGATAACTTTTCGAGATGAATAACTTTCGTATTGGTCATTTCTCCATCCAAGGTCATTTACAAAATCTGAATTTAAAATTTGAGACCATTCAAACATAGTTTTCGTTGACAAAATGATTTTAAATTAAAAAGTTGTAATTTACAAAGTTTCATAACTTTTCGAGACGAACAACTTTTATTTTGGGTGTTTTCTCATCCGAGATAGTTTGAAAAAAAATCGAATTTTAAAAAACACGGGTATTTCTAGTGGCGGATTTCTTAACGAACCGCCTGTAGAAATGGATTTCTACAGGCGGTTTGTTAAGACAACCGCCTGTAGAAATGTCTTATTTTTACAGGTGGTTGTCTTCACAAACCGCCTGTAGAAATCCATTTCTACAGGCGGTTTTGGTCTTGGGGTCCACCGTTTCATTTCTACTGGCACGTGATAACTAAAACCGCCAGTAAAAAAAACGGGCGCTAGGAAAAATCATCTTTCTACTAGTGTGGTCAACCCATTTTCACTGCCGGTTTGTGTTACAAACCAACACAAACCGGCGGTGAAAATCACTTTCACCAGCGGTTTGACTTATGCTGCTGCACAATAAAATTCATAATTTTTTCAAACAATGGATGAAAACAAATTTTTTATTAAAGTTATAGATGTCTACACTATCTATATCTTTGTAGTGATGACTTTTTTCATTTGAAATTATTTATGGTCTTGATTGAAGCTCCCATATTTTAAAATTTAATTTTTTTCAAATTTTACAAACAACCTTAGATGGAGAAATAACCAAAAGCAAAGTTTTAGATCTCGATGTGATCTACAACTTTATAGTTGACAACTTTTTCATTAAAAATCATTTATGGTCTCAAATTTATATATGAAGTTCTAAATTTTGAAATTCAAATTTTTTAAACGACCTTGCATGAACAATTGACCAAAACTAAAGCTGTAGATCTCGATAAGAACTACAACTTTGTAGTTGATGATTTTTTCATTTGAAGTCATTTGAGGTCCCAGAAGTATAGTTGAAGTTCTGACGATTTGAAATTCAAATTGGTCAAATGACCCGGATGGTGAAATGACCAAAATCAAAGTTGTAAATCTCGATGAGAAATACAACCTTGTAGTTAATGACTATTTCCTCTAAAGTCATTTAGGGTTCTAAATATTCATTTTGAAATCCCGAGAAGTGAATACTAGGGGGAATAAATATGCCATATAGACATAGAAGACTTAGGGGGTGGAGTGGTTAGAGCAGCTACGCGTGAGGACACAGGTCTCATGTGTCAATGCCACTGCTGCGTGGATTTTCACACGAAAAATCGTGTGACTTGTGACACACGACGGTGACCATGTGGCTGGCTTTGGTGGGGGCTTATAAGGATTAAAACATAAAATTTTAGCTATTTTTTACCTGATTTTGAATTTTTTGGAAATTCTAATCACCGATCGGCGGTGATAACTGTCGCTGATATCACGAAACGGCGGTGATAACCGGTTATGACTATTTTTATCACCAACGACTTCCACTGCCGAGAGGCTAAAACCGACGGTGATGAAGGGTTTAGAACTCGCAGTGATGAAGATTCTATAGTAGCGTTACTTTCTACACTATTATAGTCCTAAATCAAAGCCTAAGAAAGAGATGACATGACATCTCAGCTAATAAGGCACCACCGTCCATCCGTCTTCAAAGAAATAAAGTTTGGGCAGGGGCCATGATAAATAGAAGATAGAGATAAACGTGTTGTCTCCATGCTCATGGAGGAGAGCCGGGGAGGACCCCCCTACACGTGTTGTCTCCCTAATGCTCAAAGAGGAGGGCATCAATGACAGGTTCTACTTGTTCCCCCGACATCCCTGTGCACTCCTCAACGCCTAGCAGCCCTATGGGTAGATTCTCTCCACTGCCACAATCACCAGCTCTTCATTTGAGCCCATCGCCACCGCTACATATCGCTACCGCCACCAACACCAACAGCGGCAACAACTCTTCCCTCCACGAAAGTACGTACGGTACGGGCCCGATGCTGTGCTGGACCCGAAGCGTAATCGTCAATGCTTGGGCTGCTGCACGAAAGTATTCTCCCCAACGACAAGAACCCTGTGGTTGCAGCGACCACTACACCACAACCCCAGAATGGCGACGCTCCGTTGGTCTCTATAGGTGGATACAGCGACGCACCATGGGTCGGTATAGATCTATGCCGACACTTAGCTACTGACGCTAAAAGTGGCGTCGGGATAGGGTATAGCAACCGACATACTTACAGCGATCGATAATATGACGAAACGCTTAAGCAATACCGACCAACAAGCAGATGACATATAGTAGTTTTACTGTCCAACAGTTCAAAGCTAAAGGGACTTATACCAACCAACAATCAAACGCGTAGATCACATGATGCAAAAATACGTTATTAATCTCACATTAACCAAATTACAGAATTCTTTTAGACATGAAAGATACAAGGTCACATTCAACATGAGACACAAAATCGAGTCACAATGACATAGCTTAGATCTCATTCATGCCGATTGGTACATCTAACATTCATGTTGGATACAATGTTCTTGACAAACACATGAGTCTGGCTTGCACATGTCACACCCAGTTTTCTAAAGAACAAAAACAGGCTGATCATATGTGTTCAGGAAGTCCACACACATATCAGAATAAAAAAGTTTCAGAAACAATGTTATTATATAACGTAAACATGGCTATAATAACACTTACATCAGAGTATCGCGGAACGGTGACTAAACTTCAGGCTCCATTCTTCTCAGGGACGGCTGACTAGTGGCTCCGTATGCCAAGCACTTCTGAAAGACTTCTGGAAACTCCACTACATATTCATCCTTCTTCTAAGTAGCACCTTACTACACACTGGAGTGTGGTGGAAATAGCAAGAGTGAGTCCATGTCGAACTCAACAAGTATAACATAGGGTTCATGAGGCACAAAAGGCTAGACACTATTTGACTTCATTCAGCTTTTATTCATTACATAATTGGCAATTGAGTAGCATCAAGATGAACCAATTTCCATTAATGAACCAATGATCATTTGTAATAAGAATAATGAAATAGCATTATCATGGCATAATAATATCAATAGTAATTAAAACATGATATAACAATGGTGATCAACTATTTGTAGATGTTCTAAGGACGCCCATATCCGTGGACACGGCTAGTATATCAGTTTATTAAACTCTACGCAGAGGTGTACACTTTCACTGTGAGTCATGGTTTCCAGTTGCATTGGGGTAATTAGTCCCAAAACACTAAAAACTATATAAAGTCATTCAAGAGTTCGTCTAACAAGTCAGGGCCATTAGATTCACTCGGCAAGTAGATATAGGAACCCCTTTCCAGATGGCACATTCCTTCCCGGCTATACACATGTGGCTAGAAGTTGTCCTATACCCAAATCGGCAAGCCATTCTTATGCCACTTAAGGTAACCACTGACAAGCTAGAAAAGGTCTCTTAAACAACTAGAGCCAGAGCCATATAGCCCTCACAGCTGTACTGTATGTCCCGGATGATCACGTACAGATAAGTCCTTATGGAGAGAAACCAGAGCAACAATATAACCCCTTGCTCTAGTCCCCTTTTCAACAGTAATAAAATCATCTTAATGGTTGGTTGCTTAATCCATTAATCAAATTACAAGATCATTGTTCATAATTAAGCACTAGCAATAACTACCCAAATGCATAACCCATAGGTGATAAGAAAACAAGATATCAATAGCTAAGTTATAATCTGTATGGTTGTTAAGGAGGACACATGCATATGTATGATAATTTTAGTGAATAGGACAACAAGGATGGTCTTATGTTATACTTGCCTTTTTCCTAAAGTTAAGCTACTCAGAAGTCTTCAACCTTTGTCTCTGACCTTCAGCTTCTGCTGTACCTGTCGGTCCTCAGCTCCTAGTCTTCAGCACTCGCGAATCACACTTCTACTTGCAGCAACTAAGCACAGCAAACAGATAACAAACACACTTAAGAACAAACATCATACAAAGAAGACACTTTAAAAGGAAGCGCACTAAACGTCACGGCTTGTTGCTATGGTTACTAGAACGCAAGAATGACTAAGGACGGAGCTATCGTTACCGAGGACACGTCTATCAAGATTGACAACATAACTAAAGAAGACAAACTATACACTTGATCTATTTTGGTTAATGAATTAAGGTGATAAACATTTTAGAGAATTATTCTAAAGTTGAACTAACCAAATTATATCAAGTTATAAATGCTAGAGTTAAACCTAAGTCATATTTTATTTATGAACAATTATATATCATTAATGCAATTTAAAAATTTATAGTTTTGAAATATAAAACATGTGAGATCAGTTAATCGGATCATTATATGTTACGAGGTTGGCCTAAGCATGTCATTGTTGAAAAGACATTTATGTTGATATTAGTCATGTTAACATTTATTTATGAAGGACTAGAGTTATAAACATAAGTTGCTTCTAATAAATTAAAAGACATTAGATAACCACTAATCAGATTAAGTATATATATGTTTCATGTTTAACTAAACAAATTATTTATAATTATGAACACATTTGTTAACACTGATCAAATTAGTATTTATATTTATTTATGAAAGGTCTATGTTTACTTATGTTGTTTTTAATTATAAAAGTGGTAACATGTATATGAAACAATTAATATTTGACTAATGGTAAACGTCATCCCTAACATGTAGTTTAGGTCGACAAGGTCTCAATGCTACAAAAGCGGAATTATAAACCTTAGATGCTTTTAATTAGAAAGCTATTAAATAAATATTAATCAAATTATATTTAAATCACTAAATTTATAACTGGATGACATGACAAACGATGGCACTACCGCGTAAAGTGCGACGTTACAAAAACTAACCGGCATAGCGGCGCGCTGGGCGCTGGCCCACGCGGACCCGAGGTAGGCCGGGCCCGCTCGTGGCTGCCCGCGCGGTGGACGGTGGCGTACGCCGCAGCAGTGGCTGCCGGCGGCGGGAGATGGGGCTGCTGCCCGTGCGCTGGGGGACTTGGGGTCAGAGCACACGGCCAGTGGAGAGGAGCTGTCATGCGACGTCCAAGTGAAGGCGCGGCCAGGTCCCGAGATGGCTGGAAAAGCGAAGAAGATTCATCCATGGTGAGCTCGCCGGAGTTGGAGAAGGGGGACGGGGAACGATGAAACGAGCACGGATTTGAGAAAATGAGTACACCACGGTGTAGAAAACGACGAGAGAAACCTCGGAGTGGAAGCGGAATTCGCCAGATATGGCCGAGGTGGCCGGAAAAGTTCGCCGAACCTTCGCCGGAACGCAAGCTGTACACGATGAACTTCGGCAAGGGATGGAGGGAGCTACGAGCGGCGGCTTGCGATGGAGTTTTTATATCTGTGATCAGCGCGTCGAGGAGAACACCGGCATATATATAGGTCTAGCGTTTGAAAACTTTTCGGAATTGCTTAATTTCGGGATTATTTTAATTCCGTGAATAAAATAATTCTAGAAAATCTAAAATTACCTTTTTGGTCGTGAAAAATAGCCCGGAGCTCAGAAAAATCATGGGAAAAATCCTAGAGACTCTTGGAGAGATAAGGAACTCAACTAAATGAGTTTGAGCTCATGAAAAGATTGATGAAGAGATTAATGAAAAAGATTAAGCTCACGGAAATTGAAATTTTAAATCCAGAAAATACCAAAAAGTTTTCCGGTGAGAAGCAAACGTCGTCCTATGGTATTTTAAAAAATAATAGCACTCACCAACAGCAAAGACAAGCATCACACAAACACCACATTATCAAATTAATATGAAAAAGTTTAAAACCACAATTTTCTATATTTAAATTAGCAGCAACTTAACTTATCTAATAAATTTATTCAAATATTGAAATTATTTATTTTATTTAGTGTTTTCTAAGCATAACCCAAAATTAAAAATTTTGGGGTGTGACAGCACACCTCACACCTCCCATGCCCAAGGAGTTCTTTACAAAATGTTACGTCATCCAAAGCAACATATATCCACAAGCAGTTCTTTACAAAATGCTATCCGAAGCAACTAGCATCCATCGATGTTTCATCTCAATCTCACAAAATGGTTGATCTGCTTGCTGACACAAAATAAGCACGTTACATCTAGTGCTTTCCACCTAAAAAATCAAAACATATTTTAAGCTCCAACTACTAGTGTGGTACATTTGGAAAGCTTGAAATGATAGAAGGTTTAATAAAAAAAAAGTTGGACTATATGGCAAGTACACCATACTGTAGCAGCAGACATCTCTGGAGGACAAATTTCCTATTAGCTAGTCTCCTTTTTCAACAGCCCAGATCATTCTACGCCACCTGACTGGAGGATGAAACACTTGACACAACAGTATATCACCTCCAGCAACCATGGAAATTTTAGAATTTTTGAGATTCCTAGAAATATCAACCAGACTGCTCACATGCTTGCAAAACAGGCATTTGTAGCTGCACAAATGCAGCAGTCTACTCTTGGTGCCAAATTTGAGCTGTTGAAATGAAATATATCTCGTTTGTTGTCAAAAAAAAAAAAGCTGGCCATGCACCACACATACTTATAAGCACATATGCAATTGAACAAGCAACTTAACATCTCAAAGATGTGTACACTAACCCCAGTTCCAGACGCTTTAGTGAGTTTTGAGTGCACGCCTCTCCTCCCCTACTGCAAGACCAACAAAGCACATATTAGTAAGGTCAGAAGAGTATATAAGTTTCTAACCATAACTATTATACAAAAAGACAAGTCCAGTAACTGAGAATACAAATCTACTCTATATTAAATTTATAGTTTCCTTTCATTTGGCCCCACCGGTTTTTGTAGTCTATCTACTGCTATTATGAATTAGGCAACATCCATCATCTAACTCCTAATCCCCTAGTAAGCAGCAGCTACAACAGCAAATCCCACCCCTACCCATAGTGGATCAGATTAGGTAAAGATGGCTTTAGTTGGTGTTTTGTTATTTGCACATACGGACAATCTCAGACATTTCATATTTTTTTCGAAAACGGATGTAGAATTAGATAGAGAAAAATCATAAAAAACAAATTTGGACACATCCATTTAGTATCCATATTAAAATTAAATATGAACACGAACATTCATATTGACGTTAAAATGAATACAGATATCGAATCTTTTGGATCTTTTAACATCCAGATCCATCCCTAGCTGTCACCTTGAAGTGTTCCTCCTCCGCTCACCAACGCAGAGATGCGTCTCTAACGAGAGTCTAACATAGGGGTATGTTAAGTCCCTGGGTTAAGGACATGATAGTCCGACTAACCCCCGACTCTTCGAATCAGCTAGGAGCTCGGGGGTTACTCCCATCGGGTGCGCTCACGCGCATCCTCTAGCAAACAAGAGATGGCTCGGTAGCACGCAGACAACCCTCCCTTGAGGACGCCTCGACATCAGAGGTGCGAGACTAAGGAGGCGAAGTCGCCATCACCCGAGGCTCGGGGGCTCGGCCAGGATGTCAGGGTTCTCGCCCCAAGGGGAGCCTTGGCTGAGCCACTACATGCAGCCGGCCCAACCTTGGCTCGGGGTGAGCACTCATCCCGAGCCAAGCCAGAAGCCAGCTTTAGAATCTGTTAGGCGTCCAGGGTTTGATAGGCACAAAAGCACTACAGTCGTACTGTTCCACGGCTGTGAGGTGTCGTCAGCCACTCCCTAGGCAGAGCTAGTCATGCCTAGGGCGTGACGCATTAGGACAAGAAACTCCCCCAAGTCTGTGCAGTGGAGGGCCTCGAGCCCACCTGACAGCCCTTCCGGGCGAGGGGAGAGGCCTTGCGTGCCAAGGAAGCGGGGGAAGGCTCACCCAGGGAAGGTGCTGCTGCGGTAGACAGCACCTGGTGATCAGCGCCAGACTACAACAGAGATGTCAGGGAGTGGTTGCGGTCTTTTCAGCCCCCAGTGACAAGACAAACGAAGACCTGATGGCGCCAAGGTGAAGAAGAATACTGCAGACCATGGTAAGAAATCCTAGACAAACCACCCGATTTGTACTCCTATCGCCTTCCTAGTATATAAAAGAAGGCATGGGCTCCTGTAGAAGGGATCAAATCCATAGAAACCCGAAGATAGAATAGAGTGAAGGATAGGAAGATCGAACAATGAGTCAGTCTGCCGAGCCCGAGCAAACCTCGACTAGCATAGCACTTCCCCCTACACTTCTCTCGATTCCTCAATTGTAAGGACTCTCGATTGAGTATTCCTAATGCGAAGAACACTAAACTGCTAGACATAGGGCTCAGTGGCCCGAACTAGGATAAATCTCTTGTGTCCCTAAATGTTTCGAGTGCTTAAGCCACCGGAGGCACACACACATTGACCCCACGTTGAACAACAAAATGGTTGCCATGGTTACGAACGCACGATAACCTCCATCGTGGCTAAAGCAGTCCGCCATGGGGCACATGCAATAGGGATCAATGGCATGAAGAGATGCTGTCCTCAGTGACCTAGACCATCGTTAGCGCCGCCATTGTTCCTCCACTTGGTAGGTCGTAGGTGCCCACCTTAGGTGGAGCCACCCACTTCTGTTTGTCCGCTCGGTTAGGCACGATGTAGAAACAAGGCGTTTGCAAAACAGATCAAAGAGTTAGCGCTGCATTTGTGGATGGCCGAGCAATGGACCATGCCCAAATAGAATATTTTGGAAAATGAATTAAGAAAATATTGTATTAATTCTTAAGATTCTTTTAAGATTGGTGCAAAACTTTTGTGGGAACTCCACCAAAGCAAGACTCCTTTATGAAACATTCACTTTGCATTGCTGTTTCCCTTTCTTGGTTTTACGTCAAGAGATTACGTTTGTTATCAATTGACAAAATGTATCCAAGACAGTGGCTGGAAGCATGAGCTCAAGCATATGGAGATTAGCATATACTTAAGGCTTTGTTGAGAACCAGGACTAACTTGCTGAATTGATTTATATTTCTCGTGTAACAATGAATTCTAGTTTAGTGGAAACTAGTTAGGGAACGCTCGTGCTATACTAAACCTGCTAGAGGTATCTACTTTGTTGCTTCTAGTAACAAACCGGCTGTACTTCAAAGTGGAAACAAGCAATCGTCTTCTTTTCTCTCTCGGATTGATGGACTTTACTGTAAACTTTGAGACTTAGGAGATCCCTTGCATGGAGTCGTTCCTAGCATTTGAAGTGGCTGAGTTCTATTCCTCGGTAAGACTGGGTGCACTAGCTGGCCTGCCGAGCCGAGGGCATGCACACCCTAACCGGTGCGCCTTCTGGACGGTGTCCCTCCTGGAGTTCCGGGAGGCTTTTCTACATTTTTGTAGTGGGAATCTCCCAAAACCAGCCTGGCTTTGGTAACATGTAGTTGGGTTTTCCTGTCTTCGTTGTGAATTAATCTTCGAGCAATATAAGCTATCCTCATGCGATTTGAGTTTGCTAGCATTTTTGTTTGTGGGACTAGATTTGCATTGACAATATGCGGCTAGTGATACCTTCTTATTATGCTTTTCAGAAAGGTACAAACTGAGCACTTATTTTCAAATGCCTTGTCCTGGTGTGAGGTAGGATACTGGTTGTGGTATCCAAGATTTGCAACACAATGGGTGTATATGGGAGTAATGAGAGCTTCTTATTCATTTTTTGTGGGGTCTTAATATGGACCACTTGTTTCCACTATATAGAAATGACAATATGCCTATCCTACTCCTAGCAAAATTTGGCAGATTATTTTCATATTTGAAAACAAAGCTATATAGAAATGGCTTGTCAGCACAACTCCTAAATTTCGGGACTTTTCTTTGATTTTTTTGTTATCTACAACAATCTTCCCCAATAGATATTTTGAAGGAGTCATGATGGCCACATCAACAAAGCTGAAATAGGTATCTTCAAAGTTGTTACATTAAAAAGAGATTATGTTTTTGATGTCAAGAGATAATGTTTGTTATCAATTGACAAAATGTATCCAAGACAGTGGCTAGAAGCATGAGCTCAAGCATGTGAAGACTAGCATATGCTTAATGCTTTGTTGAGAACCAGGACTAACTTGCTGAATTGATTTATATTTCTCGTGTAATAATGAATTGTAGTTTAGTGAAACTAGTCAGGGAACACTTGGTGTTGTACTACACCTGCTAGACGTACCTACTTTGTTGCTTCTAGTAACAAGCCGGTTGTACTTAAAGTGGAAACAAGCTATCGTCCTCTTTTCTTGCTAGAGATTCTCTCTCGGATTCATGGACTTTACTGTGACCATTGAGACTTAGGAGATCCCTTGCATGGAATTCCTGGCATTCGAAGTGGCTGAGTTCTATTCCTCGGTAAGATCGAGCGCACTAGCTTGCCTGCAGAGCCTAGGGCATGCACACCCTAGGTGCGCCTTCTGGACGGTGTCTCTCCCAGAGTTACGATAGGCATTTCTATGTTTTTGTAGTGGGAATCTGCCAAAATGGACCTGGTTTTGGTAACCGGTAGGCAGGTTTCCTGTCTTCACTGTGAATTAATCTTCAAACAATCTGAGCTGAAAGGATCAAGATGCCCAAGAGGGGGGTGAATTGGGCTTTTCTAAAAATTAATTGCAAGAATTAAATCCTACAAGCCAAACTTCACCCCTAATGCCTACTAGTGTTCCTTGTGATTCTACCGGTAAAAGTTTTACACCCTAAGTTCCAATCCTAGACTAGCATGGCAATTCTAGGAAAGCAAACAAGCAATAAAGGTAATGCACGAAAGTAAATGCTTGAAAGTAAGGGTTAGGAACACGGCGATGTTTTGCCGAGGTATCGGAGAGTCGCCACTCCCCACTAGTCCTCGTTGGAGCACCCGCGCAAGGGTGTAGCTCCCCCTTGATCCGCGCAAGGATCAAGTGCTCTCTACGGGTTGATTCTTCGACACTCCGTCGCGACGAATCACCCAAAACCGCTCACAACATGAGTTGGGTCACCCACAATCTCGTCGGATGATCACCAAACTCCCAATCACCACCAAACCGTCTAGGTGATGGTGATCACCAAGAGTAACAAGCTAGAACTCTCACTTGACCACAACAAGGCTAATGAGAAGATGGATGCACACTTGCTACACTCTTGTCACTAGTGAGGAATCTCAAACTTTGATTCTCAAATCACTATCCTCACTAGGGCTCTTGCACTCCCTTGCACTCCAAAGGTGTTTCTCAGCTGAACAAATGAGCAAGAGTCCTCTAAAAGAGGTGGAGGGGATGTATTTATACACCCCTCAGACAAATCCAACCGTTACATGCCGAATCAGCAAAACTCACACTGACCGGACGCGCTGGTCGACGTGACCGGACGCGCCGGTCAAGTGTAACGGTCGAAAACCGAAAGTCAGCGCTGAGTGACCGGACGCGCCGGTCAGAGATGACCGGACGCGCCGGTCAGGGATGACCGGACACGTCCGATCATGCAAGAACCTAACTGAACTTTGACCTAACGCTAGACCGCGTCCGATCATAAATGACCGGACGCGTCAGGTCAGCTTGGGACCTTACTGGAACGTGATCGGACGCGTCCGGTCACTTCACAGTCACGTCCGATTATGCATTTACCCTCTGAAACACGTGTCAGACTGACCACCGCGTCCGGTCCTCTCAAGGACCATGTCCTGTTGATCAGTTAACGACGCAGTGACTTGTTAGTACTGACCGGACGCGTCCGGTCATGACCAAGACCACGTCCGGTCAAGGGTAAACTGCTCAAACGACTTCTAAACGCGACGCAACTTGAACCAAGTTGCTTCCAACTGAACTTTGAGCTATTCTAGAGCTACCTAGTGCTAAGTTTGACAAGTGTGCACCACACCTAAACAAAAGACTCACCTAGGTCAAGCTACTCGCTCATGCCCCCCTTTATAGTACGGTCAAAGGAAGAAACAAAGATCCTAACGACTATTCCAGATGTAACTCAACACCTTGACATCCGGAACTAACCGTCATTAATCTTGTCGTTGATCCTTTGAAAACCAAAACGATTTCCATCAAGGGACATGAATACCATAGTGCCCAAAGCAGTTATCAACTCCATGACCTAACTTACCAACGTTTCTGCAAAACACACGTTAGTCATGGTAATAATGTGTTGTCATCAATTGCCGAAACCAACACTGGGGCCTAGATGCTTTCAATCTTCCTCTTTTTGGTGATTGATGACAACACTTAGATTCAGAAGATATAAGTTGAGGTTTTCGATCATGCTTGGTTCACATAAGCATAAAGTTGTAAGCACAAGGGGTTAGTAAATGCTTATGTGTTCCAAGCCAACTGAGTGTACTTATAAGATAAAACATGAAGAGTTAGTACACATAAAACATAGCTCATATGGAATCAGAGTAAGGCACGGAAGCACAACCTTATGAGCTAAACACCATTAAGTGACATAAAAAATTAAGACACAGTCTCACAAACTCAAAGTCACACAATGCAGGGCGAGAAAATAAATATGATGCATGAAAGTAGCACACATGGAAGAACGAAACCCTCTATCAACACTCCCCCACTCCCCCTGAATCTACGCTCTCTCCCCTTTGGCATCAAACACCAAAAAAGAAAAAACTAAGGATCTGACGGGGGAACTGAAGCTGTCGTGTCGGGTGTCGAGGAGCGTGGAGTGATCACAAACTGCGAAGTGTCCTCCTCAAACTCTGAACTGTCAGGCTGACCCTCTGTAGATAGACGTGGCAGTGAAGCAGTCTAGGTCTGTAGAGCAGGTACAGCAACTGAAGGTGTAGTAGCAACTATAGGAGCAGTCACTGTCGCCTGAGCCTGAAAGACACCAAGAAGAGGAGGATCGGTCGAAGCAACTGAAGATGGCAGAGTCTCTATAGTGGCGGCCCCTGTCACTGGAAGTGCAGCAGTCTCTGAAGCTGACATCTTTGAAGTAGTCACAACAGTGGTGTACGAGGGTGACGGTTGTCCAGTCAGCTCACTGTAGGTGGCACTCAAGTCAGTGAATGGAGTGCATGAAAGAAGGTGAGGTCTAAGCTGAGCTGGTGGAGTGAACCCTATCTGTATAGGAGTGTAGCTCGGAGACTAAAACGTCTGAGGCACCTGCTGCTAGGGGGAGGTGTACTGGCCCTGACTCTGAGGTCCACTGGACTGTAGTGCTGGAGTCAGGGCCGACGGTGGTGGAGGTACCCCTATAGTGACAAGGTGACACAGGAGCTCTAGATACTGCTGCTGAGTGGCTGCCTGCTGCCTCTGCATTTCGAACTGCTGTCTCTGGAACTCTAGCTGCTGCCTCTGGAGCTCGTCCTGACGAGCCTGAATCTGAGCGAACGCGGCAGCTGTGTCCTGAGCCTGTCTCTGCATCTGAACCTCATGTCTCTCCTAGGCTTGGGTCAACCTCTCAAGAGTAGCCACCATGGCTGGGTCTGAGCACGAGGCTGAGCCTGAGCCACCGGCCTCATGGTCGTGAGGCCGAGGAGAGCGGTACCGGGGGATGGGCTGATAATCCTCATCTGTGCTGTCAGTAGCAACATCCTCGGCTGGATCAGCTGGCTGAGCATCTAGATCTGCTAGCTCTGCCTCAGCAAGACCCTCAACGGTCTCATCCTGCTCAGCAGCTGTCTTCGGTACCTCTGGCCTCTGATGCTGTCCTAGGCCAGGTGCTTGCTCTCTGGTAACTGATGCCCACAACTGTCGGATGTCATACTCTGGAAAGGTTGTAGTGGTATCAGAAATCTCTGCTCTAATCTCTGCAGGCAGCTCACAGGCAGATCTGATGATGAAGCATATCCAATGAGCGTACGGAAGCTGCATGTGACCCTTGAATCCCTCTGCCAAGGTGTCCTCCATCTCACATACCATCAGATCCCAAAGGTCAAACGGGGTCTGTGAGATGAGGTGATGTACTACCCATAGCTGCATGCGAGTCAAACCCTCTCTGTATCCAAGCCTCGGAAGTAGAGTCCTCCTCACAATAGTATCAAGGACTCTAGCTATGGGTGTCAGGCTGGCAGGTGTACGTCGAGACCCCTCGCCAAAAGGCTTACAGAAACAGGGTCGGATCATATCTGTAGGGGGCACTGTCCCGTCGTGAGGGTGTCTCGGAAGTGCAGTCTATCCGAAACATAGCTGATGAATCTTTGTCTCTGAAGCAGGAAGTCTGAGAATCTCCTGTACCCTGGTGCTATAGAGTATGCGGTCACGGCCTCTGAATGCAAAGTGTATAAACTGATGTGCTGGGTCAATCCAAAGTGAAGAGTAGAACTCTCTAACCTAGGTCCCGCAGTATGCTCCAGTCCGTCCAAGAAGATCTGATAATCCAGGTAGAAAGGACAGATGCGGATGAAGCTGCTCACCAACCACCTCAACTAAGGCCTCCAGTCGACAGACTCTCTGAGGTCTGAAAGCAATCCCGCTGTCGACATATGCCCTATAGAAGTCCTCGTGCAGAGGAGTGTAGAAACCCTCTGAAGCCCGGAGATCCCGCTGAGGTGGGAACCACCGAGTGACCTCAACGAACCTGAGGGACTGGACCTGTCTAGCTGTAGCTCCCCTGAGGTCAAAGTGCTCAACTGGGGGGTGACCTCGAGCCCTGGGAGGTGGACGACCTCCACGACGCTGACCCTCTGGTCTGGGAGTCACCTGAGCTCGCGTACGTCCTGAGCGACGACGCTGTGGAGTCTGAACTGTTTGCTCGTCTGTCTCCTCTGGGTCCTCTGTAGGCTGTTCTGTGGGTGCATCTACTATCTCCTCTGTGGCCTCTGTACCGAGTTGTCGACCTTCAAGGTGAAAGCGACTCTCGCCAATACGAATACCACTACTCCTGCCACCTCTCTCTACTGCCTCTGCTGCATCTGCAACTGCCTGAGCCACCTCTGCCTCTGTAAGTGTTCTCTTTCTCTTCTTGGCAGCAATCTTTACTCGCTTGCCGTGAGCTACCTCTGTCCTCCTGGGAGGACTGTCATCCCCGTCACTAGGTGCACCACCAGCGTTCTTGCAGCGAACCATACTAACAAACTGTTGTACTGAGAAACATTGGAAAGTAATAGATGATGGACTGACACTCGTGAGGCTTGGCCTCAATCCGTATCCGCAGGCTTGGCCTCAAATTTACAACTGATCACCTGACACACACAGCACCGACAGGACAAACTGAAATGATAGAATAGATGGATCTACTATAAGCAACATATATTATCTAAAAGATGAGTAAGGTCCTAATGAGAGCAAGCTATTAGATAAGATATGAAGGGACTGCGATAGCTACCTCGAAAGAGCGAAGATCCGATGAAAGGAAGACGATCTCGACGCGCTAGGGTTACCCGGAAACGGCGATCGAAACCCTGGTGTACCGAGATATCAAAGATTGTATTAGTGATTCATCGGAAAATCAACGGTAAACCCTAATCCAAGGTAAAGACGTCACCTTGCGGAGATGGAGACGATCACGGAGACGGAGATGATCGCGGAGATGGAGACGATTGCGGAGACAAAAACTCGCGAAAAGCCTCGGCTAGGGTTAGGTCTCTGGGGCGCAGAGGCTGCTCGGCTAAGACGGCTCGGCTACGGAGGTGCTCGGGCAGCGAACGCGGGCACGCGGTGGAGGCTCGGGTGGCGAGCATGGGCATGCGGTGGCGCGGCGCGGTGGTGCGGCGGCTCGGCTGCGACGGCGGAACGGTGAGCTCGCGGGCGCAGGAGCGCAGCGCGGTGGCACGGCGCGGGCGCGGGCGAGGAAAGCAAGGGCACGGGCACGGCGAGGTGTGGCGGCGCTCGGGCGCGGGCGAGGACGGCGGCTCGGCAGCGGCTGCGCTGGACTGCGGTGGCGGTGGTGAGAGTTCGAAGCTGTGAAGGATTTTTAGAAGGAAGAACGAGATCCGAACGTACGGTTAAAAAGGGTGAGATCCGCTTTTCGCGCGATGACCGGACGCGGTGGTCGCATGACCGGACGCGGTGGAGGCAGCGTCCGGTCACAATCTAGTAAGCTCCTAGAAAGACCGGACGCGTCCAATTATGCATGATCGGACGCTGACAGAGTCCGATCATATTTTGCCCAGAACACTAAAACGGATGACCGGACGCGGTGGTGGTTGCCGGGACCGGACGCGGTGGTCGGCAGAGACGCGTCCGATGCAGCGTCCGGTCACAGATCTTGGAGAAGACCTTCGGGAATGACCGGACGCGCTTGTGGACGCTGGGACCGGACGCGGTGGTGAAGCAGAACCGCGTCCGATGCAGCGTCCGGTCCAGCGTCCGGTCGCTGTAAAACGCCCTTTTTCAAACTGATTTTCGACGCGACTTCTCCCAATCAAGTTCCAATTCAAAGAGACTCAAATAAACACCAATTGGAACCTGATATGAGTGACCTCACTCAAACCCTCAAAATTTTCAAAAATATTTTGCCTTAGGCTAATATTATTTTTTTAAGAAAATATTCAATAAATCCCCGAGGAGCAAGTATGGCCATGCAATAGAGTGTATCATCCCTTGGGAGCTTCAAATGCTCTCTCTATTCATGGACGAACACAGAGGTTACTTAAAGCTAAACCGAAAAGAAACGACAAAGCAACAACCATGCATATGCAATGCAAAACAGGAAAAGAAGGCTAGGTTGCTTGTCAAGTTCGATCCACGGTTAGGCTTCTTCACTCCTCCAAAGGAGGGTTATCGTAACCGTGTTAGACAAGTTCTAGATGCATTGCGGGAAATTAAACATGACATAAAATATAATGCAATGCAAGAGACAACACAAGCTCATTTTTTAAAGTTACTAGAATCAAGCACATTTAGTTCACTTCTCAACCTTCAAAAAGTAGCCTCATCTAAAGGTTTAGTGAAGATATCCGCTAATTGATTTTCACTTCTTACACCTTCTAGTGATATATCATTTTTAGTAACATGATCTCTTAGAAAGTGGTGGCGGATATCGATGTGCTTGGTGCGTGAGTGTTGTACCGGATTATTAGCAATTTTAACAGCACTTTCATTGTCACATAGAAGCGGCACCTTTTCAAGAACAACTCCATAGTCTAGGAGGGTTTGTTTCATGTATAAGATTTGTGCACAACAAGCCCCCGCGGCAATGTATTCCGCCTCGGCGGTGGACAAAGCCACACTATTTTGCTTCTTAGAAGACCAAGATACTAAGGACCTCCCAAGCAAATGGCATCCTCCGGATGTGCTTTTTCTATTAATTTTGCAACCGGCATAATCCGAATCGGAATAGCCAACTAGTTGAAATCTAGCTCCTTTGGGGGTACCAAAGGCTGATGCTTGAGGTGTACTTAAGATATCTTAAGATTCTTTTTACAGCACTTAGGTGAGGTTCTTTTGGGCACGCTTGAAAGCGATCACACATGCACACACTAAACATGATATCGGGCCTAGATGCGGTAAGATACAACAAGCTACCAATCATAGAACGGTAAAGAGTTTGATCAATTGGTTTACATCCCTCATCTAGGTCGAGATGTCCATTATATGGCATTGGTGTCTTGATTGACTTGCATTCTTCCATCTTGAATCTTTTGAGAAGATCCTTGGTATACTTTTCTTGAGAGATAAAAATCCCTTCTCTCATTTACTTGACTTGAAAACCAAGGAAGAATGTTAGCTCACCAATCATTGACATCTCGAACTCTTTCGACATCAATTCACTAAATTCTGTGCAATAATCTTCATTTGTTGATTCGAAGATAATATCATCAACATAGACTTGACAAATGAAGATCTCTCCATTAAACTTCTTGGTAAATAGTGTGGTGTCAACCTTCCTAATAGTGAAGCCCTTCTCAATGAGGAAGTCCCGGAGGCGCTCATACCACGCTCTAGGGGCTTGCTTGAGCCCATATAGCGCCTTGGACAACCTATAAACATGATTAGGATATCTAGGGTCTTTAAACCCAGGAGGTTGTTCAACATAGACTAGTTCATTTATAAAGCCATTTAAAAAGGCACTTTTCACATCCATTTGATATAATTTCATTTCATGATGTGATGCATATGCAAGAAGGATATGAATGGCTTCAAGTCTTGCAATGGGTGCAAAAGTCTCTCCAAAATCAAGACCTTCAACTTGAGAGAACCCTTTTGCTACTAGTCTTGCCTTGTTCCTCACTACTACGCCTTGATCATCTTGCTGGTTGTGGAACACCCACTTGGTTCCAATGACTCTTGCGCCTTTTGGATGCTCTTCAAGTGTCCGGTCCTCTCAAGGACCGCGTCCGGTCGATCAGTTAACGACGTAGTGACTTGTTAGTACTGACCGGACACGTCCGGTCATGACCAGGACCGCGTTCGGTCAAGGGTAAACTGCTCAAACGACTTCTAAACGCGACGCAACTTGAACCAAGTTGCTTCCAACTGAACTTTGAGCTATTCTAGAGCTATCTAGTGCTAAGTTTGACAAGTGTGCACCACACCTAAACAAAAGACTCACCTAGGTCAAGCTACTCGCTCATGCCCCCCTTTATAGTACGGTCAAAGGAAGAAACAAAGATCCTAACGACTATTCTAGATGTAACTCAACACCTTGACATTCGGAACTAACCGTCCTTAATCTTGTCATTGATCCTTTGAAAACCGAAACGATTTCCATCAAGGGACATGAATACCATAGTGCCCAAAGCAGTTATCAACTCAATGACCTAACTTACCAATGTTTCTGCAAAACACACGTTAGTCATGGTAATAATGCGTTGTCATCAATTGCCGAAACCAACACCGGGGCCTAGATGCTTTCATGAGCGATCGTGCGATTTTAGTGTGCTAGCACTTTGTGTGTGGGACCAGATTTGCGTGGATAATATGCAAGTAGTGATACCTTCCTATGCTTTTTTAGAAAGGTACAAATTGAGCACTTGTTTTCAAATGGCTACTCCTAGTGTGAGCTACTAGGAGATATTGGTTGTGGTATCCTAGATTCGTAGCATAATAGGTGTAGTATAATATTGAGCACTTGTTTTCAACTAGAAATGGCAATATGCCTATATCCTACTCCTAGCAAAAGTTAGGAGATTATTGTCATATTTGAAAACAAACCTATCTAGAAATGACTTGTGGACACAACTCCTAGATTTGGGGACTTATTCTTTGATTTCTTGTTATTTACAACAGGCTTGCCCAATACACTACTACAGACATGTCCTTTAGTCCCGGGTCCTAAGGACTTTTAGTCCCGGTTCCAGAGCCGGGACTAAGAAATCAGGACTAAAGGTCCCAGCCTTTAGTCCCGGGTACACATAATCGGGACTAAAGCCCGTCCTCGGGTGAAAAAATAAATGAAATTCTAGAGACCTCTCTTGTGGTGCGTGAGAATCGAACTCAGGACCTCTCACCTCGCGCGTAGATTCCTTACCAACTCAACTGAACACAATATGTGACAAAGTCCTTTGCGCTCTTCCTTTTGATTTGACTCATGGGGGACCTTTAGTCCCGGGTCGGAGACCTTTAGTCCCGGTTCGTAACACCAACCGGGACTAAAAGGTCACCCTTTAGTCCTGGTTGGTAATACCAACCGAGACTAAAAGTTGGAGGACCTTTAGTCCAAGTTCGTAATACCAACCGGGACTAAAAAATTACTTTTAGTCCCAGTTGGTGTTACGAACCGGGACTAAAAGTGGTCCGGCCGTTGGGCAGGGTACCAATCGGGACTAAAGTTGTTTTTTTGTCCCGGACATAAATTTCGCCAGGACTAATACCCATTTTGGATATCGACGAAAGGTCTGTTCTCTAGTAGTGAATGATATTTTGAAGGAGTCATGATGGCTTGCTTTGCCAGATCATTAGTTGCCACATCAACAAAGCTGAAGTAGGTATCATCAAAGTTTTTACATTAAAAATAACAAACATATATAGGAGTCGGAACAAAATCATAGAAGCATCAAATAAAGGTAAAAGCTAAGGACAACTATCTAGAATGCACATTCTTTTTAGCAGGAGTATTCATGATCATTTTGGACAACTATCTAGAATACACCTTCTTTATCTAGAATACACCTTCTTTTTAGCAGTAGTATTCATGATCATTTTTTGAGCTACCTGTTATTGCACTCAGTGTAGTTTGTTCATCTCCAATGTCTCATGGAATTTTTATAGTGCTCATATTGGGCAAGCATTCTTTACATATACGAGGTGCAGACGAAGGGGTATTTAAGCATTCCCATGAGTGAAGCACGTAAAATGCATTTCATTCAGCTTGCAAGAATGCATGGGACACATGATAACCTGTCATCCAAAATAACTGATGATTTGTTACTGACTCTTTGCTGCAAGGTTAATGGTTTGCTTCATGTTGTTCAATGACATTCACATGAATAACGTCACGACATTGGGATGCAAAGATCCTTTCCCTTGGCATTGCTTTTTCACCATGTATCTGTTACCAGAAACTGATGAAAAACTTCACAAAATGTTCGTTCGTTTGCATTGATGTTTTCCCTTGTTGGTTTTGACGTCAAAAGAGCTTATGGCCCTGTTCATCTGGCTTATAATCCGTCTTATTCAGCTTGTTTTTTCAGCCGGAACAGTATTTTTCTCTCACAAAAAATCAGCCAAATTGTAGTTTCTTAGTGGGAACTAGTCAGAAAACGCTTGGTACTGAGTTACAGTACTTTGAACATGGAGAGGTCAATTAGCTTGTATGGAGATCCTGCCCTTTGAACTGCGCGCAGCGCAACGTTGGAAAAGAAATTCATTGGGCGATGGGTCCATCGCACTACCACATACCCGAATACCCTTGAGGGCCGAAAACCCTCAAGGAAAGCCCCGAAACCGCCAAGGAAATCAATACTGGCGGCTAGCACTCAGGGAATGGCCGCCAAGGGTAGAGAGACAGGGAAATAGCTATTTCCTTGAGTGACAGCCGCCACAAATCATTTCCTTGAGGGTTCAACCGCCAAGGAAACATATAAGCAGTCAGATTTTTAACACCGCCAAGGAAAAAGTAACAACACTCAAGGATATGCATTTTCTTGAGGGTTGACGACCCCCAAGGAATATAGATGGCCCCCCAAGGATATATATTTGCTTGAGGGTTTGTAACCGCCAAGGTATTTGTCGGGCCCCTAAGGATATATATTTTCTTGAGAGTTAGCACCGCCAAGGAAACACAAATGAACCATAAGAAAATAGCTTTATTTGAGGGCTCACACCCTCAGGGAAATAGCAATTTCCTTGAGGGTTTTGAGCCCCCAAGGAATTTTGTGTTTCCTTGACAGCTAACCCTCAAGGTAATGCATGGTACAGGGGCTTAATTGGCCAAGAAAATATTGATCATTCATTATAAATGTAGACCAAAACAAATATCAAGATAAAGACCACAATTAAACTAAACCAGTGCTAGATTAGATAACACATCCAATATCCATTGGTTCATTACATGTCCATTTTGCAAATATAAGAATTAGCTAGCTAGCAACAGTGTATCATCCTACATGTCAGTAGGATAGCAGCACATACACAAGGCAAATGTTGCACACACTTCATAAGGCAATATTGCACTAAGCAAAAGATCAGCCTAATATCATCTTAATTCGTACCAATCAAACCCAAAAGAAAGTCCACATCCCATTGTGCGGTCACTTGGAGTTGTTGGAATTAGTTTGTCTGCATGCATAGTCACTGCTCAGTAGAGTGGTGATCATCATCGCTTTGGGAGGAGCTGCTATCATCACCATCTTCAAGGCAGCCATCGTCATCATCGTCGTCAATGTGGTCATCATCATCGTCTTCATTGGAGTACTGGACATGATCGTTGCCTTCATGGTAGCTGCAGTCATCATCATCGCTTTCATGGTAGCTATAGTCATCATCGTCGTCTTCGTCATCAACGTTGTCGTTGCTGTGCCTTTCATCAACAGAATGAGAGCCTCCATGTGACCCAGTAGCCTGCAAAAGGAAATATTGAAATATTTTCTAGAATTCTGGAACAGAAAAGTTTGGTCTTCAAACTCTAAGAGCCTACTGTAAAGTATAAGTAACTGAGGGTTGTTTTGCTGAATTACTAAAACAACCTAGTAGATGAGAACCCCAAAAAAATAGGCATATGCCAAACAAAGATTTTATTCACTACCTTACCATGAACATAAAACCTAAAAATGGCATTTTTAATCAACAAGAATCCACTTGTTCACTGCTGCAACTCGTATTGGCATTCTGCCATGAAACAATATTAATTCTCTAGATGAATTGTGATCGACATAAAGAATATGAATTGCACAAACAAATTCAATAAATAATGTAACCTGGTGACGACGGGCATCAAGGTCTTGTAGACGTTGAACCAGTTCAGCAGGTATTTCTATTCCTATCCGATCAAACACACTCTGCAATTGAAAGTATCCAAAATGAAATGGTATGCTTAGGACACAGTAATTGCAGATACAATGGAAAAATTATTACCTTGAATAGCTCACGATGGACTCTATTTTCCTCAGCGAGTATGTCATTATTCGTTTTCAATTGTGCATTTTCTTGTAGCACACTTTCATAATGATCAGGATCAGGTGGCCTAACAGATACATATTTGGAATGTGCTAGAACAATTGCCTTATCCACAGCACCATCACCTATTGGAACGCGGCCATGCTTCATGCCACGTCCTATAGTGTACAATGCTCTTCCGTTCGGTTCTTGTGAATTTGCATCTGGAGCTAATGCCATGTACTCATCCTAACATAGAAACAAGAAAATGTATCAAAGGATGCCTCAATTCAGTTTACAGAACAAATGAAAGCATGTTGTGCAGAGCATACCAATCTTTTTTGTGCTTTCTGGCTAGGGATTGGAGCACTCCTTCCAGTGCTATCCACTTTTTTAACTCCAGATTTCATTGCAGCAAATGTGTTTATCCCACTCTGCGGACGGCCATATTTAAATTCCTATAAGATTAAAACCACAAATTATGCATGCGTCAGTTATAAGCAGCAAGCAGACACTGTAAGCTGCAGATTATAAGCTACAGAATTATAAGCTGCACAAGAATTATAAGCTACAGATTTCAACGGTTCCTAACTAAAATAATCAAAACACAAGCATTTGTCACAAATAAAATAAGCTAGCTACAGAATTATAAGATGCACAAGAATTATAAGTTGCATATTTCAGCCGTTCCAAACTAAAATAATCAAGACACAAGCATTTGTCATACCAAGAACTGTTGTGTCTCTGCAAAATTTCTTGAACCTCCTCTATTTTGAGCTGGATCATCACAACTCATGCGCGATTGTTGGCCTCTGCGTCTCTTTTCCTTGTACTCATCAGAAGTCCAGTATTTGGCAAGCAAGGCCCAAACTGCCCTGTTGCACCACTCCACCCGACAAGTCAAGTACTGTTCTTCTGTTAGTTCAATGGTGCGAGCTCGAGTATCATCGCAATCTTCTTTATTTCTATGACACCATTTCTTGACAGCCTCCAAGCGAACTTGGTACATCATATTAGTTACTCTCTTGACTAAATAGTTCTCGAGATTTTTTGCAGCACGTGCCCTATGCCGTGGATGAGATGTAAACGTACTCTGCATATGCAAGACAAGTCCAATAAATTGATATATATGCTACAAGTGAGCTTAGCTATATTTCTCTGGATGACAGCCATGGATGGATGTGCACCAATGAAAAAAATGCAGAAGATATTGCTAGTAAGATGTAACTAAAGTTTATGAAATATTGAATACATACTAATTTAATAGGTACAAAGTACTTCATCACAGTGAATGACATACTACTAATTGAATGACACAGAATTTTTGTTTCATATTTCTTCTCAAACTGAAACTGGAAAGTAATGGAAAACTGAACCGCAAATGAAAACTGTCGTGTAGTGGTGTAGGCATAGTACTACATGGGCATAATGGCTAGTTTTTTGGTTTTGGTCCTCTCCACAACTGGTTCTGCTACCGAATAAAAAGTAAAATAGGTATAGTCATATATATGGATGATCTGATCATTTCAGTGACAAAAGTAAAATACTACAACCACATGGTTCCATAATTGAAATGGCAGATGAAGAAGCCACATCATTCATTCATAACCAAAACCAAGAAGAGTGGAAGGTATGGCATCGAAAAGTGAATCAAATTTGTGTCATGTAGCGAACAGAAACAAAATATCAGAATAAGTTAGTGTAATACCCAGAACTCCTGCTTCACTCTTGTCGCACAGCAGATTCCTTCTTTATTCTTTTTCCAATAATAATCATTCCATGAAAATGCCGGTTTTACTTTCACAATTGTGCCTTTCTCATCATATACTTTGACGATACCTGGGTACTCTCTCTTGAGAATAGTTCCTAACTGTGAGGGGTACTTGCAGCCTTTAGGGTTATAATCAACATATTTGAATTGGCTGTTGTAAGTCAACAAATCAATTATTCAGCTTCATAAACAAAAAAATGTAGCAGAATGAAAAGAACTACAATGTTAATCACAATTGATATCATATACTTACCAATGACCTATAGGTTCCAGCTGAACTCTACCACTACGTGGAGGTATTTTGTACATGGTCCTGCACATTTTCGCTCTCCCTCTTTTTGGAGGATCTTGAGAGGACTGGTTGGAACCAATATTCAATTGTGAGTTAGCACCCTCGCTATCAAAGTTTACTTGTGAGTTACCACCTTCAACTCCAACCATTTGAGAGTTAAGAACATTAGCATTGCTCCTTTGTGAGTTATTAGAAACATCTCCAACCATTTGAGAGTTAAGACCATTAGCATTGCTCCTTTGTGAGTTACCAACCATTTGAGAGTTAAGACCATTAGCATTGCTCCTTTGTGAGTTACCAGAATCATCTCCAACCATTTGAGAGTTAAGACCATTAGAACTGATCCTTTGTGAGTTACCAGAATCATCTCCAACTGTTTGGGTGTTAAGACCATTCAAATTGGTCCTTTCTAAGTTAGCACCCTCAGTCCCAACCACTTTGGAGCTGACACCAGCAGCACTGCTCCTTGTAGAGTTACCACCATCAGGACTACATGCTAATTGGCCACCAGCAGCACTGCTCCTTATGAGGTTACTAGACTTCCCACCCTCACCATTGCTTGCAAACTGACCACAAGCAACACTGCTCCTTTTGGTGTTACTACCTTCAGCTCTAGCCCTTCTAGTGTTAATTCTAAACTGCTCACCATCACCAATACTTGTAAATTGACTACCAGCAGCACTGCTTTTTTCGGGGTTACTAGCTTGAGCTCTGGTCCTTCTAGTGTTAAGTTTACTAGACCTCACACCATCAACACTACAACCTGTTTGGGTGCCTCCACCCTTTGGTGCAGCCTGCTTACTTGAAAGACTTTTGTGTCGAAGCCCATGCATCTCCTGTAGTTAATGGCACAGCAGTCAACCAATAGAGGCATTGTAGTTAATGGCAGAAAAAGATATAACAAAGCATGCAGCTTACAAACAGATACATTCTACTTAATGTCTAACACACAAATGCCATCTCAATCAAATGCACAATTGATGATACTTACTGCTTTGTTACTTGAAACCGGTCGATGCTGGTACTATCACACGACACACAGATGGTTGCCTCCACAGATCCTCAATTCATACCTAGAAAGTTGCTAGAGACAATCAGATTCTTACATATGAGGAAGCTATAATTGAATGACATTCACCATTCACATGTGCAATGAAGGGAGCTTACCAGCCAAGCAAAAGGCACAAGCTACTCAGATCAAACCTGAAAAAAGGTACAACAATCTATTTAGTTATATATGGATGTTAACTGCAGAAATAACAAAATGTCCAGTTCCTTGACTCAGCAATGATCTAAAGTGTTGTGCGACCCAACAATTCAGAGAACCCAGGTGTTTTATATCACATAAATATTTTAGTTCACAACTACTAATCCTAAATATATACACCGGTTGCTACCAGAAAAAGAACCTTTTTCAGATCACTACACAAAGATATGCACTCACAAAAAATACACTAAATTTGCAGCTTATCTGAAATTGAATCCAGCAATGCCACTAGTTTTGAACCAAAACTGAAATCAAAACAATACCATGTCCCCATCGCCAGGACTGACCTCGGAATCTGTATGTTACAAATCCTACTATCAAATCAAATCAGGTAAAAAAAGAAGGAACCTAGAGCAACTAAAACAAACTTGAGGGCGCTGTCAATGCGGAGGGTGGTCTGCGCAGGCTGCCGGTAGCCTGGGTGCCCGGCGGATCTGCAGGCTGCAGCTATGCAGATGCGCAGCCCTGCAGCACTTGCAGGAGGACGGGGATGGCCATACGCGGGGCAGGTCAGCGTTGGTGCTCACCTCATCGACAATTGCAGCGTGGTCCAGGTCGGCGCCGAGCACTCCACGATTTGAGCGCAGCTGCGCAGGAACTACTGCCCGCCGCCCGTGCAGGAACCGTCGGTCGCCCGCGCAAGACCCGCCGCAGGAGCCGCCGCCCGCCCAAACAGTAGATGCAGCCTGCCCGCGCAAGAGCCGCCGCTCCCCGCGCAGGAGACGTTGCCCGCACGCTGCCCACGCAGGAGCCGCCGACCGCTGCCGTACAGGAGAGTCGCTCTTTCTGTCGCTCGATTTGGGAGACGCCGAGGGGGGCGAGTGGATAAGCTAGCTAGGCCGGGCACCAGCAGGCATTTACGTGTGTGTGGTGGAGGCCAGCTTCGGGCTTTTCTTTTGGGCTAAAATCCAGCGCCTGAGCCGGGAGAGTTTGGCGGGTTTTTTTTGCCCAGTTTTTATGCGCGGCAAAACAACTGGGCCAAAATCCAGCGCGGGAGCAGGAGAGTTTGGCGCGGCAAAGTGAAAAAAATTACTTGTCGGTTGGCACTCAAGGAAACTGGCATTTGCTTGAGTGTTTTCAAATACGCTCAAGTAAATACATATTTTTCTTGAGTGTACACAATAACACTCAAGAAATATACATTTCCTTGGAGGTTTGTAGAAACCGCCAAGGTAATATATATTCCTTGAGGGTTTAATTTCGCCACTCAAGGAAATGGATGACCCTCAAGGGTATTCCATTTTGTGGTAGTGTCGGTCTGCCCATGCACCCCTACAGTCGATTGCTGACGCGTGGCAAGAGCGATAAATCCGACGGCGGCTCCTCCCGCACCACAAGCTGCCCCGCACGCATGGCTCCGCTGCTGTCCGTGGAGATCACGCATGGCGCCGCCTGCATGGGTCGCGCCGGAAATCACGCATGCTGCTGCTGTCCGATGGAATTCCTGTCCACGCGTCAACCATCGGTGAGCACAGCTCGTACGCGTGAGCTCCACGGCCTCCACGCTCCACCTACTGGCCCTGACGCGCGCGCGCCGGAGTTCTCCCGTGCATGGCCGTCTTCCGTGTGCCTTCATCTCAACTCGGGCGTGGCCACCCTCCGGCTTGTGGCATCGGCTGCACTCGCTCCGGCGGAAGGCAAACGCACCTCCGTACGCGTACGTGCTCGGCCATCTTGGTGCATCGGCCTCGGCCTCCCAGTGCCTGCTGCGGCTGCCTCGACGTAGGGCTTGCTGGAGCTACCTCCATGGGCGAGCCTGTCCTTCGGCGCCGCCGGAACCCCCGTGCGTGAGGATGAGGGTCCTTTATAGATAAGGATGGATCCGGATGTCCAGAAATCCGTATTAGTTTTAGTGTAAATATATGGTGTAGGGCACCAGAAACGGTCTCGGACGTGCATCATCCATATTTGTATTCGATTTAAATATGGATGTATTCGTATTCGTATTCGTTTTGGGAGATTATTCCCTATCCGATTCCACGTCTGTATCCGAGAAAAATATGAAATATTCGAGAGTATCCGTATCCGTGAAGTACAAATTATTTTGAAACCATCTAAATCTTACAATTATGACTAATTAACTATGTAAGTGGCAATAAATTTAATAAGATGATATGCATTATTATTGAAAAGTTATCTCAGGCTAATATAATTTTAATATTATTAACAATATATAAATCTAAAGTTAAATTAATTTAATATTGCTAATCATATAATTAGTATTTTATTCTATTTATATCATTTTCAAACTAATTTTTATTTATTTGAATTCAACACGCATCACACATGTGTTGCGTGATTGTGTAAGGAACATAATCGCAACAGGTAAAAAGTACACAGGTGACCTTCTAACAAATCATCGTAAAATGCTGTAATTTGTGACGGTTTATTTATACTTGTATAATGCCCGTGCTAACGCCACGGCTTTTCTTGGGGATGCACATGAAAACAACCAATGACTTTTTTCTATAGTTCAACTTTTACACGTTGTATTTGAGCATGTATACGATTCAACTTTTACACAGTATAGGATGTAGTACAAATGGAAAACATTTGTATTTTTCTACTTTAGTTGTTGACAAAGAACTGTACATGACATAAGAAACAAGCTTGACGATGAATGAAATAAAAACAGATCATCTTGTTTCATCTTCAGAACTGTTTCTTTGTTCTATTCTAGCATTTTCTGAGACCATGATAGGCATCCTCTGCGTCTTAACAAAGAAACTCATCAAAGCAGGCATACATAACACTTAGCTAAGGATGGAGAGAACTAAGAAAAAAATACAGGAAAAAGAATTGCATTACAACACCAACCAAGGTATTTCAGTAACACATTCCCAACGAACTACATGGCCATATAGCTTTTTTGTCAGTAAGGGGAGCAACCAAGCAGCTAGAAGCAGGCCACCAAAAATTTCCCAAGTCTCATGCGCCTTCATCTTAACCTTGCTGGTTTCTAGTGGTGGCCTCGGTGTCTTGGCCATCAATATATGTTGCGTAGAGATAGACCTACCATATGTCCAGATCAGAAACATTGGAAACTCCTGGTTTGCTTTCCATCACCATAAACCGTCAAGGGCTCCTTCCTCAATGCCTGCAACCATAATCGCGTGTACTTAATTTTAGTGATACAAGACCAATTGTCATATCTTTTGGGTTCTCTAAACAGCAGTGCGCATGTTTACCTGAGCAACAAAGTTACTGACGACACGGCTGAATCAATGCACATGCGAGGGCCATCCACTGAAAGACAACAAAGAAGAAATCAGGAGCCAAAACTGTTCTTCGTCAGTCATGCCACCGGATCAGCATAACAATGCATATCGAGATTATAAAGCCATCCACTTGCCCCCTCCATTGCGCCTGAAAATAATAAATTTTAGGTGTATATGCACAGTGAGTAAAATGGTTTACCAATATGCCTAAAAATAAATAAAAAATCAAGCACCTGCTGCAAATATCAGAAAAGAAGTTAGTGAACAATCCCAGGAAAACGAAATTGTGTGGGTGCAGTGCTGATAATGATACAATGGGGATCATCACTGCCGCGAATATTAGAAAAGAAGTTAGTGAACAAAAACCAACCTACTAAGAGGAAATAATAATAATGGAAGTCCCTCTGCTCAGATTTAAGCAAAATAAGGGTATATTTTGGTGTGTTACGACCTACGAGGATACAATGACACTGGATAGCTTCTGATTAAACCCAGAAAAACCCAAAAAAAAATCTTGCACTCTCAGATCTAATAACTGAGACTGTTTCTCAGAAAGATAAATCTATTACTTTCATTATCAAAGCATTCTCCTATACCTGTATACCTGGCAAACAGCACACCAAAAACTCTGTTGAGCTAGATAACCTAAACCCTCGATTTGGTCCAACCATATATCAAAGTACCTCACCGCTTGTCAGCTTTGCATGCTGCCACCATAGCTAGGCCCACACGATGCCGTCACCGCTCCCCGGCCTCATTCGTACCCATCGGCGATCTGCGGCACTGCAGCTTCCCAGCCTCTGGCAGCGGCGGTCTAGGCCGTCCGCTACGCCTCTTGCCTCCCACGGCGGTGGCACGATGGGCGTGGGCGATCGGCGCGGCGGCGGTGGGCAGCAGGGTTCCTCGGACTCCTGTGGGTTGCGAATGCAGCACAGGAAAACTGAAAATTGGCTCAGAAGTTACAACAATATTAGTGACTATCGGGAAGTACATAATGATGTGTGCATCTTCTCAGTCATTCTGATAGATCAGTTATTATTTACATAATATGGAAGAATGGTTTCCAGCTCTAATTTGAACATCACAGAGCATGAAAAGAAACATTATTTACACTATAAACAGCCACCGAGAAGAATCACTGAGAGTAACTTTATATCTGCTAACTGGATATAGAATCAGATTCACTGTAATGAGTTATGGTGTCAGGGTTGTGTAACAGAAATTCTTCATGCAAAAAAATATTTATTTATCTCAGAGTTTACAACGGTGGATACCATCCTACCTTCTGATAATGCAGTCTCAGACTCTCAATGCAAGCTACTGCATTAGCAATCTGATTTTACCTACCCTTCATGTGAAGAAGCTTCCCTATAAATACTTCGTCTCACCACTACATGTGATTCGGATTTGGCGTGCATTAGTTTTTGTTAATTGTGCTCATTTACTGGGCAACATGTTATAGAAGAAACTGCAATTATTCAGTCAAAGCTTGCTGGTGTCGTGACTGGTGAGATTCAGTTCCTGACTAACAAAAACTGAAGAATAGTGTAGCTAGGTTCTACTAATGTGGAGTCCTGTAGCTTACGACATTCAGAAATGAAACATTATTACCTACCTTTACTGCTCTGATATCAAGGTTTATTTTGAGGGTGTGCTTTGTGATCAGGTCGTAGTTCATGGATGCTAGCTGAGAGATGTTCTGCACATCACAGAAAAAAGAAGAAGGAAAGGACAATTCAGTCATCAAAGACAATATGCAGAAAAGAAAACTCTTATGCAATGGAACAGAGAATTTTTTAGATAATAGTTTACCTTGAATGAGAAGTTGCTGAAAGAATATTTCACCCGCTCCGCGTTCTTGCTGATATTGTTCTTCTCGACGGGGAAAGGGAGCAACAAGTCTGTGATAACAACTGATAATAAGAAGTCATTCAGAAAATGTCCTATTTATTGTTTGAGCTATTCATAACAATGTCTGCTATTTCTTTGTGATATTGATATCCACTATGATGATCTAGGCTAGGAGCCATGCTGTTCCATCAAAAGAATAGTAGTAATTTGTGTGGATGAAACTGTGAAAAATTAGCAAGGCCAATAAAAATATTCTAATGTATGAACGGCAGGAACAAACATATTTTAGCAAGGCCAATAAAAATATTCTAATGTATCATGTAGCAAAAGGACTTAAGTTTAAGTTCAGTAGCCCCAAGCTCGATCTAATTTTTTATAATTTTTTTATAACAACAACAGTTCCTTTAACTTACACAGAGCTACTTGTGTGTTGATTCAAGTCCACCAGCAGCTGGTGTTTGCCACTGCAAGTACGGGCCACTGCAAAATTTACAAAGCATCATTGACCATTATTCTGATTTGGGAACTGCATCACCATCTGACCAATGATTAGTAGTCGAGCACTAAAAATACGTAGTACTACCAATTTCGTTGGTTAAGGATCAGACACAGTCATCAGCGCATTCCATAGGCAATGAAGGGGAGGCAACAAAAGGGAAGGAAAGACCGCATACCAGCACAAACGGGGTTAATGCTCATCTCGCCACCCTTCATCCTCGTGTCCACTCAGCAGTCGCCACCTCTCGCCATCCAGGAGCCAAATCCAGGTCGACTGTGCCGGATCCGCCATATGCGCTGCTTCTCACCATCCCCGGCGTGGCCGTGACCGCGACCAGGCCGCAGCTGCCGGTGGAGGTCCTGATGCCACCATGGACGCGGGAAGCAGGGCCGTCGTCGGTCGAGGGGAGCAGGACAGCGCCGTCGTCAGTCGAGGGGAGCGAGGCCGCCGTCGGTCGTGGAGTCGAGGGCCGCCGCTGCCGCGACCCCGCGACCTCTACGCCCGTGTCCGCTAGGGTTTGTGGCCCCTTCCCAACTGCACGGGGTCGCCAAGCCGCGGGCGCCGGCGTCCCAGGGTCGCCCACGAGCGCGAGGTACTCCACGGCAGCCACATGGAAGTGGATCTTGTCACACCCATTTTTAAGGACAAAAATAGGATGCATAAAAGACTCATGTGCGCCCCAGGAAACAGTCGCACACATAAGTTGACAAATTACAAAGTATCATCACAGTGCTTATTACATAACGAATAAATATTTAAGACATAGTCTTGAACGATAGGTAATAATAACTAATAGTAATTCTTCAGCGGAAACTCCACACAGGGACACGGTTGACTGGTTGACACCAAGACTAGTACTCATTCCGATAATCTTCCTCAATATCTTCATCTGTTATGGTGAAAATAGCAAGGGTGAGTCCATGTCGAACTCAACAAATATAACACAGGGTTCATGAGGCTCAAAAAGGCTAGACATTATTTAACTGCGTTTAGCTTTTAATCATATATTAGCAATTGAGTAGCATCAAGATAAACCACTTCCCATTAAAGAACCAATGATCAATTGTAATAAGGATAATGAATAGCATTAACATGAGCAAATAATAATCAACAATAATTAAGCATGATATAACAGTTATGATCAACTATTCCATAAGAATCCCCAAGGCCGCTCGTATCCGTGAGCACGGCTAGTATACCAGTTTTTAACTCTGCGCAGAGGTGTACACTTTCACTGTGAGTCATGATTTCCAAATGAGTGGGGAGATCAAGCCCAAACACCCGAGAACCATATAAAGCCACTCAAAAGTTCGTCTAACAAGTTAGGGCCATTAGATTCACTCGGCAGGCAGATGTAGAACCCCCCTTCCCTGTGGCACAACAACCGCAGCCTATACACACTAGGCCAGGGGCTCACACTACACCCAACGTGGCAAGCCATTCTTACGCCATTTAAGGTAACCTCTAACAAGCTAGAAAAGGTCTCTTGAACAACTAAAGCCAGAGCCATATAGCCCTCACAGCTGTACTGTATATCCCGGTTATCACTTACAGATAAGTCCTTATGGAGAGAAACCAGAGCATCAAGATAATACACATGCTCTAGCCCCCTTTTAACAGTAATAAAATCATCTTAATAGTTGATTGCTTAATCCATTAATCAAATTACAAGATCATTGTTCTTAGTTTAAGCACTAGCAGTAGCTACCCATATGCATTCCCAAGGTTGACAAGGAATCAAGATAACAATCACTAAGTTATAATCTCTAAGGTTGTCAAGGTAAGCACATGCATATGTATGACAATTCAATGTATAGGTAACAAGGATAGTCCTGTGTTATACTTGCCTTGATCAAAGCTTTCCAAGCGATACTGCTGACTTGGCTCAAAGTAATATTCCGAATCGTCCAGATACTGCTCACCTTCTATACTCGATCATCAATCAACAACACACATGCATCCAATCAAACAAACACGAAGCAACAAAGAGATACAATTAGAACAGTACACCAACAGTAGCAAAACAGTAATAAAAGTTTATAAAACTCTTCTACACGTTTCTACGATCACACAGACGCAAAGATCACCAAATTCGGAGTTAAAACGTGAAAGTTATGAATTTTCTAAGATTTCCTATAGATAAATAAATACTTAATTATAAACTCGAAAAATAAATTATCAAAACTAACTGTACAACTACACTAATATGTAGAGCTCGCAATTACAAACCTAATGCAACTTGAACGGATCAAATCGGAGTTAAAATGAAGATTTTATGACCAAAACAATTCTAGTGGCAAAACTGTAATTATCTGAAAACGTATTTTTGACTTAACCGGGAGAGAATACGCTTTCCAAACACGAAAACGTACTTTCAGTTTTACGCTACGGACCGCGGGTTGATAACTAAAAAGCTGAGGGTCTCTTTAACAAATTTACCCGCGAAGGGGTAAGTTCTAATCTGGGCCGTTGATCTCGATTTGGACGGCTCGCAATCATCTGTAACCCTACAGTGCTATTCCGGTCACCCCCTCATGTCCGGCCGGCGGCTCCCCCATGGCCGGCGGCTCCTCCATGGCCGGAGATGATGGATCTCCCCACCGAGACCACCATTCAAGCCCAAACTTGAACCAATCGAACGAGATGCTTTGCACGAACTCCCCCAAGCAACAAAAACTAGCTACAACTACCCATATCCGACGCGCGGCAACAAGGAGACGGCGGCGCCATTACCGCACTACGGTGAACTCCAAAAGCTCGATTCGAAGCCTCTCCAACCAAAAGAAAAGCATGAGAAGGTAGAGGAGAAGAGTGCGGTCTCACCAATGCAAAGAATACGGCCTCAAAAGCGACCGAGAGCTCCTCCCACGAACAACCGAAACCTCCAACTACCTCAAACCCTAAACCTCGATTTCTCACGGTGGAACTCACGGTTTAGATGAAAAACGGAAGGAGGAGAGTCACAGCTTCCTATTTGTAGCTTCAAGTTGCCGTGTTCGGGTAAGATTTCCTGGAAATCACGAGAAGAACGATCGGTGGTACTCCGGTTCGGAGTCCAGCTCGAACACGGGAGGAGGAAGACGACCGACAACCGGGCCCCACCGGTCAGCGACCAAGAAGAGAGGGAAGGCGCGACTGCTGGCTCGGTTGGCTCGGGCTGCTCGTCTGCTGGGCCGGCCCACGCGGTCGCAGGCGCGGAGGAGGGAAGGCGGCAGCGGCCCACCGTGCGGCCCAGGCGGGGAGGAAAGCAGGCCGGCGGCTGCCAGGTAAAAAGGTAAGTTGTTTCCTTTTCTCTTTTTTTTTCTTTTCTACTTTTCTTTATTTACTTGTTTTCAAACTATTCCAAATAAAATTCTTCAAACCAATTCAAAATAAAATAAATCCACTACACAAAAGAAAATAAATGCAGTAGCATGAATGCAACACCAAATAGTTTTCAAAATTTCAATTTCCCATTAATTGTTATCTAAATTATTTGAAACTCATTAATTCTAAAATTTAGAATTTTTGGGTGTTACAAATTCTACCCCCCTTAAAAGAATCTCGTCCTCAAGATTGGACTGCTTACTCAAACAACTGCGGATATGATTTCCTCAATTCATCCTCTCTTTCCCAAGTTGCCTCTGCCTCTGAATATCGATTCCACTGAACCTTGCACATCTTAATAATCCGACTTCGAGTAACTCTCTCAGCAGTTTCTAAAACCTTAATCGGAAACTCTTCATATGTAAGATCCTCTTTAACAGTCAACTCTTCTAAAGGTATCTGCTCCTCAGGCACCCGTAAACACTTCTTAAGTTGTGAACACATGGAACACATCATGTACTCCAGATAAATTCTCAGGCAACTCTAATTGATAAGCAACTTCCCCACGTCTAGTAATAACTTTAAATGGTCCAATATACCTTGGTGCTAGTTTACCTTTCATGTTAAACCTCTTCACACTTCTCATAGGTGACACCTTCAAATAGACATAATCACCTACCTCAAAAACTAAATCTCTACTTCTATTGTCAGCATAACTCTTCTGACGAGACTGTGCTACTCTCAAATTCTCACGAATCACTCGCACTTGATCTTCTGCGTTTCTAAGAACATCTGTACCAAACACTTGAGATTCACCTGTCTGATCCCAAAACAATGGAGTTCTACACTTACGTCCATACAAAACTTCAAACGGTGCCATCTTAAGACTCTGTTGATAACTGTTATTGTAAGAGAATTCTGCATAAGGCAAACTCTTATCCCAACTAGTTCCATATTGCAATGCACAAGCTCTCAACATATCCTCTAATACCTGGTTGGTCCTTTCAGTCTGTTCATCTGTCTGTGGATGATATGCTGTACTAAAATTCAATTTTGTTCCCAATGATTCATGCACAGCTTTCCAAAAATTGCGACGTAAACTGCGATCCTCGATCAGATACAATCTTCTTTGGTACTCCATGCAAACAGACTATTCTCTCCATATACAACTCTGCCAATTTTGGTCCATGGTAAGTAGTCTTAACTGGTATAAAATGAGCAACTTTAGTTAACCGATCTACTATCACCCAAATAGAGTCATAACCTTTCTGAGTACGAGGTAACCCTACTATAAAATCCATACCAACTTCCTCCCACTTCCATTCAGGAATCTTCATTGGTTGCAACAATCCAGCAGGTCTCTGATGCTCTGCTTTCACCCTCTGACAAGTGTCACACAATGCCACATACTCAGCCACATCTCGCTTTAATCCAACCCACCAATATTTCTATTTAAGATCCAAATACATCTTAGTACTACCAGGATGAATAGAATAAGCTGACTCATGAGCTTCGCGAAGAATTGCCTGTCTAACAGTTTGATCCTCAGGTACACACAGCCTCTTTCCAAACCACAAAATTCCATTATCATCCATCCGAAAGCCTGGTGACTTACCAATCACTATATCTTCCGCTATCTTCTTTAGTTTCTCATCCTTCAACTGACCCTTGTAGATTTCTTGCTCTAAGGTAGGCTCTATCACTAATTCCATTGTATTAGTAACAATGCCCAAATTCAAATATTCAAATTCAGCACATAACTCACTAGTCATAGACAACGTCCGTATCTCATTGGCATAACTTTTCCTACTAAGAGCATCAGCTACTACATTAGCCTTACCAGGATGATAGTGTATCTCAATATCATAATCCTTAATCAACTCTAACCATCTGCGTTGCCTCAAATTCAGATCTGACTGAGTGAAAATATACTTCAAACTCTTATGATCAGTGTATATATCACTCTTATGTCCAATCAAATAATGTCTCCAAATCTTTAAAGCATGAACTACAACTGCTAACTCCAAATCATGTGTAGGATAATTCAACTCATGCTTTCTCAACTGCCTAGATGCATAAGCCACAACTCTGCCTTCTTGCATAAGAACACATCCCAAACCTTGACGAGAAGCATCACAATAAATAGAAAACTTCTTACTCAAATCTGGCAAAACCAAAACAGGCGCTGTAGTCAACCTCTTCTTTAATTCCTCAAAACTAGCTTGACATTTATCTGACCACACAAACTTGGCATTCTTCTCTAACAGAGATGTCATAGGTTTAGCAAGTTTAGAAAACCCTTCAATGAACCGTCTGTAATATCCAGCTAATCCCAAGAAACTACGAATCTCGCCAACATCAATAGGTGGTTTCCAATCTAATACATCCTTTACTTTACCTGGATCCACTGATATCCCTCCATTAGAAACAATATGACCAAGGAAAGAAACTTCCTTCAACCAAAACTCACATTTACTTCGCTTCGCATACAGTTTATGCTCTCTAAGTTTCTGCAATACCAACCTCAAATGTTCAGCATGCTCTACCTCTGTCTTGGAAAAATACCAGTATATCATCAATAAACACTACCACAAACTTATCCAAATATTCCATGAACACCTTATTCATCATGTACATAAAGTATGCAGGTGCATTGGTCAATCCAAATGACATAACAGTATACTCATATAATCCATACCTTGTAGTAAAAGCTGTCTTTGGAATATCAGAAGCATGAATCTTCAACTGATGATAACCAGAACGTAAATCAATCTTAGAGAACACACAAGCACCTCTCAACTAATCAAACAAGTCATCAATCCTGGGCAAAGGGTACTTATTCTTGATAGTTACCTCATTTAGTGACCGGTAATCAACACACATCCTCTGACCGCCATCTTTCTTGTCAACAAAAATAACTGGTGCTCCCCAAGGTGATGAACTAGGTCTAATAAAACCTTTATCTTGTAATTCTTTAATTTGTTTCTTAAGTTCTTCTAATTCATCTACTTCCATCCTATATGGTCGTTTGGCTATAGGTGCAGTTCCAGGAAGTAATTCAATAAGAAATTCAATGTCTCGGTCAGGTGGCATACCTGGCAATTCATCAGGGAAGACATCCGGAAATTCCTCAATCACTGAATTCTCCTTAATAGTATCTTCAAGCTGATTCACCACAGCGGTTGGTTGCTTCTGCACTGCTACATCCACATTGATTTTATCTCCATTAGGTGCAGTCACAACTACCACTTTCTGCTGACACTGAATCTCTGCCTGATTTTGCTTCATCCAGTCCATACCCAATATCACATCAATACCAGATGTCCTCAACACTATAGGAGTTATCTTAAACTCTACCCGCCTTAATACCATACTAATTGGAAGACAACGATTACTGGTTTGCATGGTACCTCCAGGTGAATTTACTAAGAGAGGTTCTTTCATAGCTAGCATGGGTATACTATGCATTTTAATAAAAATGTTGGATATGAATGTATGAGATGCTTCAGAGTCAAAAAGAACAGTTGTGGGAGTGGAATGTACATTGAACGTACCAATCATAACTTCTGGTGCATCATGAGCTGTATCAGAAGACACGTGATTCACCGTTCCAGTACCAGATTGCCTCTGGTTGCTCTTCTGGCTCTGAGGAGTCTGCTGGTTCTGCTTCTCAGGACAATGGTAAGACATATGCCCCTCTTTACCACAGACAAAGCATCTAGTAGGCATGCTGGGAGCACTATTCTTCATGGGGGTAACATTGGAATTTCCAGTGCGAGGAGTCTGTTGCCCAGTCTGCTGATACTGTTGACGCTGTGGATATGATGAACGCTGTTGTAACTGATTACTTTGCCAATTCTGGGACCACCTCTGATTCGGATTGCGATTCCACTGGCTAACCGGTCCCTGAAACTTCTGATGAAAACCATGCTGAGGATTCGTGCGCTGACGGTTGTTGCTTCCTGAGCTTTGTACCTTCATCTTCCTCTTCCTGTCCATCTCTCTGCACTCATTATCAAGCACAATAGCTTTATTTACCAGCTCTTGAAAACTAGCATAGTTGTTCCCCTTCAACTGCAAGCGAAGATCATAATAAATTCCCTTCAAGAAAAGACGCTGCCTGTCTACATCTTCCCTCACTTCATTAGGAGCATAGCGAGCCAACTGGGTGAACCTGTCATGATATTCACTAACGCTCATCTGTCCCATCCTAAGGTTTCTGAATTCTTCCTGCTTCAGCTCAATTATACCTTTAGGAATATGACGAGCTCGAAAATCTCTAACAAACTCATTCCAAGTGATAGGAGGAGCATTGTCAGGGTGTGCAGCTTGATACGACTCCCACCAAGTCTGAGCTGTCCCCTGTAACTGACCAGATGCATATAACACCTTCTCCATATCATTGCATTGGCTATATTCAGCTGTTTCTCCACTGCCCTCACCCAATCATCTGCCTCTAAAGGATCAGCAGCATGAGAAAACACTGGAGGGCGTCCCTTCAAAAATTCCCCACGCTTATCCCTCACTTGCACAGGCGGTGGTCCTCCTGCAGGGGATTGTTCTGCATGTGCTGCATAAACATCTGCATCATCTGGTTCTGAGTTTGCATGAGTTCCCCATAGTAATGGGTGGGTTAACACCTCCATGACCTCTGCCACATCCTCTGCCTGACATCTGTTTCCAAAACACAGAAATTGAAATTCAGTACGATCCGAGATGATGTATTCAATAGATAAGCAAAATCTGATTTTTCTGGTGAACTCCAATTTCAGCAACTCAGTAAAACTGTCATATCTCGAGCTACAGACGTCCAATTCAGATGATCTTTACATGGTTGGAAAGCTTACAAAATTATCTACAACTTTTATTCACAACACTTTTTCTGATTCTGTCAATAAATTAGCCAAACAGAACTTAACCGAAACTGTTTCAGAATTCCAGACTGTGCAGTAACTCCAACTTGGAACAGGTATATCTCTTAGCTCTTAATAGATATTAAATAATTCTTGCGGGTTGGAAAGATATAGAAGTCTGATTATTCCCAGTAAAATTTCTTAAATATCTCATGAACGGATTTTAAGTTATTTCTAAAACATCCCAGACTGATCCAAAAATCAGCAAGGACAGAACTAACTTAACCTCATATTCAACTAATATATGTTCAAACTTAATATTCTTAACCATGGAACTTGTAGGCATGTCTACAAAACTCCAGCACACATTACAAAGATCCAAATCACACATTATCATAATAACAATCCATCAATCACACAATTGTTCACACCACAAACTGACTCTAAAACAATCCAAACTTAAAATTAACTCGCAACTACTATCGTTCCTATTACATAGGATTTTTCCTATTTCCTAATTAAGCTTCTCATAAATCTTGGATGACCTAACTCCGCCCTTAATTGGTCAATCTCCTTATAAGCTTGCTCCTTAAGTTCTTTTCCTTCAGCAACTCATCCTTCAAATCCACCTCATGGAGAGCAATTCACGAGCTAATCCCACCGTAGCTTGTAAAGTCAAGGAGGAATCATCTGCAGGCGGCACGGTCCAAATACCCTTGTCATGTAAGAAACAAGGAAAATGCCGGAGTGCACCCTTTAACGTCTTGTCCGAGCGTAGACCATGGTAGTAAACAAATGCATTGAAAGCGACATCCTCCATGCTTGTCTCCACGGTTGCCCGGCTCACTCTGGTAATGAACTTGACTCCACCTTAGACTCCTTAGTGGTAGGATCCCTTTTCTTCCATAACTCCGTTTCCCAATAGGAATCCATCCATGGATGACTAACTCTGCACTGCGATACTCCAACGTAGCTTCCCAGTCGTAGTAGTAGTTGTCCAAGGTTCTTGTCAACATGTCATGGAAAAAAGCATCAGCTTTAGGAACCATGATATGAAGCTTCGTAGTCCACCCCATAACTACATTCTCCATTGGTGTATCACCAACTCTTGATTCAGCATCAGATAGCTCTTGATCACCATCTTCATACGGCTCCTGAGGAAACGGGCAACGTACTGTGCAGCTGACAGACGGGATAAGGAAACATCTACAAGATTTAGACATAGATTAGATAGAATCAATGTATTTTCGCAATAGAATAAAGTAGAGGAAGCATAAAACTTTAGTAATTAACAAGGTGAAAAAGGAAGCATGAATTAAGTGAAGATGGATGCTATTAACGACCATTCTAACTAGGCTGCGTCCTACAGTCAACACGGCTCTGATACCAATCTGTTCACACCCATTTTTAAGGACAAAAATAGGATGCATAAAAGACTCATGTGCGCCCCAGAAACAGTCGCACATAAGTTGACAAATTACAAAGTATCATCACAGTGCTTATTACATAACGAATAAATTTTAAGACATAGTCTTGAACGATAGGTAATAATAACTAATAGTAATTCTTCAGCGGAAACTCCACACAGGGACACGGTTGACTGGTTGACACCAAGACTAGTACTCATTCCGATAATCTTCCTCAATATCTTCATCTGTTATGGTGAAAATAGCAAGGTGAGTCCATGTCGAACTCAACAAATATAACACAGGGTCATGAGGCTCAAAAGGGCTAGACATTGTTTAACTGCGTTAGCTTTAATCAAATTAGCAATTGAGTAGCATCAAATAAACCCACTTCCCATTAAAGAACCAATGATCAATTGTAATAAGGATAATGAATAGCATTAACATGAGCAAATAATAATCAACAATAATTAAGCATGATATAACAGTTATGATCAACTATTCATAAGAATCCCCAAAGGCGCTCGTATCCGTGAGCACGGCTAGTATACCAGTTTTAACTCTGCGCAGAGGTGTACACTTTCACTGTGAGTCATGATTTCCAATGAGTGGGGAGATCAAGCCCAACACACCCAGAGAACCAATATAAAGACCACTCAAAGTTCGTCTAACAAGTTAG
>CM036185.1:79569275-79625042 GCA_020631735.1 Saccharum officinarum | reverse complement strand
TGGCTCGGTGGCTCGGGCTGCTCGTCTGCTGGGACCGGCCCACGCGGTGCAGGCGCGGAGGAGGGACGCGGCAGCGGCCCACGTAGCGGCCCAGGCGGGAGGAAAGCAGGCCGGCGGCTGCAAGGTAAAAGGTAAGTTGTTTTCCTTTCTCTTTTTTTTTTTTCTACTTTTCTTTATTACTTGTTTCAAACTATTCAAATAAAATTCTTCAACCATTCAAAATAAAATAAATCACTACACAAAAGAAATAAATGCAGTAGCATGAATGCAACACCAAATATTTTCAAATTTTCAATTTCCCATTAATTGTTATCTAAATTATTTGAAACTCATTAATTCTAAAATTTAGAATTTTTGGGTGTTACAAATTCTACCCCCCTTAAAAGAATCTCGTCCTCAGATTGGACTGCTTACTCAAACAACTGCGGATATGATTTCCTCAATTCATCCTCTCTTTCCAAGTTGCCTCTGCCTTGAATATCGATTCCACTGAACTTGCACATCTTAATAATCCGACTTCGAGTAACTCTTCTCAGCAGTTTCTAAAACCTTAATCGGAAAACTCTTCATATGTAGATCCTCTTAACAGTCAACTCTTCTAAAGGTATCTGCTCCTCAGGCACCCGTAAACACTTCTTAAGTTGTGAACACATGGAACACATCATGTACTCCAGATAAATTCTCAGGCAACTCTAATTGATAAGCAACTTCCCACGTCTAGTAATAACTTTAAATGGTCCAATATCCTTGGTGCTAGTTTCTACTTCATGTTAAACCTCTTCACACTTTCATAGGTGACACCTTCAAATAGACATAATCACCTACCTCAAAAACTAAATCTCTACTTCTATTGTCAGCATAACTCTTCTGACGAGACTGTGCTACTCTCAAATTCTCACGAATCACTCGCACTTGATCTTCTGCGTTTCTAAGAACATCTGTACCAAACACTTGAGATTCACCTGTCTGATCCCAAAACAATGGAGTTCTACACTTACGTCCATACAAAACTTCAAACGGTGCCATCTTAAGACTCTGTTGATAACTGTTATTGTAAGAGAATTCTGCAAAGGCAAACTCTTATCCCAACTAGTTCCATATTGCAATGCACAAGCTCTCAACATATCCTCTAATACCTGGTTGGTCCTTTCAGTCTGTTCATCTGTCTGTGGATGATATGCTGTACTAAAATTCAATTTTGTTCCCAATGATTCATGCACAGCTTCCAAAAATTGCGACGTAAACTGCGATCCTCGATCAGATACAATCTTCTTTGGTACTCCATGCAAACAGACTATTCTCTCCATATACAACTTGCCAATTTTGGTCCATGGTAAGTAGTCTTAACTGGTATAAAATGAGCAACTTTAGTTAACCGATCTACTATCACCAAATAGAGTCATAACCTTTCTGAGTACGAGGTAACCCTACTATAAAATCCATACCAACTTCCTCCCATTCCATTCAGGAATCTTCATTGGTTGCAACAATCCAGCAGGTCTCTGATGCTCTGCTTTCACCCTCTGACAAGTGTCACACAATGCCACATACTCAGCCACATCTCGCTTAATCCAACCCACCAATATTTCTATTTAAGATCCAAATACATCTTAGTACTACCAGGATGAATAGAATAAGCTGACTCATGAGCTTCGCGAAGAATTGCCTGTCTAACAGTTTGATCCTCAGGTACACACAGCCTCTTTCCAAACCACAAAATTCCATTATCATCCATCCGAAAGCCTGGTGACTTACCAATCACTATATCTTCCGCTATCTTCTTTAGTTTCTCATCCTTCAACTGACCCTTGTAGATTTCTTGCTCTAAGGTAGGCTCTATCACTAATTCCATTGTATTAGTAACAATGCCCAAATCAAATATTCAAATTCAGCACATAACTCACTAGTCATAGACAACGTCCGTATCTCATTGGCATAACTTTTCCTACTAAGAGCATCAGCTACTACATTAGCCTTACCAGGATGATAGTGTATCTCAATATCATAATCCTTAATCAACTCTAACCCTGCGTTGCCTCAAATTCAGATCTGACTGAGTGAAAATATACTTCAAACTCTTATGATCAGTGTATATATCACTCTTATGTCCAATCAAATAATGTCTCCAATCTTTAAAGCATGAACTACAACTGCTAACTCCAAATCATGTGTAGGATAATTCAACTCATGCTTTCTCAACTGCCTAGATGCATAAGCCACAACTCTGCCTTCTTGCATAAGAACACATCCCAAACCTTGACGAGAAGCATCACAATAAATAGAAAACTTCTTACTCAAATCTGGCAAAACCAAAAGGCGCTGTAGTCAACCTCTTCTTCAATTCCTCAAAACTAGCTTGACATTTATCTGACCACACAAACTTGGCATTCTTCTCTAACAGAGATGTCATAGGTTTAGCAAGTTTAGAAAACCTTCAATGAACCGTCTGTAATATCCAGCTAATCCCAAGAAACTACGAATCTCGCCAACATCAATAGGTGGTTTCCAATCTAATATCCTTTACTTTACCTGGATCCACTGATATCCCTCCATTAGAAACAATATGACCAAGGAAAGAAACTTCCTTCAACCAAAACTCACATTTACTTCGCTTCGCATACAGTTTATGCTCTCTAAGTTTCTGCAATACCAACCTCAATGTTCAGCATGCTCTACCTCTGTCTTGGAAAAATACCAGTATATCATCAATAAACACTACCACAAACTTATCCAAATATTCCATGAACACCTTATTCATCATGTACATAAAGTATGCAGGTGCATTGGTCAATCCAAATGACATAACAGTATACTCATATAATCCATACCTTGTAGTAAAAGCTGTCTTTGGAATATCAGAAGCATGAATCTTCAACTGATGATAACCAGAACGTAAATCAATCTTAGAGAACACACAAGCACCTCTCAACTAATCAAACAAGTCATCAATCCTGGGCAAAGGGTACTTATTCTTGATAGTTACCTCATTTAGTGACCGGTAATCAACACACATCCTCTGACCGCCATCTTTCTTGTCAACAAAATAACTGGTGCTCCCCAAGGTGATGAACTAGGTCTAATAAAACCTTTATCTTGTAATTCTTTAATTTGTTTCTTAAGTTCTTCTAATTCATCTACTTCCATCCTATATGGTCGTTTGGCTATAGGTGCAGTTCCAGGAAGTAATTCAATAAGAAATTCAATGTCTCGGTCAGGTGGCATACCTGGCAATTCATCAGGGAAGACATCCGGAAATTCCTCAATCACTGAATTCTCCTTAATAGTATCTTCAAGCTGATTCACCACAGCGGTTGGTTGCTTCTGCACTGCTACATCCACATTGATTTTATCTCCATTAGGTGCAGTCACAACTACCACTTTCTGCTGACACTGAATCTCTGCCTGATTTTGCTTCATCCAACCCAATATCACATCAATACCAGATGTCCTCAACACTATAGGAGTTATCTTAAACTCTACCCGCCTTAATACCATACTAATTGGAAGACAACGATTACTGGTTTGCATGGTACCTCCAGGTGAATTTACTAAGAGAGGTTCTTTCATAGCTAGCATGGGTATACTATGCATTTTAATAAAATGTTGGATATGAATGTATGAGATGCTTCAGAGTCAAAAAGAACAGTTGTGGGAGTGGAATGTACATTGAACGTACCAATCATAACTTCTGGTGCATCATGAGCTGTATCAGAAGACACGTGATTCACCGTTCCAGTACCAGATTGCCTCTGGTTGCTCTTCTGGCTCTGAGGAGTCTGCTGGTTCTGCTTCTCAGGACAATGGTAAGACATATGCCCCTCTTTACCACAGACAAAGCATCTAGTAGGCATGCTGGGAGCACTATTCTTCATGGGGGTAACATTGGAATTTCCAGTGCGAGGAGTCTGTTGCCCAGTCTGCTGATACTGTTGACTCTGTGGATATGATGAACGCTGTTGTAACTGATTACTTTGCCAATTCTGGGACCACCTCTGATTCGGATTGCGATTCCACTGGCTAACCGGTCCCTGAAACTTCTGATGAAAACCATGCTGAGGATTCGTGCGTTGACGATTGTTGCTTCCTAAGCTTTGTACCTTCATCTTCCTCTTCCTGTCCATCTCTCTGCACTCATTATCAAGCACAATAGCTTTATTTACCAGCTCTTGAAAACTAGCATAGTTGTTCCCCTTCAACTGCAAGCGAAGATCATAATAAATTCCCTTCAAGAAAAGACGCTGCCTGTCTACATCTTCCCTCACTTCATTAGGAGCATAGCGAGCCAACTGGGTGAACCTGTCATGATATTCACTAACGCTCATCTGTCCCATCCTAAGGTTTCTGAATTCTTCCTGCTTCAGCTCAATTATACCTTTAGGAATATGACGAGCTCGAAAATCTCTAACAAACTCATTCCAAGTGATAGGAGGAGCATTGTCAGGGTGTGCAGCTTGATACGACTCCCACCAAGTCTGAGCTGTCCCCTGTAACTGACCAGATGCATATAACACCTTCTCCATATCATTGCATTGGGCTATATTCAGCTGTTTCTCCACTGCCCTCACCCAATCATCTGTCTCTAAAGGATCAGCAGCATGAGAAAACACTGGAGGGCGTCCCTTCAAAAATTCCCCACGCTTATCCCTCACTTGCATAGGCGGTGGTCCTCCTGCAGGGGGATTGTTCTGCATGTGCTGCATAAACATCTGCATCATCTGGTTCTGAGTTTGCATGAGTTCCTCCATAGTAATGGGTGGGTTAACACCTCCATGACCTCTGCCACATCCTCTGCCTGACATCTGTTTCCAAAAACACAGAAATTGAAATTCAGTACGATCCGAGATGATGTATTCAATAGATAAGCAAAATCTGATTTTTCTGGGTGAACTCCAATTTCAGCAACTCAGTAAAACTGTCATATCTCGAGCTACAGACGTCCAATTCAGATGATCTTTACATGGTTGGAAATCTTACAAAATTATCTACAACTTTTATTCACAACACTTTTTCTGATTCTGTCAATAAATTAGCCAAAACAGATCTTAACCGAAACTGTTTCAGAATTCCAGACTGTGCAGTAACTCCAACTTGGAACAGGTATATCTCTTAGCTCTTAATAGATATTAAAATAATTCTTGCGGGGTTGGAAAGATATAGAAGTCTGATTATTCCCAGTAAAATTTCTTAAATATCTCATGAACGGATTTTAAGTTATTTCTAAAACATCCCAGACTGATCCAAAAATCAGCAAAGGACAGAACTAACTTAACCTCATATTCATCTAATATATTTTTGTTCAAACTTAATATTCTTAACCATGGAACTTGTAGGCATGTCTACAAAACTCCAGCACACATTACAAAGATCCAAATCACACATTATCATAATAACAATCCATCAATCACACAATTGTTCACACCATAAACTGACTCTTAAAACAATCCAAACTTAAAATTAACTCGCAACTACTATCGTTCCTATTATATAGGGATTTTTCCTATTTCCTAATTAAGCTTCTCATAAATCTTAGGATGACCTAACTCCGCCCTTAATTGGTCAATCTCCTTATAAGCTTGCTCCTTAAGTTCTTTTTCCTTCAGCAACTCATCCTTCAAATCCACCTCATGGAGAGCAAATTCACGAGCTAATCCCACCGTAGCTTGTAAAGTCAAGGAGGAATCATCTGCAGGCGGTACGGTTCAAATACCCTTGTCATGTAAGAAACAAGGAAAATACCGGAGTGCACCCTTTAACGTCTTGTCCGAGCGTAGACCATGGTAGTAAACAAATGCATTGAAAGCGACATCCTCCATGCTTGTCTCCACGGTTGCCCGGCTCACTCTGGTAATGAACTTTGACTCCACCTTAGACTCCTTAGTGGTAGGATCCCTTTTCTTAACCCATAACTCCGTTTCCCAATAGGAATCCATCCATGGATGACTATACTCTGCACTGCGATACTCCAACGTAGCTTCCCAGTCGTAGTAGTAGTTGTCCAAGGTTCTTGTCAACATGTCATGGAAAAAAGCATCAGCTTTAGGAACCATGATATGAAGCTTCGTAGTCCACCCCATAACTACATTCTCCATTGGTGTATCACCAACTCTTGATTCAGCATCAGATAGCTCTTGATCACCATCTTCATACGGCTCCTGAGGTTTGAAACGGGCAACGTACTGTGCAGCTGACAGACGGGGATAAGGAAACATCTACAAGATTTAGACATAGATTAGATAGAATCAATGTATTTTCGCAATAGAATAAAATAGAGGAAGCATAAAACTTTAGTAATTAACAAGGTGAAAAGAGGAAGCATGAATTAAGTGAAGTATGGATGCTATTAACGACCATTCTAACTAGGCTTGCGTCCTACAGTCAACACGGCTTCGATACCAATCTGTCACACCCATTTTTAAGGACAAAAATAGGATGCATAAAAGACTCATGTGCGCCCCAGGAAACAGTCGCACACATAAGTTGACAAATTACAAAGTATCATCACAGTGCTTATTACATAACGAATAAATATTTAAGACATAGTCTTGAACGATAGGTAATAATAACTAATAGTAATTCTTCAGCGGAAACTCCACACAGGGACACGGTTGACTGGTTGACACCAAGACTAGTACTCATTCCGATAATCTTCCTCAATATCTTCATCTGTTATGGTGAAAATAGCAAGGGTGAGTCCATGTCGAACTCAACAAATATAACACAGGGTTCATGAGGCTCAAAAAGGCTAGACATTGTTTAACTGCGTTTAGCTTTTAATCATATATTAGCAATTGAGTAGCATCAAGATAAACCACTTCCCATTAAAGAACCAATGATCAATTGTAATAAGGATAATGAATAGCATTAACATGAGCAAATAATAATCAACAATAATTAAGCATGATATAACAGTTATGATCAACTATTCCATAAGAATCCCAAGGTCGCTCGTATCCGTGAGCACGGCTAGTATACCAGTTTTTTAACTCTGCGCAGAGGTGTACACTTTCACTGTGAGTCATGATTTCCAAATGAGTGGGGAGATCAAGCCCAAACACCCGAGAACCATATAAAGCCACTCAAAAGTTCGTCTAACAAGTTAGGGCCATTAGATTCACTCAGCAGGCAGATGTAGAACCCCCCTTCCCTGTGGCACAACAACCGCAGCCTATACACACTAGGCCAGGGGCTCGCACTACATCCAACGTGGCAAGCCATTCTTACGCCATTTAAGGTAACCTCTAACAAGCTAGAAAAGGTCTCTTGAACAACTAAAGCCAGAGCCATATAGCCCTCACAGCTGTACTGTATATCCCGGTTATCACTTACAGATAAGTCCTTATGGAGAGAAACCAGAGCATCAAGATAATACACATGCTCTAGCCCCCTTTTAACAGTAATAAAATCATCTTAATAGTTGATTGCTTAATCCATTAATCAAATTACAAGATCATTGTTCTTAGTTTAAGCACTAGCAGTAGCTACCCATATGCATTCCCAAGGTTGACAAGGAATCAAGATAACAATCACTAAGTTATAATCTCTAAGGTTGTCAAGGTAAGCACATGCATATGTATGACAATTCAATGTATAGGTAACAAGGATAGTCCTGTGTTATACTTGCCTTGATCAAAGCTTTCCAAGTGATACTGCTGACTTGGCTCAAAGTAATATTCCGAATCGTCCAGATACTGCTCACCTTCTATACTCGATCATCAATCAACAACACACATGCATCCAATCAAACAAACACGAAGCAACAAAGAGATACAATTAGAACAGTACACCAATAGTAGCAAAACAGTAATAAAAGTTTATAAAACTCTTCTACACGTTTCTACGATCACACAGACGCAAAGATCACCAAATTCGGAGTTAAAACGTGAAAGTTATGAATTTTCTAAGATTTCCTATAGATAAATAAATACTTAATTATAAACTCGAAAAATAAATTATCAAAACTAACTGTACAACTACACTAACATGTAGAGCTCGTAATTACGAACCTAATGCAACTTGAACGGATCAAATCGGAGTTAAAATGAAGATTTTATGACCAAAACAATTCTAGTGGCAAAACTGTAATTATCTGAAAACGTATTTTTGACTTAACCGGGAGAGAATACGCTTTCCAAACACGAAAACGTACTTTCAGTTTTACGCTACGGACCGCGGGTTGATAACTAAAAAGCTGAGGGTCTCTTTAACAAATTTACCCGCGAAGGGGTAAGTTCTAATCTGGGCCGTTGATCTCGATTTGGACGGCTCGCAATCATCTGTAACCCTACAGTGCTATTCCGGTCACCCCCCTCATGTCCGGCCGGCGGCTCCCCCATGGCCGGCGGCTCCTCCATGGCCGGAGATGATGGATCTCCCCACCGAGACCACCATTCAAGCCCAAACTTGAACCAATCGAACGAGATGCTTTGCACGAACTCCCCCAAGCAACAAAAACTAGCTACAACTACCCATATCCGACGCGCGGCAACAAGGAGACGGCGGCGCCATTACCGCACTACGGTGAACTCCAAAAGCTCGATTCGAAGCCTCTCCAACCAAAAGAAAAGCATGAGAAGGTAGAGGAGAAGAGTGCGGTCTCACCAATGCAAAGAATACGGCCTCAAAAGCGACCGAGAGCTCCTCCCACGAACAACCGAAACCTCCAACTACCTCAAATCCTAAACCTCGATTTCTCACGGTGGAACTCACGGTTTAGATGAAAAACGGAAGGAGGAGAGTCACAGCTTCCTATTTGTAGCTTCAAGTTGCCGTGTTCGGGTAAGATTTCCCGGAAATCACGAGAAGAACGGTCGGTGGTACTCCGTTCGGAGTCCAGCTCGAACACGGGAGGAGGAAGACGATCGACAACCGGGCCCCACCGGTCAGCGACCAAGAAGAGAGGGAAGGCGCGACTGCTGGCTCGGTTGGCTCGGGCTGCTCGTCTGCTGGGCCGGCCCACGCGGTCGCAGGCGCGGAGGAGGGAAGGCGGCAGCGGCCCACCGTGCGGCCCAGGCGGGGAGGAAAGCAGGCCGGCGGCTGCCAGGTAAAAAGGTAAGTTGTTTCCTTTTCTCTTTTTTTTCTTTTCTACTTTTCTTTATTTACTTGTTTTCAAACTATTCCAAATAAAATTCTTCAAACCAATTCAAAATAAAATAAATCCACTACACAAAAGAAAATAAATGCAGCAGCATGAATGCAATACCAAATAGTTTTCAAAATTTCAATTTTCCATTAATTGTTATCTAAATTATTTGAAACTCATTAATTCTAAAATTTAGAATTTTTGGGTGTTACAGATCTCCTCCTCATCCTCCGCACCAATCTCCTCGTCACATGGATTGAGTGACGCAGCGCCGGCTGCAGGGGGTGGCAGATCCAGGCCGCCATCGCCGCTGGGCGCGGGCACCGGCTGTCCGCCTGGCCGCAGCTGCTCTGGTTGGCGACGGGAGGGACGGGCGGTGTCACCAGGACGCCGAGCTGGGGGACGGGAAGGAGTCGTGTGGAACGGGGAGGGAAGGGGAGAGGAGAGGGCGATGTTTCTCGAAGAAAAGAAAAACGACGCGCAGGGTTCGAACCCTCACCGCGGGACGCGGGCGTGGGGGCTGCGGGTGGAGTTGGCACGGGGTGCAGGTGCGTGAGAAGTCAAGTGAGAAGACAAGCATCACACATCGAATCGTGGCCATTGAATTTGATTTAGATGTTTTAGTAGCCTTTGATTTTAATGAAGATAAATTCTTGTGTATATTTTTCTGTGTGCACCATGGTTAGAAGCTCTCAGCAGGGGATGTTTTTCTGGGGAGACCTAACATAATTTTGATTGGTGTATTATAGTATAGATTAAGGTGCTAAATGTATGACGACTAGTTAAAGTATCGTCGTGGTTTGACGTCACGGATCCACTGTTAACTGATATCAATCTCAAAAAGCCCACTAGCCACTCTACGCAGCCCAGCACAACCAAGTGAGGACCCCCTGACCATGAGGAGGCCGTGACCCTGTCCAGGCGTCCACATCTCGCATTCTCGCGTCGATCCCGTCCCAGTCTCCCAGACCAGAGCCGAAACCCTAGCCGCGCCACGCCGCCGCCCGCGCGACCGCTAGGCTCGACGCGCGGCGGCCCTCCTTCGCGTTCGCCGGGCAAGCTCAACGCGCGGCCGCGCCCCGACCCACCTGACGGCCGACCTCGACCCCGGCTGTGCTGTGCTGACGGTGGCAGGGGGCGGCGCTCCACTCCCGGCGAGCAACGGCAGGGTCGGCTCCTTGCGCGGTAGATCCGGCATGCCTGGCCGTGGAGGAGGTGGGTACAGGCGGCACGAAGGCTGTGGGGGATCCGACCATGGAGGAGGTGCCTCCCTCGGCAGATCCGGTGGCGGCGCGTGCGCAGCCCGGTGCTCAGCAGTGTCGAGCAAGGACGGCCGGATGCGAGGGCAACGAGATCCTTAGGCTCCTGCAGATGCTGGTGTCGAGCAAGGACGGCCAGATGCTGAACCTCTGCACCTATCGATTGAGGTCAGTGCATGCTACTAATCAAGTAATCATGGAACAGAACTATGCTGAAGTTTTTCGCTTGCTTGCTTGAGCCACGTATTGTAATCAATGCAAGAATACTATTGTTTTGAAATTCATACTTGAATTGTTTGATTAAATGCCTATAAGAACACTCGTCTAGATATCTGTTAGCATTTGTAATGTCATTGCAACAATGAAATTTCACGCCTATTTAAATTTCTACAGGAGAGGAGGATAGTACTCTGACCCAGCCTGAACATGCTGGTCTTGACTTTGATGCAAACACTCAATTTCAATGTCAGTGCTGACTCTATATTGTCACATGAGAAGGTTCCTAAAGGCAGCAAAAATCTTAGAAGAAGGTTGAGATACTATTACTCATATTTTTGTGATAGCTGAATGGAGATATGCAGTCATCTTTCTATTGAGGATAGTAAGCTCTTTACATATTTTCACTGAGATTTTGTTGGACTTGTAGAATAGCTGAATGGAGATATGCAGTCATCTTTCTATTTGCTTCATTGCACAGTCTGTTTGAACTATTTAATTTGTTTCAAAGCTTACTGATAAATAGATGACATTTCTTTTTTGAATCTTTGATAATTCTTTTTTTAAGCTTACTCATAATGAGTCTGATGTAGTATTAACTTGTGATGTTTCATCCAGTTCATCCATTTTCATAGTCACTAAATTAAATATGCATATCAAAATCCCACAAAACCCTGCTTTTTGAATTTGGTTTAAATGTGCAGATCATGACAAGCTACTAACACTGATTGCAATCTTAGCTGGCAAGCTACAAGAACCGTGAACATTCTTACATGTATTTTTGTGAACATTCTATCACGTGAGCATTGCTGAATTATTACTACTTGTGCTTCACTATGTGAAGTTTAATGAGAATTTGAGAGTTGGTGTGAAACTGAATTATTGCTTCTACTCTTGCTATGATGAATATGAACTTTGGCCCCGTTTGGTTCGAAGGAGTTAAAGTTTAACCCCCATCACATCAATGTTCCCTCAAATGCATGACTAAATGTAGACTAATTACATGCATGTCGGCACAGATTAGGAGTAATTTACGAGACGAACCTATTAAGCCTAATTAGTCCAATATTGAAAACTTTTTGTCAAATAAGACAAAAGTGCTACAGTGCTTGTTAAACTTTAACACACAAACCAAACGGGGCCTTAGCTTCATTTGACACCAAGTGCTAACTGCTACTTAGATGACATTTCTTTTTAGAGTTTTTGCTGAAAACTAACTTATATTCATTTTGATTTCCAGCTGGTAGCACATCTTATGGATTGGAAGCCAATTGAAGTGCTCGTGGATACAAATGTTTAGTTATTTTAGACTCCAGAGAGATGAAATCTTTAAGTTCAAACTTAGTTGTTGTGATAGTCAAACTAAATGGCTGTGGGCTAGGCCAATTTGTAGTTTGATAAAATATGACACCAGTGGGCTCGCTAATACATGAATGATCAGTGTTTGTTTATATGATTGGTGTATCTTATGAGCTGTGATGCATTCTAATGCAGTGATGATCTGGCACTAGTTTGTGATGTTCTTTTTCGTCACTATGGTTTGGATCTGGGCTGGTTATAAGATACAGACAACTATTTTATGACGAACACAAATTCCAATATGTAACGGCTCAATTCACTACTACAGAATAGACCTTTGGTCTATCTGTCAAATGGGCAATAGTCTCGGAGAAATATGCGTCCGGGACCCAAAAAAAACTCTTTAGTCCCGGTTGGTAACACCGATCGGGATTAAAAGTCCCCTGCCCAACGGCTCTGATGTCAGGCTTTTGCAGGAGGGACTTTTAGTCCCGGTTGGTGTCACTAACCGGGACTAAATGTTAACCTTTAGTCCCGGTTGGAACTACAATCCGGGACTTACTTTAGTCCTGGATTGTAGTACCAACCGGGACTATTTAGTCTCGGTTAGTAACTAAAAGTCCCTTCTCCTTAAGCTTGCCTGTTTCGGTGTTCATCACAGGAGCCGGGAACGCCATCGTCGCCGTCGGGACACGCCGCCGCTGCCGCTGTCACCACCGCCGGAGCCGTTCATTCACTCAACCGTCTTCACCGGCGTGTCGCGGTAAGCTCCTGATGCTAACCCTACCGTCCATTTGACATCTACCGCACTGAGTTGGCCGAAACGCGGCTTGCCGCCGTCTGTGTTTTGCCGCCGCCGCGCGCGACGCCGTACCTGCTAGAGGCCATTTCGACTCGATTGGTCATGCGTATGAGTTCGTCTGGGCAAGGACAAGCTCCTAGTGCAAATGCCGTCGCCGGAGAAGCTCCAGTCGCCGTTTTCGAGCTCGCCGGAGTCTGGCTGCCCGCCATGGCCGCCATCATGCCTGCTGTGGAGCAGTTCCTGCCCAATGGTCTAGGTCAGGAGGTGCGCGTCATCGTGGGGAAGCCGTAGGGCCAAACCGCGCGGCCGGAGACCTCGCCGTCGGCGAGAACGCCCCGGTCAAAGTTCGTCGGCGTCGGGGTCAACACGGGCTGACGTGTGGGGTCAGCCGGTCAGCTGCACAATGTCCTTTCTCTTTTTTTAGAAAATGTCAAATAGTGCTGATTCTTTGAAAATTCAAAATAAATTCATCTTAACCTCAAAAATTCTGAAAATTTCTAGGTAGCCTGTCTATCATGTGTACTATCTGGGGAAAAATTGAAAGTTGAAATTTGAACTGTTTTGTTATGAGATAAAATTACCTCTCTTAATAGAAAAATACAACTTCCATGATTTTTCTAGGCTTTTATAAATGTCCAAAAATTATGAAATTTGTTTTGCCACTGTTTTATGACATGATGAACCTCTCATGAAATTTTGAGCTAAATTGGACAAAGTTAATTTTATTCTTAATTTTAAATGCTTAATTAAATAATTAATTAATCGAGGTAGTTAACTACTAATGACCTTAGGCTTTGTGTGACTTTTGGAGTTGATTGTAGACCTTGGGACATGACACATGATGGTGTTCCATGGCATGTTACTCAATTTGTTCATTAGAGAAATAGAGAATTTTGGGGTATTTTTTAATTTCATTTGTTTACAAAAATGAGAAATTTAATTATGTGATATGTCATATAATGCAGACGATGACACGCCATTAGATGTACAATGCCGATCGCCGCTCCAAAGAGTTCATTGATGGTGTGCATTATTTCTTAAGAGTGGCCGAGACAAACAAGCAGAATGGTTTCATGTGCTGCCCATGTGCCCTGTGTAAGAATTTGAAGGAATATTCAAGCTCAAGAGTCTTCACTCACACTTGTTGAAGTCGGGTTTCAAGCCAAACTATATTTGTTGGACCAAGCACGGAGAAACCGAAGTTATAATGGAAGAAGGTGAAGAAGAACAATTGGACCCTGACGACATTATTGCTCAATACGGTGACTTCGATGATACTGCAATGGGCGAAGCTGAAGAAGAGGCAAGGGCAGAAGACACACTCACTGAAGATGATGCTCTTGGTGATGTCATTCGTGATACACAAAGAGATTGCGAAAATGAAAAGGAGAAGGCTAAGTTTGACCGCATGCTAGAGGATCACAAGAAATTACATACTTTCACTGAATAGTTTCATTCCACATCGTTGCCCCTAACACCATATCCATGATTCATTTTTACGTCTTAAGAAGCTATGCAATCATCTATGCCCGGAAATTGACGAAATTGTAGCTCCATCTAGTCAAATTTTCTAACGTTTGACTAAGTTTATAAAAAGAGTACCTATATTTATATAACACAAAATAGGAAAAGATATACTCATGTCGAGTCTAATGACCTTTATTTGGTATAAAATATTGATAGTTTCTGCATAAACTCAATATAATTTGACTTGTACTAAGCTATAATTGCATTCTCCTTTGAACGGAGGAGTTGTAGCTTATTAGGTGCGCATGGCAGTTGACAACACCCCCTATGAGATGTTAAGCTCTTGCACCTATAGCGATAGCTTCGCCATAGGTGGATTTTAGTTCTGGATCCGCCACTGCGGGCGTGTTGGAGACCACAACGCCATCAGAGGGGCGAACAACGAGGACCCGGCTGTGCAGTTGTCGGAATAGGAGCTCGTGGATTATGATCCTACGAGCAAGGGTGGCGGCCTCACCATCCACGCTTTCCAGTACATGATCAAGAATGGCGTCGTCGGCTTCCTACCCTTACAGGGGAGTGATGGTACATGCCACGCTAGCACCACACCGCGCGTGCAGGAGATGCCACGCCTCAACGAGTTCTAAATTCTTTCGGCAGTTATCTTCGGGCTCGTTGTCATCTCCATCGCCGTCGGGGACGACAACAAATATTTCATGGACTACGAGGGTGGCGTGTACCGGGGCAAGTGTGAAACTAAGAACGATCGCGAGCTGGTATGATTTCTCATTGATGTTGGACAGTTGAAAATCTTTCGCTGCTGGTATGATTTGTTTCTCTCTAATATCTCACATATAACTAATAACATGTATGCGCTGGCAAAAACATACTATACACTGAGAGATGGAAGGGAAATGAGATGATACATGGTATTTAAAGTGCTTTATAAGTTGAAGAAATGTGATGCGCGCGAATTGTACTGAAATCATAAAATTGTGATGATTTGCAGTTTTGGATGAGTCAAACACCAAAACCGCAAGAGGTTAGAGAAAGTACATCATACATGTAGCTTCGGTGTGCACGCTCAACACATGATGCATCCTACGTCTCCTTTCACGTATGGGACACATGCACGATGAGTTGCTTTGGCCAGGCCTCACAACTCACAAGCTAAGTGTTTATGATTTCACGATGCATTTGAATGCTGCATATTATTCTCTGTTTTGTGTGAGGTTATTCTGGCTTATTATTTTCTAGCTAGCCTGTTGGCATAACTTCGATATACCCTGGCAATGTAAGTAGCCACCCGCCGCATTCTCCGTGGGCCCTTTATTTTTTTGAGAGAGGGAGGTATCCGAGGAAGGGGTTCAATGAAAATTGCCTAGCTCTATGGATATGTGGTGCACAATACAAACATTTTAGAAACCAAACAATACACTTTGAGAGTTGGAGTTAATGCATCCGTAATGCATTTTATAAATTTTTTTCTTTGATTTGTCTAAATGACCTCAGATGGAGAAATAATCTAAACTAAAGCTGTACTATTTTATTGGGTATAGATCCACTCTAGAATTGAAATCGATCTCTAGGAGTGGCTAGGTTTCGACCCGTGTCTACAAATCGATTTTAGGGTGGTTCGATAGTCGCCTCTAGAAATTAATATTTTCTAGAGATGTCTAACTAGAGTCTAGGGCCCAACAAAATAACATATCTATAAACCTATTTTAATATGGAAAAAAAATCTTTCCATAGTAGTTGAACATTGAAGTTATCATAGTGACACGACAGGAAGCCCTTGGTGGTCTTGGGATAAGGGACCTTGCAGCCTTTAACACAACATTGAGACTTAGATGGATTTGACACCATTGAGCGACACCAGAAGAACCATGGACTGGCCTACCCATTCCAATGAACAACACTGAAGAAGCCCGGTACAGAGCATGCACCACCATAAAACTAGGCAATGGCGAGAAAGCTATGTTCTGACAAGATAACTGACTGAGTGGGAGAGCACCAAAAGATGTTGCCCCAGATTGTTATAAGCTTGCGCGGCGAAAAAACGACAAGGTTGTAGCAGCACTACAAACGGGAGGATGGATGCTTGCCTTAAACCGCATCAACACAGACAGAGAACTTCATCAGTTCGTCGACCTGTGGACCCAAGTACAAGAAGTTTAGTTACAACCACAAGAAGATGAGTGCTCTTGGAGGCTGGGAACATCAGGCCAGTACTCCGCCAGGTTGGCATATGATGCCTAGTTCTTCGGTGCTTTCTCAGAACTCGATTGGAGGAGTATTTGGAAATTCAGGGCAGAACCAAAGGGTCGCTTCTTCATTTAGCTTCTGCTCCAAAGGAAATTGCCGACAGCGGACAGAATCAACAACCGGGGCGGGGGGGGGGGGGGGGGGGGGACCAATTTGCAAACTATGCTACACCAAACAAGAATCACACTCACATATGATTGCCAACTGTTCATTCGCGAAATTGATTTGGCAAGGAATGGAAGGCTGGTTTGGACAACAGGAGCTGCAGCTCAACCCAGGAAGAGGCGGCTGCAATCAGAGATGACATTAAGGCAATTCAACAGCCATGCGAGGAGTGAGCCACGCCCAAAAGATGTGGACTTTGTTTCTTTAGTCGGAAATGCTCTGGTGAGGACGTCCGTGCGGACGCTTCTTCCTTGCGGACTGGCATAACAGGCCTCCTACCGTCTACCTTTGTTCCTTCGGCCAAAAAAAATAAAGAGTGATATTTCCCCATCTCATACCGGCCGTCGCGGCGTTCCTGACCGCCGTGGGAGCCTCCACCAAGCCGCCCACCCGCTCCCTGCTCTACTTTGTCGTTAACAGTCACGCACCTGCTCCACTGCCCTTGCCGCTACTCTTGCTCCACCGCCCGCCGTGCCCACACGTGGCGACCGCTCCCTCGGCCACCAGCTGGCTGCTGCGCGCGTGCTCGCGCATGATGACGCCAACAGGCCTCGCCAGCGCAAGGAGAAGCGTCGGCCCTGGCGCAGAAGCCATCCGGCCTCGCCTCCTGCTACACTTGCGGCGCCCCCAATGCAAACGACGGATGAGGTTGCACCGAAATACGATGAATGTTTCAAACGTACATTTCAAATGTTTCAGATGTTTTAGAGGTATGTTGCATATGTTTCATACGGATGTTGCAAAAGTAGATCGAGATGTTGCATATGTTGCAATGGTTTTACATGTATGTTTGTGTCCATCCCCAATGTTTCATCTGTTTTCTAGACGTACGTTGCAAGTGTGTTTATCTAGATGTTACATATGTTTCACACATACGTTGCAAACGTTTTATCTGGGATGTTATGTATGTTTGCAATGTTTTTCAAGTGTTTTTAGTTGTTTTTTCAAGTGTTTCAGAAGCATGTTTCAAGTGTTTCATCTGTCGTCAGAAGTATGTTGCAAGTGTTGCATCTAGATGTTTTAAAAATAAATAGATGTTGCACATGTGATGTGTGTGGGAAGCACGAGGGGCGTGGGCAACATCGAGGTGGCGCGGGGCAGCGTGGGTGCACGAAATGCAGGCGTGGGTGAGGCATGCTGGCACAGGCACAGTGTGCAGGCGCACGCGCGCGGGAATGAATCACACGGGCCACGGTACCATCAGATGGATTGGCCAGGCCATCGTACGTCAGAGCGCAAGCGGTTCCCTTCTTTTGTCCATTACTCTCCCTTTCTTCTTTTATTCGGTTACCTGTGTAGCCTGCATCTCTCGCAGTTTTTTCTTTTTTTTTCACTTAACTTTGTGAATTTGATACTCCTCCGTACTAAATGAAAAGGCAGATTACCTACAGTTGATGTTCAAAAAAGTTATCATAGATTTTTTATTAAATCTAAAATGTACATTCTGAAATCCTAGAATTCCAATTCCTAAAATCTCTCTAGATTCAAACTGAACCTAGAATTCCATGCCCAGGTGACTAGCGGGTAGCGATTTTAAAACCCCCGAAATACACGCACGGTAATGGATTTGCCGATGTGGCGACGTTCCCTGCCACAGGATAGCGGATAAGGATGGTAGTGGGCCCGCCCGGGCCCGTTGGCCTCTCACTGGCCGCAGGCCCAACTGGTGGCCGATGCTTCCCCTCCCGCGATCCCGTGGGCCCGCCTCCCTCCCTGGCTGCTTCCGGAATATCCCCTTTCCTCCGTTCCCCTCCGCCACTCAATAACTTCCATCGCCGTCGCGTCACAAGCTGGGGACGGACGCCTCCCCGCCCGACCAGCGCCGCCCTCACTTCGCCGCCGCCGCCGACGACGACGACGAGCATCCCATCCACCAGGTACCCCGCACCTTCCCTCTCTTCCGTTCCAGCTGTATTGTTGTCGGTGCTGGCGACTGGCGAGCCAGCAACTCCGCCGATTTGTTTGTTTGTTTTATTTAGCAATTAGCACCACACATCCGATTGATTGATTGATTGGATCTGTGACACGTAGTGACTGGAATTTCACGCCAGGCGCTGCAAGCCACTGCAATGGCTGTGTACCAGCGCTCCAAACGGGCAGCCGGGAACTAGCTACAGTACGGAGCCTGCTCATCACTGACGGCGTATCTTGAATTCTTGATCTGGGTGGTGAGTGGCGTTTACAGCTACAGAAGCTTGTGCGCGCATGGCTAGCAACGTGTACGGCACCACGGTGGCCTGTAGGCTGTGCTACAGAGACCAGTACGGGACGCCGGCGCCGGCGCCACGCGATTTCACCTGTGCAGCCAAGAAATCGGAGGCCAGGAGGTGGGGAAGCGGGTACCACCTTAACTCCAGGCTGTGCCAGTGGAAACACAGAGGCAGCAAGTCTGATGGTTCACTGCTCGGGCACGGTGGCTGCGATGCTCGCTGCCACTCTTGTGGGTCTCATAACAGCTGCGAATGCGAAACTGAAGAGTGCGAGGCTGCGGAAGAAGGCGGCGCCAGCCCTTACAGGTAAGCTTTAACTGCTGGCCTGCTATATCTTGTTTTTTTCAGTACCAATACCAATATTGTTTCTTCAACAGCATTAGTGTGTTTTCTATAAGGGTGGATTGTGTAATAATCTTTCTATGGTAGTAGTTACAAGTTACTTTAGTCATCATGTTTGGCTTCAGCCTATCTCAAAGCCTTCTTTTCAACATAGTTATTCGGATTTGCTGCTTATTGTTTCCTGGGGCCTTAGTACATTTATCTGTGATAACTTGTACAATAATCAGTAAAATAGCTGTAAATTTGCTTAATGGATCCTTGGAAAATTGTAAGGGCCCTGTGCATCATCTAAACCATTTTTTGGGAGTCATGTTCACATTTAGCAAACACCAACCAATGGAATGATTTTGGCACATCGTTCATTCACTGGCCGTCCATATATATGTTATTTTTCTAGCGATTACTGTTACATGCATTTAGTTTTGCATTTGCTAGTGTGTTTCCACTTGTGCATGGTAAAGTCTTTCCACAATTTATCAATGTCAATATGTCACCTGCTTGGGCAGCCCTTACTTGCTCTTTTCATTTTATTTTTTATTCAAATATTGAACCTAGTCAGCTGAAAATCTATCCTTTCTGTTTTCACGTTCTAGTCTTATATATCCATTTTTTTTCTAATATAAGCTGCAGTGGCTCAATGGCTGTATGTGCAAAGGTGCACTGTTGTTTTTAGACTAGATATCTATCCATGAATGATTTCCAATTTTTTCTTCCAATGTGTTTGTTGCAGAGATTTCAAGCAACATTCAAGGGGCAATCCTCAATTTTCAGATGATCAAGTTCCATTGAAGAAGAAGTCAGTCTATGCTAGTCAAGGATTGGCTGAAGCCTGCAAATTTGTTTATAACGATGCTAAGTTTGTAAATGAAAGGGCTCAAAGTGACATTCTATTACTTTCACGGTACTCTTCTACTCCAAAGCAGAACCATATTCATATTACTACATTTACTCCTTGATAAAAGCAAGTTATTGTTTGCATAACTGTATATTTTGTTCTTATGTCTGATCTACTTTGCATCCTAGTGGCATAACAAGGCTGAACGAACGTGCATGCCAAGATGCTGCTGTTTTGGGCCTGGGGTTTCTCAAGCTTGATGGTACATGCTCTCCTTTTGGGACAAATGAGCTCTTGATATAAAATTATTTATTATTTAAATTTCATCTAAACTTATCTGCATTACAGCTCGTGCACGAAAGGATACTCAAAAGATTGACCACACTGTGAAGGAGAGAGCAGCGTGTCTTAACCATTTTGCCAGAGTATGTATCTGTAAGATACTGAATTATTCTTTTTTTTTTGTATTTTGGCTCCTTTTTTACATCTATGTAAATAATCAATGACATTTTCATGCCTATTCAGGTATTTAAGGAGCGAGCTCAATCAGACTTGAAGAAAGCTGCAGACAAACATTGGAGTGATGGCGCTTTGGAGGTGTGAACTAGTTTATATTATTTTACTTCAATTTGTTGGAACAATTGGAAGATCTGAGGAATACTTTCTGTTGTTACTGTGATAGAAAATTGCTAGCACTATTCATATCATATTGGAGTAGGACATCTTTTTTTTTATCAATTATCAGTGCCAGCTTGCCCTTTGTATATCGCTGTTGAATTCGTGCTAATCTAATGCATTATTGATTTGCAACCAGGCAGATCTGCGACGAGCTGACTTGGTTGTTAAACGACGTGCCATGGAAGACGCTTTCATGGCATTGAAGGTAGCTTTAACTGCTTCCATATCTTTTTTGTTCTCTCGAACAACTACTTCCATATCTAGCTCTGAAACTTTGCAACATCGAGTGTTAAGATAACCATCCTTAGATCTCTACTGTTTTCAATTTTTATTCTGGATATTCTAGCTCATTTTTATTATACAGCGGTTCGAGTTTGTATAAAGGGATGACTAATAATGAAAGTGCTCATCTTTCTAAGAACTTATTTAGTTTGAACACCAAATCAATAGTTGCTATGCCTTTGCCCCAACTGTTCATAGATACATTCCTCTTCCCAACCTTCCTTATGGTGTGGTGGGCAAATTGTTGGTGTGGCAATGTGTGGAAGGGAACCAAACATGCCTTACATAATCACACCAGGAAGTTATCTATTGCAACATTGAACGTCGTGTCTGATTTACCTACTAACAAAATAAAGCAGAGTAGGAACTATGATTATATGGGAATTTTTCTTATAGCACTCTACACATCTACATGCTCCCGTCAACATAGAAGGTTCAGTGTTCTCTGATCCAACACAGTTTGCTGACTAATCAATATCTGCACATTGAGACTGCTTTTGTAATGAAAGACTTTAACATCTCTTGCCACAACAAAATTTGCTTCAAGTATAAATCTTGATTTCACACTACCTAATTTCATTGTATCCCAACTTGACAAATATAAGCGTTGCTCCTATAACATTTTTATTATAACTTCATATACTTGTATGTAATTTTTCAAATTTCAATGCAGTTTGTTCAGGATATCCATGACATGATGGTGAACAGATTATATGAGCAGTAAGTTCTAGAGAGAGTTTGAAATGATAGGTTTGGATGAGCACATAGCTGCTTCATTACAGAGAATTACTTTTTACTTTTTATCTGGTACTTGGTCACTATGGATCAGTTTGAATTAAACTAAAAGTTACTCATAGGCTTCCGAAGGACGGTTCATCTTCTCGTACAAATTCAACAGGGTTTATTACACTTGAGAAGAATGGGAAGACTCTTGAACTGTTTCCTGGTGAAGTTTCTGCTGATCAGATTTATGCCATAGAGGTGCTTTCTACATAACTTATTTAGCAGCAGTCTCAGTCCCTCTCCCTCCCCTCTCCCTCCCTCTCTCTCTCTGTAATGGGCAGAGTCTTATCATAGTGTTAACTTCTCCTTGATTTATCCTTCCTAGGAAGCATACCAGAGTATGGCATCTGCCTTCTCTGAAGCTGATGGTATTGACTACACAGATCCTGAGGAGGTGAGCCATTTTAAACTCATTCGATCTATGTCAAACCTCCTACCTTCATATTTGATGTCATACTTTTCTGTTTGTGAAGCTTGAATTGTTAGTAGCAACTCTAATTGACCTGGATGCCATGGATGGGAAAAGGAGCGTTTCCTTGATTGCTGAATGCTCAAGCTCTCCAGATGTTAATACTAGGTAAATAGAGACTTCTTTTCTGCTGAAGTGCCCATCAATCACTTGATTTCAACATAAAAGCTAATGTTTAGATACTGTACAATGACCATGTTGCCAAAAAACGAATTTGGGTGCCAATTTCTTATTTTCATTGGCCCTAGTTCCTATTAGATTGGTTTATTTTATATTTTAATGCTTCTATATTTCAGGAAAGCAATACCTTAATTCCCTTGTTCTTATTTTGTAAAATTCAGCAATACATTGGTACTACTATATTCCATTGATGAACATTATAAATTTCTACTCTTTGTAGGAAAGCCCTAGCTAACGCATTGGCTACAGCTCCATCTATGTGGACTCTTGGGAATGCTGGCATGGGTGCATTGCAGGTCATCTCTCCTTCCCACTTATCCAAAATGATAAAAGAAAAGGCACAAAAGACTGTTTAGTAGTTCATATCTGAATTTGTATAAGCTGAATGTCTGAGGGCTTATTTGGTTTCTCACCCAGGCTTGGTTTTGAGCAAAGAAGTCATAATTTAATTTAGGGAAAGAGTCAAAGGCTCCCTTTTTTCTTGAGATAATCAAAATTGGTTCTCTAATAGAAAGGGTCATTTCTCCCACAAACAATCTGACAAGGGTAGACTAGGCAACAAATCATGGCTCTTAATATCGAGAGTGCAGGCTATATTCCACAACTAAATGGCCACATAGTTAAGAAATTTCATATTTCAACCATCCATGTTCCAATCTACACAAGCTGAAGACATTTCTGTTTGATTCTCACTTCATTATCGGACTTGTGACATGAAGCTATATTTCCACCAAAAGTTCTTTGGTAAGCTTGTTGCAATTTCTCTCCTTTCGATTGCAGAGATTGGCTCAAGATCCCAATTATGCTGTAGCTAGGGCTGCATCCAGCGCCATTGATGAACTCAAGAAGCAGTGGGAACTCGAAGAAGGTGACAGTCTGAGGTTTGTAATGAATCAGAATTTGGCTTCTGAGGATACTGATGGTGACGACAATTCAGCAATAGATGACGACACATGAGGTGTAAACAAGATGAAAGATTCCAATTTCAATGACAATGGATCAAATCATAAGAAATCATCATGGGCAGCACATAAGCATTCCTATATAACTTTTAGGACTGAAGATCAGATAGATGTGTTCTAGTTGAAGGAAAAAATGTGTTCTGGAACTTAGTAAATGGGGGAATTCTAAAAAGCAGTGTAAATAGAAGTCTGTCCCCTTTGGATATTGTCCATACATGAAGCAAAATGTTATACTTGAAATGCACGTACCAAAAGTGAACAAATTCCCTTGTGGGAATATCTAGTCTTAGGTGGCCCTTGTTTTATAGTTCTGTAATTTGGTCAAATTCTGTATCTGGATAACAAATGTAGCATGGTTTTATCGGCACTGCAAATTGTGGATTGGGTCTGACTGTTACCTGTTCAAAACTCAAAATCAGCATAATTACCGTGTGCTGGCAACATACCTTTACCAGAATCGGCACAGTTCATGTTTATTATAGGAAGGTTCTTGGCTCCACTGTCCATTAGTGAATGCTCCTGTGATATTATCCTGCCCTACCATTTCGAAGTGTGTGGGACACACAAGAATATAATGAAATGTCCTTGTGATAGATGTATTGTTGTCCAAGGTAGATCAATCAATAAAAAGGCGCACACTAAATCAAATGACAAAGTGATAGTCTATTATGCTCTCTCTGTTATTGATATGCGATATATGTGTAGAACAGACTATCGCAATTAGAAGTAATCAACAGACCTAACAACCGTAGTTTATGTTGTGAGTTTTAAGTATATTTATTATATTTTTCATTTTACGATATGATATTTAGTATGTCAACCAAGGACTTGTACGAAAATAATAATCTACATAACCACATAATACAATTAGTAAGTTATAATCACACACTTGTAACCCAACAATACAGCCTTGTTCAAAGGATCTAAAACTGAGTTTAAAGATCAAAGTCATATTAGTTATGCTCTCCAAAAAAAAAATTTGCACGAATCTTCAAGCTTCTTAATAATTATATAATTTTTATTTAATAATTCTTTTTCCCATGGGTTCCTTATGGGCCTGGCCCTGTTTGAGCCTAGACTAAACCCAGCCTGCACCTATCGATGTTGTATCTTTTCCTGATCGATAATGCTGTGATGCGGATGTCCGCACGCCACGTTTCTATCTGAACGCACTGTCCGCATAGACTCAGCAATTGTAACACACTTACTCACCTACCTCACATTAAACTAGCACTTACCTATCCCACATTAAACCAGGAGACCATCGTTGCCTCAGAGCCCCTGCGATTAGACGGCGATGCACTCGCCTCTTCGATCGACGAGGACGCCAGAGAAGGTTGCTGGCGCGCGGCGAGCGAAGAAGATGCACTGTGCCCGTGCCCCTGCTCCCTCTAGTGCGCGCCTCCGATCGAGCAGCCGCTCCTTGCTCCTCTCGTGCCCCTGCTCCCTAGGGCGCGTTCCCACGATCAGGCAGCCGACGGGCTTGCCGTGCGTGCTGCAGCTGTGCGCTGGGCCAGTCGTGCCTCGCCATGCCGCGCGCCACGCCTAGGCTGACATGGATGGCCGCCGCCGCCTCCTCCTTTTCCACCGTGACCCACGCAGTCGGATCCCGCTGTGCAGTGCCCTGTCCACCCAGCCACCTGCCATGGTTTGCTGAAAGCGCATGTTTCAATCGTCTGTCTCAAGTGTTTCATATGTTTTAGAGGTACGTTGCAAGTGTTTCACATGGGTGTTGCACAAGTAGATCGGGATGTTGCATCTGTTGCAATAGTTGTACACATATGTTGCAAACGTCTGTTCCTAATGTTTCATCTATTTGTTAGACGTATGTTGCATGTGTGTTTATCTGGATGTTGCATATGTTTGACATATGTTGCAAGTGTTTTATATAGATGTTGTGTATGTTTGCAATGGTTTACAGATATTTTCAGATGTTTTTACAAGTATTTCAGATGTATGTTTCAAGTGTTTCATCTGTCTTCAGATGTATGTTGCAAGTGTTGCATCTGGATGTTTCAAAAATAGATCAGGATGTTGCACATGTTGCAAGGCACCGATGGCTGGTGAACAGCGGCCTACCGCAGGGTTTCCTTCCTCGCGCGGCGTGCCTCGCCCTCTCCTCTGCTCTCCCTCCCCTCCCTTCCCTTCTCTTCCCTCCGTCTCGACGTGGCAGTTCGAGCCTGATGAGTGCGATGTCTGCGAAGGTGGTGGCCTGACGAGCAGATGAAGGTGGTGACCCCGGGTGGGCCGACGGTGGCACGATGCCTGCGTGGTGGCCCTGCAACGAGCTGAGGTCTGCGCTGTCAGCTCGCTGCGCGGGAAACAAAGCAGCCGCGCACGTCCGGACGCTGGTCCCGCCGTTTCCCGATCCGATTTTGTCGGCAACGAGCGCACGGCATTCGCGTGGCGTGACCGTGAACGGAGAGAAGCAGTGGTCGGTTGCGTCAACGACAAAGTGGATGGCGGTTGCTAACTCCACGGCGACGGCTACCTGAGGCGTGTGGATTCAGGTGCGGTGCCAAGATGCAGTGGCGGCTCGCCGGGGAGGCAAAGGCCGATCCAAGAGATGCGCGCACGCCTCTATGAGGGAGAGCACGACCGCACGAGCAGCAGCAGTCCCTCGCCGGCGACACTGCCACCCGAACTCCGCTGACGAGAATCGTTTCCGTTTCTTTGGAGCCCGGCTCGTGGGAGCACGAGCATGTGCACGCGTCATACCCCGTGCGAGAGACAACGAGCGCAACTATGAGCGAGTAAGCAGGTAATGACCAAACAACTGATGTGTCTATCTAGTATATACTCATACAGTGAACCAAATGTGAAGGTGTTGTATACAGCAAGCCTGTCATAGCTATATCAGACACCTGGGAGCAAGCCAGGGCCAGTGCCAGGCTCCCCGATCAACAAACCAATGACGCCCTAACTTCATGTCATTAATTATTTTGGAATAAAGTACTGTTAACATGGCGGATGATGGCAGGGCGGCAGTCCCGGAAAAGTTGGTGGGCAATTAGCTGTGGAGTCTCCATAGCCACCTGCACATGGATCGAAAAAGCAAACCGTCAAGTATCTGATCTTCATCATCTTGCTTGTTAACAGTAAAGTAGTTCATCTCGGTGAGCAACCAAAATAAGCTTCACGCATTTGGTGAGTTGTCTCAGGGACTGTTCAAAGTTTTGAAGGAGTTAATTTGAAATATGCCTATCGTCTAGAACCGTCATATAAGAGCATCACCACTTATAACGTATCCAATCTCCTATATCTAAAAGTGATATTTTAGGAGATGGAGCCATGGAGGTGCAGAAGATCTCCTATATGTATTGTCTTTATTTAAGAAAACTCCTAAAATAAGCAGATTTTTTCTTAAATAAAGGAGACAACAGTTTCTCTCATATCCCTAAAGAAAAATAGAAGATAATACTACAACAGTGCTCTCTCAAAATGGTCCTTTGTCTGCCTCTCTTGTAAGGTTAATGTTTTTTCAGTGCTACTTTCCCTTCTCAGCTCAAGGTATATAACCGAATCAGATTATACGCTTTTCCGCAACCCTTCCATAATCTTCAGAATTTTGGTTTGTTCTTATAGTAACACCCACAGCAATGGCATGGGGGTACCACCTAGCCTAATATTCAAAGATTTATGTTAATATTATTCAATATTTAAATACCAAATCCAACGGTGAGTCTTTCTTACATAATAAGAAAAATCAAGTCCGATTTTGAAAATCCATTATTAGTTTCAAAGCTACACCAAGTATACGTGTACACTAACATAAAATTAACATGTCCAAGAGGTGGTTTTATACGGATTCTAAATAGACAATGCTGTAAATTTAAGCACGAGAGGCACTATAAATAAATATTATCATACACTTTCGACACGCTCTAGGATCCAATTCAAGCGCCAAGTGAGAAAACTAGGAATTATCCAAAGCCACAACCCTAAATAAAACAAACATTCAGAAAAAACACAACAATAGCCATCAAATAGTTCCTTAGCACTTACATCTTCGAGGCACCTCGATACTCCCTTGATCAGCCTGCAGTCTGCTGATGCTTATCAGGATCAGATGAATCACCAGAAACACGATAGGAAGGACGGAAGGTTTTGCTAACATTGTATGAGAACGGGAGTTCAATTCCTAGTTCTTGTGGGAGATTTCGCCAAAAAAAAAAGAAGTTCTTGTGGGAGAACTGGGTCTGTTGGGTCTCTCATCGTAAGTTACCAATTATATATTTGACGATGCATGAGGTTCACATAAAGGAACTTCCGCTGAATGGACACTTGGTCCTGTTGCATAGTCAAATGCATGGCACGAGACAAATCAAAGTGGAAGATAGGAAGCAACTTCTTGGGACTACGACATTACTTGAAAGACACGTTTGAGTGCTATCAGTGTCCTTTACTAAAAAAACACCCCACGCATTACTGCAGAACTTCAAACTGAATCGTTATATAGTTAAGCATAATGTGCAGAACGAAGAAGAAAAAAGCATAAATATTTGAATAGATTTCTTTGCACCACTAGAAAATGAGCCAGTCTGCTAATCCTGAAATCGTGCAAATTGATGACCGTGATACCTCTTTGGTCATCATTCCCCTAGGACCGACCTCTTTGGTCATCCTTCCCCTAGGACCGAGTAGCTAGATAAGATAATTAATTAGGGGGACGACAGTGGTTCTTTTTTTTTTTCAGTTCGTGTGAATTGCTAGGAAGTTGTTCCTTTAGCAGATGTGTTGATGCTAGGTTACTAGAGATGTGGGATGAGGTGTGTCAATTAGCTTCCACTATTGTGTTTACAGCTGAAGAGGATTCTCTAGTTTGGAAATTTAATTCCTTTTGTATTTATTCAGTTCAGTCCCTTTACAAGGTCATTAACTTTAGAGGCATTAAACCTGTTCTGGTGTCTGCTGTTTGGCATATTAAGATTTCTCCAAGAGTCCACTATTTTCTCTGGTTAATATCTAAAAATAAGGTGTTGACTAGAGATAACCTCAGCAAGAGAAGGAAGGTTGAGGATGAAACCTGTCTTTTCAACGGTGAGAAAGAATAAGTGCAGCATCCCTTCTTTCACTGTGTTGTTGCTGCACAACTTTGGGTGGCTTTGTCTGACTTACTAGGGGTCAAGTTAGGGGGTTCCCTTGATTCAATTGGCAAATTTTGGTTAAGTAATTAAAAGAATAGTGTGATTAATGTCTTTACTTCTACAGCCTTTGGTGCCTTTGGAAATTGAGAAACGACCTTTGTTTTCGAGAGTGAATTAGCCGGAAGGGACAAGAAGGGGAGGGGACCCATCCTTTTTTTGCCATAGTTTTCCTGTCTAGTTGATTAGGGTTTGGTCCAATAAATCTTCCGACGAAATCAGATGATTTTCGGTCGGCATCATGTTTTCTGCGATGACTTCGGTGATTGCCGCGACGAGATCACCATTGTAGGCATCGATTTCATCAGTAGGCGGCCAATTTGTGGCCTTTATCTGAAAGGGGAGGGGTGCTTCTGGAAGCCCCCTACGAGGACAGTGACTCTAGGTCATCGATCTCATCGTCGATGGTTGCGGAGAGGAATTCAAGGTCTCTAGGTGATGATTCTGCAGCCTATGTCGTATCCGATGATGCAACTGCCGATATTCTTTCAACAATTTAGATGTGTTTTGGATTAGTTCCGAAGCATTGGATCTTACGGCATGTCCAATATTTTGGGGTTGGTCGTTAAATTCGGCATAAGGACTACACATTGGGGAAGAAGACAATGGAAGAATGTGGATAGAACATGATGTATTTTTTATTTCAGATTTTTTCATGTTTTGGGGATGTATTGTGCCAAGATTTAATATAAGTCCTCCTTCTCTTCACAAAAAATTTTGGAAGGGTATGGATACTCTTTCACACGATAGCTGGATCGGTGCAAAACTGGAGCATTCTACACAAGGAGGACATACAGGAGAATCTGAAGTTGAAAGCTGGAGAGCTCAAGGTGCTGGCTAGAAGACTCCTCTGGCTGACTTAAAGGACATCCAGAAGGCTGGGGGACATTCAAGCTTCAGTTTGAGGTCCCTGGAACTCTTCACCTCGGCCTGAAGAAGTTGGTGATGGCGATCGTAGGCTGCTGGTTTCCTTGTAGTTTAGTCTTCACTGTTTTGTAAACTCGGCTGAGGTTTTGTGGTTCCTTTCTGGTGGCATGGGCGGAACCCTCGGATGGCATGCCATCCTTTATGCTGTAATGGTTTAAACCATCTTTTGACTACAATGGTTGAAAGGCTGGGCACTGCCCTAAAACTCTAAAAAAAATTGCTAGGAAGCCAAAAACATGGATCTTCAGGATTGAGGCTACGGAGGGCGAGCTCGAAGGAGGATGCATTCTAACTAGGAGAGTAATAATAATAATGCCATGATGGCTTACCCGTGAGCTTTGATAGCAGGGACGGAGGGAAGGGGTGGGCCACACCCCCCAACCTCCCTAGTGCCCCACTATAATCCCTTAATTAGCTAATAAAAAATACTAATTAGTGTTGTATTTATTTATCATCTCTTCTTTGTGTTAGTTTTTATTGATATATATGTGATTTATGTCTAATATTTATGTTATCTTCTCCCTCTATTTTGTTCTTGTTATTATTGTTGTACTTTTTCCTACACAATATCTTAGTTTATTTTTTCTAAAAAAACATATATCTTAGTTGATCTGCATAATATACGAGCAATTAGCCAGTTATGACGTTAATTATTAGTGCTTTATCTTTCCCCTCTCTTTTATTCTAGTTACTACAATGATTTTTTCTATGAATTATATTAGTTGGGTAGAGATTAGAGACTTAGGCTATTAATTTTTTCTTTTGCTAGAATTTCATTATCATTTTAGACTTTTAACTTCCTTTTGTATCACGAAACAAATATTGATTTGGTTATTATTTATACTCTTGCTAACTCAATATACTTATATGTGTATATACGTGCACATCTTTTATCATATATGGTTATCATTGGTATACCAAAAGCCCCCTAATGATCAAATCCTGGCTCCATCCCTGTTTGATAGCAGTGCAAAACGAACTAGCTTTACGTACACCCCTCTCCCTGTTACTAACAACACCCCGGAGGCCACTGAAGAAGTCACCACTAAGGAGCAGGCGGGGAAAGAAGCACCGGAACGGCCAGTGCGGGCCAAGAAGGCGAACCCGAAGACTACTGGGCCGGACTAGACGACTTAAGCTGGATAAGGTGACGAGGACATGACACCTTCGGATACAAACATTGATGATAAGGTGAGCTCGTTTCTATATTTGCACAGTGATTTTTGGTATAATTCACTTGGTTCCATATTTACATGTCGTTATTTGAATGTAGGTACAAATATATCTCAAAGTGTAAGTCCATCAAAATTAAACTTTCAGTTCATCGGCAGCCCGACAATGCTTCATTGCGAAGGTCATAACTCATCTATACGGAGTGCGATCGAGGTCAATGAGCACTTGATGGATATCTGGTTCCACCTCAATATCACATTGGCAAGGCCTCCAAATCATCGAGACATTCTGTCGCTATTTCTATCGGGTGTTACGGCGTTGTCACGGGCTTGTTATTCACACTTGGTACCCAGGCCCAAGTTGGAGCACGCCTCAAGAAGATGGAGAACACCTAAGAGATGCCCAAGGACGTCCTCCTCCTTGGCCACCTCCTTAGGAGGCCAGCAAGGATGTCCAAGCCAAGCCGGATGCCCAGTCTAATTCGAGTTCGAGTCTGCTTCGGCCTTCTGAACCAGTCTGCAATAAAACAGACGCCTAGGACGCATCCGGACTCCGTTTTTGATGATCCACATATGTATGAAAAGATAATTTAATAAGCTAACCAATGACTTTGGTTTGAGGCCCAAATTTCATCGGAGTCCATGGGAATCGTCGAAATAAATTACCATCCAGAATCTGTCAGGGCGTTGCGTCGTCGTATTTTGGGTCGTTTGGGCCATGTAACGTGTCGAGACTCCTTAAGAACATGAGTGTGGGTCATTGGACGCCTCTTAGGCTTTCTAATCAGTAGCCGCCACCTACGTTAGGTTTTGGGTTTTGCTTAGATTATTCTGTCCATTGACAGTTGCCGTCTTTCGGTTTGCGAGATCCCAACTTCGAGTGCTTAATCATTCATTTGCAATTGTCACTTCAATTGAGTTGCATTTTATCTTGTTCTTGCTTGTGTTCTTCGATTCGCAGCAGGGATTAGCCTTCGTGGCGAGGTCAACTGGATTGTGACACGGTTGATAACCAGAGGAGACGTGGTGCTAAGGTTGCAGGGTTCGGGTCTTTGTGATCTGAAGCCGGATTGGTGTGTCGCTTCCGACCAAATCGATAGTTATCTTGAACCTGACGGAAGATCGAAAATCACGTCCCCATCAAGTGGTATTCAGAGCTTAGCTATACCGTCAAGTTCATATTTATCCTAGTTTAGTTGATTTTTGCCTTCGTCCCATAGTCTACCGCCATATTTGTTTTCTGTCCTACAACTATCCGCGCCATAGCCTTTGCATATTTCAGTTTCAGAGTATGCCGTGTTGAGTTTGTGTCCTAGGTCAAGGTCTTGTCGCTGGTTTATTTTGTGTTCTTTTCTAATTTGTATTGATCCCTCTATCCGCCATCATCCTGTCAGATCATCATTTTGCATCTTGTGTCCATATAAAACCCTGATTCGAGCAGTTTTTATAAAACAGTCATAACTTTTGCATCCGAACTCGAAACAGGGCAAATTTTATATCTATGGAGAATGCCAGAAAATTTTAGATCCGTTTCATCCTAGCAAAGCTAGGTTCACAAAATTTAGAATTGCGAAATTCGATCAGGAACATCGATTTTCAGGGCCCACAAGTTTTGGTTAGCTTTTTAGATCACAATCCTTAATTTGTATAGGCCACATCTTTTGTCCAATTGAGGTCAATTTTTTTTAGAGTTTATTCTTATGTGCTCCTTGCTGAGAAAAAAATATCAAAAGAGCAAAAGCAAGAAAAAAATTTTGGACAAAAAAATAAAAAAATAGCAAAAGAGAAGAGAAGAGATCGAAAAGGAGCACATAAGGAACACTCGATAGCTCTATTGTTTGTGGTGCTTTTTGCTTTGTCCGTATTTCCATTGCTACCTTTCATACTTGTTTCACTCCCTTGTTTGTCACAACTGTGCTAGGAACACGTATAGGGCAGCAACTAGGACAAGTGCTCTGGATATTTATTCAATATTGCTATCTGTTACTGAATTGTGTGCCCCACACACACACACACACACACATATATATATATATATATATATATATATATATATATATATATATATATATATATATATATATATATATATATTTGTTCTTTGTGTGCCTTCCAAGCTCCACATATATACTCCAGATCGGTATAGAAAAATATCCTTACAATCTCAGTGTCACGCCCTCATCGGTATCACGAACCAGTCATCGGTTGTACCATCCACTGCTTGCATTGGTAAGAACTCGATAAGACGTGTGTGAGGGTGTGATTCCACTGACCCATAAATAGTTGATAGGGTATTTATTTTGATTCTAACAATATATGCCAAAAAACAAGTTTCTTTTTAAGAGTGAATTGCAGGACATCATGGATGGACTGTCTACGGAGTTTGCACAACGAGTGCTCAGTTCTCAAATGGAGAAGGCGGAGCAAAACCAGTTCAACATCTTATTTCAAACATACTTTGTTGTGAAGGAATGACGTTATCGTGTTATGATTGATGACGAGACTTGCAACAACCTTGCAAGCTTAGAGATGGTAGAGAAGCTTGGTCTGACCACAAAGCCACATCCACGTCCATACTACGTTCAATGGGTAAATTCTTGGAATAAGATAAAGGTAACTGAAATTGCACGCATTGAGTTTTCCCTTGGTCCTTATAAGGATAGCGCTGAATTTGATATAGTACCTATGCAATCATGTCAATTGTTATTTGGGAAACCATGGATATCTGAAAATAATGTTGTGCACCATATAATTACTAATAAATATTTATTCAAATATAATGGTACAAAAAATACACTTATACCTATGACTACTGCTCAAATTTTAAGGGAAGATCTCCTAAGGGCCGAGAGGAGGAAGAATGAGCCTTTTAGAAAAGAATGGGTTATTTCAAATATTACAATACCTTCATCTAAATCTGAATTTTTACGAAATGAAGATTTTACTTTGCCACTTGTTGGAACTAATATTTTACAGCATGTATCAAAAAACCAGGACAAGGTGACTGAGAAAGAATAGGTAAATGTATCATATAAGAGCTCTCTTGTTGTAATGAATTTTTCCACCAATGATGCTAATAATCCTATACTAAAACCTTCTATTGATTTACCTTTGTCACATGGCGAATGTTCTACTGATCTTTGTGATAAAGAAGAGTTGTGTGATAGTGGTATGATTATTCATGTGCAGCAACCAGTGAATGAGAATGCTTCTTTTGTTTTGGAACAAAATACTTATGCTAAAAATAAACAATTGCTTCCAATTGCCACTGAACAAGATGAAATAAAATTATTGACTTCTTTAAATACTTTGGGATATATTGAGTTTGTAACACTGTGTGCTCTGAGTAGTTTGGAGGAGAAATTTTTATGTGCTGAATTACCATGGTTGTCTACATGTATATATCAATTTATTGGCAAATATAATTATAAAGGAGAATATATGGTACACTGAGTATATATTTGTTCAAATCTAAAATCTCCTTCTTCTGTGCATCAATATGACCAATCAAAGGGCTGCATTAGATATAATCATGTAATGTAGAGATCCCCAAATTTTGTTATAAAGAAACAGGCTAAATTTCAAGGAGGGGAGCAATGTTGGCTACTACCTATAACCTGCCCTCCAACGAAGCTCAAACCGAGGAGGTTTGTTGTCGAGAAGGGGAGGGTGATGAGGACATGACACCTTCGGATACAAACATTGATGATAAGGTGAGCTCGTTCCTACATTTGCACAGTAATTTTTGGTATAATTCATTTGATTCCATATGTACATGTCGTTATTTGAATGTAGATACAAATATGTCTCAAAGTGTAAGTCCATCAAAGTTGAACTTTCGGTTCAACGGCAACCCGACAGTGCTTCATTGCGAAGGTCATAACTCATCCATACAGAGTGCGATCGAGGTCAATGAGCACTTGATGGATATATCTGGTCCCACCTCAATATCACATTGGCAAGGCCTTTAAATCATTGAGACATTCTGTCGCTATTTCTATCGGGTGTTACGGCGTCATCACGGGCTTGTTATTCACACTTGGGGCCCAGGCCCAAGTTGGAGCACGCCCCAAGAAGACGAAGAAAACCTAAGAGATGCCCAAGGACGTCCTCCTCCTTGGCCACCTCCTTAGGAGGCCAACAAGGATGTCCAAGCCAAGCCGGAGGCCCAGTCCAATTCGAATTTAAGTCTGCTTTGGCCTTCTGGATCAGTCTGTAATAAAACGGACGTCCATGACGCATCCGAACTCCGTTTTTTATGATCCACATATGGATGGAAAGATAATTTAATAAGCTAACCAATGGCATTGGTTTGAGGCCTAAATTTCATCGGAGTCGATGGGAATCATCGAAATAAATTACCGTTCAGAATCTGTCAGGACGCTGCGTCGTCGTCTTTTAGGCCGTTTGGGCCATGTAACGTGTCGAGAGTCCTTAGGAACATGAGTGGGGAGGTCCTTGGACGCCCCTTAGGCTTTATAATCAGTAGTCACCGCCTACGTTAGGTTTTGGGTTTTTCTTAGATTATTTTGTCCGTTGACAGTTGCCGTATTATTAGCTAGCTTATTAGCTGAGAATTTTTTTCCTGATGCGAATTATTAGCTAGCGTATTAGCTGAGAATTCTAATAACAACTAATTTATAGGAGCTAATTGTGAGCTGCATAGGATCCAAACAGACATTAGACTGATTGGTATTGTTGGAGAATGCCCGTGTCCTAGTCCTCTTGGGTTTATATTGTCTAAAATCTGAAGAAATATAATACAGGTAAGGATTAGAAGGTCCAATAATACCCTCTTAGGCCTTGTTTGGATGCGCATATATTCATCTGAATCCACATGTGTTGAAGTGGATTGGAGTGGAATTAAATTAAGTTTCATTCCAATCCACTCCAACACGTGTGGACTGAAGTGAATACACATGCATCCAAATAAGGCCTTATGGGTATATTGTTTACAAAACCTTATAGGGGCGAAGAGGTGATTTGTAACACCCTAAATTTTGCATTGTTTCAAAATAGATAAAATTAATTTACTTATGTATTTTTGAGTGTGCATTCAAATGTAGAAAATAATAAATTTTTGTGAAATTAAAATTTATCATAAGGATTAGCTACATGTTGATGCACTCATGCCGCTGCACTCTTATTTTTGTGATGACTGGTTTGACAAAATCTAAAAATGATTTCAAAATTCGGTTTGAAAATGAATTGGAAAACTTGATTTGGAAAAAGAAAAGAAATTCTTTTCTCTCCCTACCTCTTTTCTCCATGTTGGCCCGCTGGCCAATTTCCCCCCTCTCCCTTGTTCTCGGCCCGCTAGCCCTCCCTTCCTTCTCTCCCTCGTGTTCTCTTCTTAGGCCGGCCCAAGCCGCGGCTGGCAACGGCCACCGCCGTTCTTTCCTTCACTCGCTGACCAACCGGCCCTGCCCGTTAGCTCCTCCCCCAACCTCCTCTCGCCATCGTGCCCCGCACGCGCATGGGCAGCAACCGTTGTCACCCCACGCTATGCATTGTGGGAGCGTCCCGCCCCGCTCCTTGATCATTTTTAAAAGGCGCCGCATCCTCTACCGCCCCCTTTGTCGTTCTTGTAACACTCCGGTGTTACGCAAGCATTTGCATTGCAATCATAAGCATGGCATTTCATATCATTCATAATCATATGTGCTTAGGGTGTACCTTTAGTAAAATAAAAGTGTGGAAACTAGTATTGCATAACATGTTGTGATAATGTGCTAATGACATTCATCAAATTTGTTCAACTATAAATTTCATATCACTTAGAATTATAAGGAAAATTTTTGGAGCCACTAAATCACTCAAAGTTTTGTCAAAGATTTGTTTTAAAAATGTTATTTGAAAATATTCAAAAATCCTCCCTAAATTAGCTTTTATTCTAAAAATCAAAATCTATAAGAGTTTTGAGGTTGGCCCCTTAATCAAAGTTGTAGAGAATTAAATTCTAAGCAACTTTTATTTTTGGGTCATTTCCAGAAAATGTCTTTTTCTTGTTCAAAATAGGGTTTGAAAACTGTATTTGAAATTGGTTTGAATTTAGAAAATTAAAAAATCAAAACTAACCTAAGCAGGCCGCCGCTTCCCTTCTCGGCCCGCCCGCGAAGCGGCCCGGCCCAGCTGACCCCGCGCTCGCCCGCCCGCCCGCGCGTCATGCCCGCTCGCCCGCGCTCGCCGCGACACGCACGCGCCCGCGCAGGCACCGCGCGCCCCGTGGCCGGCATGCGCCGCTCGCCGTCGACAGCTGGCCGTCGGTGGCCCCCGCCAGTGCGCGCCTCGCTCTTCTAAGTCGCTTGCGCTTCGCGTCCACCCTCCCTCTCCGAATTTCTCCGCCTCGGCCTTCCTCCGCTCTGTGCCGCGCGAGCACCGCACCGCGCAAGCACCGCCACCGCCGCACCCGCCGGCCAAATTGGCCGACGGTGAGCCGCCATAGCTCGCCTTCTCGCGCACCCAACTTCGCCTCCTTCTCTGGCACCCCGTGCGCACCTCGTTGCCGTCACCCGAGCCAAGCAGGTGCGGATTCCGTGCATCCGCCGCTAGCGGCCATGGCGCCACCGCGCGCGCGGCCTCCCACGGGAGTGATTCCCCGCTACCCCTCTTGCTTCTCTATCACCGAAAACGGGTCCGCCTCCTCCCCGCGCACCTGTTGCTCGCTTTTCCGCACCCGGGCGTGGTCGGCAATGGCCACCGGCCGGTCGACGCGCGGCCGCGACATTGCGGTCACCGGCGCCTCCGGCTTCTCCCCCCCGGCCTCCTCGCGCGAGCGGCCGTGGGCCGAAGCCCGAGCCGGGCCTGCTCACTCTTTCCCCCGCGCGCGTGAACCAGGCTGAGAACGACCACGGGCCGGTTTACTTCCACGGGCCGGCCCAGTTTCAATAATGAAAATCGTTTTCTGTTTTCTTTTATTATCCATGATGAAAAATATTGTGGAAAATGTTTTTGTATTTATTTGAGCTCCAAAAATTGTGAAATAAATTTCTATGGACTCATTGGAACCAGATCTACAATATAAAAATATTGCATGTCATTTTTGGGATACTTTTCTGTAGAGCTTTAATTAATTCTTAATATTGCTGATATCTTGTAAAATGGTTAGTAAATCCTATATGTATCAGAAAAATATGATTTCAAGTTTGTTAATCTTCTTATATCATGTACTTCCTAGGAAAAATATGTTTCATGCATGTGCTGTGGGAAAATTTTGAGGTGTAGTTCAAGTGCCTTTAATGGCTAATTTTTATTATTTTTGCTAGAGAGCAAACTTTGTATAAAACATGCATGTGATAATTTTTGTACAGTCATAGTATGCTATGAAGGACCTAGGAAAAATATTAATTCTGTTGTTTGACACTTTTCATAGTAAGTAATTTCATGCTCATTTTTATGTTATAGCTTGTCATTTTTGTATTGGATAGTTTACTTATCCAAATGCCATGAAATTTTTATGGTAATCGGTTTATGGTAGTATTATGCTACTGTAATTTTCTTAGATTTTTAGAAGCATCAGAAATATATGTTGCTATTCAAACCTATTATTATTTAGGGTTTAAGCAAGTGTTGCTTTAAGTGTGATTAAGAAATTAGTAAAGCTTTGGTGTATCTTTGAAGCATTTCATAAGATATGTTAACTTAACATAATAGTAGTAGAAGAGAATGTAGTAGATGACATGTGCTTGTAGTACATAGTTTCTTGGATGATGTTGACTACCTCGCATTTCAACATATCCATTGCATTCATCTCCTTCGATGCATGTTTGCATGATCACTTACGCACATTGCATCATACAGGATCGTAAACCGAGAACCCAGTCGTCTTACCCGAGGAGCTAGAGGAGCAGCTCGAGGTGCAGCAGCAGGAGGTGACCGAAGCCGAAGAGGAGGTCGGTGAAGAGCTCCCAGAGTGCCTCGATCACTGTCCGAGCTCCTTCGAGAGAGGCAAGCCCCAGAGCATTTCTCTCCCGGTTTGCAAATAATTTATTATTAACTTTACTTAATTTGATGCATTACGTTTAGGAGTTATTTGCAAACGTTGCTGCATTATACCTTGCTGACCTTTGTTATACTATATCCTTGTTACCCTGGTATCCGCAGTCGAGTCAATGCTTAGCTTACTTAGACCGGTAGAAGTCGGGTGATTTCCTGTCACCTGCGAGTTACAGGTGGTTACCTGGATCTGCTTGGATGACAATGAAGTCATGGTATAACTAAGTGTGAAATGAATTTGAGACCGGGCGGAAACTTGCAGGTTTTGGACTGTAGTGTTTTCCGTCTGTGTCGATTAAGGACCGTCCGTTGTTGGACCTCGGGTCATGTTGAACGCATGCCTCACATTTAGCTGGCCGGATAAAGTACCTTCCGACCGTGAAACTAGGAGATTATTCGGGCCGAGTGGATTGCCCGCAACGCACTGTACCGGAGCAGTAGTGGCAGGATATGGGGGCGCGATGATAAGGCCAAAGAGCAGTCGGGCGGCCCCCGGGTACAAGTGGTTCCTGGCAAGCTCACGACTTTACCTGAATGGTTGACTCGGTAACCAACACCTCACTTTAGCGGGTGAGTGAGGTTTATGTGAGGAATAACTTACTAGCTGGTTAATAATCGATTCGAATCGCCATCGTTCACTGGATAGTGAACACTTGACTTGAGCTACTTCATCGTAGTAATCTTGATGAATCACTTGGATAGTTATGTGGAAGATGATATGATAACTATTGTTAATGATCAATGGTAATCCTTACTTGCTTAATTACATGTTACTCTAGCACCAGTGCAAACATAGTTGACAGGGTAATAAAGAGTTAATTACTGCATGCTTTTGGAAAGAAATTATTAAGTTAAAAATGTTTTTCTTGCAAATGAGTCAGCTATCCCACCAGAAAGCCTATCATGATCCTTGGTGTCATTTTATTTTGGTTTATGACGGGTAAGTCTAGCTGAGTACCTTCTCGTACTCAGGGCTTTGTTCCCACTTGTTGCAGATGGGCAGATGTATTACGGCTACTGTATCAACTGCCTCTATCCTGCGATGGGCGAAGCTTAGGACCATGGGCAATGGTCATTCGCTAATTATCGTCTGATGCTTTTGCTGGAGATGGTCACAAGCTGGCACTTTATTTCAAAATGTTGGGTGTGTGCGTAATTTGAACTACCGCTTCCGCTACTTTTATTCGAACCTGGTTTGTAATAACTATGTTTAAACTCTGATGTATTTTATGCCGCGAACTTTTATGTAACTTATGATGGTGATCGCTAAACTTAGTACGATCTTGGTTGTTATGTGAAATGGTTTGAAATCCGTCGAGATTTCACGGACTACCGGGTTATACGGGCTTAAGTTTGTTAAATTGTCCTTCCGTTGGATGATTTTCCTACTTAATCTCGTATAATTGGGCGGTTCTGTTACAGTTCTCCTCACCCTCGCCCATGGAAACCGCACCAAAGAGCTCCGCCGAAATCCGCCATCCGCCACTCTTCGCGATTCACCGTCTTCGCTCCGTCTCCGTCCTCCTTGCCGTGGTGAGCAACCCCGTGTTCCTCTCTATCTCCCCACGCCTCCCTTTTCTTGTTTGGTGGTCTTTAGGGCCATAGCCGTGACCACCGGCAAGTTCCTTCCGCCATCGGCCATGGCGAGCGCCGCATCGGGTCTTCTCCGGCCGAGCTTTGCACCCCACCGAGGTCGCCGTCGCCCCCGCATCACTCTGGTGCCCTCAGTTCATCGAACCGTGGACCGTAGGGCCCTAACCGACCGCTCCGGCGAGCTTCTCGTCGCCTGCCATGGAGGGCCGCCGCGTCGGCTGTTTCTCCGGTGGCCACGCCTTCCCTCTCTCCCTCCCATCATTTCTCCTCCGTCCGATTTGAGATCAACGGCCTAGGATGGCTGATACACCTTCGCGGGTTTTCTTTCTAAAGAGACCCTCGGTTTCTTTCTTATCCAACCCGCCGTCCTTGGTGTATTCCCGGAGTATACATTCTCATTTTGAAAACGTAGTTTCTTCGGTTTAAATGAAAAATACGTTTTCAGATTAATTACAGAATTGCCACTAGAGTAAAACGCTTATAAAATCGTCGTTTTAGCTCCGATTCGATCCGTTCAACTTGCGTTAGTTTCATAATTTTGTAATCTACGCATTAGTGCTACTGTTAAACCTGTTAGAAGCTTTTGAATTTCTCGATTAAGTCTAGTTTGTTAGCTAGCTTTTAGAACCTTAAATAGCTCGTAACTTTTGCGTTGTAGCTCCGTTTTTCGTGCACTTTACGTTGATGTGATCATAGCGAGACGTAGAATATTTTCATAAACTTTTTATCTTGTTTTTATACTGCTAGTGTACTGTTCTAATTATAGATTTGTGTGCTATGCATGAATGCTCCTGAAATGTGTACGTTGTCGTGTTGGTCGAGTTCAGACGGTGAGGAGTACGTTGGGAACCAGGAGTACTTCGAAGACCAGAAGGAGTTCGTGAACCAAGGCAAGTATAGCATAGGCCTACCTTGATTCCTATTCATTATATAATTTACTCATTATGCATGTGTCTAATAATGCTCGACTATAAGGACATCTTAGCCATTGATGACTTATACCTTGATGCCTATGGGTTTTATTGTATATGGGTAGAATGCTAGTGCTCTGTTCAAACATGATCAATACTATGATTAATGGAACAAACGGATAAACATGATGGTAATAATTGAAATATAGGGTGATGGTGCAAATGATGTCGATCATGTTGCCCTAAACTCTCCGTAAGGACTTATCTGTAGGGCAAAAGCTGTGACATACAGTACAACCGTGAGAGTTATATGGCTCTGACTTTAGCTCAGTAATAGGATCTTTTCTAGCTTGTTAGAGGTTACCCGAAAGGGCGCAAGAGGGGCTTTCCACTTTGGGTATAGAACTGCCTCTGTTCTTGTGTGTATAGCCTGCGGGAATTGTGCCACAGAAAGGGGGTTCTCTATATCTGCCTGTCGAGGAAACCTCGCGGCCCTAACTTGTTAGACGAGACTTATGGAAGGCTTCATAGTGTACCCTGCCCGCTCACCTTGGAAGTGTTATGGGAGTAATTAACCCGGGCATATGGGCAACACGACTCACGGGTAAAGATGCGCAACCTCTACAGAGTGTTAAAACTGTTATAACAGCCGTGCTCACGGTCACGAGCGGCCCGGAAAACTCACAGAATAAATGGTCACTTGTGAAGATGATGTTCATGGTGAACTATGATGGTATTATGATGATGACGACGATGATGATATAATGTTGATCAATGACTCTATTTAATTCTAGTATATGATCATGTGGGTTAATTTGGGAGCTCAAGCATAATTTGATATTGATCAATAACAAAATGTTGACTTACTAAAATGCTAAATGCAGTAAACCGTGTCTGTCTTTTGAGCCTCATGAATCCCCATGTTATGCTTGTGGAGTATGAAATGTACTCACGCTTGTTTATTTTCAATATTTTGGAAAAATCCCGGATGGGTACCAGATTTCCAGAGAGTGGAGCAGACAGGCTTATGATCAACCAGTCAGTTGTCCCTATGGAGTGGAGTCTTCACCTGAAGACCGGAGTTGTCTTTCCGTTGTTTGCTATATAAGGTTATATCTTTTATAATAAGTACGTTATATATTGAGCATTGTCACTTGATATTACCTTTATTTGTAGCTATATGTGAGATTTGACCTCCTGGGCTCACATATGGTGTCTATCTGGTTTTGTTCTTAAAACCGGGTGCTACATGATTCTCCTAGCTGCTCTTTCTATATCTAAAGGATCTGCAAAGGACAAAAGGGAATTCATCGTCACCCATTTTGATATACCCTGCTTATTTTGGTGATAAAAACTATATAGAGTACAATTGTACTGTTAAAAGTATCGGTTATGATATCCTGATGTATGTAACAAGTAAATTTGAAATCGTAACCCATACTTTTAAATTCAAAATGCAATTGAATAGATAATACAATTGAGTAATAAGTCAAATTTACTTGCCTATTTAGAGCGAATGAGCCAAATGTACTTGTTACATACATCAGCATATCATAACCGATACTTTTAAATTCTCTGCAAGCTTCTTTGGTCCATCATGGCGGAGAGAGTCTAGGTCATTAAAGCGGCACACACACACATCGGCATCGTGACCAGTCATCTATCATATTATGAAATCATTAGCCATTCAGTACATCTTCCAAAATCAGTGCCGTTCACGTCACAGACTATTGACCAGTGAGTCTTCGTGACGATGTTTTTTTATATAAATTTCGTGACGATGTTGAATGGCTTCCATTGCTGCAATAGCAGAGGGTGACTGGCCACTGTTGCACGCGTTTTTTTAGTCCAAGGACATCCTCAACGGAAATAGACAGCCACTAGCTATTTCAATCTGACTCATCGAGTAGGTCCCTTTGTAAGGGTATTTTATTTATTTATTTGAGATGAGAAGCGAAAGGGACAGGTGGATGGAGTGTGCTTTGTCTTGGGAGATGCAAATCGACTAGCAAGTAACTCGTTAGACTACCCGCAGTGGGTACTCTAAAACGATACTCTAGAGCTTTAGAGTATGAATATAGAGTAAAAACCGCTGCACTGGGTACTCTAAAACGATACTCTATCCTTTCTCTCACTCTATATTTAGAGTAGTACTGTGCTTACTCTATACTCTATAGTGGTGGGCCCCACTAGCTAAACAAAGGAAAAAATGGTATAACTCACAAACCAAAAATCCAAATTAAATTTCGATTGCACCATTAAATTTGTCTTAATAAATCCTTCAAAACTAGATCACACATGGATATATTTAGATAAAGTGACAAGTGAGTCCCATAGTGGATAGAGTGGATAGAGGATGATATAGAGGATGGATGGGTGCGGGAGAATTGAGTATAGAGGAGAGAATCTTACTGACTAGGACGTATAGAGGATGAATATAGAGGTCCATGAGTGCGGGTAGTCTTAGGGCGTCCCCAAAGGCTGACAACTTGCTAGCTCGGAGGACTGCTTATCCAATCATGAGAGAGGATCAGAAAATTTCCAAAGCTAGCGATGACACAAAAGCCCAGCTTGCACATCTTCGCAAGTTTTCTGAGTCTCTGAACTGCATTCCTTATCTACGCCTTGTTTAGTGTGCCTCAAAGTTCCAAGTTTTTTCACTCTCTCTCCATCACATTAATTTTTAACCGCTTGCATGGAGTATTAAATGTAGGTAAAAAAATAACTAATTACACAGTTTAGTTGGAAATCACGAGATGAATCTTTTGAGCCTAGTTGGTCCATGATTGGACAATATTTGTCAAATAAGACGAAAGTGGTACTATTCATCAGATTGAAATTTTCTTCAATCTAAACAAGGGCCTAGTTTGATTCTTTTTTTTTATTGTTTCTAGTTAATATGTTAGCCAGCGATTCACACATGCCGCTGTTGGGGACGGCCTTAGTAGGGCCAAGTTTTTCTTGTCCTCTCTCTCATCCACGTAGACGAAAATCCAAGGCAGCTCTCTCTCATCCACGTAGACGAAAATCCAAGGCAGCTAGCTCGGAGCTGGTCCATTGGAGCCGCTCTAACTGAATGGCCTGGAACTTGGTGTCTAGTGTGAGGAGAAACAAAAATGCGAGAAATCATTCCTGGGTAGTAGTCTCAGGCTACAACAACAATTAATTTTTTTAAAAAAAATTCTACAGGTGGATTTCAATTGCAAGTTATTTATGCTTTTTTCTTTTGATCATTTGTTGTATGGTAAATTATCTGGACTGGACTATGGAAAAAAAATCATGTTCAAACTTCTTCAATGCCTTTTGTTTGTTGAATTACATATTAGAACATAATTGTTAAGTGATATATATATATATATATATATATATATATATATATATATATATATATATATATATATATATATATATAATATCACTGAGAGTATACGCACCATGGAGAGTCCAGCCTGGTAGGAGAAAGCTTAACGGGCTCAGAAACGTGACCCATTAGCCTGTTGCAGCGGCTAGTATATAGGAACGGATCCAACAGTTAGTTGAGTATTTAAAATAAAAAAAAATTAATTTATTAATCGATGCCTGGCCTTGATTCAATTGTCGTGTAGTTCATGTATCCATCGGAATGAAACGGAGTATAGATGCATACTCAAATACGGACCTAGTATGCATACATACGCCAACGTTTACATAGTATAAGTGCATACTTAAACCACACGATTCGAGAATATGTGCATACATTCACATATGGAGATATACGTCGGAGTATGTGTGCATACATTCACGTATGGAGATATACAAAATAGTGAGAGTATGCATTCATACTATTTTTTAGAATAAAATATACGTCCATACTTCTGTGAGAAGGGAGTATGCGTATATACTTCTTGACAAGGGAGTATGTGTATATACTTGTCTCGACAAAATAGTATGTGTATATATACCCAATTTAAAATATTGATGGAAAAAATCTCTTGAGCAGTCTTTGATACTGGCATTTATTCAACAGGATTACATAGGGTTCCTCAATTTTTAATAACCAAACCTGAATAAAATAGTGATCCGTACAACCAAACTAAATTAGCAGAAGCTAGTAGTATATACTGAGTATTTAAATTAAATTAAATTAAATTAAATTAGCCCATCTTACTTGCTAGTCCTAGCGACGTCGAACCACCGAGATGGTCACCAGAAATCACATGACACCGGTGTTGCACCAACACCTGGAAAGGTTGCATTGCATGTGTTAGGAACGAATGAGCATCATACATTAATTAATTCATACTTGCCGTCACACGCATGCAAAAAGGCAATGCAGTGCCAGGATGAGATGAGATGATATGCAACCTGAGGGTGTGTTCACTTCGCGAAAAGTAGGTGAAAAGTTATTGTAGCATCTTTCGTTGTTATTTGATAAAATTTGTCCAATCATAAACTAACTAGGCTCAAAAAATTCGTCCCGACATTTACAGACAAACTATGCAATTAGTTATCTTTTTTATCTACATTTAATGCTTCATGCATGCGTCGAAAGATTCGATGTGACGGGTGGAAGATGAAATATTTTGGGTTGGCATGGGAAGTGAACACCCCTTGAACGTATATAGATGAATCACGAAAGGAGTGTGCTGAATAATACGAATGCACTCATGCTTCCCCATACTCTCCACATGTGTAACCTTGTTAATCTGGATGAAATGAGAGGACGGAGATTGGATCTAGCACCTGTTCGCCAGTCCAGCACCAAGATGAGAGCAGTAGTGACAGGCGCAATTTATTAGATCCATAATATTCATGGGGATCGGATCAGCGCTGGATCAACAACCTTCTCCCGATCTGCATGCAGCAGCCAGCAAGGAGACGGGATAAACAAATCTAGCACACAGAAAGATTAATTAGGCAGATTACTATACCTAAATTCCAGTCAAGGATGCTCCTAGACGCCACACGAAATCTCGGTATCTAGGCCAACAGCCAGTTCTGAGGTTCATCCAATCAGCAGCAGTGCGTGAATGATCGTCGACGAGATCAGAGAAGCTAGAGCTCCGCGTGCAATTAGATTAGAACAAACATATCAATCACAACAGGAAGGATTGGGACTACCTCAACATACCTTGGATCAAAATATCGCAGGCCGCAGGCGCAGGACCAAATCATGTAGCGAGTTTAGAAGCCGCCGCTGCCGCCCCCGCCGCCGCCGAATGTCATATTGCTTGCGGACGCAGGCAGTCAAGTTTTCTAATATATAGGATGGATTAGCGGGTCAACTTCTTTAAACCCGGCCCGCTAAGCATCCTGCCACGGTGCCAGGAGGGAGTAGCGCCTGATGTACGTGGTTTCAACGAGGGAGTAACTACTCTTAGGGAGTAGGAAAAATTTTCCCTATATATATATATATATATGCTAGGTCCGCCACTGGTTCTAAAAGGCTTCAGCCACCGTCCAATCTCCTCTTGCGGGATAAAAAGCTCATCTTTTTCACCTAGTTACTCTTCCCCGTTCATCCTGACCTCGTCCCGTCCACCTCTCGTCGGCGACTCTGCCTAATAATAGTATTGTGAGTGAAAGACATGATGATCGCTGTTGAGACGCCATTGGAGCACGGACAACCATGCCATATATATATGCCGCCAGCGATAGTGATATGTCGTAGTACTCCCTCCATCCCTAAAAACGTGTGAATCTCGGTTTTCAAGGCCAGATTAGTAGACATGTGAAATTACCGTTGTGCCCCTCCTGCACCCTTCAGTCCCTATGTCAGACCTCCAACACAGTCATCATATCTAGAGATTTAAATATGGAGGCAAAACAGGCACATATTCATGGAACAATCGTGTCCACACATTACAAATTTCAGATTGCCACCTGAAAGCATCTAGGCCCCGAGGTTTGGTTTCGGCAATTGATGACAACGCTTTATTACCATGACTAACGTGTGTTTTGCAGAAACTTTGGTAAGTTAGGTCATGGAGGTTTCAACTGCTTTGGGCACCATGGTATTCATGCCCCTTGATGGAAATCGTTTCGGTTTTCAAAAGAGTGACGTCAAGATTAAGGACGGTTAGTTCCGGATGTCGAGGTGTTGAGAGACATTTGGAATAGTCGTTAGGATCTCCGTTTTTCTCTTTTGGCCGTACTATAAAGGGGGGCATGAGCGGGTAGCTTGACCTAGGCGAGTCCTATGTTTAGGTGTGGTGCACACTTGTTAAACTTGGCGCTAGGCAGCTCTAGATTAGCTCTAAGTTCAGTTGGAAGCAACTTGGTTCAAGTTGTGACGCGTTTCGGAGAGTTTCGGGTTGTTTTCCCTTGACCGGACGCGGTCCTCGGCATGACCGGACGCGTCCGGTCAGTACAGTTCCGCGGCTAGGGTTTCAGCTCTGAACACCGGACGCGGTCCTCGCGAGGACCGGACGCGGTGGTCAGAAGTCAACACGTGTCACTGAGGGAAACACTCTATCGGACGCGTCCTGGGTGTGATCGGCGCGTCCGGTCACAGTCCAGTAAGGTCCAGAGACGACTGGACGCGTCCGGTCATCATCGATCGGACGCGGTCCAGCGTCCGATGTGTTTACAGAGTGCTCACTGCACGATCGGACGCGTCCGGTCATCCCTGACCGGCGCGTCCGGTCACTCGGTTGTTTTTTGGCTTTCGACCGTTACGGGCGACCGGCGCGTCCGGTCAGTTCGACCGGCGCGTCCGGTCAGCTCGTGTTTTGCTGAGTCAGCAGGTAACGGTTCGTTTTGTTTGTGGGGTGTATAAATACATCCCCACCACCTCTTTTAGAGGTCTCTTGCTCATTTGATCAGCTGATAAACACCTTTGGAGTGCAAGGGAGTGCAAGAGCACTAGTGAGGATAGAGATTTGAGAATCAAAGCTTGAGAGTTCCTCACTAGCGATTAGAGAGTAGCAAGTGTGCATCCACTTTCTCATTTGGGCTCGTAGTGGTCAAGTGAGAGTTCTAGCTTGTTACTCTTGGTGATCGCCATCACCTAGACGGCTTGGTGGTGATTGGGAGTTTGGTGATCATCCGGCGGAGCTTGTGGATGACCCAACTCGTCTTGTGAGCGGTTGTGGGTGATTCACCGCGACGGAGTGTCAAAGAATCAACCCGTAGAGAGCACTTGATCCTTGCGCGGATCAAGGGGGAGCTACACCCTTGCGCGGGTGCTCCAACGAGGACTAGTGGGGAGTGGCGACTCTCCGATACCTCGGAAAAACATCGCCTTGTTCCTTGCCCCTTTACATTCAAGCATTTACATTCTCGTATTTACTTTCATTGCTTGTTTACATTTCTAGACTTGCCATGCTAGACTAGGATTAGAAACTAGGGTGCAAAACTTTGTTTCGGTAGACTCTCTAGGAACACAAGTAGACACTAGGGGTGAATTTCGGCTTGTAGGATTTATTTCTTGCATCTAATTTTTAGAAAAGCCCAATTCACCCCCCCTCTTGGGCATCTTGATCCTTTCAATTGGTATCGGAGCCGTGTTGCTCTATTTTTAGGCTTTACCGCCTAGAGCAAGATGTCTAATGGGGAAGGACCACCTCCCACTTTTGAGGGAGACGATTTTCCATATTGGAAAATTCGTATGGAGGCGTACCTCGAAGCCATAGATGTTGGGTGCCTTAGAGCCGCAACCGAAGGGCTTCCCCCCATAAGGGATCCCGCTAACCCAAGTGGTGACGAGGAGAAGTACGACCGGTGGAATGCAAAGGCCAAAAATGCACTCTACCGGGGTTTAGGCAAAGATATCTTCAATCGCGTGCGTAATGCAAAGAACGCTCATGAATTGTGGGAAAATCTTTGTGCTCTCCATGAGGGAACTAAGAGTGAGCGTGAGGAACGCTATCACATAGCCTTAAAGAAAATTAATTCTTTTGAGATGCTTCCCAAAGAAAGTGCTAATGACATGTACACTCGCTTGAATGTTCTTGTAGAGGACCTCAATGCTCTTGGGCTCACCAAAATGAGCCAATCGGATGTTGCAAGGAAGATCTTGAGTGTGCTTCCCGTTGAGAAGTATGGACACATTGTCACCGTGCTTCACCAAAGTGATCTTTCCACCGCAACACCGACTCAAGTTTTAGGGAAAATCAATGCTCATGAGATGTACATGCATATCACTCCGGAAGAGGGCTCATCATCTTCCAAGAAGAAAGACTTGGCCTTCAAAGCTAGTCACGACAAGAAGAAGAAGAAGGGCCAAGCCATGATGGTGCAAGAAAGCTCAAGTGAAAGTGATGTTGATGATGAATCACTTGCACTCATGGTGAGAAAGACCACCAAGATGCTAAAGAAGCTCAACAAGAGTGGCATCAAGTTCGATGGCAAGAAGAAGAAATTCTTCACAAGTAGCAAGAGAAAGCCAATCTCGGAGATGGATTGCTACAATTGTGGTGAACTTGGCCACCTAGCTCATCAATGCCCTAGACCACCAAAAGACAAGTACAAGAACAAGAACAAGGGCAAGAAAAATGATTCAAGTGATGAAGAAGAAGAGAAGAAGAAGAACAAGCCATACAAGAAGAAGGATGGCAAGAAAAAAGAGTTCCACAAGAAGAAGAAGGGAGGAAAGGCATACATTGTTGGTGATTGGCTCACCGACATTGAATCATCTTGTGAGTCCTCCGAAGATGAGAGCGATGATGAGAAAGAGAAGGTTGCCGCATTTGTGATGGGGCCATCATCTTCACCAACATCTCCATCACCACCTTCACCGCCTCCTTCACCATCATCGTCCACTACTCACCTATGCCTTATGGCCAAGGGTGAACGAAAGGTACAAAACCATGATAGTGATGATGATGATGATAGTGATAGTGATGATGAATATGACTCACCTTCTTATGATGAACTTGTAAAACTGCTAAACAAATACACTAAAATCATAAGAAGGACTAGAAGTGAAAATGATGATCTTCAAAATGAAAATGAATCACTCTCATCCAAGCTTGAAAATATTCAAAAGACTAGTGGTGAGCTTAAAGTTCAAAATGAAGTGATGTCTTCCACTCTCAAGGAGCTCAAAACCTCTAATAAAGAGCTTAAAGATCAACATGACAAACTTGAGAAGAAGCATGATGAGTTCATCACTAGATATAATTCTCTAAAGGACAAATACACCACATTAAAAATTGACTATGATAGTCTTGTGGTTGCTAATGAACTTGCTCTTGAGACACATGATGCTACTAACCATGTTGTTAAGTGTGATATAGCTACATCATGTGATGACTTGATCATTGAAAGCATTGAGCAAGGTTCTAGTAGCAAAGGCAAGAGTGTGGTTGAGTCAAGCAACCATGATGATTATGCCAAGATTAAGAGTGAGAATGAGAAGCTTGCAAATGAGAACAAGAAGCTAAAAAGTTTGATGGCTCTTGAGAAGCAACCAACAAATGAGTCACTCATTGAAGAGAACAAAAAGCTCAAGCAAGAAAAAGAGCATCTCAAGACCGGCCTAAGCAAGTTCACAAGAGGCCAACATTTGCAAAGTGAGCTCCTCATGAACACCGTAATGAAGATGGATAGAAGTGGTATTGGGTACTTGGTAAATCAAGAGAAGAAAGCAAAAGCTCAACAACATCAAAGCAAGTCAAAGCCCAAGCCAAAGAGATGTGTTGAGTGTGGTCAAGAAGGTCACTTTGCTCATGAATGCAAAACTCCACCACCACAACCCTTGCCCAAGCACGCTAGACCTTTCGCTTTCAATGCTCATTATATGCTAAGAAAAGATTCAAATGGAAAGATGAAAGTCATGTTTTTGGGTCCCCCAAACAAGAATAGGCCAAAGAAAATATGGGTTGCCAAGTCACTAGTGGATAAAGTCAAGGGCCCCTCTCAAGTTTGGGTCCCTAAACAAAAAACATGATCTCTTGTGTGTAGGTGAACTACAAGACCGGTGGATCTCATTGGGTTATTGATAGTGGTTGCACTCAACATATGACCAGTGATCCTCGTATGTTCACCACCATTGAAGAGAATGGAATATGTCAAGAGAAGATTACATTTGGGGATAATTCAAGGAGCAAAGTCAAGGGTATAGGCAAGATTGCAATATCACATGATCACTTACTCTCAAATGTGCTCTAAATTGCTTCAAGAAGTTTGCAAAGAGAGCTCAAAATGAATTTGAAGTCAAGATAAAGAAAATTAGAAGTGACAATGGCAAAGAGTTTGACAACACCAACATTGAAGCTTATTGTGATGAAATTGGAATCAAGCATGAGGTCTCTTCAACCTACACTCCTCAACAAAATGGTGTGGTTGAGAGAAAGAACCGAACATTGATCACCCTTGCAAGAACAATGCTAGATGAGTACAACACTCCGGAGAAGTTGTGGGCCGAGGCAATCAACACCGCATGCTATGCTTCAAATCGCCTATTCCTACAAAAGTTTCTTGGCAAGACCCCCTATGAATTGCTTAATGGGAAGAAGCCGGACGTCTCCTTCTTCCGGGTGTTTGGTTGCAAATGTTACATCTACAAGAAGCGTCAACACCTAGGGAAGTTTCAAAGACGTTGTGATATTGGTTTTCTTGTTGGTTACTCATCAAAGTCTAAAGCATATAGAGTATTTAACCATGCCACCGGTTTGGTTGAAGAAACATATGATGTGGAATTTGATGAATCTAACGGCTCCCAAGGAGCAATTGAGAATTGTGATGATGTAGGTGATGAACCCTTGAGGGAGGCCATGAAGAACATGCCGGTGGGAGACATCAAGCCAAAAGATGATGATGACGATGTACAAATTGTTGATCTACCATCTTCATCACGTGTGCCTCAAGATGATGACAAGAATGAGAGAGTTGAAAATGAAGACACTTATGTCTCTCATGAACAAGCCGAGGCACAAACTCAAGATGTTGATGCTCCCCATCCACCTCCTCAAGTGGTTGATAGAAGAAGCTCACCACTACTTCAAGCACATCCACAAGATCTCATCATAGGGAGTCCTACAAAGGGAGTAATGACTCGATCCCAAAAGCTAGCTTCTTTTGTTGAACATCACTCTTTTGTCTCTTGCGTTGAACCTAAAAATGTAGAAGAAGCTCTTCAAGATCCGGATTGGGTGATTGCAATGCATGAAGAATTGAACAACTTCACCCGCAATCAAGTATGGACACTTGAAGAGCATCCCAAAAGTGCAAGAGTCATTGGAACCAAGTGGGTGTTCCGAAACAAGCGAGATGACCAAGGCATAGTGGTGAGGAACAAGGCAAGACTAGTTGCAAAGGGGTTCTCTCAAGTTGAAGGTCTTGATTTTGGAGAGACCTTTGCACCCGTTGCAAGACTTGAAGCCATTCGTATCCTCCTTGCATATGCATCACATCATGATATGAAACTTTATCAAATGGATGTGAAAAGTGCATTCTTAAATGGCTTTATAAATGAACTAGTCTATGTTAATCAACCTCCCGGGTTTGAAGACCCTAGATATCCTAATCATGTTTATAGGTTGTCCAAGGCGTTATATGGGCTCAAGCAAGCCCCTAGAGCGTGGTATGAACGCCTCCGGGACTTCCTCATTGAGAAGGGCTTCACCATTGGGAAGGTCGACACCACACTGTTCACCAAGAAGTTTAATGGGGAGATATTCATTTGTCAAGTATATGTTGATGATATCATCTTCGGATCAACAAATAAAGATTATTGCAAGGAATTTGGTGAATTGATGTCGAAGGAATTCGAGATGTCAATGATTGGTGAGCTCACATTCTTCCTTGGATTTCAAGTAAAGCAAATGAGAGAAGGGATTTTCATCTCTCAAGAAAAGTATACCAAGGATCTTCTCAAAAGATTCAAGATGGAAGAATGCAAACCAATCAAGACCCAATGCCATCAAATGGACATCTCGACCTAGATGAGGGAGGTAAACCGGTTGATCAAACTCTCTACCGTTCTATGATTGGTAGCTTGTTATACCTTACGCATCTAGGCCCGATATCATGTTTAGTGTGTGCATGTGTGCCCGCTTTCAAGCGTGCCCTAAAGAACCTCACCTAAGTGCCGTAAAAAGAATCTAAGATATCTTAAGCTCACCCAAGCATTGGTCTTTGGTATCCCAAAGGAGCTAGATTCCAACTAGTTGGCTATTCGATTCGGACTATGCGGTTGCAAAATTGATAGAAAAAGCACATCGGAGGGTGCCATTTGCTTGGAAGATCCTTAGTATCTTGGTCATCTAAAAAGCAAAATAGTGTGGCTTTGTCCACCGCTGAGGCGGAATACATTGCCGCGGGGGCTTGTTGTGCACAAATATTTATATGAAACAAACCTCCTAGACTATGGAATTGTTCTTGAAAAGGTGCCACTATTATGTGATAATGAAAGTGCCGTTAAAATTGCTAACAATCCGGTTCAACACTCTCGCACCAAGCACATTGATATCCGCCATCACTTTCTAAGAGATCACGTTGCTAAAAATGACATATCACTAGAAGGTGTAAGAAGTGAAAATCAATTAGCGATATTTCACTAAACCTTTGGATGAGGCAACCTTTTGTAGGTTAAGAAGTGAACTCAATGTGCTTGATTCTAGTAATTTAAAAAATGAGCGTGGGTTGTCCCTTGCATTGCATTGTTTAATATGCCATGTTTATTTTATCGCATTGTTTTTAGGGCTTGGCTAACACGGTTACGATAACCTTCTTTGGAGGAGTGAAAAAGCCTAACCGTGGATCAAACTTGACAAGCATTCTAGTTTTACCTTCATGTATTGCATTGCATATGCATGGTTGTTGTCCTTGTCGTTTTTTTTCGGTTAAGCTTTGAGCAACCTCTGTGTTCGTCCATGGATAGAGAGAGCATTTTGACGCTCCTAAAGGTTCAAAAACTCTATTGCGTGGCCATACGTTGCTCCTTGGGTGTTTATTGCCTATTTTCTTAAAAATAATACTAGCCGAAGGCAATCTATTTTGAAAATTTGAGGGTTTGAGTGAGGTCTCTCATATCGTGTTCCAATTGGTGTTTATTTGTGTCTCTTTGGATTGGAACTGATTGAGAGAAGTCGCGTCGTAGTTTGGAACAAAGGAGGGTGAAGAACAGTCACCGGACACTACACCGGACGCTGCACCGGACGCAGTGATGCTTCACCACCGCGTCCGGTCCGGCGTCCAGCAGCGCGTCCGGTCATCCAGAAGACCAACTCCAGATCTAGTCATCGGACGCTGCACCGGACGCCTCTGTTGACCACCGCGTCCGGTCCCGGTTACCACACTGCGTCCGGTCATTCGCGATAAATTCCCCGAACTCCCAACGACCGAACGCTGACCGCGTCCGGTCAGTCCGCACCGGACGCGTCAGGTCACTCTAGGTTACTGGAGTGTGACCGGACGCTGCACCACCGCGTCGGTCATATCGACCACCGCGTCCGGTCATCACGCGTCGAGCGGATCTGACTTTCATATACCGCTTCGTCCTGGCCGTTTTCTTTCACCGCACGCGTTTCTGCCGCCGCCTTGCCCCAGTCGCGCCATCTCGCCGTTTCCGCCGCCCCCTCACCGTCTTCCTGCCGCCAGCGACCTTTGCCGTGCCGCGCCGCATTCCTCGCCCGCACGCGTTCGCCCGCTCGCGCGCTTCGCTGCCGCACCGGCGTCCCGCGCCACCCGCAGCCGCACCATCGCCCGCTGCTGCCGCGCCGCGCGCCACCGTCGTCGCAAGCGTCCAGCCTCGCCGTGCACCTCGCCAGCAGCAGTGCAGCTCCCCCGTGCCAACCCTAGCTCGTCATTCATCCTTCGGGCGCTTTCTCTACTAGGGTTTGCCATCTCCCCTGCCTAGGGTTTTTGCCCTAACCCGATCTCGAGTTGTTTATTCTCGACTCGGTCCTTTCAGAGCTCGTTCGCGATTTCGGGAATCTCGCAATCTAGGTCACCTCACCCTGTCTGTCATCATCGACGATCCGAGGTAGCTTCACGTTTCGATCATATCGTATCTCATATGCTTGCTATCTCTAGGATTCGTACCTTTTAGTTTATATGTGTTTATATAGATCTTTCTATTCCGTCCTTTGCAGCGTGTCTGTCGTGTGTCGGTGAGATCAGTTTGCTAAATCCGAGGCCAAGCCTGCGGATACGGATTGAGGCCAAGCTCTTGAGTGACAGTTCATCATCTTGCAGAGGTTTTCAGTCAGTTTGTCAGCATGTGCGTTGCAAGAACGCCGGTGGTGCTCCTGGTGATGGGGACAGACAGTCCTCCTCGTCTTGTCTGAGATTGCACGTGGAAGGTGTTCAAATCTTGCCAGAAAGAGAAGAAGACACTCCAGAGGCAGAGATTGCTCAGGCCATGGCAGATGCGGCAGAGCAGGCAGAGGAGGTGGCAGGAGCAGTGGCATACGCATAGGCGAGCGTCGCTTTCATCTTGAAGGCGACCTCGCACAGAGGCACTGAGGGCACTGAGGATCTAGAGCTGCAGAGATATGTCAGTTGAATCCACCACAGAGGCTCCAGAGGCTCCAGAGGCTACAGAGGACACAGAGGAGCAGCCAACTCAGTCTCCACCACGTCGCCGCTCCACACGCGCACGTACTCAGGTGTCTCTAGCGCCAGAGGGCAGCGTCGTGGGCACGTCTCCTCCCAGAGCTAGAGGTTCACCCCCGGTTGAAGCACTTTGACTTGAGGGGTGCTACAGCACGTCAGGTGCAGGGGTTGAGGTTCGTTGAGGTCAGTCGGTGGTTTCCACCTGTGAGGGATCCCAGAGCTTCAGAAGGATTCTATACCCCACTTCAGGA
>CM036185.1:79487884-79569175 GCA_020631735.1 Saccharum officinarum | reverse complement strand
GCCGCGAATGTCATATTGCTTGCGGACGCAGGCAGTCAAGTTTCTAATATATAGGATGGATTAGCGGGTCAACTTCTTTAAACCCGGCCCGCTAAGCATCCTGCCACGGTGCCAGGAAGGGAGTAGCGCCTGATGTACGTGGTTTCAACGAGGGAGTAACTATCTTAGGGAGTAGGAAAAATTTTCCCTATATATATATATTATATGCTAGGTCCGCCACTGGTTCTAAAAGGCTTCAGCCACCGTCCAATCTCCTCTGCGGGATAAAAGCTCATCTTTTTCACCTAGTTACTCTTCCCCGTTCATCCTGACCTCGTCCGTCCACCTCTCGTCGGCGACTCTGCCTAATAATAGTATTGTGAGTGAAAGACATGATGATCGCTGTTGAGACGCCATTGGAGCACGGACAACCATGCCATATATATATGCCGCCAGCGATAGTGATATGTCGTAGTACTCCCTCCATCCCTAAAAACGTGTGAATCTCGGTTTTCAAGGCAGATTAGTAGACATGTGAAATTACCGTTGTGCCCTCCTGCACCCTTCAGTCCCTATGTCAGACCTCCAACACAGTCATCATATCTAGAGTTTAAATATGGAGGCAAAACAGGCAACATATTCATGGAACAATCGTGTCCACACATTACAAATTTCAGATTGCCACTGAAAGCATCTAGGCCCGAGGTTTGGTTTCGGCAATTGATGACAAGCTTTATTACCATGACTAACGTGTGTTTGCAGAAACTTTGGTAAGTTAGGTCATGGAGGTTTTCAACTGCTTTGGGCACATGGTATTCATGCCCCTTGATGGAAATCGTTTCGGTTTTTCAAAAGAGTGACGTCAAGATTAAGGACGGTTAGTTCCGGATGTCGAGGTGTTGAGAGACATTTGGAATAGTCGTTAGGATCTCCGTTTTCTCTTTTGGCCGTACTATAAAGGGGGGCATGAGCGGGTAGCTTGACCTAGGCGAGTCCTATGTTTAGGTGTGGTGCACACTTGTTAAACTTGGCGCTAGGCAGCTCTAGATTAGCTCTAAGTTCAGTTGGAAGCAACTTGGTTCAAGTTGTGACGCGTTTCGGAGAGTTTCGGGTTGTTTCCTTGACCGGACGCGGTCCTCGGCATGACCGGACGCGTCCGGTCAGTACAGTTCCGCGGCTAGGGTTTCAGCTCTGAACACCGGACGCGGTCCTCGCGAGGACCGGACGCGGTGGTCAGAAGTCAACACGTGTCACTGAGGGAAACACTCTATCGGACGCGTCCTGGGTGTGATCGGCGCGTCCGGTCACAGTCCAGTAAGGTCCAGAGACGACTGGACGCGTCCGGTCATCATCGATCGGACGCGGTCCAGCGTCCGATGTGTTTACAGAGTGCTCACTGCACGATCGGACGCGTCCGGTCATCCCTGACCGGCGCGTCCGGTCACTCGGTTGTTTTTTGGCTTTCGACCGTTACGGGCGACCGGCGCGTCCGGTCAGTTCGACCGGCGCGTCCGGTCAGCTCGTGTTTTGCTGAGTCAGCAGGTAACGGTTCGTTTTGTTTGTGGGGTGTATAAATACATCCACCACCTCTTTTAGAGGTCTCTTGCTCATTTGATCAGCTGATAAACACCTTTGGAGTGCAAGGGAGTGCAAGAGCACTAGTGAGGATAGAGATTTGAGAATCAAAGCTTGAGAGTTCCTCACTAGCGATTAGAGAGTAGCAAGTGTGCATCCACTTTCTCATTTGGGCTCGTAGTGGTCAAGTGAGAGTTCTAGCTTGTTACTCTTGGTGATCGCCATCACCTAGACGGCTTGGTGGTGATTGGGAGTTGGTGATCATCCGCGGAGCTTGTGGATGACCCAACTCGTCTTGTGAGCGGTTGTGGGTGATTCACCGCGACGGAGTGTCAAAGAATCAACCCGTAGAGAGCACTTGATCCTTGCGCGGATCAAGGGGGAGCTACACCCTTGCGCGGGTGCTCCAACGAGGACTAGTGGGGAGTGGCGACTCTCGATACCTCGGAAAAACATCGCCGTGTTCCTTGCCCCTTTACATTCAAGCATTTACATTCTCGTATTTACTTTCATTGCTTGTTTACATTCCTAGACTTGCCATGCTAGACTAGGATTAGAAACTAGGGTGCAAAACTTTGTTTCGGTAGACTCTCTAGGAACACAAGTAGACACTAGGGGTGAATTTCGGCTTGTAGGATTTATTTCTTGCATCTAATTTTTAGAAAAGCCCAATTCACCCCCCTCTTGGGCATCTTGATCCTTTCAATTGGTATCGGAGCCGTGTTGCTCTATTTTTAGGCTTTACCGCCTAGAGCAAGATGTCTAATGGGGAAGGACCACCTCCCACTTTTGAGGGAGACGATTTTCCATATTGGAAAATTCGTATGGAGGCGTACTCGAAGCCATAGATGTTGGGTGCCTTAGAGCCGCAACCGAAGGGCTTCCCCCATAAGGGATCCGCTAACCAAGTGGTGACGAGGAGAAGTACGACCGGTGGAATGCAAAGGCCAAAAATGCACTCTACCGGGGTTTAGGCAAAGATATCTTCAATCGCGTGCGTAATGCAAAGAACGCTCATGAATTGTGGGAAAATCTTTGTGCTCTCCATGAGGGAACTAAGAGTGAGCGTGAGGAACGCTATCACATAGCTTAAAGAAAATTAATTCTTTTGAGATGCTTCCCAAAGAAAGTGCTAATGACATGTACACTCGCTTGAATGTTCTTGTAGAGGACCTCAATGCTCTTGGGCTCACCAAAATGAGCCAATCGGATGTTGCAAGGAAGATCTTGAGTGTGCTTCCCGTTGAGAAGTATGGACACATTGTCACCGTGCTTCACCAAAGTGATCTTTCCACCGCAACACCGACTCAAGTTTTAGGGAAAATCAATGCTCATGAGATGTACATGCATATCACTCCGGAAGAGGGCTCATCATCTTCCAAGAAGAAAGACTTGGCCTTCAAAGCTAGTCATGACAAGAAGAAGAAGAAGGGCCAAGCCATGATGGTGCAAGAAAGCTCAAGTGAAAGTGATGTTGATGATGAATCACTTGCACTCATGGTGAGAAAGACCACCAAGATGCTAAAGAAGCTCAACAAGAGTGGCATCAAGTTCGATGGCAAGAAGAAGAAATTCTTCACAAGTAGCAAGAGAAAGCCAATCTCGGAGATGGATTGCTACAATTGTGGTGAACTTGGCCACCTAGCTCATCAATGCCCTAGACCACCAAAAGACAAGTACAAGAACAAGAACAAGGGCAAGAAAAATGATTCAAGTGATGAAGAAGAAGAGAAGAAGAAGAACAAGCCATACAAGAAGAAGGATGGCAAGAAAAAAGAGTTCCACAAGAAGAAGAAGGGAGGAAAGGCATACATTGTTGGTGATTGGCTCACCGACATTGAATCATCTTGTGAGTCCTCCGAAGATGAGAGCGATGATGAGAAAGAGAAGGTTGCCGCATTTGTGATGGGGCCATCATCTTCACCAACATCTTCATCACCACCTTCACCGCCTCCTTCACCATCATCGTCCACTACTCACCTATGCCTTATGGCCAAGGGTGAACGAAAGGTACAAAACCATGATAGTGATGATGATGATGATAGTGATAGTGATGATGAATATGACTCACCTTCTTATGATGAACTTGTAAAATTGCTAAACAAATACACTAAAATCATAAGAAGGACTAGAAGTGAAAATGATGATCTTCAAAATGAAAATGAATCACTCTCATCCAAGCTTGAAAATATTCAAAAGACTAGTGGTGAGCTTAGAGTTCAAAATGAAGTGATGTCTTCCACTCTCAAGGAGCTCAAAACCTCTAATAAAGAGCTTAAAGATCAACATGATAAACTTGAGAAGAAGCATGATGAGCTCATCACTAGACATAATTCTCTAAAGGACAAATACACCACATTAAAAATTGACTATGATAGTCTTGTGGTTGCTAATGAACTTGCTCTTGAGACACATGATGCTACTAACCATGTTGTTAAGTGTGATATAGCTACATCATGTGATGACTTGATCATTGAAAGCATTGAGCAAGGTTCTAGTAGCAAAGGCAAGAGTGTGGTTGAGTCAAGCAACCATGATGATTATGCCAAGATTAAGAGTGAGAATGAGAAGCTTGCAAATGAGAACAAGAAGCTAAAAAGGTTGATGGCTCTTGAGAAGCAACCAACAAATGAGTCACTCATTGAAGAGAACAAAAAGCTCAAGCAAGAAAAAGAGCATCTCAAGACCGGCCTAAGCAAGTTCACAAGAGGCCAACATTTGCAAAGTGAGCTCCTCATGAACACCGTAATGAAGATGGATAGAAGTGGTATTGGGTACTTGGTAAATCAAGAGAAGAAAGCAAAAGCTCAACAACATCAAAGCAAGTCAAAGCCCAAGCCAAAGAGATGTGTTGAGTGTGGTCAAGAAGGTCACTTTGCTCATGAATGCAAAACTCCACCACCACAACCCTTGCCCAAGCACGCTAGACCTTTCGCTTTCAATGCTCATTATATGCTAAGAAAAGATTCAAATGGAAAGATGAAAGTCATGTTTTTGGGTCCCCAAACAAGAATAGGCCAAAGAAAATATGGGTTGCCAAGTCACTAGTGGATAAAGTCAAGGGCCCCTCTCAAGTTTGGGTCCCTAAACAAAAAACATGATCTCTTGTGTGTAGGTGAACTACAAGACCGGTGGATCTCATTGGGTTATTGATAGTGGTTGCACTCAACATATGACCAGTGATCCTCGTATGTTCACCACCATTGAAGAGAATGGAATATGTCAAGAGAAGATTACATTTGGGGATAATTCAAAGGAGCAAAGTCAAGGGTATAGGCAAGATTGCAATATCACATGATCACTTACTCTCAAATGTGCTCTAAATTGCTTCAAGAAGTTTGCAAAGAGAGCTCAAAATGAATTTGAAGTCAAGATAAAGAAAATTAGAAGTGACAATGGCAAAGAGTTTGACAACACCAACATTGAAGCTTATTGTGATGAAATTGGAATCAAGCATGAGGTCTCTTCAACCTACACTCCTCAACAAAATGGTGTGGTTGAGAGAAAGAACCGAACATTGATCACCCTTGCAAGAACAATGCTAGATGAGTACAACACTCCGGAGAAGTTGTGGGCCGAGGCAATCAACACCGCATGCTATGCTTCAAATCGCCTCTTCCTACAAAAGTTTCTTGGCAAGACCCCCTATGAATTGCTTAATGGGAAGAAGCCGGACGTCTCCTTCTTCCGGGTGTTTGGTTGCAAATGTTACATCTACAAGAAGCGTCAACACCTAGGGAAGTTTCAAAGACGTTGTGATATTGGTTTTCTTGTTGGTTACTCATCAAAGTCTAAAGCATATAGAGTATTTAACCATGCCACCGGTTTGGTTGAAGAAACATATGATGTGGAATTTGATGAATCTAACGGCTCCCAAGGAGCAATTGAGAATTGTGATGATGTAGGTGATGAACCCTTGAGGGAGGCCATGAAGAACATGCCGGTGGGAGACATCAAGCCAAAAGATGATGATGACGATGTACAAATTGTTGATCTACCATCTTCATCACGTGTGCCTCAAGATGATGACAAGAATGAGAGAGTTGAAAATGAAGACACTTATGTCTCTCATGAACAAGCCGAGGCACAAACTCAAGATGTTGATGCTCCCCATCCACCTCCTCAAGTGGTTGATAGAAGAAGCTCACCACTACTTCAAGCACATCCACAAGATCTCATCATAGGGAGTCCTACAAAGGGAGTAATGACTCGATCCCAAAAGCTAGCTTCTTTTGTTGAACATCACTCTTTTGTCTCTTGCGTTGAACCTAAAAATGTAGAAGAAGCTCTTCAAGATCCGGATTGGGTGATTGCAATGCATGAAGAATTGAACAACTTCACCCGCAATCAAGTATGGACACTTGAAGAGCATCCCAAAGTGCAAGAGTCATTGGAACCAAGTGGGTGTTCCGAAACAAGCAAGATGACCAAGGCATAGTGGTGAGGAACAAGGCAAGACTAGTTGCAAAGGGGTTCTCTCAAGTTGAAGGTCTTGATTTTGGAGAGACCTTTGCACCCGTTGCAAGACTTGAAGCCATTCGTATCCTCCTTGCATATGCATCACATCATGATATGAAACTTTATCAAATGGATGTGAAAAGTGCATTCTTAAATGGCTTTATAAATGAACTAGTCTATGTTAATCAACCTCCCGGGTTTGAAGACCCTAGATATCCTAATCATGTTTATAGGTTGTCCAAGGCGTTATATGGGCTCAAGCAAGCCCCTAGAGCGTGGTATGAACGCCTCCGGGACTTCCTCATTGAGAAGGGCTTCACCATTGGGAAGGTCGACACCACACTGTTCACCAAGAAGTTTAATGGGGAGATATTCATTTGTCAAGTATATGTTGATGATATCATCTTCGGATCAACAAATGAAGATTATTGCAAGGAATTTGGTGAATTGATGTCGAAGGAATTCGAGATGTCAATGATTGGTGAGCTCACATTCTTCCTTGGATTTCAAGTAAAGCAAATGAGAGAAGGGATTTTCATCTCTCAAGAAAAGTATACCAAGGATCTTCTCAAAAGATTCAAGATGGAAGAATGCAAACCAATCAAGACCCCAATGCCATCAAATGGACATCTCGACCTAGATGAGGGAGGTAAACCGGTTGATCAAACTCTCTACCGTTCTATGATTGGTAGCTTGTTATACCTTACCGCATCTAGGCCCGATATCATGTTTAGTGTGTGCATGTGTGCCCGCTTTCAAGCGTGCCCTAAAGAACCTCACCTAAGTGCCGTAAAAAGAATCCTAAGATATCTTAAGCTCACCCCAAGCATTGGTCTTTGGTATCCCAAAGGAGCTAGATTCCAACTAGTTGGCTATTCCGATTCGGACTATGCCGGTTGCAAAATTGATAGAAAAAGCACATCCGGAGGGTGCCATTTGCTTGGAAGATCCTTAGTATCTTGGTCATCTAAAAAGCAAAATAGTGTGGCTTTGTCCACCGCTGAGGCGGAATACATTGCCGCGGGGGCTTGTTGTGCACAAATATTTTATATGAAACAAACCCTCCTAGACTATGGAATTGTTCTTGAAAAGGTGCCACTATTATGTGATAATGAAAGTGCCGTTAAAATTGCTAACAATCCGGTTCAACACTCTCGCACCAAGCACATTGATATCCGCCATCACTTTCTAAGAGATCACGTTGCTAAAAATGACATATCACTAGAAGGTGTAAGAAGTGAAAATCAATTAGCGGATATCTTCACTAAACCTTTGGATGAGGCAACCTTTTGTAGGTTAAGAAGTGAACTCAATGTGCTTGATTCTAGTAACTTTAAAAAATGAGCGTGGGTTGTCCCTTGCATTGCATTGTTTAATATGCCATGTTTATTTTATCGCATTGTTTTTAGGGCTTGGCTAACACGGTTACGATAACCCTTCTTTGGAGGAGTGAAAAAGCCTAACCGTGGATCAAACTTGACAAGCATTCTAGTTTTACCTTCATGTATTGCATTGCATATGCATGGTTGTTGTCCTTGTCGTTTTTTTTCGGTTAAGCTTTGAGCAACCTCTGTGTTCGTCCATGGATAGAGAGAGCATTTTGACGCTCCTAAAGGTTCAAAAACTCTATTGCGTGGCCATACGTTGCTCCTTGGGTGTTTATTGCCTATTTTCTTAAAAATAATACTAGCCGAAGGCAATCTATTTTTGAAAAATTTGAGGGTTTGAGTGAGGTCTCTCATATCGTGTTCCAATTGGTGTTTATTTGTGTCTCTTTGGATTGGAACCTGATTGAGAGAAGTCGCGTCGTAGTTTGGAACAAAGGAGGGTGAAGAACAGTCACCGGACACTACACCGGACGCTGCACCGGACGCAGTGATGCTTCACCACCGCGTCCGGTCCCGGCGTCCAGCAGCGCGTCCGGTCATCCAGAAGACCAACTCCAGATCTAGTCATCGGACGCTGCACCGGACGCGCCTCTGTTGACCACCGCGTCCGGTCCCGGTTACCACCACTGCGTCCGGTCATTCGCGATAAATTCCCGAACTCCCAACGACCGAACGCTGACCGCGTCCGGTCAGTCCGCACCGGACGCGTCAGGTCACTCTAGGAGCTTACTGGAGTGTGACCGGACGCTGCACCACCGCGTCCGGTCATATCGACCACCGCGTCCGGTCATCACGCGTCGAGCGGATCTGACCTTTCATATACCGCTTCGTCCTCGGCCGTTTTCTTTCACCCGCACGCGTTTCTGCCGCCGCCTTGCCCTAGTCGCCATCTCGCCGTTTCCGCCGCCCCCTCACCGTCTTCCCTGCCGCCAGCGACCTCTTGCCGTGCCCGCGCCGCACCTTCCTCGCCCGCACGCGTTCGCCGCTCGCGCGCTGATCGCTGCCGCACCGGCCGCTCCCGCGCCACCCGCAGCCGCACCATCGCCCGCTGCTGCTGCGCCGCGCGCCACCGTCGTCGGCAAGCTGTCCAGCCTCGCCGTGCACCTCGCCAGCAGCAGTCGCAGCTCCCCCGTGCCAACCCTAGCTCGTCATTCATCCTTCGGGCGCTTTCCTCTACTAGGGTTTGCCATCTCCCCTGCCTAGGGTTTTGCCCTAACCCGATCTCGAGTTGTTTATCTCGACTCGGTCCTTTCAGAGCTCGTTCGTCGATTTCGGGAATCTCGCAATCTAGGTCACCTCACCCTGTCTGTCATCTCGACGATCCGAGGTAGCTTCACGTTTCGATTCATATCGTATCTCATATGCTTGCTATCTCTAGGATTCGTACCTTTTAGTTATATATGTGTTTATAGTAGATCTTTCTATTCCGTCCTTTGCAGCGTGTCTGTCGTGTGTCGGGTGAGATCAGTTTGCTAAATCCGAGGCCAAGCCTGCGGATACGGATTGAGGCCAAGCCTCTTGAGTGACAGTTCATCATCTTGCAGAGGTTTTCAGTCAGTTTGTCAGCATGGTGCGTTGCAAGAACGCCGGTGGTGCTCCTGGTGATGGGGACGACAGTCCTCCTCGTCGGTCTGAGATTGCACGTGGGAAGCGTGTCAAGATCTTGGCCAGAAAGAAGAAGAAGACACTCACAGAGGCAGAGATTGCTCAGGCCATGGCAGATGCGGCAGAGCAGGCAGAGAGAGGTGGCAGGAGCAGTGGCATACGCATAGGCGAGCGTCGCTTTCATCTTGAAGGTCGACAGCTCGGCACAGAGGCCACTGAGGGCACTGAGGATACTAGAGCTGCAGAGGATATGTCAGTTGATCCACCCACAGAGGCTCCAGAGGCTCCAGAGGCTACAGAGGACACAGAGGAGCAGCCAACTCAGTCTCCACCACGTCGCCGCTCCACACGCGCACGTACTCAGGTGTCTCCTAGGCCAGAGGGCCAGCGTCGTGGAGCACGTCCTCCTCCCAGAGCTAGAGGTTCACCCCCGGTTGAGCACTTTGACTTGAGGGGTGCTACAGCACGTCAGGTGCAGGGGTTGAGGTTCGTTGAGGTCAGTCGGTGGTTTCCACCTGTGAGGGATCCCAGAGCTTCAGAAGGATTCTATACCCCACTTCAGGAGGATTTCTACAGGGCTCTAGTTGACAGCGGTATTGCTTTCCGACCACAGAGGGTCTGTCGACTTGAGTCACTAGTTGAGGTTGTGGGAGAGCAGCTACGTCCGCATCTGTCCTTTCTGCCAGGCTTGTCAGATCTTCTTGGACGGACAGGTGCATACTGCGGCACATGGGTCAGAGAGTTTTATGCTTCACTATGGATTGATCCTGCCCATGATTTCATTCACTTTGCATTCCGAGGCCGCGATCACCGCCTATATAGCACCAGAGTGCGGGAGATTCTCAGACTCCCAGTTTCTGACACAAAGATACATCAGCTGTGTTATGGTCAGACTCCTCCACCGAGACGCCCTCACGGCGGGACAGTGCCACCTACAGACTTGGTTCGACCCTACTTCCGTGAGCCTTTTGGCGAAGGGTCTCGTCGCACGCCTGCCAGTTTGACACCTCTTGCCAGAGTTTTGGATGCCATAGTCAGACGCACTCTACTTCCCAGACTTGGCTATAGAGAGGGACTGACTCGGATGCAGCTATGGGTTGTTCACCACCTCCTCTCACAGACACAGTTTGATATATGGGATCTCATACTTAGTGAGATGGAGGACACCATAGCTGAGGGCTTCAAGGGTAATCGTCAGTTGCCCTATGCACACTGGATCTGCTTCATTATCAGATCATCTATTCAGCTGCCAGCAGAGATCCGAGCTGAGATATTAGATACTACCACTGCTTTTCCTGAGTATGATATCCGTCAGCTTTGGGCTTCTGTTACCAGAGATCAGGCCCCAGCGCCAGGACAGCGTGTGCGACCTGAGGTTCCTGAGACAGCAGCTGAGCAGGACGCCACAGTTGATGAGCTTGCAGAGGCAGAGCTTGCAGATCTTGACGCTCAGCCTGCTGATCTTCCTGAGGATGGGATATCTGACAGCACTGATGAGGACTACCAGCCCATCCCCAGGTACCGGTCTCCTCGGTCTCACGACCACGAGGCCGGTGGCTCTGGTTCAGCCTCCCGCACAGACCCAGCCATGGTGGCAATACTTGAGAGGTTGACCCAGGCACAGGAGCAGCAGCAACAGCAGATACAGCGACAGGCTCAGGACACAGCTGCAGCACTTGCACAGATTCAGGCTCGTCAGGACGAGTTTCAGCGTCAGCAGCTGGAGATCCAGAGGCAACAGGTCGAAATGCAGCGACAGCAGTATGAGATTCAGCGACAGACTGCAGCTAGTCAGCAGCAGTACTTGGACCTCCTGCGCCACCTAGTCACTGTTGGGGTTCCTCCGCCTGCTTCCGTCCTGACTTCTGCTTTACCATCTACTGATCCATCGAGTCAGGGACAGCCGGGTTTCCAGTTCACATCTCCACAGCAGCAGGTTCCCCAGTCTTTCCAGTCCCCGAGCTTCACGCCTATTCACACGGGGTTTACACCATCAGACCAGCCTCGCCCTCACCTCCTGACAGGCACACCTTTTGGTGATTTCAGTGCTACCTACAGCGAGTTAACTGGTCAGCCGACGCCCTCGCACACTACATTTGCTACTTCTTCAGGGTTGTCAGCTTCAGAGGCAGCTATTCCTCCAGTGACAGGGACTGGTACTACAGAGACTCTACCTTCGTCAGTTGCCTCCACAGATCCTCCAGCTATTGGCTCGTTACAGGCTCAGGTCACTCAGACGGATCCTATTATTGCTACTACGACAGTACCTGTTCCTACCGTTCAGACCCAGATAGTTACACAGCCACATGCTTCTTCAGAGGGTCAGCCAGATAGCTCAGATTCCGAGGGTGATTCTCTACACTTCATGATTACTCCGCGCACCTCGGCACCCGACACGACTCCGTCTGTCCCCCCATCAGATCCATAGATTAGTTTTTTTTGGCGCTTGATGCCAAAGGGGGAGAGAGAGAGAGTAGTTTCAGGGGGAGTTTTGAGAGAGGTTTTTCGTTTTTTTTCCTGTGTGCTACTTTCATGCATCATGTTTACTTTTCAGTCATTGCTTTCGTGTGACTTGTCGTTGTGAGATAAAACCTTGAGTCTTAATGTTCTATCCTGTCTTACTGTTATCTCTAGTCACCTGTTTTTTTTATAGCTCTAAGGTTCTGCTTCCATGCCTTACTCCGATTTCTTATGAGCTATATCTGTTTGTGTACTAACGCTTTTTATCTTATCTTATGAGTACACTCTTTTGGCTTGGGACACATAAGCATTTCCTAACCCTTCTTTGCTTATTGCTTTTTGCTTATGTGAACCATGCATGCTCGAAAACCTCAACTCAAATCTTTTATATCTTAGTGTTATCATCAATCACCAAAAAGGGGGAGATTGAAAGCATCTAGGCCCCGAGGTTTGGTTTCGGCAATTGATGACAACGCTTTATTACCATGACTAACGTGTGTTTTGCAGAAACTTTGGTAAGTTAGGTCATGGAGGTTTCAACTGCTTTGGGCACCATGGTATTCATGCCCCTTGATGGAAATCGTTTCGGTTTTCAAAAGAGTGACGTCAAGATTAAGGACGGTTAGTTCCGGATGTCGAGGTGTTGAGAGACATTTGGAATAGTCGTTAGGATCTCCGTTTTTCTCTTTTGGCCGTACTATAAAGGGGGGCATGAGCGGGTAGCTTGACCTAGGCGAGTCCTATGTTTAGGTGTGGTGCACACTTGTTAAACTTGGCGCTAGGCAGCTCTAGATTAGCTCTAAGTTCAGTTGGAAGCAACTTGGTTCAAGTTGTGACGCGTTTCGGAGAGTTTCGGGTTGTTTTCCCTTGACCGGACGCGGTCCTCGGCATGACCGAACGCGTCCGGTCAGTACAGTTCCGCGGCTAGGGTTTCAGCTCTGAACACCGGACGCGGTCCTCGCGAGGACCGGACGCGGTGGTCAGAAGTCAACACGTGTCACTGAGGGAAACACTCTATCGGACGCGTCCTGGGTGTGATCGGCGCGTCCGGTCACAGTCCAGTAAGGTCCAGAGACGACCGGACGCGTCCGGTCATCATCGATCGGACGCGGTCCAGCGTCCGATGTGTTTACAGAGTGCTCACTGCACGATCGGACGCGTCCGGTCATCCCTGACCAGCGCGTCCGGTCACTCGGTTGTTTTTCGGCTTTCGACCGTTACGGGCGACCGGCGCGTCCGGTTAGTTCGACCGGCGCGTCCGGTCAGCTCGTGTTTTGCTGAGTCAGCAGGTAACGGTTCATTTTGTTTGTGGGGTGTATAAATACATCCCCACCACCTCTTTTAGAGGTCTCTTGCTCATTTGATCAGCTGATAAACACCTTTGGAGTGCAAGGGAGTGCAAGAGCACTAGTGAGGATAGAGATTTGAGAATCAAAGCTTGAGAGTTCCTCACTAGAGATTAGAGAGTAGCAAGTGTGCATCCACTTTCTCATTTGGGCTCGTAGTGGTCAAGTGAGAGTTCTAGCTTGTTACTCTTGGTGATCGCCATCACCTAGACGGCTTGGTGGTGATTGGGAGTTTGGTGATCATCCGGCGGAGCTTGTGGATGACCCAACTCGTCTTGTGAGCGGTTGTGGGTGATTCACCGCGACGGAGTGTCAAAGAATCAACCCGTAGAGAGCACTTGATCCTTGCGCGGATCAAGGGAGAGCTACACCCTTGCGCGGGTGCTCCAACGAGGACTAGTGGGGAGTGGCGACTCTCCGATACCTCGGAAAAACATCGCCTTGTTCCTTGCCCCTTTACATTCAAGCATTTACATTCTCGTATTTACTTTCATTGCTTGTTTACATTCCTAGACTTGCCATACTAGACTAGGATTGGAAACTAGGGTGCAAAACTTTGTTTCGGTAGACTCTCTAGGAACACAAGTAGACACTAGGGGTGAATTTCGGCTTGTAGGATTTATTTCTTGCATCTAATTTTTAGAAAAGCCCAATTCACCCCCCCCTCTTGGGCATCTTGATCCTTTCACCACCAATTTCACAGCCTATATAAAATAGCATTACACTCACACCAGATCACTCGGTACACTAGTTGCTTCCATTTCCTCCTGCTTCTGTTTCCTGCTCCCTCACTGTGCCTTCCCTGCTTCCATTTTCTCCTCACTGTGCAATCTTTTCATCTTCCATTACAGAGTGGCAGCTATGGGTTTTGATCTGAATGCAGAACCACCAGATCAAGGAGAGACATTACCAGATTTGAATGAGCCACCAGACAAAGGAACCTTCCGAATCCATGGTGCCTTACCAGACTTGAATGAGGAAGCACCAAATGAGGAAGAACCCATACAAATTGATGAAGCACAGCAAACCCAGCTTGCTCAGGTAAGATGTCTCATAACTTCATCTCCGCAAGTAGTATGAGTGCAAGAATCAAATTTGACATATGCAACTGTGCTGACCTTGCTTCCTATCATGCTGATGATGAAGATCATCAACCAAATGTGCGAGGGCAAGCCATACTAGACCTCAATGTGCCACCTATCGATGATGCCTGCCAAGCAGATAAAGATGTCACCTTTGCTATTCTTACAGAACAAGATTATTTTGATCTCAATTTACAAGCTTCTGCCCAATATGAAGAAATGCAAGACAGTATGATCACTAACATATGCTATTCTTCTATGCTTTTCGTAATTATGCAGAAAAAAAAATTGATTTAATGAGATTACATAGATGCCACACATGACTTTAAAATGACTTACTGTATTCTTAAATATATCTAACCAAATGTGTAAACTGTACATGTGTTTCAGTACGACACATCAATTTGCACCTACCAAAGTTGAACACAAGAATCAGATATTGCCTCTTCTCTAGCTTACAACATACAGTTCTTTCTCATCGTAATACTAAGAGTTGTCAGGTAGTAATTACTCAACAATATTAAGTTGTTTTCATAATATTAACAAGCTATCAAACAGGTGCAGGATATGATTTCACTTAAATTGCATTGCACAAAGAAGGCAAATTCGCTTTACAAATGCATGCATAATAAAAAAATCAGATCTGGATTCCAATATCAACTGCACAGATTACGTGAATGCCCAATATGCACTAAACAATTACCCTTGCAATTTGCTTTGTAGTCAATGATTCCTTTGCAGCCATGGAGGAGGACATGCACATGTATGGTGTTTACATGGACGAAGTGGACAGTGTCTTCAACCAACGGGCCGCAAATGGCTCAACCACCGAAGATGGACATGCAACTACAAATGTTCGCACCAGGTCAAAAGATCTTACTCCAACTCAAAGGCAACAAATATATGAAGCTTTGCTTGAGAGAAGTGTGAACGGTAATCTAAGGAAAAACACTACAAATAGGGTTGCTGAATTGTTCAATGTCCATCAATCAGCGGTGTGGCGGATTTGGAAGCATGCAAAGCAATGCCATGATACCGGAATACCAGTTCATATTGGTTCTAGAAATCCTAAGAATTCTGGCCGAAAAAAGGTTCAAGTTGACCTATCACAAGTTCCAACAATTCCACTATGTAGAAGGCCGACTATAAGATCTCTAGCTCAAGCTCTAGGTTCAAACAAAAGCACATTACATAGGCTGTTCAAACAAGGACTCTTAAGACGACACTCTAACACAATAAAGCCATATTTAACAGAAGCGAACAAAAAGGAAAGATTATCGTGGTGCATTTCAATGCTAGATCAAGTACATTGCAAACTGAACCAAAGTTTATTGAAATGAACAACATCATCCACCTAGATGAGAAGTGGTACAACGCCACAAAAAAGGATATGACCAATTACTTGCATCCAGATAAGGATGAGCCACACAGAATTGTCCACAACAAGAATGCCATTGGAAAGGTGATGTTCTTAACTGCAGTGGCTAAGCCTCGGTACGACAATCAAGGTAATTGCACATTTGATGGCAAGTTAGGCATCTGGCCTTTTGTAAGAAAGGTATACAGACCTACATGCTTCATTTGAATTAGTTTATGTTATGCATTTGCAAAAGTAACATGTGTGCCTGTACGTGCAAGAACCCGCTAAAAGGAGAAGTGGTAACATGGGGTACACTCATCACCAAGACAATGAAGGTTGATAGGGATACTATGAGATCATACCTGATTGGTAAAGTCCTAGAGGCCATCAAAACTCGTTGGCCTCAAGAAGATCTAGGGAAAACTATTTTTATTCAACAGGATAATGCTCGAACTCATGTCCCGGTTAATGATGAAGACTTTTGCAAGAGCAGCAGCCCAAACTGGGTTTAACATCCACCTCATCAACCAACCTCCTAATTCCCTTGATATGAATATCTTAGATCTTGGTTTCTTTGCTTCCCTTCAGTAGTTGACAAATACAACGACCTCTAGAAATATGGATGATTTAATTGCAAATGTCAAGAACGAATTTCAAAATTATGATCCACATGATCTGAGAAATGTTTTCCTAACATTACAAGGATACTTGATTGAGGTGATGAAGGCTGGTGGAGGGAACAGATACAAGATCCCTCACATAAACAAAGAAAGGCTAGAAGCCCTAGGCCTCCTTCTCAGATCCCTAAATTGTGATCATCAACTATATGAGAGTGTAATGGAGTCCCTGAGTACCTAGTTGCTTTAGGATTATGTAATATAGTCATTTTGCTCCCATGTGATGTACTGTCATGGAAGTGTAAAATCAATGTGATGCTCGTATGAGCCATGTAATGGCAGTGTATTTACCAGTTGCTCTAGTTTTATAATTTGCTCAATGTACTGTTACTTTGATGCATGTATATGTGTTTCTAGCTACTATTATGGTTTGGCTAAGATAATTTGCAGTAATCTGGTTTAGGCATCTGTCTCCTAGCATGTTCAGAAATTATTATTTGATCTTATTGTCATCCATGAAAGTACCATGGATGCTCTGTTCTGGGAAGAGAGCATCAGGCAGAGACAACTGGGTGTGTCACTATTGCAGGGTTTATTCTGTTAGCATTCTGATCAAGTAAATAAAATATAGCATTATAGATAAATCGAAATTGACAAAATTTAAGACTACCGTGAATCAACTTGTAGGGATTGTCGTTAGAACAAGAAAGCTCTTATCAAATAATAAACTAATTGATTACTTATAGCTAGAAGAAACAAATCCTTGGTCCAGTTGATACAATCTCTACAACACTTAATATAGCCCAAGATATTATGAGGTCAACAGTTTGCAATTTGAAGGAACTTGAGATAGACAACGACAAACATGGCTGGCGTTAAATTGGAATTTGTAGTATGTCTCTATTTCTTAAAAGTAAATATTCCATCCTAAAGTTGATATCTGATCTGCCTCATGGTTGTATTCTGGATGTAAGAATAAAGTAGCCTAATGGTCACTCTGAAGGATTTAAATTTAACACCATTATTTTTTGCTACAACTTTGTGATTTCCAGGTTAGATATATTCATGGTAAAATAAAACTACACTAAAATTTGGAGTACCTTCGAGATGGATATTGGCATATTCGATAATTGGAATGCCATTTACAAAATGGTAAAGGATCGTCAAACACAACATGATTAATTGTGGCCCTCTGACCTGAATCTGGTGTTCATCTATTTTTCAGCATAATTTAGTAAGATTCAACAAGTGATTAATCTAGATGCATAGGCTGGCCCTCTCCATGGAGGAGCGCGGCAACACCGCGCCCGTATATCTAGTGCACCTAAATTTTAAGCCCTTCTTTTTTATAATCTCATGCACTCAGCTAGGCCTGCCTTCTATATTTTTTATAAAGTAAAAAAGCACACAATTGTACATACTAAGTTCACACACTGATCATTGTCAATAATTAGCCACAAATAAATTGAACAAAAGTTATTGTCGGCTCCCTCTAAATGTAGTAATCTAATTGTGGCATTGAGTTAAGTGCAACCAAAAATCATTTCAGTATAGTGCACTGAAGGAATTAGTTCAGATAGTCACCAAAATTGTCAGGCTTCCATTGTTATCTAAATCTCAATCCGTTATTATTATTAAGCTAAACCACCTAGTACCAATCATCGTTGATACAATGAATTAGCATTGGTACAAGTATTTTGACTTGTTGAAATCAAAAGCACACAATCGCAACACATAAAGATTATTTCATTATCACACACCTAGATGACATCCGGAGACCTCTCATCAGCCAGCTCCACCTCGACAACGAGATCCATGCCTGCAGGGAGGTCGGCGGCCGCCTCAACGCCGCCCGTCTCCAGGACTTTGGATCCCATCGCCGTCGCAGATCTAGCCACCGCCGCGGGTTAGCTTGTCACCATCGCCACAGGTACCGAGCTTCGCGATGCATCCCACCGATGCGGCGGCGGATCTTGCAGGGACTAGCGCCCGCCTCCACCATGCGCAGCTTCTGACCATCATCGCCGCTGCCCAGCTTCACGCGCCCATGCATCCCAATGATGCGGCGGCGCATGTTGCAGCGACGGGTGGAGCGGTTACCGCACAAACGGGGGAAGATACCAGAGGGGAAAGGAGATGAGGAAGGGCTGCTGGGGTAGGAGAGCGAACACCAGACGGTGAAGGAGCTTCAGCCCGTCGAGGATCTGGAGGGGAGCGAGCGAAGGAGCGGAGCCACAGAGGTGAGACGAGCGCTTCTCTGATTCATCTGTGTTTTTTTAGGCGCAAGAGACGGATGTTGTGGACGAGAATCACCGGGGGATGGATAAGGTGGTGCGGCATACAGTGTTTTTTTTGTTTCCGTATAGGACGCAGTTTTTTTTATTCAGCACGTCCCACAGAAAGCTGATCACCACCTAGATTTACATCTTTTTTAAGACACAATATGAATGTTAGGATTTCATGTTTTTGGGACGGAGGAAGTGGATTCTTTTGCTGTGTGACTGCCCCAGGTTTCTATGTTTCCCAGGCTTAGCTCTGGATTCTTTTGCTGCGGGAGCGTACTCTGTAATGGTGTCGTGGCTTTATAAAAGCTGAGTTAATTCTCGTTTAAAAAAAAGGAAGCAGTACCTCTCAGAAGTGAAGCATGCATTCTTGTCGTCATTTCCTGAGGCTTGGCTTGTCCTCCGGCGGGCGTGGGCCAACACCCAACATCCCATCCATATGGCAAGCTGTCTGTCTCGACCTGTCACCTGTTTGACTGTTTCAATCCCAATGCCGTAAGCAGTTTCGATCGATAGCTCGACGTGGCTGTGTTTAGTTGCACCTTTAAAATTTTTAAAAATATAGTAATATTTTCGTTTGTATTTGGTAATTAGTGTTCAATTATGGACTAATTAGGTTCGAAAGATTCATCTCGTGATTTACCACCAAACTGTGTAATTAGTTTTTTTTTACCTATATTTAATGCTCTACGAATGTCTTCAAAGATTCGATACGACGAGAAATCCTGTAAACTTTTTGAAAGTTCGAAGCAATTAAACTGGGCCTCTCTTGAGATCCCATTGGACACGACCTAATCCATCACTCCATCAGATCAGTGACCCCAAAGGCCACATCGATGAGCAGCGTTAGCAGAGCACAGTGTGCACGTCACTCTCGCTGCTTTCCACACAATTTCCACTGCCAGTGCCACCACCACCAGTGACGATGAGTAGGCGTAGTACTACGTGTTACTGCTCTGGCGCGTGAAGGCATTCTTGTCCTCATACTCCATGTGAGTAGGCTTGTCCGATCCTCTCCGTCCGGTGAGTACGTCGATGGTGACCGCGCGCTGGTGGGCGCCGTACGGTCGGTGCTCGATGCCGGCGGCCCTCCTATTGCCCTGCAGACGCCACGCGTGTACTCTGCCATCTTTTCAGTCTTCACGACTCACGAGAGTACTACGACGATGGCGGTGCAGTCGATGTCGGCCGAGAGCCTCGCTCGACTGGGACATGCATGCCCCGCACAGGTGGAAGGGGAACGATGGGGATTCTTCACTCGCGAGTGAACATACGTGTGAATATGTGTGGAACGACTGGGACCTACATGCAGTATATTAGGCTGTTCGGAAAATTTTTTGATAATGCTCGCACAGGGTATTCGTCCAGGTGTGTTCCGTCCCGACGGCTCGTCCCCGAGTCTGTCCATCACTCTACCTTCTATACGACGCAGTTTCTAAAAAAAACACGACATTTTCTTTTCCCATTGCCGCACGCATGCAACCGCCGCGGGCGCATCCACCACGCCGTTCGCCCGCTGCTGGCTTTCTCCAACGCGATGGCCTTCTCTAGCCGTGGCCTTCCAGTCCAGACGCCGCGCGCCTACTCCGCCTTGCTGCTACCGCGTGCCCATCCCGCGCCGCTTGCTCGCACCCGTCGCGCTCGCCTATCCCGTGCCGCTCTCTGTGCCACCACGTGTGCCACCCGCCTCGGCAAGCCAAGCCCAGTGCTGCTAGCGATGGTGGTGGTGGTGGTGCTCGCGCGGCGCCGGCTTCGACCCTGACGGCTGGAATTGCCCTGCCCCGGGCTCCACCATATTGCAAGCGCATATTTCAAGTGTTTCAGATGTTTCATAGATATGTTTCAAGTGTTTAATTTAGATGTTGCAAAAGTGGATTGGGGTGTTGCATATGTTGCAATAATTGTACACGTATGTTGCAAATGTCTGTTCCCAATGTTTTATCTATTTTTTTCAGACATATGTTGCAAGTGTATTTATCTGGATGTTGTCAATGTTCACACATATGTTGCAAGTGCTTTATCTGGATATTACATATGTTTTCAATTGTTTTTCCAGTGTTTTCATGTGCTTTTGCGTGTGTTTCAGGCGCATGTTTCAAATGTTTCAACTGGTTTCGTACGCATGTTGCAATTGTTTTATTTCGATATTTTAAAAGTAGATCGGGGGTGTTGTGCATGTTACAATGTGAACCACTTGCCACAGCTACCGTGGGGCACCATGCATGGAGGGGAGCGGCGCAGTAGGTATGGAGGGGCACGCGAAGCAGGGAAGCGTGGGGGAGTGGCGCGGGCGTGCGAACGTGGGGGGAGGGGGTCCATCCGGATGTCTGGGCATTAGTACTGCCGAAAAAATTTATGTGGGGCGTCTGTCCGGATGTCTAGGCACTAGTGCTGCCAAAAAAAATTTTATGCGACAACATCTGTGCAACACCCAATTGATGTCTGCGCATATGTTGGTATAATAGTCATAACAATTACAGAGACCTGTTTATATGGCGGAATGTTAAGTGTTGTTCATGTTTAGCCATATATATAACAAAAACTACGGAGATGCATAATAATAGAATCCATATATATAGCTACTCCTCGTCTTCGCCATCGTCGTTCGTCACATGATCGTCGTCGTCGTCGTCGTCATTGCCGTCATCATCATTATGGTCATCATCGTCGCATCATCACCCTCACCTTCACCATCATCATAGTCATCGTCGTCATCATCGTAATCAACGTCCGGTACACGTGTCGTAAGACCACGAGAAAGATACCCGTGGCGCCAAAACTTTGTCATCACATGCACGGAATATAACCATACGCTGCCAACGCATAAAGGAAGGGATCTGCTTCCGAAACAGCCTCCACACACCGCTCACGAACATCTTCGGGTTGCCAGCTTTCATCCAACCGAGCAACTTCTTGGCAGCAGTATCTGCCGATCCGGAACTCTCGTTAGAGGAGAAACGTCGCAAGCCCTCGAGACCACGGACGGCCGTCATCGCCGCTGGCTGGAGGCGCGGCGGGATCGTCGTCCTCGGCGCCGCCGGCGCAGGGATGCAGCAGGAGGCACGGCGGCCGAGCCTCGCCAACATGGCCGATCGCATCGCCGCCGCCATCGTACTAACCGACCGACCTCCTCTCTCCTGGCGAAATCGTGCGTGCGTCGGGGCTCCGGGCCTTTGCGTGCGTTCGGGCTGGCTTTTATTTTCCGGATTGGTTAGTTGCTTGTGTTTACGAAGAAGATCTACTTTTTTTTAGGCATAGAGAAAGACGAAAACCTTCTCCAATTCGATCGCGTTCAGTTACACCCAGCAACCAGGCTAGCTCGGATTTCACGGCAGCAAGCCAGCAACCACGGTCCACGCCGCACGCGGGCCGCAGGCCCACGCGGTGTGTGCCTCCCCGTTTGAAGGCAAGCCCGGGGAGCCTGGCATGTGGGCCGCGCGCCCACCTCAAAGTGGTATGGGCTTCTACACGTGCAGGCCTCGCTCAAATATATATATATATATATATATATATATATATATATATATATATATATATATATATATATATATATATATATATATATAGGGAGAGTATACTCTGTAGCCAGCTACAAAATAACTTATTTTGTAGCCAAGCCACCGACCGAACCAGGCCTGTGCGTTGTTGGTGCATTGCCTCCCTGGTCTGGCTCATAGTAATTATAGGCAGCGTCCCTTGCATGTGGCATGTGACAGTAAATTTGGAAAGTTATTAATGAGTTCAATCATCACGGTGATTTCGGCATCCGGTCGTATGCATGCAAAGCTACCAACCAGGACAATACATGTGTGTGTGTTACGAGAACAAAAAAAAGTGTACATGCACATGCTTGAAAATAGTAAAGTTACGAGAATACTATTGTCCACCCGTATGCAAATATTCTTGTTATGAGAATACACCATACCTTAAAATAGTAAGGTTACGAGGATACTATTGTCCGCAAAAATAGTAAATAGGAAAGGGTTACGAGAACACAATCATGGTAAGGTTACGAGAAAACTAATGTTGTTCATGTGTTACGAGAATCTGAGCACAGTGACGAGAACAATTTGTCACGGGCAAAATTAGCGTTAGAAAAGGTTTACCATAATTTCATGAACAAGTTACTATAATAGTGCATATTTACGAAAATTTTATTTATGATAATACTAATAATATTTACAAGAATTTGCGCTAATAGTATTTACTGGGAATTGCTACTCGATAGAGATTGGATATGCGTGCTCCAATTTCACGAGAAAGAAACAGGACGTCGTGGTCATTGGCTTGGATGGGGCGACAGTGCCACTGCCACGTTAGCCATCAGAGCACCAGCCACTGCTTGAGCCCGACATCAAGGGTTCGCCGGTGAAGGTGCAGACGGGCTAGTCCACGAAGCAGCGCCGCCGGAACAAAAGAACAGGAGTAGCACCGCCTGGTGGCCGATGAGGACCCGCCGCTACAAGGCTGTACACCATCGGCTGCTGCTGCTGGATGTGCAGGACTGCAGGCGACTTCTCGAGATGTGCCTGGCGGCCGCCGCGGCCATAGGAAGGCAGCCACCGTTGCTGGTGAAGAAGGGGCAGCTCCCTAGCAGCGCGAGATGGAGGGTTGCCCCACGGCTGGTCTCGCTGCGCCACCGCCGGGGCCGTCGTGCCCGTGCGTCATAGCTGACGGCCGCCGTGCCCGTGCATGTAATCATGTGCGCGATGTCATCGCTCAACGGGGACGTCCCAGGACGTCCAGATGCCGATGGCAGTGCCGCGCGAGGCCTGGCCCCAGGCGTCCGCGAAGCTGCGCAAGGTGACAGCGTCGCCGACGCATGCTGCACGGCGGTGCCCACAACGAAGGAGCCGCACGCGAATTGTGTGACCTAGAGCAACAAAACCTCATGTTGGTGGTCGGGAGGATAGCCGCTGCCGCCGCTGGGAGGGAAGAGGCCGTCGTGGCCAGTGGCGGACGAAGGGCCCCGCCGTGATCCAGGCGTTTCCCCGCCAGGGATGGAGGAACCGCCACCGGGAGACGTCCACGCGGGACAGGCCACTCCGCAAGTCGGGGAGGGTGCGCCTCCGCTGCCGGCGGTCGGTGAGGACGCGGCTGCGCGGTCGCTTGATGCAGATCCACGCCGTGGGCGAGGGAGCCACCGCGGCCGCCCTCTGGTTCGGATGATATGAGAGAGAGAAAAGGAAATGATGTTGCAGGTGCTCTCGTGGCCGGTAGAAGGAAGGGAAAATATCACGGCATTGAATCAATGCATGCATGCACGGGACCACAAGGTAACACGGGTGTGACCTGCAGACCTGTGGTGATGAATGGACCGGGCGCACGCGCGGGGCTTGGGTGACCACGGTGCGCTGGGCTCGGCAGTTTTGGTCCGGCTACAAAATAATTTATCTCGTAGCTAGCTATAGGCTAGCAGTTATATATATATATATATACATATATATATATATATATATATATTCAAAGAAAGAATTCGGCTTTTCCTAAAAAAAGAATTCGGCTTAAATATAGAATCGCTTTTACCGTTTCATTCGGACGAGCAAAGGCTGCAACTGCAAGGGGTGGTGGTGGTGTGTTTGGTTTGTGTGCATGCATCATGCATGAGATGAAAATAGTGATCCTATTATCGATTTTATAGTTAACTAACTATACGTATCATCCATTTTATATTTCCTCCTGTTCTGGATAACAGCCCCGGCCGAAAGATATAGCATTAACTATGATTTTATATGTTATTAGGAGTATACAAAACGAATAAACAAATACAAAATTTATTATAGTACTTATTAAATTAATCTGAATGAGTATAGTGGTTCGTTACATCCCAAAGGTGTTTAGACCAAAACATCGTTGGGGAGAACACAAACATATCCAAACGGTAAAAAATTGACTCGCAACAAAAGACAAGGAAAACTTAGGGGCATTTGGTACCTTTGCCGCTCACTCGCCTGGTCTAGCTAGGTGAGGAAAATAGTCTGGCAGCGTTTGGTTTCTTTAACTTGTTAGTCGTCTCGGGGCTAGTGCTGTCAAAGATTTTCCCTCACCAAGCTGAGCGAGCTGAATCGGCTCTCCTGCTCCTGGCAAGGCTCGCCTTGCTTGACAAGGTAAGGGTAGGCAAAGCGCAAAATGTACCAAACATGCCCTTAGTTCTCTATCCTTCTCTGGCGACTCCAACCAACTTGCCAAAGACTTCTACCATCATGCGCATGCATGCTTTCTTAAGCATCACTCTCTTTCTCTTTACACAACTAAGACCATAAAATCTGATCTAGTACGCGCCCCCCTTTGAAATGACTTGCATGAAAGAATTAGGAGTAATTGAGGTTAAAAAAAGAATTAGTAGCAACTGTGTTAGACACAACATCATTTCTACTCAACCACAAAGCCTAGCATATCACGCCCCTCACACACATTCTAAATTTTGAAGCAAAACTCTTTAACCAAGAGCTAACACAAAGTGGACAGTATCATATGGTGGTCGAACATTAAGGCAGATAAACAGAGTATTCCACAAAAATCTAGCAATGACTCATTGAAAAACTACATGAAACGAAAAGATGAAGCTAACGTACATTTTTATTTGGCCCCAACTTAAAGACTACACGGTCTATGGCTCGGAAAAGTATAGATGTACACGTTGTCGTCACGAAGATGCAGTTGAGTTCAACCCCCCGATATAAAACTGTTAAAAGCTACCTCTTGAATGAACAACCTTGAAATTTCAGATTCAACCTGGCCGTGGTCGCGGCGGCACGTCACGCGTCGACTTTTTTTTTTCCCTGTTTTCTTGTGTTTTCTTTTCGTTAAAGATTGAGGGCCTATTTAGTTTCCGAAATATTTTACGAAATGCTATTGTAGTACTTTTTGTTGTTATTTGGTAATTAGTCCAATCATGACCTAATTAAGCTTAAAAGATTCGTCTCGTGAATTTTGTCTAAACTATATAATTAGTTTTATTTTTTTATCTATATTTAATGCTCCATACATGTGTCAAAGATTCAATGTGATAGAAAATCTACTATTATTTCACAAAATATTTTAGAACTAAATCAGGCCGAGATTGAGATGAGATGTCACGTGTCAGAATCAGAGCAGTCAGGAGGCGACGTCAGTACCGACCGCCACCAGCAGGAGGCGGCGCAGGTACGCCCGTCCTTGGATACGTACGGCCGGCCATGCATGCTCCTTTGTGGGACCCCACGGGCGGACCGTACGGAAAGTCCCACCGCGTTGCCTTTTTTTTTTTGGCCTCCCGTCTGGCCGCGTCAGTTCGCCTAGATCTCCGCGGCTCGGCGACCTTGACATGTGGGGCGGGCCCACTTGCAGTGAGTGAAAACCGGCTGAAAGAAAGAGTCACATGGAATCCTATACGGAAGCTTCCGGATCCAGGCGATTTTAAATTCTCCGCCCCAGGAGAAAACAAAGGCGTACGAATGAGGGCTTGGATCCGGTACCATTGTGTTGTGTCCCGAATCAGAACACAACTGATAACTGGATTGGAATAGGATTCGGGATAAAGAACAGCAAGAATCGGGGAAAGTTCAGAAGAACAGCATGAGGGAGTTCCAGGCGAACGATAGGCAAGTTCAGAGAACGAGTTTTTCTTCTTCCATACCTCTATGGACGGTTACAGTCCGGGCTTATATTCATGCCCACTCCACCGACTCGACGCCTACCACCCGACGCCAGTTAAGCACGATTCAGTTACAAAGGCCCATTGGACCCAAAGAATGACCAACCCAAGCTAAAGGCCATCAGCCACTATAGCTGCTCTTTTCACCTATAGCCGGACGAGCTGCAGTCTTCTTCACCGCCTTCATCCCCTTTTTCCTTACACATTGCAGTGACAGTGACCAAATCGCGTGACGGTCCTTGGTTTGTTTCATAACGGCTTACTGTACATGTTTTGTTTTCTCTTCTCAAAAGCTATTCCTAGGAGTTTTAGATAGATTACACTTGAGGAAATTTTAGGATACATGTATTGGTGGAGAATAGATGACACGTGTATTTCGAACCTGATTCTAGACACTAATAGCATGTACATACTCCGTATGTGATTGATGCTTTGGTGGAGTTAACTCACCTAGGATATTTGCTTCAATCAATTCCTTATATTTTAGGACAAAGAGAGTACTCCCTGTCCCAATAAAAGAGTCGTTCTGACGTCCATACGATGTCCCAGTAAAAGAGTCATTCTAGGTGCGGGTCCCACACCTAGATAGGATGCAGACCTATCCCTTTCCTACCTTTCCTTCCTCGCGTGGTCATCCCTTCGTTCCTTCTCGTCCCGAGGCGGAGCAAGCAGCAGCTTGGCGTCGAAGACGAAGAAGCCATCACGCGAGGTCGGAGGCCCCTCGTCTTCTCCTCCGCCGACAACCCCGCCCCTGCCGGCGCCTCACGTCTTCTCCACCAAAAGCGTCCCTCCGGTGCATGGGCGGAGGTGAGGCGGCCCAGATCCGGCCGCGACCTCCACCGCGCGATTGAGATCCGGCCACAGACTTCGCCGTGCGGCCAAGAACCGGCCGCGGACTCCACCGTCGTGGGCTGGCCCGAGGCGCAGCGAGGCTACCACGGCGAGGCACACCAGCGCAGCCATGCTCGTTTCGGTGGGTGAACGTCAGAACCGAGAGGAGCAGGAGATAGGAGTAGGGGCATTCTAGTCTTTTTCACTCTCTTCTTGGTATGTGCGCTCCTTGCTACAGTGACTCTATTTTGGGGACGGAAGGAGTATGTGCTAAATATATGCATTTTCCTTGCTCAATCATTCCTTTTCTTATACATGTTTGGAGTTTTCACTTTATATGCCGGAGATCTCTCTATATTTCCAAAGGCATAGAGCCATACACTGATTGTGATGTAGTATATCCGATTTTAGCTGAGATCTGTACTGCAACACAGCATCGTAGATTGTACACTAGGACGGGCCATCGTTGCATATCACAAGTTTTCAGGGATCTGTCTGCGAGAACCTGATCCACTGCACCCGGGCCCTTCTGTCAGTTACCCCAGTGACACTTCCTGCTTCCTGCTTCCACCACCATTAATAACAAGAGAAAAATTCACTGGCGGTCCCTAAACTTGGCAACAGATGTCACTTAGGTCCCCAAACTTTGAACAGTGTATTTCTGGGTCCTTAAACTTGGCTTCAGGTATCATCTAGGTCCCTGAACTTGGCTTTGGGTGTCACTTAGGTCCCCGAACTTTAAACAGTGTATTTTCTGGGTCCCTGAACTTGGCGCGGTCCTGGGTATTGTAGCTACAATTTCTAAAATATTCCAAAAATTGTATCTTGTTCATATGATCTCGGATGAAGATGATTTTTATATGAAAAATGTAGCTCTCGACGAGATCTACAACTTTCTAGTTTTGAGTTTTTTAAATTTGAGATCATTAAAATGCTTAAAAAAATTAAACAAATTTTCAGCAGTATATTAATCGCGCACAAGCGCTTATCGCCTTGGAAAAATCATATCTTTTTTATATGCTGTCAAATGGAGATGATTTCTATATGAAAGTTGTAGCTCTCGATGAGATCTACGACTTTATAGTTTTGAGTTTTTTAATTTGAGGTCGCTAAAATGCTTAAAAAAATTAAACAAATTTTCAACAGTATATTAATTCCTGAAAATTTGTTTAATTTTTTTTGAGTATTTTAGCGATCTCAAATTAAAAAACTCAAAACTAGAAAGTCACGGATCCTATCGAGAGCTACAACTTTCATATAGAAATCATCTCCATTTGACAGCATATAAAAAAGATATGATTTTTCCAATACGACAAGCGCTTGTACGCGATTAATATACTGCTGAAAGTTTGTTTATTTTTTTTAAGCATTTTAATGATGTCAAATTAAAAAACTCAAAACTAGAAAGTTGTAAATCTCGTCGAGAGCTATATTTTTCATATAAAAATCATCTTCATCCAAGATCATATGAAAAAGATACAATTTTTGAAATATTTTAGAAATTGTAGCTACAGTATCCCTGAAATAGAAATATAACCCATGACATGTGAGCCCACATGTAGGACCGCGACACGTCAGCATTGAGACATCCGAAGCCAAATTCAGGGACACCAATGAGGACCACGGGTGAATTTTTCTCTAATAACAACTCCTGTGCCGCTGTGCGCAACAGCCAAAGCTCCCCTCCCATTCTCTCCACTCCACCCACCGGTCCACCACCCGCCCTCCCCTCGCCGCGCCGCCAGCCACCACTGCAACCAACCAACCACTCTTCTCCCCCGCCGCCGCTGACCACCTCCGACTCGCCGCAGTCTTTGCCTTGCTCTCGTCCCAACACAACAAGCCTCCTATCCAGCTACCCAGCGAACCGAAGCCTTCCGCCCCTCGAGCTTCCCGCCGCGCTCGCCACCGTCCATCGGATCTCGCCCAGCGCACGCACTACGATGAGCCACGACTCCGGGTCCAGCGCCGGCGCCGGCGTGGAGTCCCTCTCGCTGGACCTGCTGGCCCACGCGCTGGCGGGCGTCCGGGACCCGCGGGACCGCAAGTCGTGCCGCCTGGCCAGCCGCGCCTTCGCGCGCGCCGAGGCCGCGTCCCGCCGCGCCGCGCGGGTGCTCCGCCGGGAGGCGCTCCCGCGGGCGCTGCGCGCGTTCCCGGCGCTGTCCTCGCTCGACCTCTCCGCGTGCGCGGGCCTCGACGACGCCTCCCTCGCCGCCGCGCTTCCCGTCGCCGCCGAGCCGCCGGGCCAGCTGCTTCTGCCCGTCCGCCGGGTGCGGCTGGCGCGGGCCAGCGGGGTCGGGTGGCGCGGCCTGGAGGCGCTGGTGGCGGCGTGCCCGAAGCTGGAGGCCGTCGACCTCTCCCACTGCGTCGCCGCCGGGGACAGGGAGATGGCCGCGCTCGCCGCGGCGGCGGGGCTCAGGGAGCTCGTCATGGACAAGTGCCTCGGCGTCACCGACTTCGGGCTCGCCAAGGTCGCCGTCGGATGCCCCGGGCTCCAGAGGCTCAGCGTCAAGTGGTGCCGCGAGATCTCCGACATCGGCATCGAGCTCCTCGCCAAGAAGTGCCCCCAACTGCGCAGCGTCGACATCTCCTATCTCAAGGTAGCGTCTCAATCTCAAATTTGTTGTCTCATCAGTAGGACTGAGAAATTTTGTATACTTAAATTTGTTGTCCTAATCTCAAATTTGTTGTCTCCAATTTGGTTAGTAGCGTCAGTCGGACTAAGAAAAGAAATTTGAGATTGCTCTCATCAAATCAATTGATACTGCTTGTGGCCGGACCACCTGGCTTCTCTAGAATTCGTAGCATAGCATTCAATGATGTGTGGAGAGTGAAATGCTTCCATAACAAATTGTTTGTGGGAGGCCGTTTCCATTAGAAATTGTTCTTATTATTAGTGTTTGGGCCGGTTCTGTCATGAATATTTGATGCATTTTCAGCATTCTAGCATTTCCTTGCCAGTAAAGTGTCGTTGCTTCTTACAACAACAACAATAACAAAGAATATTTTGTCTCCACACATCGTAAATCAGAAGCTCTGTGATCAGAAATGCTTAGCACCTTGACATTGCTTGGTCAATTCTTTCTATTAATTTTGGCTCTTGATGGAATTCCGTTGAATGAACTTAGGTTCTGTCAACAAATTTGGTGAATAAGTCTACTAAATTTCACTTAGAAGGGTATGGTTCACTCGTCCATTTGAATACACAACATATACACACCTGCTATCTACCTACATTGTATAATGTATATAGTATATACCTAATGTGACTTGATGGCTCTGATTGTTTCTTTTCATATCCAAGAATGCTCAAATTTCTTATTTCTTGTTTCCCAGGTGACCAATGAATCCCTTAGATCACTCTCCACTCTTGAGAAGCTAGAGGACATAGCAATGGTCAGCTGCTTGTTTATAGATGATGATGGTCTACAAATGCTAAGTATGTGCAACTCGCTTCAGGTATAACACCTTGCAAGGATGCAGATCTCGTATGAACTTCATACTGTAAACTATGATGCCAGCTTTTCTTCTGTGCCTCTGTGCTTACTATATTTTCACTCTCACCTGTTTTAGAGTATCGATGTATCGAGGTGTAACCATGTGTCTTCTCTGGGCTTAGCTTCACTCATAGATGGTCAAAGATTTCTCCAAAAAATAAATGTTGGACACAGTTTGCATGTGAGTACGGTTCCTTCTCTTTGCCTTTCTCAGAACAAATGATACGAATCCATGATTTCATTTAAGCAGTAAAATTCGCAATTCCAGTGGTTGTTCACCTTCTGCGGTCGCACTTGCAGGAGATAGAGACTTGTGTTCTGAGCAAATTATCAACAATAGGAGAAACTTTGACTGTTTTAAGATTCGATGGCCTTGAAATCTTTGCCTCAAATCTTCAGGCAATTGGTTCTACCTGCAAGAATTTGGTTGAGATTGGGCTTAGCAAATGCAATGGCGTTACAGATGATGGTATTGTTTCACTAGTTGCTCATTGCTGTGACTTAAGGACTATCGACGTGACATGCTGCCATCTTCTTACAAATGATGCCCTTGCTGCAATCGCCGAGAACTGTACAAAGATCGAATGCCTTCGACTGGAATCCTGCCCTTTTATAAGTGAGAAGGGACTAGAGCGAATCGCAACCCTCTGTTCCCACCTTAAGGAGATTGACCTCACTGACTGTCGTATTAATGATGCAGGTAACTGAAAAATAGCAATGCCATATTTTTTTTGTAGGAAAAGTTCATTCCTAAATTTGAGCAATTGAGCTTATCATTTGAAACCCCACATTTTCAGCTTTGCAGCACTTGGCAAGCTGCTCGGAACTGCTGATCTTGAAGCTTGGCCTCTGCTCCAGCATTTCTGATGAAGGCCTTGTTTATATTAGTTCAAACTGTGGAAAGCTTGTGGAACTTGATCTATATCGGTAATCAATGTTTGTATTTATGCTTTAGAAATTATTTATTGATTAATCATTGGTCTGTACTCTGTAAACTAAAGCACACTTGTTTATGTTTCCCACAGTTGTAGTGCTATTACTGATGATGGGCTGGCAGCTGTAGCTAGTGGCTGCAAGAAGATCAGGATGCTAAACTTATGCTATTGCACCCAAATCACCGATGCTGGTTTGAAGCATGTAAGCGCTCTGGAAGAACTCACAAACCTGGAGTTGAGATGCCTGGTGCGCATCACAGGCATCGGGATCACCTCCATCGCCATTGGTTGCACTAGCCTGATAGAACTGGACCTTAAACGCTGTTACTCTGTGGATGATGCTGGCCTGTGGGCTCTTACAAGATACTCCCAGAACCTTAGACAAGTAAAGAACTCGACAACTTCATCTTCTCCTTTTGTAATTTATGAAGCATCAGGGACATTACAGGTTGCTGTCCGGTTTGTTTGCAGCTTACTATCTCCTACTGTCAAGTCACTGGCCTGGGCCTTTGCCATCTGCTAGGCTCACTGAGGTGCCTCCAGGATGTGAAGATGGTTCACCTCTCCTGGGTCTCCATTGAAGGGTTTGAGATGGCGCTGCGAGCGGCGTGTGGGAGGCTGAAGAAGCTGAAGCTGCTGGGTGGGTTGAGGTCTGTGCTCTCCACCGAGCTGCTCCAGATGCTGCAGGTCTGTGGCTGCCGTGTCCGCTGGATCGACAAGCCACTCGTCTACAAAGGATGAGCTTGAACTGGCCTAGCAAATCAAGGAGACAGGCATTCTTGAGATCAGAGGAAGACGGCGGTCAGTAACAGTGCCCAGCTTAGACTGTAGAAGATCGTCTAGCTGAGACTGATGGTGTCTGTAACCTGTCCTTGAACGCAGTGTGCAAACTTTCAGAGTTCCCACATTATAATGACTGTCCATTTTATTGAACGCAGATGACTGTCCATTTTCGGAACTCATCTCTAACTGGCATTTCTGGCCCGAACTTTGTAAGATCACCTGCATCTGAATTTAAAGTTTACACCCATTTTGGTCCATTTCTTACTTGAATATTTGCAAACAGTCCCCAAACTTTTTTAATTAGATCCCTAAACTGTATCGTATTTATTTTAACTGCATATAGCCTCTCGTACTTACAACAAACATCACAACCCAATAATTAAAATATTGCCACTGCTTATTTACAAACATCAGGGACAACCAAACAGTAAGCATTCAGCATTCTCAAGTTCAAGAATCACATTTGTTCACTGAATTCTTTTCTCTAAAACGTAATCCTGCAGTACTGCTAATACACAGCCAAACATAACAGTAGTCGTTCCTTCAAGCCTCAGCAACAAACGCTGATGTTTCTGTTCTTACAGCAATGGCTGACGATACAATCTGCACTAATCTGGATTCTAGCCTGAAGTCATAAGTAAGTTCAACTTATCTGTACTACCAATACTGCCTATCAATCTTCTTCCTTTCTGTTTTTTTTGGGGTTCATCAGTTAGTCCAACCGGTTGTCAGTGTCATCCTCATCCTCATCCTCTGCAAGCTTGTCAATCAGCATCTCCATTGTCTCGATGTACCTCGGCATGTAATGGTCTCTGATCATGGTACTCGCCAGCCGGATCTTGCCATACATGCTGCGAGGGGTCTCATAGATGGCAACTACCTCATTCTGGCAGCATTGCTCGGCGGTGCCCGGCTCTTCTGGTGCTGGCAGCTCAACCATGTGCATGATTCTGCCCGGAGGGTACAGCTGGTGTGGCTCCTGAGACTCAGAAGCCATTCGCGATGACCGCAAGGCCTTCAGAAGCTGATCCATGTGTTCTTGGTCTGTTGCTTTCTCCTCTGGGTCAATCTCCACAGCATCTGACCTGTGATGGTTGAGTTCTCCCGGAAAGGGTGAGGCTGGTTCTCCTGCAGTTGTTGGCTTCTCAGTGTTTTGTTCAGTTCCTCTGTATGCAGATATCAATGCTGGAATTCCCTCAGTGGGGTTCATCAGAGACTCCAGAGTCTGTGTATTAACAGCGACAGATGACCAGCTGGACAGTGCAGAGTGCTTCTGCACAGCGGCACGCACATTTGCTGAAAGGTTCAACTCATCCTGGGATGGCACAAGGTATCAATTCAGTGCATTACAAATAAAAACATCAAGGAACGGAGACTAGCCACATCAGTAAGACAGCAATATAATGATTTTTCTTCAAAGAACATGGTGTTTAGGGCTTACCATAGGAGTATGGTCAGACCCTGCATTGGACACAAAGGGAATGTGGGATCGCATGAAATTCACAGAGCTATTTACAAAACCAAAGATTCTTGTTTGCTGAATTTGTTCTTGGAGATCTGGAGCCCATGACGATGTCATAACCTGCAGAAGATTTCAAGACGATTTAAAGGCTATTAATTAATGGGAGAAAGTGTGTTTCATAGTTCCAGACGTCACTACTACTTGAAACTCAGTAAACACGGGGTACCTCTAACCTCTGTGCGAAGGTTGGCAGCTGAAGCTTTGCCGAAAGATGGCACCATGTCGTTTTTGTTGACAACAGAGGTAACAAAGTCTTTGCCTGACTCAGCCAAGTCCCAGGTCATGCAAGCAGCTGGACAGGAGCACTTCAAAGTGTTAGAATACCATAGGAGCACATCTAATAACAGGTGTTTAAAATTTCAAAAAAAAAACAGGTGTTTATGTGGCACATCTTGCAACCAGATACCAAGAAAAGGGGAATGTGACAACTTTGTTGTGGAAACTTATGATTGCTCCTACATAGTACTCTGTTTGTTTTAGATTAGCTACTTTTATATTTCAGTACTAAGAAATTCTATCAGTGTAAAGTGTCAACAAGAATCCATGGCAGTGAACTTTTCAGTTCTTAAGTTAGCATGCCATGATTTTTATTTTTTTACTTTATTTTTGTTGATATTGGGACTGACAGGCTTGGTTGTTGTTGTTGTTGTATTTTTGTTGATATTGATGTGTTTGATAGCCAAATCTTAGTTTCTACCTGAATTCTGTACCTGGTCCAAACGCAATACATGAGGATGATGATAACTTATTGTCCTCGCGTAGCATGTATGTTAATATCGCAGCGATACCAGCTCCCATTGAATGCCCAATGATCTAAAATTAGATTAAAAAATAGTGCAGTTCTGTTAGCCAGAAGCAAATTCGAACCATTACTTATTTACTTTAGCTTCAGATATGCAGCATTTTTCAATTGAATTTTCCAAAATATTGATTGCTTAAGAGGACAACAGACACATTATTACTCATATTTGGTTCACTGAGTTCCTTGTAAACTAAACAACCATACTAGGGGATTATTTTTTTGGTTAACCAAAATAAATCAATAATTGATATTAACTTAATATCATAAGAACATGTGTTGTCTGACAACAAATCCCCATGCACATCTTTTATGGCGTATACTGTAATAGGATCAGAAAAGAGTGTTACCTTAACTCTGTAGTTTGGGAATTGTTCGACTGCTTTGCTTAGGCAGGGAATGGCCTGGTCTGCAATCCAACGAGCGGCAGCAACCATTCCACAATGCGCATGTCCAGCCACTAAATTGGATCTACGTCCATCTTGTAATAATACTGAATGATGGAATGGAACTTCTGCAGCAGTTGCGGCAGTCAGACGATCCTTAGTGCTGGTTGCTCCCCGAATGAAAAGCTGGAAGGATTTGGTACTTTCATCACGGACAACCGTGAATGCAGGCTTCATAAACTGAATAGAATCACAAAGTTCTATGAGGGGTGTGTTCACTTCGTGAAAAGTAGCTGAAAAGTTACTGTAGCATCTTTCGTTGTTATTTGGCAAAATTTGTCCAATTATGGACTAACTAGGCTCAAAAGATTCGTCCCGACATCTTTTTTACCTACATTTAATGCTCCATGCATGCGTCGAAAGATTTGATGTGATGGGTGGAAGAGGAAATATTTTGGGTTGGGATGAGGTATCGCCAGTCGTCACTTGCAACGTATGCTGTAGAACATCAGCTGGCTCAGAGTAATACAAACCTGTGACTTGGACTTCCTTATGAGAATATCACTCTGTCCATAACCACCAAACTCTAGAAACACTTCATATGGTTTCTTTGAGAAGAACATGCAGAGTCTGAGGTATCTGAGAAGTCCAATCAGCTCCTGCCTTACTCCAGGGCCATCCAGGGGCACACAATTGCTGCCAGTGTACTCATGCTGCAGATTTCCCTGTGAGAGAATGCTTTTCAGTATCATGCATCAAATGGTGATTCTTTACATCTCACCAGATCTCCCAAATCATGAGTTTTCACTAATAAACCAAATGATGATTCTTTACACATCTCAACAGAGATATAAAAAACTTTTTAGTCCCTTTTCCAGAAAACTGTGATGGACAATCAGGCAATAAAACTGCATTTTTCTGAAATTTAAAAATTGGGAAGGCTTGTATTGGATTTGACAAGTTCATAACCTACAATAGGAGAAATTGAGGTGAGAACCAAATCTAGAGAGGGTATTTGTCAGAAATCCTAATTATCCTGAAATCTTTAGAGCTGTCAATGCAATAAGTTAACTGACAGAACATATTCTATTAAGCAACCTTAAATAACTGAAAAAAAGAAGCTAGATATTCTTGCAAAAGTTCTGAGCTACCTACCACAACCCAACTTTTGTTAGAAAAAGGATAAACTGCAGAAGGGCAGACCAGGGTCAAAGTATCTAGAAAGTAGAAATTATGCCAAAAAATTCATTCTTTTTATTTATCCAGTTGCTTCTTTATTTTCTCGACAGAAACAAGAATATTCAAACAGGTTTGGCACACTATAAGTTCAATTCTTTTTCTATTTCATCGTGGTTGGACAGAGCCACATTTCTATCTGAGCAAGAACACACGCACCGCGCGTCGCCTTCCTACGATAATCACAGCACGTCAGCACCTGGATGCGCATGTAGTGGTTGATCCCGAAGGCGATATCCCCGAGCGGCCACTTGCCGAGCGTCTCGGCGTACGCGAACCCCGCCGTCCTCGACAGCACCGCCACCGCCTCCCTCCAGCTCGCCGGCGCCCGCTCCGGCCACCTCTCGTCTCCCTCCTCCGCGCTCCTCCGCCGCCGCCTCGCCGCATCGGCGTCGTCGTCGCCGGACACCGGGGAGAGGCGCCCCGACCCCGACAGCGCGACGTACACTACGGCCGCCGTCCCCGCCGCCGACGCCACCCGTTTCGCCCCCATTCCTCTGCGATCGACGGTGGTGCGCGCTGCTGGGAGGCGGGAAGGCGGTGGCGTGGAGGCGTGGCCGGCGTGGGCGCCTAAATTTGGGAGGACGGTAATACGGGATGGACAGAATTACCCCTAGTTGCTAAGTTCTCAAAGATTTCTTTTTTCTTCTTTTTTTGTTTTTGATTTTAAAAAGTTCGATCACATTTGATTATGTGATACTGTAATTTCGCGAGGTTCTTCCAAAGTGCCATTTTAAGGATTTGTTTGATCCAAGGGCTAATTGTTAGCAAGCTAAAAATGAACTCACTCTTCACTCAAATTAGTTGTAGTACGTCTAAATAAGTGGACTAATAGGTGAGCTAACTTTTTAAAATAAATTTTCAACTTGTTGTTAGCCAACTAGTTAGCTAATTATAGTTAATTTGGAGCAACTATGAGCATATCCATCCTGCTCTTATGAGCATATTGACCGACAAATCTAAAAAATGAGGAAATTACCTATCGATGGGGATTTAGAAATTGTTTGTTATTTTTTGAAACATGGTACAGATGCTAAAAACATGTTTGCTCATGCAAACCATGCCCGTGCGCTTCCTACCACTGTAAACGCCTTGAAGAGTATAGTGGATAATTTCTTCGTGTTTAATTATATAAGTTTGTTCCGGTTTTTTTAATACATAGTTTATGCTACTATGCACCTAGATAGATAATTATGTCTAGATACATAATAAAAGCTATAAATAATAAAAGCTAAAAATTGTAGAAAAGATAAAATAACTTATAATTTAAAACGAATGGAGTAGACCGTAAAATTGACAAAGCGTCATATGTATCACAAACCGCTGATCCATGACACTACAACTCAAAAATAATTAGTTCAAAAATCAGAATACAGCACTGATACATATTGGCTATTGGGGTAGACAACTCGATACCAAATGGAAAGTCGTTTCGGTTTTCTCCACATACATATTTTTAGACATATTCTATATTTAGATACATATAGCAAAAGCGATTTACTTAAAAAAGTGAAGACAACGACTATGAAGGGAGTATTATTTGAAGATCACACCATTATCCAAAACACTCACAAATAAACACACTATTGCAACCTTATGCAGATCGTTAGAGGCTGCAAATAATTAGAGGTCTCACATCACTGTACGAAAACTCCGCACGCCATGCAAAGAACCCCTTTATCGGCTTGCCGTTGTTTTCCTTTAGATTGGAGGGCATTTTGGGGAAGCCGACTTGAGGGAATCAGCGCGGGATGCCAGGCCTATTCTTGGTGAATAGGATATTCCCGTGGTGCGAGCCGGAAGATCCTTCGCTGCCGCAGACCGCAGTGCTACTACTCGAGAATTTTTTTGCTTCACTGTCTCTAACTTGTTGACTTACTAAAAACGAACTCTAGAAAAGGCATATTACCCACACTGTGGGAAGAGACCGATGCTGAAAAAGGAGAGAAGGTCGAAAAAGGATCGAGAGAGTGTCGAATAGAGGCTCAGACATCATAGCATTGTTCCACTGCAGACTCATGCTAGAGAGAAGAAAAGGACACCCTAGGAGGCAGCATGTTCATGCACGAAATGCTGGACGACTAAAAAACTCTTTTTTTTCTGGCTAGTAGTTTCATTTTTTTTAAAGACCTGGTCACCCCGCTGTGATTAATAATAAGGAGCTAGCATACAACAATGGTTACATGCGCGGGAGGCGCTCCCTACCGTAGCCAAGGCTGAAGCTTTTGATCTTGATCCAGATCCCAGGCAATCAAATTCCCACCCCTTGTTTCAACTGCTAGTAGGTATACAGAACCGTCGCTGAAATTTTGTTCTCTTCTTTCAGCATTATTGAGTCCCTTGGCGCTGACGCTATAGCTTTCTGGCTGCAAAAGCTCACAAGGCCCTCCATCTCCACCGCATTGGATTCATCAACCATTGCTGCTAAGGCCTTCCCTAGCTCTTTGTTTGTCCAGGTGGTGTTGCTGCCCTGATTGCCTTGATGGCCTGTTCTGGGAGATCATCACCATACAAATCAATGTATTCAGTCGCATCTGGCGTCGGATGTTGTGGATTGAGGAACTCTAGTTCGCGCATCAGCTTACGCTGCGCGTGCTCGGCCATCGCATCAGCTTACGCTGCGCGCGCTCAGCCATTGGCACCGCGTATGGTTTGGCAGAAATGCATGCTATTGATAGTCATATATAAAAAAGAAAAGGGCAAAGGTATCCGGCATTGTTGGACCAACAAATGGATGATGGATGCTTTCCGTGAGTACACTTTACATACAGTAGTGTAATGTACTCCCTCTGGCCATTGTTGCCCACCACTCCGTACTAGTTGACGTGTACACTTGCTGCTGGTTCCAATTAAATTTCCGGCCGGAGGTAGAAGAGGGCGGTTCCCATTAAGGCCTGCAAGCACGTATATCTATCTCAATCCACATACAAGGCCTAAACGTTTGAGACATGTGACTATATATATAGATTTTTTTGTCACCGCATTTTAAATTGGAAATCAGTTACTCTCTCCATGTTGGTCAAAGAAGTCGTTTTAGACAGCGATACGGTCTCCAAAGCATAACTTTGACTTCTTATTTTTATTAAAATATTTATTGAAAAGTGTTTTATGTATATGTTTATGGAAGTATTTTTCAAGATAAATCTATTCATGTGGTTTTCACATTTTCAAACTCAACAACTTAAAAGTTATTCATGATTTATATTCCCAATGTTTGACCCAAACCTTGTCCAAAACGACTTCTTTTCCAACTTGGAGGGAGTAGGACTTTTAACCGTCGTCAGATGTGGCATCAATATAATGTGGTCTAGGTCCTTCACTTGTAACAACCTTTGCCTCTTTCGTTCCTCTTCCTAATAGCTCTCCACCCGGCACACAATAACGATGTTCCCTTGTAACCATTCCAAACTTATAGCATGTCTGGAGAACTTTTAGTTCCGGTTGGCCTCCGGTGTCCGTAAAATTTAGACTCAAGACTAATGTCCACATTAGTCTCGGGCCCCAACATAGCCAGGACTAAATGTGTGAACCGAAGATCATTTCTATACTAGTGATCATACAACATGAGTTATCATGAGTGCTACCGGGATCGGAGTAGTTCGATGATAGACAGGTTCATATCCTTACGCAAACCAAACACCACAGTCAGATTCGGATATAGCATCATATCATTGCGCATCAATCGGTCTAGCAAACCAAACACACGCTTTTAGATTATGAGGTGTATGATCATGGGTTTAACTCAAAAAAATTTTAATGAAATGGCTTTGTTTATATATGCTTATACTAATTGTTAATTTCTAATGGATAAGGTGGTGACTGATTAGTCCATTCCATCCATTCATAATCATAAATAGAAAAAACCGAAAAGATGATGCCCACTACCACGTTTGTTCTTCAGTTCTTCTCAAACTGAACATCTCGCAAATGTGGAAACACCCAAGGTTTACTGTGGCCAATGGTGATCGTTTTTTTTAAGAAAACGACAAGAAATTATGTGACGGCCTTGAGTGTTTGCACATTATTGATCGGTGTGCTGGGGCGTCACTGTTTGTGACGGCCAATTACCAGCCCATTAAGTTCATTAAACGCTTGGTCCGCAAGGCATCCTCCCTCTATCTCCCAACAAAAAAGAGAGAATTTTCTCAAAGAAAAAAAACAAAAAGGAGAGAAAAAAAATGGGAAAGCAGGTCAATGATTTGTTTAAATCCTCTTATATTGGGAAAAATGATATAATTTGTCCGAAGGACCTAAATGTGTATGCATGTGCCTAATAAAATACAACGTGCAGTAGTTGCTTTCGAGGCTACTGTAGATACAACGTGCTGTACCTGTAGCATGTAGCCATACCGCGCGCGCTAGTCCAATGGAACCGCACACGTGTCTTACGACCAGCGGCTAAAGCAGAGCAAGCAACACAGTACCGTACAAGTATAGAGTGTTTATAATTATAGGCCGTGTTTAGATCGCCCGATTAGGCGACCGAGTTACTGTACCGATTCACTGTAGTATTTTATTTTTATTTGCTAATAATTGTCTAAACATTGATTAATTCGGCTTAAAATATTCGTCTCGCAAAGTACAATAAAACTGTGCAATTAGTTTTTGATTTCATCTACATTTAGGACTCCATATATGTGCCGATATTTTAATGTGATGGGGAATCTTCTTTTTACATAGTAAAATTTAGAGGTGAATTTAGGTATCTAAACAAGGCCATAATTTGTTGTATCCCTGGTTGTACTGGACAATAGCTAGTCCTTGACTAATGAAGACTATGACAAAGAATCTGTAGTACAGTGCCCACAAGGATGATTCCCGCCGGCCTATTGCCCTGAATTTATGCTGTCTTTATTTGGTAATTTTTCCTATACATTATGTGCTTGATTTTTTTTATTGTTCCAATAATATGTATTTTGTCATTTTCACTGTAAGAAAAACTGTAAGGCCTCGTTTGGATCCTTGCAATCGAATTCATTCTATTAATTATAATTTAGGCATAGATTAATTAAGATAATAGAGTTGCATATGGAATATATTTGTATATTTATTGTTAGGCATGTAAGAGACATACTTATATGTTGTATTTTTATTGTAGAGAAGTGAGTTGAAGAGTGTGTTATAAGTTGGAGAGTAGAATTATAGTATAATGATTTGTAGAATCAATTTCTATCCTCCACCCTATGAATTTGAAATAGACTTATTTGTGAGCTTGGGAAAGTCATGAAATGTCAAATTCCAATCCAAATAGCTTAATCCATTATGTAGATTTCAATTCCTCCAAATTAAAGAGATCCAAACAGCCCCTAATTTTTTCTTATGACCTATTTTTTTGTTTAAACTAATGTGGTATATAAAATTTTCATCTAAAATCATCTACAAACTCAGGCATCTAAACTATAGCAACTCTCTTATTTACTGATGACATAAAGTAAGACCCACGTACGTCGAGCCTGTTGGCTCCGGGCAAACGAAAATCGTTTCCACTTCTTCCAGGTCTGGCTCGTGGTTGTGGTCTGTATAAGATAGAGAGACCACGACGAGCGTATCTGTGAGCAAGAAAACCAAAGTATAGGTCATTTAGACGTTTTTAGATACATAGCTTTTTTATGCACTGTGTGATATAACAATATGTCTAGATACACGTAAAAGGCAAAACGACCTATGCATTGGGGAAGAGGGAGTAGCAATCAAACAACTGATGTGTTTATCTATTACATTACAGTCAACCGAATAGGCAGACTTCCCTGGTCACCAAAGTAACCAGGCCCTACATATATAACACGAGGCATCAATGCAACACTCTGGGTGGGCGGATAGACGATCATCGATGCTGAGATTCATGTGGACGTGTACCGCCTCCCTCTGGTTTCAAACTAAGAGCATCCATGTGCGTGTGTAGTGCAGTGTACTCCTTTGTGCTTCTAGGTATAGCTAGCGTGGTGCTAGCTTCGAGCGCGATCGTCGTACTCGTACCTAGGGCTTGTTCAGCTGCAAATTTTTTTACAAAATGACCATATAGCACGTTTCGTTGTTATTTGACAATTAGTGTCTAATCATAGTCTAATTAGACTTAAAAGATTCGTCTCGTCCGTTTCGTCTAAACTGTATAATTAATTTTATTTTTTATCTATATTTAATGTTTCATGCATTTATCTAAAGATTCGATGTGATGAGAAATCTAAAAAATTTTACAAAATTTTCCGGGAACTAAACCGGCCCCTAGTTGATAGGATGGACTGTACGTCGTCGCATCGCGAGACGTTCATGCAGAGACGTTTGCGCCATGGGCCTTGTTTAGATGTTGGAATTGGGAGGAGAAGTTGGAATAGTGTAGGTCACGTCGTACTGTAGCAACTTTTGTTTTTATTTGGTAAAAATTGTCCAAACTTTGACTAATTAGGCTCAAAATGTTCGTCTCGCAAAGTACAACAAAACTGTGCAATTAGTTTTTAATTTCATCTACATTTAGTACTCCATGCATGTGCCGACATTTTGATGTGACGGGGAATCTTCTTTTTGCATAGTGAAATTTGGGTGTTGGATTTGGGAACTAAACAAGGGCATGCATGCAAGCCTTGGCAAGCAACTGCAGCAGGCACATGCACAAGCACGCAGATTCATGATGGATCCTTTGCATGGACTTTCTCTTGCTGCCTCTCCAGTACCGGCGGCCGTTGAATGCGTAGTAGCAGTACCGATCAACGTTTTAAATAGCGGGCTAAGGTGTTTAGCGGTATATCTCTAAAACAACTAATAGCGGAGCTATATCGAACTATAGCGGAATATAGCGGCTAAATTGTACATGAACATAAATAGCGGCACTCTGGCTCAAAAGGTTATAGCGGCAGCTATAGCGGGAGATTTAAAACTATGGTATCTACACCTAGCCTTGACGGGTCCGGGTCCGGCGGCGGGTCGATCGATTCATCAGACCATGCATGCATGCGGCCGGCCGCCGTCGTCGCCGGCACCGGCACGCGCGGAAGCCGGAGGTCGGAACGAAACCGGCCTCCACTACTCCAGCTTGCATTGGCTGCATGCTTTATTCGAAGCCCGTTCACACCGTCGATCGCTCACACGACACGAATAGAATACGGCCGGCGGAAGACTCGTACGCACTGCCTGCCTCTGCCTAGCTAGTGGCCGGCAAAGCGAAGCGGAGCCGGCCACCGGAACCCACACGCGTCGGCACGAGCCTGGCGTCCCCCATCACGGCTTCGGTGACGCGATGGGGCCCAGCAGCTGGTGTCCCTGGGCTACTCGTGCTCCTCCTCGGGAGCCGAGACGTGGGGCCGGGGAGCGTCAGCGAGGGAGAGGGAGGGGGCCGGCGCATGTGGGGGGGACGCCAGGCGTGTCGGGTCATGGACTCCAGGTCCGGGCCCCGGGCCGTCCGGCCGGTCAATCAGGCCCCGCTGCCCGGCCGTTGCTGCCTTGCTGCTGCTAGCTAGTAGGAGTAGCCTGGAACTGCTCGCACGCGCACGCACACCGCTTTCTTCTCCGCCTCCCGAAGCTCTACTTCACCGCCGGCGAAGTAACTTTTTTTTTTCTCCCCCCTCCTTCCGCTCTATAAACAGTTTTATTGACGAAGCTGCTAAAACTGTGTCTAGTAACGTTTGCTAAAACATTTTTCTTCTTATAATAGTCGATGAAAAAATGACCATAATACCTCTCCTTTTTTTTCCCTTTATTTTTCCTCCTCTTCTATTTCTTTGATGAAGATGTTCGGCTACTACCTACGAGATGGTGAGATGGCAACAACTACCCGTACGAGATAAGTATAATGCTGATGAAAACTTTCAAGTTGGGGTTTGCCATTATATCATGAATGATATTATGAACGTATAGCAGGACATTAAATAGCCTCCACAAATTAGGCAACCATGCATCGCTCATGAACTTTAATTAGCTGTTTATTATTCCCACACCCTGATTAAAATCCTTGTAGGCAGAGTATTATTTTTTCTTTCACAAAAAGGCCATGCTGAGGGAAAAAAATAAGCATGGGTTTGCAAGCTGCCAATCCAAATGCTGAGGGCGACCGTACCGACAATGGTTGTGTAAGACGATAGGACTCCTCAAAATCATAAATAATGAACGGAATACAAATGTTGCCATTACAAATGACTTGGGATATGCTTGTTTTCAGGCGAGCTCGCCTCACCAGAGCTAGGTACGAGGAGCTTGCCAGCTCGTGCGAGCCGATTTGGCTCGCTTTAGCTAGCAAGAGCTAACCTTGCACGCACAAGACTCGAGAAAAGTTTGCTCCAAATCCAAGTGCCTGGTTCTCGCTCGTTATCCTGACTAGGCAAGACAGCACAGTACCCAGCCAAGAACCCAAGCACGCTCTTGCTCTCTCCATGCCAGGCTGGTCACATAATGCCAATTCATAGGCCTATAAAACTATATTTTGTGTTGATTATTAAACCCACGCTACTGCAATTCACTGGTTTTAATTTTAAAACACATTGCCATAAGTTTTGAAATCAGAAATATGTCATTTGCTTTTTTTTTGCGATATATAAACCACTACGTAAATTTCTCATACGGTTCTACCATACATGGGACCGTATATAATCCAGCCTGCTCACCTCAGTTAAATGCATTTAAATTTCAAGAAAATAGTTTCTATAACACACGAAAAACCCTTTTGTGCTCATGATGAATACTACCATTATATTCCTCTTGCATCTATCTTCTACAAGGAAAAAAAACTAAAATGGCAAGTCTTGTTTGCAAGGCTGTTCTCTGGGTGTACCTACAGCATGTCCTGCCCTAATCAAGGAGAACATTCTTTGCAACAATTATAGCCCACCTACTCGCTCACCTCCCACCGTGTCATCTGTACTAGTACGTCTTGCAGTTGTCATGCACGCCTAGCTGGATATGTGCACACACATCAACTCCTAGCCTTTCTTGCTCCCCTCCTCCATATCAGTAAATGCAGATTTTTTTTATTTAGGTTTTTCCTTTCCAAACAAAAATTCAGCACAGCTTGATGCCAATTTGTTGCTTGCCAACTCATTCCAATACACTCTTATGTTTTCAGCCATCATTTTGGTTAATTTGAAGAGTATGATGATTATGTCTCTCTGGACACTCATCACGGATTGAAGAAAAAAAGGGGTTAATAAGGTTCATGTTTCCTTCTCCTTATAAGCTTGACGATCTATCTATTAGTGCTGTGGTACTACCATGTCAACATGATGTCAATCAAGTAAAGAAAATGTTGGCTAAATACTGTACTTAAGTGCCACCCGCAAACTCCAAAGTATCCAAGGAAGGAATTGGAGGGGGTCCCACGCTCAGATGCAGCACAGGGACCAACATAAAAGACCCCAGCCCCACCTGTCATCATGATTGGCCCAGCTGCCTTGTGGGTCCGTTCCAAGCTTACAGTACAGCCCTGCACTGGGAGTGGGGCCTGCCTTGATTGAGGTTTCCGATTTGCATCCCGGAGCAGCGGAGCTGTTATTAGATGAAAATATGTACTACCTGGAGTAGTGACCAAGTTTAAGCCTATTTTATTAGATGAAGTCACAAACAATGTATTTTCTAAACTTTAAATTAATTATACGCATGTGAACGTATATTTAATAAGTATAACAAACATTAGACAAATTATATGAAATGTAAGAATTGCTTTTGGATTTGTCTCTCTTGACTACAATAATACTTCACCCAGCAAGGGGCCACAGTTGATCTCCATTTGTTTTTTTTTCCATTTTCATTTTGCACGGAATAGTAGAACTAGTATATCACATTCTCATCAAAAACGAAAAATGTCAATCTTTTCGTTCAAAAATAATGTCAATCTTTTGCTGAACTGACGTGCTCAAGGTTTAAATAAACACCATGCAAAATTGCAACACAGTTTTTTTAAAAAAACTCCATGCTCCATTTCATTATTATTTTTGTCTTTCTCCAACGTCCGATGACCAACAACAGCTCATGCACACATGAGCATATCCTTACCGGGTGACAACTCACCACACACACACACACACACACACACACAAAACAACTACTACACCCAAAAAAAAAACTCTTTCCATCTCTAAATCCAATTTGAATTTCACCTTTCCTTTGAATCCCTATCCTATTGGCCAATCGTCAACTAGAGCCGCCTTGAAAATCTCAACACATTTTTCTCAAAACCAAAATAAATAATAACAAGGATAATTAGAGCATGCCAACTCATCCCAATACACCCTTTTGTCCCCCCATTCACCTCCTTCCGGTTTTAATCCCCAAATTAAAAACCTTTCACCTTTTCTAATCTCTCTCACTCACATTTGGAAAATATTTGTCCCCAATTTAAAACCTTTCTCCTTTTATAATCTCTCACTCACATTTGGAAGATATTAATCAGAGGAGACAGCAGAGAGACTTGAGGCAGAGGAGGCGAAGCAGACTATTGTTACTGCTGGTAGCCTCCTCTCCTACTACGACTGTGTTTAGTTGTGTAAAAAGGTATAAAAAAGGTACTGTAGCACGTTTTGGCTTTATTTGGTAAATAATGTCCAACCGTTTACTAATTAGGTTCAAAACGTTCGTCTCGCAAAGTATAACCAAGCTGTACAATTAGTTTTTTATTTCATCTACATTTAGTACTTCATGCATGTATCGCAATTTTAATGTGACGGGAATCTTTTGTTTGCATAGTACTTTTTTTTTTAAGGAGGTAAACACAGCCTACTTCTAGTATCATCGAGTACAGAGTACAGAGCATCGTAAACACATCCCCTCCCCTCCCCTGCCGCCGCAGCAGGCGCTGCAGCTTCTCTCCCCACCTCAGCTGCAGCGGCAGCCGGCGGCTGTTCCGCTCCCCTCGCCTCCCGCTTCCGTTTCTCCCGGGGTGGCGGGGTATCTGTCTCAACCGATTCTCCCGGGAAAAGGAGCCTGAAAAGGAGCCTCCTTTTTCGGTGTCGGCGTGTTCCGCTGTGGGGCGTCTTGCGGCGGCGGCGCCTGGGATCGCCGCTGCTCGCTGCCTCCCTCTCCATCTCCCTCCTCCTCTCCTCCCGCCGCGGCGGTCAAGAGGGGAGAGAGAGACGGACTCATGAAGGGCCTAGTAGTAAGTACGTTCTCCTGTCGTCATTAGATTGCTGGCTTGCCTGATGATTTTCCGCCTTCCTCTGGGATTTTTGTTGCGCCATTAAAGATGGCGCTTTTCATGCTCGCTCCTGACCCGAATGGGCGGGCGGCTCTTGGATTCTCGTTTTCGGCTTTATGCGCGTGGGGCGCATAGCTTGGTGATTTCACTGTGGCTGTCGAGCGCCTGGCACCCCATGCGATTCGTACTGGATTTCGGGATCTTGGTCAGGGAATGAATGGCGGGCCCTCTCGTTGCTCCCCCTGATCGTTCGTCCCTCGCGGAGATCTTGTGGCAACGGAGAGATGGTTTTGGTTCCGGTTGAGCAGCGAAATTTTAGGAGCTTTGATTCGAATGATTTTAGCTTCCAATTCAATGCGCCGTGTTTGGTTGGTGTGGATAGATTGATTGCTAACTCTTGCTGCGGCATGACGGCGGCAATGCCGCTCTGCCGCTCTGCTCTGCAGGTCGTCCTGGCAGCATTAGTGGTGCTGGCCGCCGCCGCGCGCGGCGAGCTGCGGGACCAGGCACCGCCGGGGTCGCGGCCGCACAGCGTCACCATCACTGAGTTCGGCGCCGTCGGGGACGGCAGGACGCTCAACACAGTCCCGTTCCAGAACGCCGTCTTCTACGTCCGCTCCTTCGCCGACAAGGGCGGCGCGCAGCTGTACGTGCCCAGGGGCCGCTGGCTCACCGGCAGCTTCAACCTCACCAGCCACCTCACCCTCTACCTGGAGGAAGGTGCCGTCATCATCGGCGCAAAGGTAGTGTGGGGGCATTGATTTGCTTTCGATTCCGTTTCTTGTCACGGGTTGTTAAGGCAGTAGTAGTTACAGAGATTCTGCTTGCGTTGGCATTCAGAGTATGTGTGCGATTGGTGCCTATCCTTTTCAACCTGCATTGGCTGGATGTGAGCTGGTAGTAGGATTGGTATTGCTGATCTGGTCATCTTAGTCTGTTTAGATATGGTTGTTGGTTGTACCTCAGGAAGGAGTGATTTGGACATCTGTGAGGTGAGAGTCACATGCCATGGATTTGGACGCCATCTTTCCTGCTCTTGTATGTTCTTTGTTATTGCTTCATATCATGGGGAAAATCCTTTGCAGGTATCACGATAAGTAGTATTCAAGTTTTGTTCTAGATGAGAAGCTTGGAGTTGTTTCTGTTTGCTTTTACTGTATGGAGTGAGTTTTTGGAAGGTGAAACATAGCTATTGCTGCGAGGCAGGTAGCAAAAATAGGCAATTTCCTTTTTGCATAGTTTTGAAGTCAAGCTTACCTCATTAATCTTGTATAAAAAAAACTAGGCATGTTTCTTAGTTCCTGCCATGCAGATTGTGATCACTTCTGTGTTGCTATTCAACCTTTTTTCTCTTTTGACATGCTTAACTCTTTAGAAACGTGGTTTGGCACTACACATTGTACGCCATATATGTATTTTGGATGTAAAAAGGCAAGCAATGCCATGTTCTTCAGATATGAAGATTTTTGTATTTTTAATTATTAAAGGTGCTGACATAATTTGTTTTATTTCTCATTTTAGGATTCATCACAATGGCCGATCGTGGAACCTTTGCCATCTTATGGCCAAGGGACTGACCTTCCTGGTCCTAGACATCGAAGCTTGATAAACGGATACAACTTAACCGATGTTGTCATAACCGGTAACTGCTTTGTTCTGTCTTGTATATGGATTTTTCAGCCTTGTGTTCTTTAGTCAAAATTTAATGGTCCTTGCATGTCTTGTCCACTTATTCCAGGGAACAATGGAGTTATTGATGGTCAGGGCTTAGTATGGTGGCAGTGGCTGCGCTCCCATGAGCTGAACCATAGTCGACCTCATATTTTGGAGTTTCTGTATTCTGAAGATATCGTGATCTCAAACTTGACAGTCTTAAATTCACCAGCCTGGAGCATACATCCGGTGTACTGCAGGTGCAATGCCATTAACTAAGCTTTGTGTGTAAGGTGTGTGGTTTGGTGAATATTAGTTGCATTTGTACTAATGCATAATGTCTTTGTATTCTTTAGTAATGTAAAGGTCCACAATGTGACGATTGAGACCTCACTGGATGCTCCACTGACTGATGGCATAGTTCCAGGTATGTTTTTTTTTCTCTAGTCTGAATACATTTTTTTATGTTTTATTTTCATATAGCATAGATATTTTAATTCATTCTTGCTGGTAGCATTTAATGCCTTTAGTGCTGAATGCAGCAAAAACATCCTGATTCCTGAAGAAACACCGATTCTCCTTTTCCCTTTTCTTGTTTTTTTTGGGTAACATCCAAGCCTGTATAATATGCCCCAATTGTTCCTTCATAGCCTTAACAAAGAATCTGAACTACTCGTACCCTGTAACTCTTAAATGCAGTTGACAGCGATGACAAGAAGTTTTTACTTATTTCACTAATTGTTCATTCTTGCTCCAGATTCATGTTCAAACTTATGTATTGAAGACAGCACCATAAGTGTCAGTCATGAAGCAATTTCACTGAAAAGCGGATGGGACAAGTATGGCATTTCCTTTGGGAGGCCTACATCTGACATTCGTATCAGCAGAGTGGATCTGCTATCATCTTCTGGAGCTGCTCTTGCATTTGGGAGTGAGATGTCTGGAGGGATTTCAGATATTCATGTTAACCACCTCCGGATCCATGATTCCTACAAAGGTATTTCTTTCAAGACATCACCAGGTCGTGGGGGTTACATAGAGGAGGTGGTCATCTCTGAGGTACAAATGGAAAATGTCCTTGTTGGCATTGAGTTCACTGGTAACTGTTCAACCCACCCAGATGACAGTTTCGACCTGTCTGACCTCCCGACGATTGATCAAGTCACTATGAAGAACATGGTCGGCACAAACATCTCGGTTGCTGGAGTTTTGTCAGGAATCGATAGTGCCCCATTCACAGCTATCTGCCTTTCCAATCTCAATTTCTCTATGGCTACTGATTCTGGTTCAAGTTCCTGGTCTTGTTCCAATGTTTCTGGCTACTCCGAGGCTGTCTTTCCTGAAACTTGCACAGAGCTTCACGATCCATCTTCCAGTCCTTCCATCTGCTTCTCCCTTGCTAGCTACAGTGCCATTGCAACAGCATAAATGTTCATCCTTCCATTTCTTGTTCTTCCCATTTCTTGTTGCAGTCCTTACATGATCCGATTGAGCCTCCATCACCATCTTTTTCTCAATTCTTTCCCAATAAACAAATCAGGAAAAAGAAAAATATCACTGCCCCCTCAAATGGCCCTGAGGCTCGGATTATAAGTTGCGTGATGACCTTGAAGGGGAAGTACACAAGTGGGGCTTGTGGACAGCTAGGTGCTTTCTTGTACAGCTACATTTCTTTATTCAATATGTAAGAAGGATTTTTTTTGGTAGGTGTTGAGTGCAGAACAGTTGCTTCATACTATTGTCATCTGGTTATAAATTATCAAACATCATGATTAAATTATATGTGTATATTCCATCCCCACCTTTGAGCGTTCATTCAGTCTGATTGATTGAAAGGCATGACATGTTATCTTGTAAGTCTGACAGGCTGGCTGTGAATGTAGAGCCAGGGTGCTTTGGTATAAATAAACAACTTGGTGTCAATTGGGTTGTTAGACTGATGCTGATTGCTGCTTTTGTCCTCTCTAGGGGACAGTATTAGCTTGGCACAATTGGCATGGTTTGCTCCAATGAGGGCATGTTAGGTTTGCCAATTGTGCAAGCCTCTTCAACTGCCACCTGCTGCTGAACAACTGATAGAAAGTTGTCGAGACTTGAGAGCTGGTGGCCTGGTGACATGTTTGAGCTGTTCATCATGGCCTTATTCTTGTACCCTTTAGAGGAAATCTCTTGATGTCATAAAGGTTGTTGAAACTTCGTTATGTTCCTGTAGGGCTGCAGGAACTATTATATTATATGAACTGAACTTATACAATAGCTTTGTATTGGATTTCCATTCAGTCGGTTTGGTTGCTTACCTGGGTCGGGTCTGGAGTTCTTTTTTTTCACCTTTTTTTGGGAGTTGGTATGTGTGTGTCAGGCTGTTTAATGTTATCTGCTGTTATTTTTTTATTCTTGAGTCGTCTCCATACAAGTGAGGTGAAATTATATCTTGCTGTTCTTTAGTAAAGCCACGTGGAGCAAGGAGACATGAGCCTAATTTTGCCTCCACTAGGCTCTACCCTGAATACAGTAAGGCAATACTCCTTAAGTCCACATACATAATTATAAGTCTAAAGTTGCATCCCACAAAGTCTAAATCTACATATACTGAAATTAAATCCTAAAAACTATTTATTAATTAATTTTGATGTACGATCTCAATCTATGTGAATCTTGATGGTTGGTTCATGGACTGAAATCATATAGCTTGACCCTGCGGGTACAACTCACACGAATGGAAGTTGCGAGTAGCGACTTGGGACCTCTGCATGACCCTAGGGTTAGCACCATGTCTGTCGAGAGAATGACCCGAGGTGCTAACCTAGTGGGCCAACCCTCACGGCGGTTATCGTCACATTGCATCTCTATCTCATTTAAGCTTTCACATTCTTTATTATATACCTAGGTTGTGTACTTACTATTCTAGATAGATAGTAACACACTTAGCAAAACCTTAATTGCACATTCTTACATAGGTTTTGATAAGTGGAATTAGATGCCAAATTTAGAGTAGAAGTTTTAGAAGCCTAATTCACCCCTCTTTGGCGTCATGGTCCCTTCAAGTGGGATCAAAGCTGGTTGGCTTAATTTGGATCCTTGGCTTAACCGCCATTGAGTCAACACTATTTAGAGTGCTTAGGATGAATACCCATGGGCCCTCCGCACTGTGACAACACTAATTTCCCGTATTGGAGTGCTAGAATGGATTGCTATGTAGAACAGTAGAAGTGGTTGATCTAGGTGTTTAGAGAGTAACTCATGGTGGGATGAAACCCCTAAAGAATCCCAAAAAACCCATCATCATAAGTGATGAAAAAGAAATTCATCTAAATGCTCCAGCAAAAAATTGTTTGAATCAATGAGCATAGACATTTTTAACAGTGTTTACTTTAACTAAAGAAAATAAAATTTGGTTAAAATTACATGACCTCCATGACAGATCAAGCAATATCCGTGAGAAAAAACATTGCTTAACTAAACAAACCTATGATACTTTCACTATAAAATAGAAGTTTGTGACCAAAAAGATGACTAGGGATTTCCCCCCTCCCATTTCATTAAGGAACATATCTGAACAAACTTTATATGTATGATCTTTCCAATTCTTTTTTCTTAATTGATCTGTCAAAGTTAGAAGTCCTTGACTGCACGCTCTTGGTGATATTTGATTCGAGTTGGTCATGCAGTAGAACTTCATAGTCTACTACAATAGTAGCATTAGATTCTAGTTGGTCTATGGTGCAGAGCTTCATAAAGCCTTGTTTTTCCAAAATGCAACTGCCTGTTCTGATAAACAAGAAGTAATGACGTTTAGGGTTTGACTGATCGAAGCACAATAGAATATTTTTTATGGTGCAATGTCTCATGACAAATGAATACACATGCATAATGCTCAACGACCATTACTTGGCATGCATCTATAGAATGGGCTAGAAAATCACACAGTCATTTTTAACCCTGTTAATTTTTCATTCTTGCAAAGATGAATGCCTATAAACTACTAGTTAAGTGCCCAATCCTTTTATGAAAGCTATACCAGAGTTTACAGGAGACGAATTGACAGTTACAAGAAAGAATTGGCTACAATATATCAATGTATATTTTTACATTGGCAGTATTGCCTATACGTACACCAATATTTCCTACACATTTTGCATTGCTGATTAGTTTAGTGATAGGATATGGTAGTGCCTTTTGGGAGCAATATTGTCTCCGATTTTTACCATAGGATCATCCGATCATGACTTGCTGGTGCTGAGATGGACCGTGATAAACAACGGTGTGATCGAATGAAGCAGTTGCTAGAGCTGTTGCTGCAGGAAGCTGATGGTCAGAGATTCAGTCATAGTGCACACGAGAGATCAAAATCAGTTAAACACATAATAATGCCAAAGAAAAAAAAATTCATAACTGCCCATTTTTTATAATCTCGACCATGAGGAGATGACATTCCCTGGATTAATAAACTTAATTATTTAACAATGGGAGTATACATCTAATAAAACAACTCAAAGTATGAGGCTTGAGCAAAGCCATGTCGATCTATGCACCATGCTGTTAGTTGTATTTGTATTAAGAAAGCAAGGAAAAGAAAAAAAAATTCTACTTTTGAAACCTCAACTATGAAACGATTCCTTTGACACTCTACACTATCAAAATCGTTCACCTTTGGCTCAAATTTGTTTTTCTAGTAATGTGGAGACATGAGTAATGAAATAGTTTTGCATCTTAGAAAATTAGGGAACATTTAGAGTTTCTGATTTTGTCTGCAGTTGTACATAGAGATTCTATAACCAAAATATTTTATTCACTTACAGTAAAGCATTTTTTTCTTGAAAAAAGAAATTTTAAACTAAAACTCCAAATTGATTTAGGTTTTCAGTGCACTTAGCCATATACTAATTCTTGCATGATTTCCAAATTTTAAATACTAATAAATGAATTTAAACAATGATTGAAAAGCTCCCATATATAGCCCATAGGATTGCTCAGAACTCAAATCAGTTTGATATGGACTATGGAGTGAATTCAATCTTAATCAACATAATGAAAATGGTTCAGTTTTAATTTTATACACATGGGTCTTCGTTGTACTTTAGTGTCACCCATAGCATTTTTTATTGAAGTTAAAAATGTTCCCAGGTGAGAATTGTTTTGAGTTTTTATAAACTCGTTACAGACTTTTACAATTCAAACAAGCTGTTGGCCATATAGCTCATTAATGTCATTTTAACCAGAACGATTTAGTAGTTGAGGATTGAAAAAAAATAGTTTCATAGCTGAGTTGTGAAGCAGACAATCCCTGTTTATCAGGTTGAATAAATATGAAATGATTTTTTTCTTAAGAAAAAAATTATATATATTGAAAACGTTTGACAGGAGCTGTAAACTTGTGATAGCAATTAGATAGATAGATAAACAAGTTCACATGTGGCAAAACGGACAGTTATGAAAGTAATCATCACTATAAAAGAATGGTTTGTACTTATGCACTCACTTGCGCAGATGAAGATTGTGGTTGCTGGTGATGCTGCTGCTGCTGATGGTGGTGGTCAAACATGGCCGCGCCACATGCCGCTGCCGACGCCCAGTTCTGGAAGCTGGCCTCGTCGCCAGGCCTGGGCAGGTCGAAGTGGCCACCGCCAAAGTCCATGCCGGCGCTGCCGTCGTGCAGCTCAACAGCATCCGGCCTGAACATCCGGTCGTTGAAAAGGTTGGGGTGGTCGAAGCAGGGTGCGTACGGGAACTGCGCGCCCAGGTGCAGCGACGTCAGGCACTCGGCCTGGCTGAAGTCAGGCGGCGGCGGGGGCGGCTGATGCACCGCCGGCTGCCCGTGCTCACTGCCGCCACCGGTGTCCGTCTCCTGCTTGGCCATGCTGAGGTAGCCTGGGTAGCCCTGCAGTGACGTGCTCGTCGAGCAACCAGCAATGTCTCTGCGCCAAGATCGTATCAGTTTGTTGGTCAGTTTACAGAAGATGAGTTTGTTCATCAGAGAGCAATGGGCATTTTGGAGGTTTGAACTCACCTCTGATGGAGCAGGCTGGAGTCGTCCGGTAGCATCATGGCTTGTTGCCCATCGGCACCGCCGTTTTGGAACCACGACGAAGGGCCCGGCTCACCGGTCAGTCCTAGAGGCAACTGCATGTCGGTCTGGAACTGAAAAATGGCAGGAGGCAACATCTTGTTCAGATATCCAAGCCTGAAAAACGTCTGACACGCACCTGAAGCTGAGGTTAGTTAGTTACCTGGGCAGCAGCACACTGTAGGCCGATCAGATGTTGCTTTGCAAAGTTCTCCTGGAGAGATCCAAATCGATGCAGAAGTCAGAACTAATCTGAGCTACTGATTTTCTTTTTTACTTAAAACGGCATTATCTGACTTGATATTCAAAATTCAGATATAGTGAATTGTTGCTAGATATTGCGATTATAAAGTGTACATTGGCCCAGCTTCTCTTGAAAGCTTAAACGAGAGATAAAGTGTTAAAATATATCATCTGAAGTCAACCAGAAGGTTACAAATGCGTACCTTATGGATTTGGATGCGTTTTAGAGATTCTTTGAGAGATTGCTCCATTGCTCTTATATGGTCGATATTCTCAACTTTCTCAGGATCGCTCCAATAACTGAAGAACAAATCGTCTAGCTGTTACACTTCTCTCAATTTTTTGCCCATTATTTTTGTGATAGGCTATTATGAATTTTATAATCATTGCCATAGATGCATAACAGGGCCACCTTTAACAGGATCATGTGTCATGAAAGGAAAATCACAGCAGCACTGAATGGAAAGATTTCAAAAGATATGCATGCTCAAGTGAGTTGATGCTATTCACCTGAGACGCTTTTGAACCTCTGCCATTTGACACTGCAATGAACCGAGATGGCCTGACAACTCCTGTCAAATTATTGAAATCCAAACACAGCATTAGAAACATGAAGAAGGAAGAAATAAATCACATGACTTGCTTGTTCTAGTTGTCGATTTGTTATACTCTACCTCGACTGTCTGACCCCTGCAATTGATTCAGAAATAGTGTCAGTGATTTCTTTGTAATTAGGCATTTCTATTAGTTGATATGAGCATTCTAATTTTAAAAAATGGCAGAATTACCCAGAGCCTAAGAAGTCTTGAATATTTACATCGTGGTCTAGCTTCTTGAAAGTCTTCTTTAGGGCCTTTTGAGCACAACAAAGGGAGATCATTGAGGTCATGCATTCTGAAAAGTGGTAAGGTAAGAGAGTAACCGTGTCGACAAATCTGTTGGTTCAGAAAACTTACTTCTAAGCTCTCCAATTTCCTGTTCAAGGGTAGGAAAAGAATACTAGTTAGTACATATTTTCATGAACACGTATGTTTAATTTAGAAGATCAATATATAGGACCTGCAGAATTACCTTTTAGCTCTCTCTTGAGGGGTTAGCTGCGCATATTTTGCTATGACTTCCTCAATGTTGCTGCAGAGACAACAATGTGTAAAGGAAAGATATAGTGCAAACTAATGATTCAAATTATCATCTCAATTTTTTTTTGACAAATCATTGGACGAGCTACTTAGGTAAAAGACTATTTGAATAGAATAATGAAAAGAAAATCATAAAATGGAATGACATTTCAAAAAAGCAAAATACGCATTTAAAATTTGCAATGGTTATCCCAATTTCGCCACAAAATTCACCCATTGCGAAATTCAATAAGAAAAAGTCAATCCATGTTGACAAAGCAAAATCAGGAATGGACGATGCATGCATGCACATACCTTCTTTCGCCGATGCAAATGGTGGGTTTGCCGGTGGGCGAGAACATGAGGAGGATGAGATCGATGTCACACAGGATGGAGAGCTCCTTGGCCTTCTTGAGGATCCCCGACCGCCGCTTGGAGTAGGTCACCTGCCTCCCGCTGCTGTTCTCCAGCCTCTTGATCTTGAGCTTCACCCTCCCCATCGCGGAGACGACGAGACTGATGAGAGGTGCCGCCGCCGCCGCCCCTCCTCAAGACCACACCGATCGTCACAGACGCCGCCGCCGCAGTCTCTATGTCCCAATCCCAACGGATCGCCGAGCTCTTCCTGAACGGATCCAACGCCAGCAGGCAATTGGACTGCGCGAGCTGAACAATCGATCTGTGGAACTGCTGGGAGCCTAGCATATGTGCATATGCTTGTCTCTTCGTTCTGCGACGTGAAATCGGACGGACAAACCTGCCGGCAGACGGTGGTGGCGGGGTCGGACGGCCGTGGAGGAGGATCGGGATTTAAAGGCGACGAGGAGCTGCTGCTTGATGACCCCACGCACGGCACGGCTTGTGAATGCAGAGGGGAGGGGAGGGACGAAGGAGGAGGAGGAGGAGGAGGAGGAGGAGGAGGGATCGCGCCAAGAAGCAGCCGGTGAAATCGGCAGTCGACCGGGCCGGCGCGGGAGAGAAGGAGGAGGAGGAGGAAGGAGCGGCTGTGCGTGGAGGGAGAGGAGGGCAGAGAGGGAAACGCGCGGGAGGTGGTTCAGCTTCCCTCACGCAACTGACGCAACTCGCTCGCAAAGCGGAATTACCTGCTACTGCTACTTGTTTTTTTTTTTTTGACAACAGCTACTGCTACTTGTTTGTCAACCCGTTCTTACGGCGCGCGTCCAAGAGCCGTACAAAAGTATTACTACTCGGAAGGAATCAATTTTGTTGAACTGTAGGGATCCTTGTTGAACCGTAAAGACCGAGTATTTTGGGTCACTCAACTTGCAAAACTAACCGTGTGCTGAACTACCGTCTGTTCTGGTTTTTACCTGACACACGATAGCGGTTTTGACCAGTCAACATATGACTTGGCAAATGTTCAACATTGTAATCGGTAGTTCATGTACAAAATGATGGTAATCGGCAGTGCAAGTACATACAAAATGAAAAAAAGCACCAGACCCCACACTACCGGAAACAATATCTTTGCAGAGTGTCATATGCTTTGCCGAGTGCCAAATATCGGGCACTCGGCAAAGAGACTCTTTGCCGAGAGCCGCTCTCGGCAAAGTAAGACACTCGGCAAAGATCGCTTTGCCGAGTGCCCGACACTCGGCAAAGAAATACACTCGGTAAAGAAAGTCTTTGCCGAGAACCCAACTCTCGGCAAAGATTTACACTCGGCAAAGACAACCTCACAAACGGTGAGCCCGAACGGTGATCCTTTGCCGAGTGCCTGCTGTTAGGCACTCGAAAAAGTTTTTTTTAATTACTTTGCCGAGTGCCAGAAATCTGACATTTGGCAGCATCTTGGCACTCGGCAAAGAATTTAATTTTTTTTTTGCACCCAATTTTTTTGTGAAGCCCTACTATAGTATTAAGAGCTAGATTTTAAAATTTGGTACAATTTTTATGTTTTTTTGCTGCATTTAGTTAATTTGTATCATTTACTTGAATTTTTTCATAAAAAGCAAATTTGAACTGCAGGTGCATGGAATAATGAAATTTAGCCATTCAAAAAATAATATTCATGCTTTTAAGTGTATTATGAGGCGCTATCTAGGAACGCACCCGAATTTCGAACATCATGTTCACGAAACATGGGCACCGACTTGCGGGTGATTTGTTTTTTAATTCTATTAAATACAAACGAAGTCCGAAAATCACAAAAAATGCCAAGATGTCGTGATATCGCATGTGGAGGCTATGATAAAAAATTAAGAATGTTTCGAGGAAGTTGTGACGTACGTTGCTTGAAACCAGACATCTCCACATGTGTTATCACATGCGCGGGCACTCAGCAAAGTAATTAAAAAAATTTGGGTGCAAAAAAAAAATTAAATTCTTTGCCGAGTGCCAGAATGCTAGCACTCGGCAAAGAAATTTAAAAAATGATGAAAATTCTTCGCCGAGTGCCAAGTCGCGGGCACTCGGCAAAGTAATTAAAAAAATTTAGGTGCAAAAAGAAAAAAAATTTAAATTCTTTGCCGAGTGCCAGATCGTGGGCACTCGGCAAAATAATTAAAAAAATTGGGTGCAAAAAGAAAAAAATTGGAATTCTTTGCCGAGTGCCAGACGTGGGCACTCGGCAAAGTAATTAAAAAAAACGCCGAAAATTCTTTGCCGAGTGCTAGATCGCGAGCACTCGGCAAAGAATTTTTTTTAAAAAAATTAAAAACTTTGCTGAGTGCCGACGATCTGGCACTCGCAAAAACTTTTTTTTAAAAAAAATAAAAAACTTTGCGGAGTGCCAGATCGTCGGCACTCGGCAAAGCAATTTAAAAAAAAAAATAAAACTTTGCCGAGTGCCGAATCGCGGGCACTCGACAAAGCAAGTAAATTATATACATGTCTGCCCGCTCGCAAACCCGCCCCATGCCGCCGCTCGCCGCGCCGGCCGCGCCCGCGCCCCGCGCCGCCCCACGCCGCCCTGCGCCGCCGCCCCGCGCCCGCCGCGCCGCCTGCCGTGTGCCGCCCCGCGGCCGCGCCGCCCTGCGCCGGCCGTGCGCACCGCCGATGAGCACACACTAGGTTCGCTAATTCCTTTTCTATGCAATTCGTGCAATGCGTGAAATAATAGTAGTAATTATTGTTGTATGTGTTGTCGTTGTATGTGGTTTTCGGACATTGAACCGTTGTATGTGGATATCGGCTATCGAGCTGTTGTATGTGGATGTTGGCCATTGAGCTATCATATATGAATGTCGGCCATCGTGCCGTTGTTTTTTGCAGGTATTCGAAACCTCCCCGTGTAGGGGAGGTTCTGCCAAAATTTTTAATTAACAGTATTATCTTTCTTTCTTTTTTTTTGCAGAGAAGAGCCCGTTGAAGCGGAGCCGGAGTACGTCGATCGTCTTCCTCGGTGTTGCGGGTCTGCCTGCATCGCGTCGCCTCGCCACTGCACCGACTCGCCACGGCTCCGCTATCCTGACTCCACCGACACCCTAGGTATACCCCCTTTCCTTATCATAGTCGTAGCTCGCGTAACTCGGTTAGGCGTCTCCCGTTCGAAAGAGATACATTTATTGGTATGCAGATCTTTGCATATCTATGACCGTATCTATTTCGGATTGTCCACATATTTTGGACAATCCATGGATGCGTAGATGAGTTAGTTTCCTTGGTCTGCTTCGATTCGAGACAGGGTTTCGGCATCATCTCCCTGTTGTTCTGGAGAACAGCGGGGAGGTGCTGCCAAAATTCTGTCTTCGATAGGAGTAGAGCATGGAAACTAACCTTATCTACGCATCCGCGGGTGGGATTAGGACCTATCCTCACATATTAGATAGTACGAACGACATGTAGCTGCAATTGATGGCTACTTTGCTCGCTGGTATATATGTTAGAGGATGGATAACCGTGAGTGGATGTACATGGGCCACTCAAGTCAGAGTGATTTCACCACTGAATGGATGATGAAGACCAATGATTTCTTGGAACTAGCATTTGACGAGTCTGCTAAAGGAGCGTTTCTAGTTTTGTGTCCCTGCAAGAGATGTGCAAATAGAAAAAGGAAAAACAAGGTGGATATGGGTAAACATCTTTTAAAGAATGGATTTACGCCGGACTATACTCGGTGGGTCCACCATGGTGAAGCCCATCGTCTGAGAGAGGATGTGGCGAGACCCCGCGTCGAGGATTTTGATCCTGCTGCGGGGGTAGCAGATATGTTAGATGACTTTCACGAAGGACAGTACACTAAAGGACGTACGGAGGAGGAGATGGAGGCAACTGCAAAGGCGTTCTATGACATGATGTCTTCAGTACAGAAACCCCTTCATGACCAGACAACAGTTTCTCAACTGGATGCCATTGGACGTTTAATGGGGTTCAAGTCCGAGTGTAGCATGAGTCGAGAACACTTCGATAGTATGTTGACCGTGATTGGCAGCCTGCTTCCGGATGGCCACATTCTGCCAAAGAGCATGTACGAGTCACAGAAACTCCTTCGTGCACTCAAGATGCCATATGATCATATACATGTTTGTCCGAAGGGGTGCGTCCTATTTAAGAAAGAACACAAGGATGCAAATTACTGTCCAAAGTGTAAATCATCCAGGTACCTAGAGGTAGACTCTGGTGATGGCCAGAAGAGGCAGCTTACCATCCCTGTGAAGATCATACGGTACCTCCCGTTCGTACCGAGGATCCAACGGCTATATATGACCGAGGAATCCGCGAAACAGATGACATGACACAAAAAGAGAAAACGATACAATGCTGACAAACTGGTACATCCATCTGATGGTGAAGCATGGACCCGCTTTGATTGCATTTATCGTGAGAAAGCAGATGAGACTGAACTGGTGCATGCATGCGGGCGTCGGTGTAAGTGTAACCAAACATGAAAATTTTAGTGGCACGAATATGCCATTACAAATATGCTAATGATCAACACATAATAATAAATAATTAAAAAACTTACTAGGCCAAATAAGTTTCATCATGGTGTCCACGTGGTGCGCTCCTGTTTTCCCACGTCGGCCAGTCATGGCCATGGCACACCTGATAGCGCAGTACATGGCCACCATATATGACTAGCCCCACGGGAGGCTTCGCACGTGTTGCGACGAGTGAATGTAAATGAACGGTGGAATTATTGGAGCGATTTCTTATGTACAAGATCGAGGAGAGGTGGTCAAGGATGACGTGCATTCGTGTGGTAATCACCGAGACGAACTGCGAACATGCGCTCGTGGGCGACTACTGACCGAGATACGTCTATTCTCTCGGAAACATGGATTTTGTGCTGTGCCGGACGTCCGGGGCTTCTCCGCGCAGGAGTATGTGCGCAAGCTGCTGCGGGCCCAAGGGGAGCTTGGGCACTGGAGGGCGGCCCAGCCCATGGTGACTCGGGCCTGGCCTACCCAGTTGGATCTTCGACAAGATCGATTGTCATGGTGGACCGAAACCGACAGCTAGGATGCGGTGAAGGGGGCTTCTTCTTTTTCGGCCTTTGTTGCTTTGGCATTGGCAGCATTTGGTTGGGACAACCAATTCTAGGCTGGCTCACATGTTTAAGCACAAGGAGGACTACAATGGGCTGCTTCAACTAATTTTGGGCTCGTTGGCCCAGCCAGAATTAAGGTCAGCCCACTTAGAGGGTATATATAGCATGATGATCCATTAATGGCTATGGAGAATAATTGCGAGTGGTAGGTGACGTTCAGCGAGGCGCCTGTGGTGACTTCGTGAACCTCAAGATCTGCTGGCTCAGTCTTTCGGAGGTGCTCATAGGGGTAGGTTTTGCGTACGTGTGAGTGTGCATGCCTTTGTGGACGTCTACGTTGTATTGTGTAATTCTAAAAAAAACATTCAGTCCATGTTCCTTCTATTCCCCTCTCAAAAAAGTTTAAATTTATATTTTTTGTTCACAGAAACATTGTTGTCCAATTAATATTTCCACTAATTTACTTCTATGGCCAATCGAGAAAAAAACGAGATTTAAATTTTCAGCACCTCAATTGGTGGAATTTCGTTTTTGTGCATAGCATGTCTCAAAAATCATATTTTTTTATATGATCATGGAAATATATAAAAGTTATAGAGATTGATGAGATCAACTTTTAACTCACAAACTTTTCCGTTTGAGCTTGGACAAAATGGAGTGAGAAACAAGCATACGTGTGCCTGATAGCCGGTGTAACAACCCATGAAATGAAAATGTGCACACCCTAATAATATTCTCTGAAATTAAATTTTGGATCGAGTGATGCTAAAACCTCACTAATAAAATAAAAATAAAAATTTCATGACTTTAAAAACGTATAAATTATTTGTATGGTTTATCAAATATTTTCATTTATGATTTATAGTGATACAATTATCAAATAAGATCTGTTCTCACCTTATATTTTCAAAATAATAGAACTAAATCTGCCTAATCTAAACCTCAACTAGTCCGGATACAATCTATCAGGTTGTCTACCACTAGTCCAATTCGGCAAGCCTCTCTCCCACCAGACCAGCAACCAGTTCAGGCTCTTCAATCTGGCCCAAAACCCCAGAGTAGGCCAAACTTCTCCGCTCTCAGCCCAGTGGACCAGGCCATCCTCATCACAAGGACCAGCTTGGTCCATCCTTCCTCCTGGCCCAAAATCTGATTTGTATAACTGGATTGCAAGTTTTATATTTAGATTTTAAAAAAGCTACGTGGGAGGGAAATACCCAATCAAATGTCTTGTTGACGTTATATTTAGAATTGCAACCTCTATACCTATATAGACGCTCTATATCTTTCCATAATATTAAAGTCAAGAGGGTATTCTTCCAAAGGTCTATTTTGACTTCCCACAATGCACTCACGTTGCTTTCTATTGTGTATGTGACTCATTCTCACCACTCGTGCTCATACAAGTTACAACATCACATATCCAACGACATCATGGATTCCAATTTTAAGAGATATTAGAATATATGAAACATTGAATAAATCTCAAAGCCAAAATCGTCCATGTGATCAGGCAATAAGTTATACGTTCTATTGCAATGCACCGACACACTCCCTCTGTCCATAAGTCTCCATCGTCTAAGCAAATTAAACTTTTCCAAGAGTATCCATCATATTAGATTGTGACCACGGGTTTGGCTTCTCGTACATGCTGCGCATTTGTTGCTCCTTGGCTGCTCCTTGCCTGCATTTATTGCTCCTGGCTGCTCATTGGCTATGACTCCTTGGTTGTTCCTTGCCTTAAATGCAAATCAGCATTGTTTGTTGCTCCTTGGTCACTGCGCCGAAGGCTAAAACGATGAAGACTTATGGACGGAGGGAGTATTTACTAGTAACTAAAAATGAACATTGTTTCAGTTAATAGTATTATATGGAACATGTGTCTTAACACTAATGATTTTACTTTTCTCCTGCATATGGACAAATACTGACTACAGTTGATCACTCAAGCCGCCCAAAGTGAACTTGCTTCATAGGTGTTTGAAATCGATTCACAATACGATAGGCATGCAATCAGAGCAGGAGAAGAATGGCTATGGAAACCAAACTAAAACTTGAACATTTTCACCCTAAATATAAACCTAATTGCACATCGTTGTCATGTTCATGCAGAACACTACTTCATCACTAGAAATGATGTTAATTAAATACTATAACTTTGATCGACATGAAAACACTAGTACACTACCGTGTGCACCGCCGGGAAGGGGCGTGGATTGCACTCACCACAGTTGGAAGAGAGAGGGTGAAGAGAGAAGATAGTGTGGGGATACAAAGAGAATGAGATTGGTGGGGCGGCTGAGTGTGCGGTTGGGGAGCGAGAGAATTGAGAAGCTTGGGCTTCCTCACCTTATGTACTATGATCTTAATACCGGGCCAAGATAGGCCATACATATTGGTAGCGGGGTTGGCCCCATTAAGGCAGACCTCTTAAGAGGTCCACCTCTGTTAATTGATTTAGAGAGGCAGTGGTTTATTTGGTGCCTCTGAAATTGGCCTGTTTGTCTCTAATAATTGGTGTATGTTTTAGGAGACACACACACTTTTTGACTGCCTCTGTTAATCAAAGGGGTAGTTTCCTAAAATCATTTTTTGTAGAAGTGAAACCTTTTCGACTTACCAAACTAGAATTTTGATAATTGGACTCAGGGTTGTAGATAGATAAATGAAGCAATCCTGCTTTTCAGATAGCTACAAAATTTTTTTGGAGAAGTTTGATGAAGATGAGGTTCAGGAAACCATGTTCTAGGTGGAACTCAATAATGTGCAAGGATCTTATTGGTTTTATGGACATATTATTTGTACCATGCAAACATAAATGGCTCACCACATCCAAGAATGTAACTCCTTCCCTGGGCTGGTCTCACTCTTTTCCAAGAGGCGTCTTCCTTGCCCCACACCATACATCTAGCTACCATAGTTAGTTGTTCCAAAGCTCAACGATGGAGTGACTCTAGCCCGCTCTCCTGCTCTAGCTGCTTGGACTCTGTTTTTATCAAGACAATCACTGGTTCTCTAGTAGCTCTCTAGTCAGATTGCTGCTTCATTGTCCTTATTGGCTTTGGATGGCTCTGATAAGACTACTGGTTGGTATATGAGAGCAAGAAGTCTTGCCATCTATGTTTATGGCCACCATAGCATCCTTGGGCCCTTGTCCGGCCCAGGAGACCTTATGGGGCAAGTGTTTCAATTGCCTCTATGCCTTGCATCATGTTGCCTTCTACCACTGTCGCACATGTTTTTATTGGAGCTAGGGTACCATATGACGTGCTGCTGCAGTGCTCCCAAATAATTATGGACTGTTCATTTAGGCATATCTTGATGGATATTATCATATATTACTTCTTAAGAGGTAATAGGAGAAATATATTCTTTTATTAAGTAGTAAAAATATTAGGCAAATAATTGGGTCTAACAAACATGCATGTGCTTGCATCTATGAAACAGATATGTATATTTGGTGTAACACTTTTATTGGAGTGTGACATACTTCTTCCGTCCCTAAATAACTGTCATTTTTGCTTCCCGAGAAATAACTTTGACTAAATATATATAAAAAAAGCATTAATAGTTATGGTTCAAAATTAATATCATTAGATGGATTGTTGAATCTATTTTTATAATAAATTTATTTAGAGATACAAATGTTGCATGCATTTTCTATAAATTTAGTAAAACCTATGGCATGGAAACTAAAAGTGACAGTTATTTAGGGACGGAGGGAGTACATGGTTCCATGTGCATAGTTCATGTAGCATTTTGTAATGTGATACATAGCTCTGTGAAACTAGCACATGTTTCCTCTAGTCCTTCCTGTCCTCAACACATTTATTAGTAGGCATCATTATGTTGCATACCATGAACAATGGCCTCATTCGTGGTGTCATCAACTAGGCGGTGGACTCAATTATACGATTTCCATGGCGCCAGTCGGTCGAGAGCGAGAGCAAGCTCTATGGTGCTACATGCGATGTGAAAGATTCTGATCAGATCAATTTCGTGAAGGATTGCTCGACAATGAAATGGCATGTGAGCGAACAAATGTGATGCATAGAACCGAAGCAGTCGGTGCAAACCTATTTCCCAGCCCTAAGCAAAATTTGTTGCATTATTAGGTTCAAAAGCATGGCAAGTGTGCCAATAGTACCGTGCTGCAAAGTTTTAGGCCATGATTTTCTTTTGTTGGAATACTTATTATAAATGCCACATAATTCGCGGATGAATTAGTCAACTGTTTTGCAATGATATTAATCATTGTTACAAGGTAGTAAGCTTTATATGTGCCAATAATTCTTCTGGCCAACAATACTGCATGATAATACGTATAATTACAAATGAGGCTTCTATCACAAAAAATGTGTGGCAACAGGTTGATTTATTTGCAACAAAATCACATCCTACCTTTGGACACAGTCGTGTTGTTATTTTCTGTTCTTCTGAAGATGCCAAGCAGATTAGTACGTGTGCGTTGCTGAATTGAAGGCTTGAAGCTTTGACGATGTGTCTGCTTCCGAGGCCTGTTCTGGTGCATGGCCTGCGCAAGACCTCGATGGCATGTTCGGCTGCTGCATTGGCTAGTTCGTCAGCCACCTGATTAATCACAGCTGCTACTACTATGTTTTTTTTTAAAAAAACTTCAGCGCGCGTGCGGGGGTGGGTGGGGGCGGTGTGGGGGGAGTGTTCCCTAGTAACCCTGGCCGTTCGGGTTACCTGAATTTTTCGGGTTGGGTAGTTCGGGTAACAAGAAATTCAGGTAATGAAAAATGTTACCTGAATTCAGCCCCGAAAAAATACTACCCGAAATTTTGGGTTCGGGTTCGGGTATTTTCGAAATACCCAATATTCCACTGAGCTGGGAAGCGTAGTGCCGTGGTGGACTGGTGGTGCGCCGGAGCTGAGGCCGGCCACTAGGCGGTGGTGCGCTGGTGTGGGAGACGGCGGGTCAGCAGGACATGTGCGCTGTGAGCGTGAAGCCGTGAAGCCTGGAGCACGTCGGCGTCGGGCACAGCCACACAGGCGTCACCGCGTCGTTGGGCGGGGGTGGGGTCTCAGCCACGTAGGGCGGTGAGTGGCCACGTGTCGGGCCACCGCGAGCGACCAGGCTAGGGTTCGGCGGTGGATTTGGGTGCCGCTCAGCAGCTCCTGCTCGGCCGCACGATCTCGGGGAGTCGGGGAACGGGGTGCTCGAGGGGATGTGCGGTGCGGATGTGAGTTAGTTAGTTGCTGGGTGCCTGGGCCATTGTGAACTAGTGGGCTTGAAACTTGATGTTGAATCCCGGGCTCTAAAAATATCGGGTACAATGGGTAATTTGGGTATCTAGAATCGCTATCCGAAATTGTATTTGGGTAGATCAGGTATGGGTAGTTTGGGTACGTGTTCAGGTTCAAGTATTGGGTAATGGGTAATTTGCCCAGGCTTATTCCCCACCTGATTTTTATTGACTTATAGCGCTGGTACCCATATTACACAAACAGTTTACAAGGGATTTTCATGAGGCTTCCTGGACGCTAGATTACATAGGGGAAATGTTCACCGAGAGATCGAATAGTCACACCAATCGTCAACAACTTTTTTGCTCCACTTAGGCATTCTGGCTCTCCAATGTGTGGCCTCGGCTTTGCAGGATAGGATAAGTTGCCTGAGGTTGAGATGTTCATCACGGAAAACAATCCCATCCCTCCTTTTCCAGAGCTGCCAGCACTACTGCTATGCTTCAACGGTGCTCTGCAACTGTTTCGAATCGGACTCCTCTGAATCACAGCTGCTTCTTCTGGTATGTGCCTCTGCAGTATAATGCCACTGGCATTTGACACATAAATTCCAGGTGCATCTCATTCCCAAGTGATCCAACTCTCCAACCATCACGCATCTCTGCTTAAGCATTCCTATAGAAGTTGCAAGTTACAAGAAGCTCTGTGTCACTCAGTATATATATGGGCCACGGGTGTGCATAAGTAATGTTCAGGAACAAACCAGGTGGCTAACATGGAGAGTAACCTATCAACAAGCATATACGTGGATGCAATGTGGGGTATCTAGCAATAATTTGTATCGTCTGTTCTTTTTCTTTTGGAGTCGTGAGGCCTACATAAAAGCTCAGCGCAGAGCTGAAGTCCAGAACATTACTGCAGAGGCAATTGACATAGCTTTACTTAAACAACTTCAGCTGATTGCATGACTTTATATCGTCAAGTTCTGTGCATTAACATGCATAGCATGGTGGATGTGCAGTTCTAGAGTTAACTGGTGATTGGAGCTGAAATAGTTTCCCATTTTGAAATCAGGCCATAAATGAGCTGGACATAGGGCTCAGAGGCCCGAATGAGGATAAACCGATTGTCACCCTTGCATGTTTTGAGTGTCCAAACCACCGGAGACCCACACATCGACCTCCGACGAACAATCCCGATGCTTGCCGCAGTTCCGAACCCGCGACACCAATTGGAGGAAATAAATACATCCTGGATATCTAATAAAAAATTCCTAAAACTTTGGTTTAGAAACCTAGGACCAATTCTGATTCTAAATAAGTCAAAAATAATTGAAAAATTTCTGCTTAGTTAAATCCTAGCAGGACATGACAGTAGCACTGTTTGAATTGCTACTCCTAAACCGCTTATCAGATTCGAGTGAAACACTGCCATTGGGAAGATAAAAACGATGGCAACAACTTTTGTTTCAGTACAATATTGAAATTCTGTACCAATTATCCTCAGAAATTTGCTGATTAAATCTGACTAATTAACGCTTACCTGGAAAAACATCTAATTGTTCCCTTATCAAATGCAACGGGAGATTTATACATCAAAGGACTAATTAGGGATTACATTAAATGCAGATGACAAATTAATGAAGGAAAAATCTGTAAGTTTCGCAATATCCTAGACCTTTCATCTTCTCTCCCTTTCTTCTTTTGGGCTTTACTGCAGTAACAGCTGACCTCCAGGGCTCCAATGGAAGCAAACAGCAACACAGCCTCGTTCACCTATGCTGCTCCAGACGCACAATAGCCAGCCTCACACACATTGCAAGCAGTGCAGGGAGTATTGACACGAAAATAAACATCAGCAGACCTCTTCTTGGTGGAGGAACGTCACCTGGATTTTTTTTTGAAACAGTAGCAGGAGCTCTACTGCTCAATTAAGACGAAAGAATTTATGTACAAGAAGGTTAGCAAATGTCACCTGGATTGACCAGATGATTACGGGGATGCAAATGGGGCACAACGCAAACTCTTGTGAGGAAGCTGCACACCGCAGAGGTAAGCAGGGGGGTGCACACATGGACGAACAGGAAGCGATGGCGGCACTAGGAGTTGGTATGGACTACGTGAACACATAAAGAAAAATACCTAATTAAACTCCAACGTTTCAGATTTGATAGGCTTGAGGTGAACTTACTTGATATCTAAACGAGGCATATTAGTAGTCAAACAGATTTGTTTCGATGACTTGTAAGCATGCGCGGTCTCGTATTGTCCATACGAAGCCACTTCCTTAGTGCTACTCCACAAGTGGCGAGAAAATCACAGTTATCAATGTGCTTACAAGTCGATGTAGCCAGAGCATCTAGAAGTTGTGAATTGCATCATCCAGGTCTCAGACCCCTAATGGAGTGCTTACGGGTCCTGTGGTGCAGGTAGACTCTTCTGTGTTACACTAAGAACATAGTTTATTTAGCAAAAATGAAACTCTGCATTGTGTGAGCATTTACAACCATCAACTAAATGGTTTGTTGCTTATGCAGCACTTTTGGAAACACAAATGTGAAATGTTCCACTAGGAATGGCCACAGTATGGAAAAAGATACATTATAGACATTCAAAGAAAAGTCATAATCATCTTACATTTAATTTGGTATATTCTAATTGTCATCTCCAAAATAGCCATATCATTTTTTTCTATTCACTAATAATGTATCATCAGTGTTTCATACAGCTAGAGAGTAAAATTTAGAGTTACATGCAGGATTGTGATGCGGGAGCACACAAGACACTATGAAGTGGATGGGGGGGGTGTTCTTGTATTGCACTATGTAGTGTCTCGTGTGCTCCCTATGTCCAGTGGATGGGGGTGTTCTTGTATTGCAGTGTCCCATGTGCTCGGGAGTTAGAGTAAGGGGTGTTCGAGGGCTATAAGTGTCAGACCACTTCGTTGTTTTCCTATTTGTCTACTTTCATGTTTGCTGGTTTCTATCCTATCCCTCGAGTGACTGAGGTTGCCAATCTAATCATCTTCTTGTTGACTTTTGGGGTGAAACTCGGGCTAGGTCTCCTTTTGTTGGGGCCCATGAGCCCCATGTGACTAGGGTCCAGTTGAGGCGAAAAGGACAACCCTATTTTCAAATTAATCAAAATTTCAAATATGGGTTGAAATTAAAGAGCCTCACTAATGACTATAAATAAAGTGGTAGACATCGAACAAACTAGTCCTACCAGGATAAAAATCAAGCAACGTGTCTTAGTACATATTTGAATCCACTAGAGCTAATAGTTAGCAGCTAAAATTAGTACTAGTGGTGGATCCAAACAGAACCACATTTGCTACTAGTTCTACTAACTATTAGTTCAACTAGCAGGTTTACAACTGCTAATAGGTGCTAATAGATGTCAATATGTAGGTGCGAACTACCCATTAGTAACTTATTAGTAGGTGGATCCAAATAGCCCCTTGTTAATAGCTAACTATTAGTGCAAGTGGATGCAAACAAACCCTTAATGCATTTGTAACTCATTCGGGCTCATGGATCGAAGACAAGAATGATGATATTACAATCAGCCTGCTGTTGAAGGCAAGAATAGAATGCCTCTTTAGCAAGAAAAACTGGGTGACCCAACTCGAAAGCAGGAATAGACACATGATCACATACATGGTTGCAAACATCAAAAGCTGGATCGGAGCTAGCACGAACAACATGACATAGGGCCTCATAGAGCATTGCGGTGCAGTATGATGTTGTCGAGCAACAGGTCGCTACTAAAGTCCGAGAGAATTTAGTGTTGAGAAGGAGAGCTTTTGCTCGGGTTTTGTGAAGGCATATCGTTTCGGCTTATTTTTGCTCTTGGGCCCACTGTGCCCCTTTTCTCTGGCATGCTGGGGGAGCCTGCTCTCATGTGCAGTCTTAACACTCCTGTAATAAACTCTATTTGCTCTCTTCTTAATTGAAATGCAGAGCTCCTGCCCATGCATTAAAAAATAGTATGGCGTTGTCGACATCGTACACCTCAGCAGAAGCTGGTAGTTTCTCGTGCCTCTCATACTAAATGGTAACTGATCCAGTAACATGCGCATCTCAGACTAGTAACCCTAATGCATTAAAAGAAATATGTATTTATAGTGTAGCAGTAAGAATTGAAGTCAATGTCGCTGAAACAATTTAACTGACCTCCTTATAAGTTTCTTTCTTTTAGGTTACGTGCGATTCACATTTTTGAGCCATGAGCTCTGATGTGCCTGTGTTTACTGTAGCCAAGCAGTGCGAGTCAACATCCTGTCTCCTAGTTGAACCAATTCAGATTTATTTTATGCCAATCATGTATCCATGGGTGCATGAGTTTTAATCTTTGAGTATGTAGAAAGCCAAATGTGCAAAGTGGAAGCAACGAATTTGGGCTAGTTTGGCTGAGCTCCAATGGCTCAAGGTTTTTTTTTGAAGGTCACCGGGGGAGAGGATCCCACCTGAATTTTATTGATCATAACCCGCCGTTAAGGCGTTGGATTTGACAAATTACACCGTTTTCTTGTAAAGTAGATAAGGGTTGATTACATTGCACTTCGAAAGACACCAAGCCAAATTTGTGCAATAGCTACATCCTTCTTTGGTAGACGTGCTTTCCAGAGCTCGACGTCTTGCACGCATGTCGCCAATGTCTGTCGAATCGTTGCATTCTCCGCTCTGAAAACCACTCCATTCCTACGCTTCCAAAGTTGCCAGCAGCAGAGTGCAATGAGGGTGCTGAAATGCTTAGTTGGGATTGCTGGCGGCCGTGGAAATGAGCTGAGGTCATTTAGCAGCGAACTGGAGTCCGATGGCAGTTGGAAGCCAAGATGCGCCCAAAAGTCTTTTGCAAAATGGCAGCCGAAGACCACATGATCAGCAGTCTCATCATGGTCCGCACAGATTTCACATACTGCAGAATCCACAACCTTTTTTCGGAGCAAGTTCACTCTGCATTGTATTCTTCGCTGTGAGAGCAGCCACATGAAGAACTGGACCCGTTTTGGCGCACGGCTGTCCCAAACAAAGTAAGCCGCTAGCTGAGGCTCTCCATCCTTCGACTTGAGCAACTTGTAAAGGCTGCCAGAGTCAAATTTTTCCTTCGGAAGACACAAAGGTCCCTTCCTGGAATCGACCATATCAGTGAACTGTGTGTGGAGTAGAATTGTTCGAACCTCATTGAGCTCAGACTGTGCTTGCTGTGACATTCTTGGAACCCAAAGCTGGAGCTGTCAATACCAGAAGCCTGAATCTGAGCAACCGAGAAACCTTTACGCGCACAATGGCAGTGCAGCACCGGGAAACGATCCGCCAAGGCTTCATCATCCACCCAAGCATCGTACCAGAAGGAGGTTCTTGAGCCGTCCCCAATGGTAACATGGCTCAAGGTTTTCAGCCTCTTGCACACTATACAACACAATTCAAAGGTCCTGGCTTCACTTATAATGAACTGGTCGATGGTAGGAGCTTCAAGCCAATATTTTTGGACTTTTTTTTTGGCTCCGCTACAATGGCGTTAGAATGGAGAAGCTGGAGCCAGGCTGGGCCCAGCCAAATACGACCTTAATTATAAGCTGGAGCCAGGCAGGTTGGGTCTCCTGGCATTGTCTCTTACTTGCACAACAATCAACAAGAATGTTCACCGGAAAATGCTGATCTTTGATGACTATATATATGTGGAGCACCTAATAGATACCCTCATAAGTCTGGGCACAAAACCCGATACCCGAACCCTGAACCCGAAGTACCCGCAGTATCCGAAGTCTAATTCGGGTAGTGAATGCTATTACCCGAATTTATTTCGGGTAAATCGGGTAGTATGCCCCGGTACCCGATCTACCCGTACTAGAAATCACCCAGGTAGTCGTAGAGTCATAGACTCGTATTACTCCGCCGCGCAAACAGCCAATAGCGTAGTGCTGCAGCCCAGCGAGTCAATACACAACCTCTTCAGCTGCCCGAGGCCTGACCTCCCTCCACTCGGTGATTTATTCCTCCTCCGAAACATGGCCACCACACACAGTCGAGGCTAAGCCTGTCAGGTAGTATGCATTCGCACAAGAGACAAAACTATTTAATATTATTGTGTTGCAGTTTGGCACCTGTGGTTGAAAAGTTTTATAAAAATCTGTCCAGTTCTAGTTCTTCGTAAAAATATGTGTTCTTTGAGTGTTCACTGTCATTTTATATATTTCGGGTAAATCGGGTAATACCCGAACTCGAAATTGCGGGTAGTGTTTTTTTTGGTCTCTAATCGGGTAACAATTCTCAATACCCGATTTTTTCAAAACCCGAATTACCCGACCCGAACTTTTCGGGTAACCCGAACGCCCAGGCTTATACCCTCATTGGTATTGGGTGGTATATCTAGGCACCAAAGGAGGTGGTGATAAAAATACATGCACAATTTCAATTAATCTATAACAAACTTTAGTTGAAACTGATACAAAATTTAGGGAGATTATAATTCAGAAAAAGGAAGATAACATGACTTTTAGGTGTGAGTGATGTGCCAGCACCACATACACTAAACATATTAACTAGCACTATCAACATATTCCTTATAATATAATGCAACAAGCAGATATCGATAATAGAAGATGACACCTGATACCTGTGCATGACTGAGCCTAAAGATTGTAATAATTGATGTTCAGGCGGCCATTTGCTTACTCTTTCGGGACAGTGATAGGCCAGGATGACATTGCTAGAAGACCTATGATAAGGCTATGTGAAGTACCTAGAGCTCCAGACATCCCATAACAACACTACGACAGTTATCTTCAGCCCTACTACTGGCACTTGTAGAAACATGATGATGATGATGTGGTATGATGGGAGATGGCCCCTCCATGAATCATCCAAGCTCTGGCAACACTGCCCACTAGGAGACACGCTACTAGGAAATGACCCTAATGCCACGGAGAACATTACAATATCACTAAATTTGTTGCAATAAGTAGGTGTTATTACCACAGTTTGTAAAAAAATGTTGCGATATGTGGACTATGATGTTGCCACTAATTTCTTGCATTGCAATAATCTTTAGTGTCATTGCGAGAGGTAAGTGTTCTTGCCACCACATTTAAAATGGTTGTGGTTAGTTGACAATATTGCTATGCATTTTTGTTTGTTGTGATAATCTTGAACTTTGTTGCAATAGATTGATGATATTTCAACGAAATACTAAGTGGTTGAAATTGGTTGACACTACTGCACAGTGTCATTTGAGAAAAAAATACATAAGCTGTTTAAAAACTCACAAACAAGCCTGCACAAGTGCACAGGTTCACAAATAGCTTCACCAAGAGTCATTATGAAAGATGATAAACATTGCACAAAAAGTATTATATTCCTGGAACCATAGTGAGCTGCACGTACATGTTTATTCCATACAAGAGTCGTTATGAAAGATGATAAACATTGCACAAAAACTAGTATATTCCTTGCACATCCTTAGCAAGATGCACATGTTTAATTCATTGAGCTGCCGATGTGGTTCACAGAAGAGAACAACATCCATGCACCTTCGATTAGTTGTTTAAGCTAAGGCTAGCCTGAGCTTGATAATGCCTAAGCGATCGAGAAAGCATGAAGATATCTTGCACAGCATTGATCTGAGCAGTATCCTGCAACAGCCAGCCACTGCCTTCCTTCTCTATACAGACCACACCGGTAGTCCTTCAAAGACCATGCTCAATGTGTACATTCGAAATGGCAGTTCCTGGTGTCTCTCATACCCAATGGCCAATGGTATATCACCCAGTCTTATGCTGATTCGGTTTAAACTAGAGCTCTTGGCATGGAAATCCAAATCCGTATCTAGCTAGTTGAATTTGGAATTGTTGGCATAATATATAACACATTGACACCATATGCAAGATTCATGTATACTTCTATATTTGTATGATAATGTTGAGGCATGTATTGGGCCTCAAATCAAGTGTATATAAATGACAACCACCATGGATTTCAAGCAATTACCAATATTAGAGATATAGTTGGAATCATACGAATAATATATATTACCAATAAACTAGTCCTATTCCTGTGTAACTTATGTGATATCGTGAAAGTCGCATCCTTCAATTTAGATCCACAATCATATAGTTTAATCAACCCCACCCACCCCCCCCCACAACTGCACTTTATTATTACAATAAAAGTGATTTACCGAGACGGTGCAAACATGTTTATGGAGGCAAGTTTGTGCAAATCGTTCCTTTATAGAAGTGGCAAAGGATACACCTCTGAAAATGTATACTGAAGCAAGACTCTTGAGCCGCTTGCCTATATATGTTAATCGAGTTTTAGAGGTGCCTAGCTTAAGAGGCCAGCCTCTATAAATCATTTTTCTGAAATTAAAAAGAACCATACAAAATTAGTGTTGACACCGGAAGGTGCTCCGGATCACACCAGCAAGGGCTAGCTTGCCTAGTGGGTTGCAATCAACTCTCAGCGCAGCGAGAACGCAGCAGGATCGACTAAACCGATCTAGAGACCGGTTAGGCCGATGTTAAGCCCGTTCTTCGCTTCATAAGCTTCGAAAGTTTTCCCGGGAAGACCCATTGGGGAAGATCATATGGAGGGTGTCCTAGGACCAACAAGGCCACCTAGAACACCGCTGAATCTCGCCAGGAGATGTGACAAACAGCAGGGTAGAGAGGAAAAGGGGTAAAAGGGTGTAGTAGATGTATTTTTGACGAATTGATGTTGGGATCCACAATTGGCCATGATCCTCTCATATATATAGAGGGGGTGGTCTAATCGTAGTAGGAAACAAGTCCAAAACGTGTTCTTCAAGTTTCCCACGTTCAAAATAGGTCCAAAACTGATTTGGAAACTAAACCTATTTGGAATCAGTAGGGGAGTCGGCTAAGCCAACTTTATTGGGGCCGAGCACTGCTGCTCAGCCAGCAACAGAGGGAGTCGACTTAGCCAACTGAGCAAAGTCAGCTAAGCTGACTGGGGCGGGGGGGGGGGGGGTGCTGCCAGACAAGTTGGCTAAGCCGAATGGGTCTGGCTCGCCCAGTTCGTTTTGTCCTTCGCGTGTTTTCTTCAATTAGCATTTTTTTTGTAACCTTGGGTCACTTTTGAGTGTCAACTATTAGCAAGAACTTGTTGGAGGTGTACAAAATCCATGTTGTTGGAGGTGTCCAAATAATGTCAAGAACTTGTTGGAGTTGTCCAAAATCCACATTGGGACACTTTTAAGTGTCAACAATTAGCATTTTTTTTTTGTAATCTTGGGTCAATCCCACCAGCAATGCGCCGCACTGGCACGTTGAGAGTCACAATTAACATGATTTTTCAAGGGAAAAACATGCATGTACATTTCCTTGGATTTCAAACTAATACCTCCACCATAGCGCCAAACTTCCATCCTTCATGTCCCACTACAAGCATGCTAGTAATTAAAATAGGAGAATATTTCTTTATAGCTTTTGCGGGACCGATTAGAGAAGTCAAATGTCCACATAATTAAAAAATTGAAAACATAATTTAAATATATCTGAAAAGATTGAAGGCAGATTTAGTCCCCTAAAATATCATAAATAAAACATTTCTTAACAATAAACTGGTACATTTTGTCAAGAAATAAAACTTTGGTGTGTCATGTTCTGCACTTCCAAGATCATATAAAAAAAGAAGCAGATTTGGAGCAAATTCTTGGAGGAGCATGGTGACTTCAAAAGATTATAGTCAAAGAGGAGACTGTTGTATGTTGACTCAAATCCTATTTGGAATTGGACTCAGTAGAGGTGTCCTATTAGGACTTCTAGTTCTATTATATTAGGTCTTGACTGTAGAATCATACTAGGGTTCAAATACTATTAGTACACTAGACAATGTCCTAAGAACATGAAAATGTCCTATGATGATGATGGTGCATGCCATTTTTCCAACTATTTGAATTCAGTTCATATTTATAGATGGATTTAGTGAACCTCGTTACTCTAAAGTGCATATAAGTCCCTACTAGAAAACTGAACTTTAGAGAAAGCAAAATTTGTTGCATTATTCAAAAACCTGGCAGGTGTGTCAATAGTAACGGCCATGCTGCAAAGTTTTAGGCCGTGATTTTGTTTTGTTGAAATTAATACTTATACTAAATGCTATATGATTAGTGGTTGAATTAGATAATTGTTGCAATGATACAATCAGTGTTATAAGAAAAGCTCAAAATGTGCCAGTAATTCTTCAGGCAATAATGAAGTAACGAACAATACTGCATTGTAATATAATAATAAGTGAGGTTTCTATCACAAAAAATGTATGGCAATAGGTTGATTTGAAACATAATTACATCCTAGCATTGGACACAGACATCCTGTCCTTCTCTGTTCTTCTGAAGATGCCAAGCAGATTAGTATGGGTGCATTGTTGATTTCAAGGCTTGAAGCATTCACGCGTGTCTGCTCCTGTTTTGGTGCATGGCCTGTGCAAGACCTCGACGATAGTTCTGGGTTCTTCTTCGGCTTATTCGGCTGCTGCATTGGAAAGGTCGTCAGCCTCGTGATTGTTACAGTGGGGCTGTGCTTCGAATCAGACTCCTCTGAATCACTGATGCTTCTTCCATTAGAAGCCTCTGCAGTATGCTATGAACGAGGAGCAAGGCTGGCCACCATGTGACGACTGCGAGAAAGACAACAAGATGATTAGAAATCAGGCAGAATCGAGCGTTAGAATAGATAAATAAATTCGTGACCCATGCTTGTCTGTATCCGGCGAGGCTGTGGCTGCCTTGATGGTGTGCTACACCTGGCATCATCAAACACTGGTCCCGGGCAGCGCCGTGTGTCTCGGCCCACTCGGGTCCGCACCACTTGTCCACGATCTAGACCTAGCAGTCGGAATACACAGGCGCATCACCAGGGAATCATCTACACGTCATCAAGTATTTGACATATAAGAAGATCAAATTAAGCCTACTTAATCTCAAAAGGAATCAATATTAATGTTCTTTATCTACCTGAATGTACTGGTCCCAGGTCAGCGTCATTTGTCTTGCATCTCTCTTGGTGACCTTCTCTCCAAGGATCGACCCATGGTAAGTTGCGATGGAATGGAGGCGCGCCTCGTAATGCATGTCCACGATGAGTTTTTTACAGGATTTGGTAGCCACCACCTCCGCCCTGGCCTCAAATCCCTCCTCGCATATGAAAAAAATCCTACATACAGACGCGATGTATCCATTCATTATTTCAAGAAAAGTCCAATGAATGCGATGTATTGAGCAATGTAGTGCGAGGAAGACTTACCCATAGCTCCTACTACACCCGCGCCGCCTTGTTGGCACAACTCATATCGGGGGCAGGGGTGTAGTGGTCAAACGTGTAGGCCGGCTCCATCTTCCTGGCATACTCAACCAGGCCAGGGAAGTGCTGCCTGCACAGAAGACCCAGGATGCCATTGACCAGGCGTGCTTGACCATCACCTGACACAACCGTTCAGTTCCTGCACAAGTGATTAAGAAAAACTATTAGTTTCTATTTCGATTTTCAACATATCATATGAAGAAGTAGTGATAACATCTAAAAGTTACTTATTTTTGCCCTTCGGGGCGAATCACTGGACGTTGAAGAGGAAGCGGTTGCTGAGGGAGGCTCGCGGGACCTCGCAAGTAGACACTTGACGAACCAGAGGAAGCGGAACCCGTACCTACGCCACCTCCTACCGCCACTCCTCGTCCACCCCCTTCCCCCCCTCATTTGTCTACCGAACCAGCTCCTCCTCCTCATCCCGGCCACCACCTCCTCCTCCTCATCCCACGCGGCGTGGCAGGAGACAACTATCTCCTGCAGCAGCTGTGCTGCTCCTCCTCCTCCTATCTGACAACTCATCTATAGCCGATGCTACAGGGCGTGTTCTTTGGTAAATTGAGTACACGTTCCTCTGACGGTTGCCCGCCATCTTTATTCAATCACCAGCAATTAAAAAGAATAAACAAGACGTACTTAGCAATAGATGCAAAATAAAAAAACATAATTATAAAATAATATAGTTGTTGACAGTCCTTAATGTCAACTATAGACCATCAACTAATGCTTGATTTGATATAAAAACTTGTAAAGCATAGTTGTAGGGTTTGATTCTAACGAGTTCCATGAGTGTTGATGTTCTCAATTGTTTACATGATATTCAATATTTAACCATATAAAAGTATCTCAAGTGATGAAACAGAGTGCACCATTGTGAAGAGCTCACCGAGACGATCGAAATGGACATAGCACTAGCTATATTTGTAGTTCCGGAGAGAAAGATATTACATCTTTGGTGGAATACAACTTGGGAAGTCTCTAGAACATCCTAGAACTATCACCACCATAAGTTTTAGGGATTAAACTGACATATATTCCATAGCTTTGTGAATTATTATAATTTAGGGATTAAAATAGGATTTGGGATAGGAGAAACCTATCACGATATGATTAATTGCGCAAATGGACCAAACCTTGGCACGAGAAGGACGTGGAAGACATTAGAAGACACCAGAACGAAGCGGAAGGTGATACGTCTCTAGGGGGGCTGGCCGGCCGCACCCCTAGGCCGGCTAGCATGTCAGAGATACCAATCACATTCTCTTTCACGCAACGCATTCTAACTGAACTCTACTACACATCTCCACCATCGATCAATGTCGGTTTGATCCGAGGGCCGTGGTTCATCCATCCAGACTATATAACCAGACCCCAGACCCCCCTCCATATTCAATCAATCATAATCATAGCAAGAGGTGTCCCTCGAAAGGATAACCTTGGAGCTCCACCAAACCTAGGGTATAGCTAGATAGAATAGAATTAGGGGAGGCAAGCTTCGCTTGGATTCTGGATCGTGTCACGAGTTGGCTCGGTAAAGCCTTGTACTTCTCTCTTGTATCAATATTATTGATCTATTTGTTCTATTTGTTCGTCTAGTTCATCATGTTCTTAATCTAGTTCTTATTGTTTTCTAGTTCTTGTTCTAGTTGATCATATTGTTCTACTTGATATGACTTTATTCTTAATCGATTATATATTCTTAGTTATAATGATCATTGTCTACTTTGATTATATATCTAGCACAGTTAGATTATATTTATGTTCAAGCACATGTTCGTATAGCGCTCATTCTTGTGATCAGAGGGTGAGTGGTTGATATTGTGTAAGCGTGGTGCTTATACGTTGTTTACCTGCGGATGCACCCTATATTTCGGAACATCAAGTGGTAGATTGCGGGTGTGATATTCCTGTTGAGTCCTCTATAGTCCACTCCCCGAATATAGGCCTAGTAAGACCTAGTTTCAAGGCTAGATTACACTCTGTTCTTAATTCGCCTTAAAAATGTCTGTTGTGTGAAGATATAATATAATTGATACAATAACTGCTAGATGTAATTGCACTAATCAATGTATACTATGACTTATAATTAGAATAACTAGGAATTAGTCTCTAATTTCTTGTTCTATCATCGTTAATGCTATAGGGTGGAAATACTCTAGGACCTTTATAGGATGGTCTTGAACTATTTGTCTTATTATCTTTATCATATGATTGAATCCCTGTTCTGAGTAAAGATAGTGATCTAGTTACTCTCTTATAACATGTGAGTGTAAAAGTTATAGCCTATATCCTTTATATTTCATGTCCATTCCCAGTGGTAAAGTATAAAATAATGATACATGAAACATTCCAGGATGAAATGCTACAACAGGTGTGTTTTTTATCTGTGCGCTTGCGGATAACCTTTATTCTATATTTTATGTAAATGTCATGATCATAAGTACAACCACATTCTAGTGTCGTGTTAGGGATGACAACTTAACTTAAGCGATGCTAAGAGATGCCAACAAGCATTTCTGGCACTGTTGCCGGGGAATGAAATGAAATATTGTAGCTAGAATTTCATATCTAGGAATAACTTTTACACCGTGATAATTGAGATACACTATTAATCCCTTTGCTCAAACAGGCTTATCCTGGCTTTGTCTACTTTTGTATCTTATGTAGGATAATGCATGTGTGATCTTTCAGACAACTTTGTTGACAATCCAGAAACTTTACTCAGGAAAACTAGATCCAAACTCACGAAGGTTTCACCCTCTGTATCAGAAGATACTCAAGTAAGAAGAAGTTTAACACTAGTGTTTGAAGTCATGGCAGGCAAGACCCTTCATGAATTTTTCTGGTCCAACCACTACCAACATCAGGACTAGACGAACAGTCAATGTGGGGAAGGATGGATTCAAGCTCAAGCCAGTTTGGATCAACATGGTGCAAGCCAATTAGTTTTGTAGGAAGGCACATGAAGACGCAAGTGCTCATCTCCAACACTTTCTGGATATTTGTAGTACTTTCACCACCAAAGGAGTTTCCAAGGATGCCATATTACTCCATTTGTTTCCATTTTCACTCTTGGGAAAGGCGAAGCAATGGTTCTACGCCAATAAGGATAAAAACACTACATGGAAAATCTGCACCACTGCTTTCTTAGTAAAGTTCTTTCGAGTAGGCAAAACCAACGCTCTACGTGCTAAGATCTCGAGCTTTTAGCAGCAGTATGATGAATTTGTCCCTGAGGCATGAGAACGCTTTTAAGATTACATATCAGAATGTCCTCATCATAGGATGAAGAATTGGCTACTCATGCAGACTTTGTACCAAGGGCTCACTAA
>CM036185.1:79469927-79487784 GCA_020631735.1 Saccharum officinarum | reverse complement strand
TTGTCAAGAAATAAAAACTTTGGTGTGTCATGTTCTGCACTTCCAAGATCATATAAAAAAAGAAGCAGATTTGGAGCAAATTCTTGGAGGAGCATGGTGACTTCAAAAGATTATAGTCAAAGAGGAGACTGTTGTATGTTGACTCAAATCCTATTTGGAATGGACTCAGTAGAGGTGTCCTATTAGGACTTCTAGTTCTATTATATTAGGTCTTGACTGTAGAATCATACTAGGGTTCAAATACTATTAGTACACTAGACAATGTCCTAAGAACATGAAAATGTCCTATGATGATGATGGTGCATGCCATTTTTCCAACTATTTGAATTCAGTTCATATTTATAGATGGATTTAGTGAACCTCGTTACTCTAAAGTGCATATAAGTCCCTACTAGAAAACTGAACTTTAGAGAAAGCAAAATTTGTTGCATTATTCAAAAACCTGGCAGGTGTGTCAATAGTAACGGCCATGCTGCAAAGTTTTAGGCCGTGATTTTGTTTTGTTGAAATTAATACTTATACTAAATGCTATATGATTAGTGGTTGAATTAGATAATTGTTGCAATGATACAATCAGTGTTATAAGAAAAGCTCAAAATGTGCCAGTAATTCTTCAGGCAATAATGAAGTAACGAACAATACTGCATTGTAATATAATAATAAGTGAGGTTTCTATCACAAAAAATGTATGGCAATAGGTTGATTTGAAACATAATTACATCCTAGCATTGGACACAGACATCCTGTCCTTCTCTGTTCTTCTGAAGATGCCAAGCAGATTAGTATGGGTGCATTGTTGATTTCAAGGCTTGAAGCATTCACGCGTGTCTGCTCCTGTTTTGGTGCATGGCCTGTGCAAGACCTCGACGATAGTTCTGGGTTCTTCTTCGGCTTATTCGGCTGCTGCATTGGAAAGGTCGTCAGCCTCGTGATTGTTACAGTGGGGCTGTGCTTCGAATCAGACTCCTCTGAATCACTGATGCTTCTTCCATTAGAAGCCTCTGCAGTATGCTATGAACGAGGAGCAAGGCTGGCCACCATGTGACGACTGCGAGAAAGACAACAAGATGATTAGAAATCAGGCAGAATCGAGCGTTAGAATAGATAAATAAATTCGTGACCCATGCTTGTCTGTATCCGGCGAGGCTGTGGCTGCCTTGATGGTGTGCTACACCTGGCATCATCAAACACTGGTCCCGGGCAGCGCCGTGTGTCTCGGCCCACTCGGGTCCGCACCACTTGTCCACGATCTAGACCTAGCAGTCGGAATACACGGCGCATCACCAGGGAATCATCTACACGTCATCAAGTATTTGACATATAAGAAGATCAAATTAAGCCTACTTAATCTCAAAAGGAATCAATATTAATGTTCTTTATCTACCTGAATGTACTGGTCCCAGGTCAGCGTCATTTGTCTTGCATCTCTCTTGGTGACCTTCTCTCCAAGGATCGACCCATGGTAAGTTGCGATGGAATGGAGGCGCGCCTCGTAATGCATGTCCACGATGAGTTTTTTACAGGATTTGGTAGCCACCACCTCCGCCCTGGCCTCAAATCCCTCCTCGCATATGAAAAAAATCCTACATACAGACGCGATGTATCCATTCATTATTTCAAGAAAAGTCCAATGAATGCGATGTATTGAGCAATGTAGTGCGAGGAAGACTTACCCATAGCTCCTACTACACCCGCGCCGCCTTGTTGGCACAACTCATATCGGGGGCAGGGGTGTAGTGGTCAAACGTGTAGGCCGGCTCCATCTTCCTGGCATACTCAACCAGGCCAGGGAAGTGCTGCCTGCACAGAAGACCCAGGATGCCATTGACCAGGCGTGCTTGACCATCACCTGACACAACCGTTCAGTTCCTGCACAAGTGATTAAGAAAAACTATTAGTTTCTATTTCGATTTTCAACATATCATATGAAGAAGTAGTGATAACATCTAAAGTTACTTATTTTTGCCCTTCGGGGCGAATCACTGGACGTTGAAGAGGAAGCGGTTGCTGAGGGAGGCTCGCGGGACCTCGCAAGTAGACACTTGACGAACCAGAGGAAGCGGAACCCGTACCTACCGCCACCTCCTCACCGTCCTCGTCCACCCCCTTCTCCCCCTCATTTGTCTACCGAACCAGCTCCTCCTCCTCATCCCCGGCCACCACCTCCTCCTCCTCATCCCCACGCGGCGTGGCAGGAGACAACTATCTCCTGCAGCAGCTGTTGCTCCTCCTCCTCCTCCTATCTGACAACTCATCTACAGCCGATGCTACAGGGCGTGTTCTTTGGTAAATTGAGTACACGTTCCTCTGACGGTTGCCCGCCATCTTTATTCAATCACCAGCAATTAAAAAGAATAAACAAGACGTACTTAGCAATAGATGCAAAATAAAAAAAACATAATTATAAAATAATATAGTTGTTGACAGTCCTTAATGTCAACTATAGACCATCAACTAATGCTTGATTTGATATAAAAACTTGTAAAGCATAGTTGTAGGGTTTGATTCTAACGAGTTCCATGAGTGTTGATGTTCTCAATTGTTTTACAGGATATTCAATATTTAACCATATAAAAGTATCTCAAGTGATGAAACAGAGTGCACCATTGTGAAGAGCTCACCGAGACGATCGAAATGGACATAGCACTAGCTATATTTGTAGTTCCGGAGAGAAAGATATTACATCTTTGGTGGAATACAACTTGGGAAGTCTCTAGAACATCCTAGAACTATCACCACCATAAGTTTTAGGGATTAAACTGACATAATTCCATAGCTTTGTGAATTATTATAATTTAGGGATTAAAATAGGATTTGGGATAAGGAGAAACCTATCACGATATGATTAATTGCGCAAATGGACCAAACCTTGGCACGAGAAGGACGTGGAAGACATTAGAAGACACCAGAACGAAGCGGAAGGTGATACGTCTCTAGGGGGGCTGGCCGGCCGCACCCCTAGGCCGGCCAGCATGTCAGAGATACCAATCACATTCTCTTTCACGCAACGCATTCCAACTGAACTCTACTACACATCTCCACCATCGATCAATGTCGGTTTGATCCGAGGGCCGTGGTTCATCCGTCTAGACTATATAACCAGACCCCAGACCCCCCTCCATATTCAATCAATCATAATCATAGCAAGAGGTGTCCCTCGAAAGGATAACCTTGGAGCTCCACCAAACCTAGGGTATAGCTAGATAGAATAGAATTAGGGGAGGCAAGCTTCGCTTGGATTCTGGATCGTGTCACGAGTTGGCTCGGTAAAGCCTTGTACTTCTCTCTTGTATCAATATTATTGATCTATTTGTTCTATTTGTTCGTCTAGTTCATCATGTTCTTAATCTAGTTCTTATTGTTCTTCTAGTTCTTGTTCTAGTTGATCATATTGTTCTACTTGATATGACTTTATTCTTAATCAATTATATATTCTTAGTTATAATGATCATTGTCTACTTTGATTATATATCTAGCACAGTTAGATTATATTTATGTTCAAGCACATGTTCGTATAGCGCTCATTCTTGTGATCAGAGGGTGAGTGGTCGATATTGTGTAAGCGTGGTGCTTATACGTTGTTTACCTGCGGATGCACCCTATATTTCGGAACATCAAGTGGTAGATCACGGGTGTGATATTCCTGTTGAGTCCTCTATAGTCCACTCCCCGAATATAGGCCTAGTAAGACCTAGTTTCAAGGCTAGATTACACTCTGTTCTTAATTCGCCTTAAAAATGTCTGTTGTGTGAAGATATAATATAATTGATACAATAACTGCTAGATGTAATTGCACTAATCAATGTATACTATGACTTATAATTAGAATAACTAGGAATTAGTCTCTAATTTCTTGTTCTAATCAACGTTAATGCTATAGGGTGGAAATACTCTAGGACCTTTATAGGATGGTCTTGAACTATTTGTCTTATTATCTTTATCATATGATTGAATCCCTGTTCTGAGTAAAGATAGTGATCTAGTTACTCTCTTATAACATGTGAGTGTAAAAGTTATAGCCTATATCCTTTATATTTCATGTCCATTCCCAGTGGTAAAGTATAAATAATGATACATGAAACATTCCAGGATGAAATGCTACAACAGGTGTGTTTTTATCTGTGCGCTTGCGGATAACCTTTATTCTATATTTTATGTAAATGTCATGATCATAAGTACAACCACATTCTAGTGTCGTGTTAGGGATGACAACTTAACTTAAGCGATGCTAAGAGATGCCAACAAGCATTTCTGGCACTGTTGCCGGGGAATGAAATGAAATATTGTAGCTAGAATTTCATATCTAGGAATAACTTTTACACCGTGATAATTGAGATACACTATTAATCCCTTTGCTCAAACAGGCTTATCCTGGCTTTGTCTACTTTTGTATCTTATGTAGGATAATGCATGTGTGATCTTTCAGACAACTTTGTTGACAATCCAGAAACTTTACTCAGGAAAACTAGATCCAAACTCACGAAGGTTTCACCCTCTGTATCAGAAGATACTCAAGTAAGAAGAAGTTTAACACTAGTGTTTGAAGTCATGGCAGGCAAGACCCTTCATGAATTTTCTGGTCCAACCACTACCAACATCAGGACTAGACGAACAGTCAATGTGGGGAAGGATGGATTCGAGCTCAAGCCAGTTTTGATCAACATGGTGCAAGCCAATCAGTTTTGTAGGAAGGCACATGAAGACGCAAGTGCTCATCTCCAACACTTTCTGGATATTTGTAGTACTTTCACCACCAAAGGAGTTTCCAAGGATGCCATATTACTCCATTTGTTTCCATTTTCACTCTTGGGAAAGGCGAAGCAATGGTTCTACGCCAATAAGGATAAAAACACTACATGGAAAATCTGCACCACTGCTTTCTTAGTAAAGTTCTTTCCAGTAGGCAAAACCAACGCTCTACGTGCTAAGATCTCGAGCTTTTAGCAGCAGTATGATGAATTTGTCCCTGAGGCATGAGAACGCTTTTAAGATTACATATCAGAATGTCCTCATCATAGGATGAAGAATTGGCTACTCATGCAGACTTTGTACCAAGGGCTCACTAATAGTACCCGTGAGAACATGGATGCAGTTGCTGGAGGATCGTTCTTGTCACTCACTATTCATGATGCAAGTGCTCTTGTGGAGGAGATAGCTTCTAACCAAGGATGGAACGAAGAACGCAATCAACCACGCAAGAGAGGAGGAGGAATGCATCAACTCAAGGAGGTAGACATGTTGTCTGCTAAGATAGACCTGCTCATGAAGAAGCTTGATGAACGAGACAATGAGAAGAAAGAAGTCAAGCTCATTCATGATTCTCGCATAACCTATGAGGAGTGTGGAGGCACTAGCCATTCAGGGAGTAACCGCCCTGAAATTCAAGAGAATGTGAACTACATCAACAACAATAGCAATTATTGTCCTCAATAAAATCAAGGATGGAGTCAGCAACAAAGGCCCAATTACTTAGTTAATTACTTAGGTAACTACCAAGGTAATAACTTCAACCAACCACCCTTGAGAGAAATGATTACTAATCAAAATAAAGTAAGTGAGAACATGTCTAGGAAGTTAGATTCCAATGACAAAATTCTAGAAACCATTAACAATAGAATGGATAGCTTTACTTCTGCAATAAAGAATCAACATAACTTTAATAAGATGATAGAATCACAAATATCTTAGCTAGCAGCTTTAGTTCCTGTGACCAAAAAAGGTAAGATTTTGAGGAAGCCGGAAGATCTAGAAACTGCGAATCTTTTAGGCATTTACAATGCAGGACACTACTTCATCGTGCCATCAAGAGCATGGGAGGATGTCTCCTTACCAAAGAAGAAAGGTGATCTAGGGAGACCTATCATCCCTATCGCCATTGGAGCTCACAATTTTGAAGAAGCTGTTTGTGATCTTGGAGCAAGTGTCAACATCATGCCAAGAGTAATTTATGAGAAAATTCATGGTGAACCTTTGTTATACACAACCATGTGTTTGCAGCTTGCAGATTAGACACTGTGTTACCCCAAGAGAATTCTTGAAGATGTATACATACGAGTTGGACACTCAGGTGTATCGGTAGACTTTATGGTTGTAGAAACAGGAGGAGATGAGAGAGCACCCATCATTTTAGGATGACCATTCTTGAGCACAGCCAAAGCCATCATCTACGCTGATAGTGCCAAGATCTGTTTCACAATCAATGATAGGAAGGAGAGGTTCAGTTTCAAGAGGCATACACTCAAGGCTCCTGTCCATCCCCAGACACTGTACATCTACGCAGAACCAACTGCTGCTCCAAAGAAGAAGAAGAAGAACAGGAGGAGGAACAAGGCTAAGCAACAAAGAGAAGACCCAGTGTGGATGCTCAATACTATTGAGAAAGAGTATGACCACCTTCTGCCATCACTATATCTCACCAAGAAGGATGATCCATGAGTACCAACCACAGATTGCAAGATTGAGGAAAGTACCTTTTACAAGATGTTATGCGATATCAGCTCAAGCATCAACATAATGTCTACGGTAACATATAAACATTTGTATGGTAATAGACCTTTATACCAGACATATGTGCGGTTGCAGCTGGTAGACCAATCATTCTGATTTCCTGAGGGAATAGCAAAAGACATCATGGTCAACATCCGAGATCACTATGTTCCAACCGACTTCATGATTCTGGACATGGGAGATGAAGATGATGTCCACCTCATCCTAGGAAGACCGTTCCTCAACACCACTAGCGCAATCACCTACATGAAATCAGGACAGATCCACTTTCAATTTCCTGCAGAAAAGGTGTGCTGCTATTTCAATAGTTATACCTCTTATGAGCAGCCCAAGAAAAACAGGTCGAGGAGACGTCGTTCTCAGCGCCAAAAGAAGCAAATCACTAAGGATAGATGGGCAGACTATCCAGGGGAAGTGTCCAGATATAAAGATCATTGGAGTGATGAACCTAAGAAAATTAAAAGTCCCCTTGAGGAAGTTACACCACCAACAGACACACCGGTAATCATGATATGCAAAGAGGAAGAATCTAAGAAAGATGAACTATAGAAAGAGAGTCCTCAGTCCAAGAAGGTGTGGAAGAAGAAAGAGGTAACACCACCAGATGCATCAACACAAGGAAAGGTGTAAGGGCATATGTCCGGTTCGATGGACCTAAATCTCTGAACCTTCGCCGGAAGGTAAACTCAGTAGTTATCTGCATATTTATTTTTTTTGCATTAATTAATTTTACTCTACCATGTTTACTTGATCATAGTTATTTCTGGCGCTACCCTTAGTTTTTAATATAATCATCCATATAAGAATTTCTATCTTTAATATTCTTGCATTGAAAAAGGAAAAGAATAAAAATATATTTTATTGCATCATCTCATTGCATTTAAGAAGAAAACTTTTAAGCCCTATGTAAATAAGTATTCCAGCTATTTACTGCATAGGCATAAAAAATAATATATCTTGCATTAGTCATCTGCATATATATATAACACATAAAAATGAAAATCCAAAAATACTAAGATAGAGATACCCTATCAATTACTGAAAAGCTTTAGACAAATAAGACATAGAAGGTTTATCACTAACACTTAATCTATTCCACGAGCTTTGTTGTCTATTTGAGTTTAACAGGATTTGAAAAAATATAGATAGATGTTTTCATCCACTCTGAGAGCACTACCTTTATAGCTCTAGAGAAGTGAAGTGCGTTTATGCTATCAAAGATTCAAGATGAACGACTATGTCAACATCCAGCTTAGAGGAGGTGTATCCCCTATGTATCTAGATAAGTATTTCTTTTCTTACATGTGATTTATCTATATTAGTTATTATAGAAAAGAAATAAAAAGATGCATAATTAAAAAACCAAAATAAAAAGTTTGCTTGTTAATATATATATATATATATATATATATATATATATATATATATATATATATATATATATATATATATATATATACATACATACATAATTAGTTAGTATGATTTTGTTTAAAGATATTTAAGTAATAAAAAGAGAGAGTGTGCAAAGTTGCTTTACTGTCTTAGAATAAATGAGCTCTTTAAGATAATCCTGTAGGCATATAAATGATGAATAATTGATCTGCTATAATTCCTTTAAAGTATCTAGTTTTCAGCCTCGAATTCTCCTAAGTTTTAGATAAGATTATTTTGACATGAAGATTTACTCTAAACTTGATACTTTTGGGGCATATACTTGATCTAAGTCTAGGTAGTTGACAGGTATGATATGAGAATGTCTGAGCTACTGTTTATCTTGTTCTAAGTGATAATAGAGTTCTGGAGATTTTTTTTTAAATCTTAAAATTGTTATATGATGAGTTCCTGTATGATGAGAGCTTAAATTCCTACCATAGCCATATATACATACTTGATAGACTAGGAAGTCCACTTATAGATTTGCTTCTTGTATATGCATTGAGTGTTGTCAAGCTTTGTTGATACCTTAGAGACTTGTCATGCTTTTAAAATCAGGATCATGTACACTCCACCCAAATATGCTTCTTCTACCGTGGAAGTACGCAACAACATGTTTTCAATTTAGATCCACCCAAAAATATTTTACTCCTACACTGGGAGTGAGCAACCAAAAATATTTTCTATTCTAATACTCCATAGCCCCAGTTATAAATGCTCTAGTATTCTTGTTGTTATCTCTCAAAATTTTGTTACAGAAAGAGTCTTGAGTTGTAAAAAAGAGAAGAAAAAAAAGAGAAAAGTATAAGAGCAACCCAAGTTCTCCCAAAAGTTTCCAATTTCTAAAAGAGAGGTATGTTTTTAAGGAGCAAGAGTAGAACTATGTTTCCAATCAAGTTACCACCATGTTTCCACCAGTTCCACTATGTTTCCATACCACTTTCACCATATATCTACTCCATATATATAGGTCCACACATATGCACATCTTGATTTGATTGTATGCCTCGTTTCTCTGGATCTCTGGCTTGACTGTGCAATATATGCTGAGCAAGTATGTATAGGCTATCTCCCCACCTATGAACTTCATATAAGCCTATTAGTTATAGGGTGAGAAGAGAGAAGGCACAGTGTTATTCTACCTTATGCCAAAAATACCACATATTTTTAGAGAAGAGAAAAGGTAAAACATCACTATTGCCTTGGTGAGGATCCACAAATACCGCAAATGAGAGACTTAAGAGGATCATTCAAAGGAAACTCTGAGTTTTATTTTAAAAACCTTGCAAAACTCCGGAATAACGGTTGATCAAAGACTTGAGACATAGTGCTTGACTTGATCATTCTACTTTTTAATTACTCAAGACACAAGTGAAAGCTAAGAAGCTCCATGGTCGAAGGTAATATGAGTAAGTTTGAAAGTTAGAATGATTGATTCTAATCCGGAGGAGAATTCTTGTTTGAACGCATGCCTACTTTTGAGGTGTGAAAGCATAGTAGCAGCTCCTGATCCATCATAATAAATTGCTAAGGGACTAGCAAAGGAAAAGCTTGGGGGAACTTGTTGATAGTCCTTAATGTCAACTATAGACCATCAACTAATACCTAATTTGATATAAAAACTTATAAAGCATAGTTATAGGGTTTGATTATTACGAGTTCCACGAGTGTTGGTGTTCTCACTTCTTTTGTAGGATATTCAATATTTCACCATATAAAAGTATCTCAAGTTATGAAACATAGTGCACTATTGTGAAGAGCTCATCGAGATGATCAAAACAGACATAGCACTTCCTATATTTGGAGTTCCATAGAGAAAGATATCACATATTTGGTGGAATACAACTTGGGAAGTCTCTAGAACATCCTAGAACTATCATTACCATAAGTTTTAGGGATTAAATTGATATAATTCCATAGCTCTATGAATTATTATATTTTAGGGATTAAAATAGGTTCTGGGATGAGGAGAAACCTATCACAATACGATTAATTGCGCAAATAGACCAAACCTTGGCATGGGAAGGATGTGGAAGACACTAAAAGACACCAGAACGAAGCGGGAGGCGAGATGCCACTAGGGGGTGCCAGTCGGCCCCACCCCTAGGTCGGCTGGCCTGTCAATGATACCAATCATGTTTTCTTTCACGCAACGTGTTCCAACCGAACTCTACTACACATCTCCACCATCGATCAATGTAGGTTTGATCCGAGGGTCACAGTTCATCCGTCCAGACTATATAACCAGACCCCAGACCCCCTCCATATTCAATCAATCATAATCATAGCAAGAGGTATCCCTCAAAAGGATAACCTTAGAGCTCCACGAAACCTAGGGCATAGCTAGATAGAATAGAATTAGGGGAAGCAAGCTTCGCTTGGATTTCGGATCGTGTCGCGAGGAGGCTCGGTAAAGTCTTGTACTTCTCTCTTGTATCAACATTATTGATCTACTTGTTCTATTTGTTCATCTAGTTCATCATCTAGTTCATCATATTCTTAATCCAGTTCTTATTGTTCTTCTAGTTCTTGTTCTAGTTGATCATATTATTCTACTTGATATGACTTTATTCTTAATCGATTATATATTCTTAGTTATAATGATCATTGTCTACTTTGATTATATATCTAGCATAATTAGATTATATTTATGTTCAAGCATATGTTCGTATAGCGCTCATTCTTGTGATCAGAGGGTGAGTGGTCGACATTGTGTAAGCATGGTGCTTATACGTTGTTTACCTGCGGATGCACCCTATATTCTAGGACATCAAGTGGTAGATCACGGGTGTGATATTTCTGTTGAGTCCTCTATAGTCCACTCCCCGAATATAAGCCTAGTAAGACCTAGTTTCAAGGCTAGATTATGCTCTGTTCTTAATCTGCCTTAGAAATGTCACTTGTGTGAAGATATAATATGATTGATACAATGACTGCTAGATGTAATTGCACTAATCAATGTATACTATGACTTATAATTAGAATAACTAGGAATTAGTCTCTAATCTCTTGTTCTAATCAACGCTAATGCTATACGGTGGGAATGCTCTAGGACCTTTATAGGATGATCTTGAACTATTTATCTTATTATCTTTATCATATGATTGAATCCCTGTTCTGAGTAAAGATAGTAATCTAGTTACTCTCTTATCACATGTGAGTGTAAAAGTTATAGCCTATATCCTTTATATTTCATGTCCATTTCTAGTGGTAAAGTATAAATAATGATACTTGGAACATTCCTGGATGAAATGCTACAATAGGTGTATTTTTATCTGTGCGCTTGTGGATAACCTTTATTCTATATTTTATGTAAGTGTCAAGATCATAAGTACAACCACATCTCTAGTGTCGTGTTAGGGATGACAACTTAACTTAAGCGATGCTAAGAGATGCCTATAATAGTATTACATGTATTAGAAATAATCTGTATGATCGGGATTAGCTGGATCATAAGTCTCATCATCACTATCACCATGTCAAAATAATTAACACTATCCGAAGGAGGAGTGTTGTCTTCATTGACATTGCCTAAACGTAATCGCTCAAGCATTTGTAAGACCTTCACATTTTGCACCTCATCTCTAGCATCCTCATCATCAACCCTTTCATTGTCTACATCCATTCCTATCGCTTCGGTTAAGTCTATCTCAAACCTCCGTTGTAGCCCCTCTTCTTGAAAGAACTCTCCATCATATGTGTTTGGGTTGAAGTTGTAACCTTCATTGTTTGGGACAGGTAGTTTACTGTGTGGTGATACCTTGTGCACAATATTCCAACCCTTATGATGCTCTTTGGTTTGGCATGCGTATGACATATAAGGTATAATAAACCTGTGTGGCCTGTTGAGCCACAATATAGACATTATCTCCTAGATAGACGAAATCCTATCGAATTTCGACTAGCCCAAGATGAGGGGTCCGTCTCGTTACTCCAAGATCAAACCAATGGCATTTGAATATGACAGGATTAAGAGGTTTGCAACCATAAAATGAAAGTTTGTATATTTCTTCAATTCTTCGATAATAGTCGAGGCCATTAGTGTCGGGCGTAAAAAGCTCCGCTATTTGTGGTTCTTCGATTGGGCCGACTCTGCTCATAGCTTGCTGTGCGAAAGCGATATCTATTCACGTCGTAACTAGTAAATGACCTAACCTTATAGGCAAAACTGTTTGCAACCTGTCTCAACTCATCACTGATAGACGAATCGGTTTAGGCCTGCAATCTCAAGCAGGCTAGATCGCTATACTATTCGAACGTACGAGCAACTTGAAATATCGAACTAAGTACGAGCTAAATTGGACAGTACCTTCTTTTTGAACCAAGACATGAAATTGGGCCTTCCTGGTCCCGCACCCTATGAAAGAAGGGTATCAGATTCCTGCAGGGTAGGATCCCTTGATTTATTCAAGAAGTGATGAAGAAATTTCCTGTACCAACGAGAAACAAGGGGTTGGATGCAGAATAGTGATGGCGTATTAAAACAAGTTCGTTGAGAACTTACCCAATGTACGACGCCACCTCATCAAGGTTGGTCAACACATATAGCATGATATTGCGCCACTCTTCATGTGTCAAGGTCTTAGTGGTCGATGCACTTGCGCTTCTGAGTTGCCCTCGGAAAAGCTGAGGTTCGATTTATTTTCACCAGCATTGTAACAAGGGGTGGATTATGCACACTAGGAAGGTTCTCAGCGTAGTATTTTTCTATGAAGTTTGACACCTCCTCCAGAATGTATGCCTCTACAATGGAAGCCTCAATTTTGGCTTTATTTCCACATTTTTTGCGAAGAGTCTTTAGACATCTTTCGATTGGATAGCACCAACGGGCCTGCACAGCCCCCCATTCATGTCTCATACAAGATGTGCAATATCAAATGCTACATCGGATTGAAGAAGCTGGGTGGAAAGATCTTCTCCAACTTACAGAGCAACATAGGTGCCACTTTTTCCAAGTCATCAATCATGGTCCGAGATAACTCCTTGGCACAAAGCTGGCAGAAGAAGTAGCTTAACTCTGCTAGCACTAGCCACATATGCTCAGGGAAATAGCCTCGAACCATTGCCGGAAGAAGCCGCTCAATCCATATGTGGTAGTCATGACTCTTCATCCCATTGACTCGCAGAGTAGATAAGTTCACTCCCCTTCTCAGATTTACTGCATACCCATCAAGGAACATTAATGTCTGGATCTATTCAAGTACTTCCCTTCTTTGTTTGCTGGTCAAGACAAAATCAGCCTTAGGCATTTTCCATGTCTTGCTGCCTTTAGGAGGCTGCATCTCTTGCTTTGGTCTATCGCATAATGTTGCCAAGTCCACTCTAGACTTAGGGTTGTCCTTTGACTTTACAGTTTCCATGATTGTTTCCCAAAGTGTCTCGGTGACATTCTTTTTAGTGTGCATTACATCAATGTTATGTGGCAGAAGAAGGTCATCAAAATAGGGGAGCCTCGTCAAGCCCAACTTATGAGTCCACATATGTTGCTCACCATATCCCACAAAACCACCACCTTCTTGATTGGCCACGAGAGCATCTATCTGAGCATGAACCTCGACACTAGTCATCATCTACAGTGCAGGGTCTGTCACTACGACAACTTTCGTAAAGTTCTTGATGTCTTGTCTGAATGGATGGTCAAGAGGGAGGAATTGACGATGTTTGTCGAATGACGAATACTTGCCACCCTTGTGCAACCAAATGAACCTCAAACGTTCCTTGCATATTGGGCATGGGAACTTCTCATGAACACACCAGGTGTAGAATATCTCGTACGCTAGGAAGTCATGCAGGGAGTAGTGGTACTAGATGTGCATTTTGAAGTTTGTCTCTATAGCTCGATCGTATGTCCATACCCCTTCCTCCCAAGCATGGACCAATTCATCAATCATAAGCTCCATGAACACACCCATATTACTCTTCGGGTGTCCAGGAATTATCAATGACAAGAATATGTTCTATCTTTGAAAGCATAGTCAGGGGGGAGATTGAGGGGGATAACGAACATGGGCCAATATGTGTATAGGGCAGCCATCATTCCATAAGGATCGAACCCATCTGTTGCTAGCGCAACACGTATATTACGAGCCTCATTTGCTTTCTCATGATGAATGTCATCAAAGCAGGTTCATGCTTCACCATCGGATGGATATACCAGTTTGTCAACATTGTATTGTTTGCCCTTTTTGTGACATGTCATCTGTTTCGCGGATTCCTCAGTCATGTATAGCCGTTGGATCCTCGGTAGGAACGGAATGTGCCATAGGATTTTCACGGGGATCGTAAGCTGCCTCTTCTGGCCATCGCTAGAGTCTACCTCTAGGTACCTGGAGGATTTACACTTTGGACAGTAATTTGCATCCTCGTGTTCTTTCCTAAATAGGACGCACCCCTTCGGACAAGCATGTATCTGCTCATAAAGCATCTTAAGTACATGAAGGAGATTCTATGACTCATACATGCTCTTTGGCAGAATGTGGCACTCCGAAAGCAGGCTACCAATCACAACCAACATACCATCAAAGGCTTCTCAACTAAGGCTAAACTCAGACTTGAACCCCATTACACGTCCAATGGCATCGAGTTGAGAAACCGTTGTTCGATCGTGAAGGGGTTTCTGTGCCAAAGACATCATGTCGTAGAACGCCTTTGGGGTTGCCTCCATCTCCTCCTCCGTACATCCTTCAGCGAACTGTGCTTCATGAAAGTCACCTAACATGTCTGCTACCCTAGCATCAGCATCAAAATCCTCGACGCGTGGTCTCACCACCTCCTCTCTCATATGATAGGCTTCACCATGGTGTACCCACCAGGTATAGTCCGGCGTAAATCTAGTCTTCAAAAGATGTTTACCCATGTTGTCCTTGTACCTTTTCCTGATTGCACATTTGCTGCAGGGATACAAAACTAGACTCGCTCCTTTAGCAGCCTTGCCAAATGCATGCTTCAAGAAAGCATCGGTCTTGTTCACCCATTCATTGGTGAAATCACTCTGACTTTGAGCGGCCCATATACATCCACTCACGGTCATTCATCCTTTAACATATATATCAGTGAGTAATATAACCATCAATTGCATCTACACAACGTTCCTACTATCAATAGGTGAGGATATGTACTAATCCCACCCGAGGATGCGTAGATGAGGTTAGTTTCCATGCTCTACTCCTATCCGAGATAGAATTTTGGCAGCACCTCCTTGCTGTTCTCCAGATACACGTCCTGGTAGGAAGAGTGTGTATCTAGAGAACAATAGGGAGATGATGCCAAAACTCTGTCTCGGATCAGAGTAGACTATGGAAACTAACCCATCTACGCATCTACGGGCTATCCAAAAAATGTGGACAATTCAAAACAGATATGGTTATAGATATGCAAAGATCTGCATACCTCCAACCGTATCTCTTTCGAACGGGAGACGCCTAACTGGGTTATGCGATACAAGACCATGATATGAAAAGCGGGGTTATACCTTGGGTGGCGGTGGAGTCAGGCTAGCAGGGCTGTGGCGGGTCGATGTAGTGGCGAGGCGACATAGTGCAGGCAGACCCGCAATGGCGAGAAAGACGATTGGGGTCACCGAGGTACTCCGCCTCAGCTCCGACGGGCTGTTCTCTGCAAAAAAAAAGAACATACAAGCTTAATTGAAAATTTTGGTAGAACCTCTCCTGCACGGCGAGGTTTCCAAAACCTGCAAGAAAACAATGGCACGATGGCCGACAACCACATATATATCAAGGGAAGCCATGTAGTTTAATTCTCATTCCATGCAGAAGAATATATCCAAGTAGTACAACAACAACTACTTACTACAACACTACTACTACAAACACTACTACTACAACAACACTACTACTACCTACTAACACTACTCCCACTACTACTACTAGTAACACTACTACTACTACCTCAACATCCACCGCCACCGCCACCACCCACCCGCCACTGCCACCGCCACCGCCACCGACACCACCACCACAATTGCACACCACCATTGCACAGAAAGAAAAGAAGGGGAAGGGAAGGGCATTCTAGTGGTGTGGATGCGCCGGTGAGGTGGCGGCGATGGCGACGGGGACACCGGGGACGCGATGGGGACGCCGGAGACGCGACAGGGGTGCCAGGGACGGCCGCAGTCACCGGGGACCTCCTCCTCCTTCTCTTGTCCTCCTCCTCCTCCTCTTCTCCTCCTCTCCTTCTCCTCCCCTTCTCCTCCTCCCCTACTCCTCCTCCCCTTCTCCTCCTCCTTTCCTCCTCCTCCTCCCCTTCTCCTCCTTCTCTACTCCACCTGCCGGTGTTGGCAGGGCAACCCGGTGGTGGTGGGTCGGCGCGGGCACAGGCCGGCGCGCAAGGACAGCGAGGCGAGGGCGGCCTCGGAGGAGCACGCAGGGATGGTGAGGTGGCGCGTGGATGAAGAGACGGCGCGGGGACAGCAAGCGCGGGCCACGGGCTGTGGCGGTGGCGCAGTGGCGGTGGCAGCGGTGGCGCGGTGGTGGCGGTGGAGGGGTTGGGCACGCAAGTGAGGTGGGTGCGTGTGCGGTGGGGTGGGCTGGCTAGGCTGCCTGAGGGGATAATACTCCCCCTTTGCTGAGTGCCCGCGATCTAGCACTCGGCAAAGGGTTTTATTTTTTTTAAAAAAAATCTTTGCCAAGTGCCAAGTCAGGGGCACTCAGCAAAACCTTTGCCGAGTGCCCCTTGACATTGGACTCAGCAAAGAAGGAATTTTTTTAAAAAATAAAAAACACCTTTGCCGAGTGCCAGCTGCCTGGCACTCGGCAAATCACTTATTTGCCGAGTGTCAGGCCCGGACACTCGGCAAACAAATTTTTTCTCTTTTGGCCCCAAATTTTTTTGTGTAGCCCTCCTATAGTACAGGTACTTCATGTTAAAATTTGGTACATTTTTTCGGGCTTTTTGCTATATTTCTTTAATTTATTTCATTTATTTGAATTTTTTTGGAAAAGACAAGTTTGAACTACAGGTGCATCGAATAATGGAATTTAATGAATGGAAAAATGATATTCATGTTATTGAGTGTAATGTGAGGTCGTATCTAGGAACATACCTGAAATTTCGAACATCTTGCTCACAAAACATGACCAAGAACTTGCGGGTAAGTTGTTTTTAAATTCTATAAAAAAGCAAACGAAGTCCGAAAATCATGAAACTTATCGAGATGCCATGATATCATATGTGGAGGCTGTGATAAAACAACTTACCCGCAAGTTCATGGTCATGTTTAAACCTTCTCAATTTTTTATCACAGCCTCCACATATGATATCATGACATCTCGACAAGTTTCATGATTTTTAGACTTCATTTGCTTTTTATAGAATTTAAAAACAACTTACCCGCAAGTTCGTGGTCATGTTTTGTGAACAAGATGTTTGAAATTTTGGGTATGTTCCTAGATATGGCCTCACATTACACTCAATAAAATGAATATCATTTTTCCATTCATTAATCCCATTATCCGATGCACCTGTAGTTCAAACTTGCCTTTTTCCGAAAAAAAACAATTAAATGAAAGAAATAAAAGAAATATAGCAAACACATCGAGAAATGTGCCAAATTTGAACATGTAGATTCAGGTACGTAGCAAGACAACAGAAAAAATTGGGGGCAAATAGAAAAAAATAAAAAGCTTTGCCGAGTGTCAAGGAACGACACTGGGTCAGAGGTTGACACTCGGCAAAGATCAACGGCAGTTGACGGCCGTTAGCCACCGTCACCTTTTGCCAAGTGTCAGACTTTGCCGAGTGTTTGACTCTCGGCAACGAGGTTGTTTGCCGAGTGTCTGGCTTTGCCGAGAGCCGGACACTCGGCATAGAGGTGCTTTGCCGAGTGTCTTTATTTGCTGAGTGTCCGATACTCGGCAAAGAGGTTATTTGCCGAGTGCTGGTCTTTACCGAG
>CM036185.1:79426519-79469827 GCA_020631735.1 Saccharum officinarum | reverse complement strand
ACAGCTGCAGCCTGCGGTGCAATTACTAATGTTAGCAAGTAGGTACCTTATCCCCATTTTTCTCGACTGTGCATTAGTTCTTATTATAAAATTATCTAAAGCTATAATGTAAATATGTTAAATTGTAATTTTGAATTAAGTCTTTTATTCTCGATCTAATACTACACTTAACTCTGGATTGGTTAAATTTTACATCTCCAGTTGAGCAGTAGCAAACTTCCTAATACCTATGCAGAAGAAACTCTGCTCCAGTTTCTTATTGCTCAACAACAGAAATAACCATGGCTCTTAGCTAATCGTAAGTCTGATGGCTTCCTTTTTGCAGAAGGATGGTTTGTTGATGCAAACAACCAAGTAAGGTTTTCCCCTCATCTTTTCAGTATCTTCCTAATGTTTGTCAGTGGTAGGATTTTCAATATTCTCAGTAGTTCCATAAAGACTGCCTGATTTGTGTATAAGGCTTCCTAAAGTAGTTCAAACTATACTTAGAATTTCCATCCTTGTCTATCATTTTTAATGTTTAAGTTCTCCTTGCTCCTATCTTCTTTTTAGGCAATGAGATTTGGCGATCTCCCTTCATGGGCTGTCGAACTTTCTGCACTTATTCGTGAAGCTATCTGTATTGGTGACGCCGGTGTTGGTCTTGATGCAGAGGTGACAAACGAGGATGAAGATGCATGTCCTCTGCCATCAGATTTGTTGTGGCGGGAGCCATTTTTCGATCAGATGATTGCAAACAGATACAGGCAGGTGAGGTGCGGAACTCTCTGATATTCAGAAGAAAACATATCGTTCAGAAAAGGGATGCATTCTTTTTGCTCTCTTAACATTATGCTTCTGCTGTTGAATCTAGGGTATCTGTGCTCATGTTGACCTCATGCGCTTTGACGATGGAATTGCAATAGTCTCTCTTGAATCAGCTTGTGTGATGCACTTCAGTCAAGCAGAAGCAACAAGGGGAAGCGCGGCCTCTGACACCCTGAAGCAAGGGGACGGTGAATCTACAAAGGTCCCCATTTTGCTGAACCCAGGCTCCCTTGTTCTCATGTCCGGTGATGCAAGGTATCTCTGGAAGCATGAGATCGACCGCAAACCAGGCAGACAGCTTTGGGATGGCAGGGAACTTGAGCAGCACAGAAGAACTTCCGTTACACTGAGAAAACTCCTGCCTTCTACAGACTAAACTGGTCATGACAGTGAACAATTTGTTAGATGTTTGTGGTTCCAAGCCACTTTTGCAGTTGCAGAGCAGTCATTTTTTGCGGTGAGGTATATCATGGAAAATTGTAATATGCTGTTGCTAAAGACAGCCATTTTTTGAATGTCTCAAGCTCGACATTATTGGCAGAAAGCAGTAGCATTGTCCATGCATCATGTAAGCTCTATTCTCCTTTTCGAAATTAAGCATGCTTACAGAGTTAGTACAGTTGGGTTTCTTAACAATGTCACTGGAAGCCATCATGGTATGTAAATGCACCTCAAAGCAACATTAAAGTATTTCATGAACACATTGTCTGATAGACAAGGCTTACACTCCCTAACAAGCATTCCACATGACAGGCATGTTGGGTGAGTGATCGATCACAACTCACATGGCAGAACTAGTCCAACTAATACTAGTCCTAAATTGAAAATGAACAAACACCTGATCCTTTCGTTTCAGGAGAAAAATGGAGTTCACACGTCTTCCTTCCAGGTGCCAAACCAGGGAGAATGAGCACATCACTTGGTTGGATCTGGTGAGGAATATCAAACTCTTGATGGATGAGCATCATGCTGCATGTGCCAACCAGGGACAGGCATATGAAGACATCCATATTAGAACAGGGACAATATTTGGGGGACCAAGCAGAGGCAGGTATTGAGTTCTATCCACAGCTTCAATGTTCCTAGCAGGAAATCTGGGTGATGGAGGCAGGCAGGCATCAATGGCATGAAAACCATGAATTTTTAAAGCAACATCTATATAGTTCTATACTAGCAAGAACTAGCTTGTGCCACAGAATCAAAGATCCAATAGCTTCATGTTAGCGCAAGACTAACTTTCTTTTCTTCCCACATGTCAATAGTAATAACAACAACAAAATTCCAGTATCTTATGCCTTGGACCACAATCTTTTTTTGACATTACAACATATTTAAGGGCCTGTTTGGATGGCTAGGGCTATTATAAGGTTAGCCAACTGGCTAACAACTAGTTGGAGGTTTGGACAAAAAATTAGCTCACCTGTAGCCCCTGTTGGATGGGCTAGGGCTAATTTTTGCAATTTTAAGCTAGCTAACAATTAGCTCTCGGTATCTAAACAGGCCCTAAACATTGCTGATACAAGGACAGAAGAGCTTGTGGCACCTTGCCGGTACAAGAAAACACGCAGTACATAGAGTTCTTTGGATGGCGAAGAGGAACCATGGCTTCAACCGTGGCAGTGCTTGATGCGGGAGCAGGCGCGGCGGTAGGGGTTGGCCTGGGCGCCGGGCCGGCAGTTGTAGTAGCTGGCACCGCGGCGCGAGCACGGCACACTGTCGCGCTGTTGGTGATGTACCCGTCGATGGACCCGTTCAGGATCGGCCGACATGGTGGAAGCCCCCACTCCTTTATGCGCGCCAAGGCCCCGCACCTTGTCGCTCGCCGGGCACATGCCCACAGACCCGCGGCACCCGGCGGCAGCGGGGTCAGCCGGGAGGTTGTTCCCACCACCGTCAGGCAAGGAGATTGCATGGGGTTCAGCCGGGAGGAGCGTGAATGGAGGGAGCTCCCCACCGCCGTCAGGCAAGGGGACGGAGGCAGCAGCAGCGAGGAGGAAGGCGATGATGACGACGAGGGGCTTGGCAGCAGCCATGGCGGCGGGTGGACGTGGTGCTCGGCGAAATGCCGGTGGTGAACGGGGGTGGACGGACAAGGCAGAGGCTAAGCGTGTTATGAAATCTTCCGAGCTTGTCTGACCAAAGGCTATTATGGGGCTGTTTGGTTGGCAACCCAAAAGGACCTGTCAAAATTTGGCCATGTCAAAATTTGGCTATGCCAGAGTTGGAGCCATGCCAAAACAGGAATAGTAAGTGTTTTGTTCATGGCCAAGCCGAAGTTTGGCTATGCTAAAATTTAAGAGCAAAAGTATGTGTCTGGATTGGAGCCACGCGAAAACTCTATGTATGATATGACATGTGGGATTCATATGTCAGTCAAATTGTTTTTTGGTTGAAATGTAGCTAGCTGAGTTTTTTTTAGATTTAATTGCAAGCAATAGTTTGGTGAAAACGGTTTGTAAATCTGATGCATAGTTTAAGACATATCTTGATTTAATTTAAAGAAATCCACTCTCAAAATCTTGAACCGCATACAACCACTCATGGGCTGCCACATCAGCTACCTATACTGTAGATGGGCAATGCCAAATTTTCAGGGCACGCCAAACCCTGGTCATAGACCAAATGGTGTCAATTTTTACCTGCCGGCCAAATTTTGTTCAGGACCCTAGGGCCTAAACTAAACACGCCCCAAGTCATCTCACGTGTCAGCTAGTATAATACTAGTAGTATATTGCTGTTGTTCATCTCAAAAGCATAATAAAATATAATGTTGTTGCTCATCTCAAAATGGAAGAAATTTTTGCATAATAAAATCTAGGTTGTGAACTTGCAATTCAAGCTCAACTCTGTAAAGCGAGTCTGTATATATTGCAAGCTGAACCAAATTTTTGCTATGAATGACAAAAACAAAAGTCTTTTTGACAAACGTGAAAATAATTTTTAAAGTTTGTTAATCAGAATGTGCCTTTATGTGTCTCCCTGTTTCTCATCTCTTTTGGGTTTCATCTCTAGCCTATCTCAACTTGCTTGGGACAAAAGACTATGTTGTTGTTGTTAATCAGAATGCGCAACGTTTTTCTTTAAGACACAGGGATGGGGAAAGGTTGAACTGGTAGTCTACTTAGCACATGGCTATAGCTGTCTTCATAAATGGGTATTTGCATTCTTTTTTTCTTGAAGAATTACATATTGGGAACAAAAGAATTTCACAGAACAACAAACCTAAAATGCATTAAACTGTGAATACTAGAGCAGTTGAATTGTACATACCATGTATATTTTCTAATACTCAAAAATCTGCTGCCGTCAAGGAAGCTGAGATGCATGGGTGTGTTCTATGGCATTAGTCATGAACTCATAACCATGTGGACTACAGAAAAAATCCTATGTGGAGTTCATTTTGTCAGTTTCTTCATGTACAACTATCAATCATCTTCATCGATTCTGAACACATGAGTTTCTTGATTCTGTTTGATGACCTGATCTCAACGCTGAATTGCCTGAATCATACATTCACTGCGCCCACAGAACTGGCCATTTCCTCCAAGAGCTCCTGCTGCTCCATTGTAGCACAAGACTGTAGATGTTTAAATGACAAATGAGATTGTTACAAGAGATGGACTCATGTTATTACATCGTCTCTGCTGTAATAGATGCACGTTGCCACATTTGCATAGTTCATTTTTTTTGGTCAAGTAATATACCTGAACAGCCGATTCGATGTCTCCTAAAAGGAAGCCGGTCAGTTCAAAGTTCATCTTTAATCGATGGTCTGTCACTCTGTTATCCTGTTATGAGCAAAAGACCTCAAATGATATAAATATTGGAGGCAATTTATAAAGCACAAGAAGAGCTCCTTTCCAAAAAGAACAGAGAAAGAAAAGACAAGTTTCTAGGTGATAGGATGTCCTGCTACCTTGTAATTGTATGTCCTTATCTTCTCAGATCGAGCACCAGTACCAACCTTCAGTTGAACAGGTATTAGTAACACTGAACAGAGAGGATGACAAAATCTTTCATAAGGGCTAACTCTATTTCCTACACAAACTGAAGGCACTAGCTTTTGTTGTCTTGTCATTGTTTAAATTTTTGTGCATTCCAACTGGATATTATACTGTTCACGTAAATGTCTACTACACTGCTACTCTGTATCCAATTTGAGCATTTATCATCTATAAAACAGTTTTCTGTTGCTTTCAGTTGGACACAAAGTTATGACCATTGGAAGATACGATCCTTAAAAAGAGTTGACAAGGTACCTGCAATTTCCTCTGGTTTCTTATTGCCTCTTGTTGCTCCCTTAATTTTATCTCGTAACTGTAAAGTTTATGGTAGATATATATAAGGAATGGAAAAAGATTACATAAAGATGACCATGTATTATATTGAGTACAAATAATTTGGAAACAATAGATTCACTCTACTTTGCATAAGAGATTTCTAAAACCAGAATTTACACTGTAATTATGGTCCTATCATCAAAGAACATGTTTAGAAACAAAATAACTGAGGTGATAAAAAAATAGAGAGAAGCGTAATTCATAGTTTGGAAAGCTATACATAGCTATAACAACTTACAGTTTTGCTCTCAACAATTGAAATGCCCGCTCTTTGTTCTGTAGTTGTGATCTCTCTTCAGTACAGAATATCCTTATTCCTGTAGGCTTGTGAATAAGATCAACAGCCGTCTCCACCTTGTTAACATTCTGCCCTGCATTGATTGAAATGTTATAAGATGCTCAGTTATAAGGGAGCAGTACAGAAAACCCAGTACTCTACTACACATAACGCAATATGCAAGTGCTACTACCTCCAGCTCCACCAGATCTTGCTGTTTTAAGCTCAATATCTTTTGGATCAATAACCACATCAACTTCATCAGCCTACTATGTCATTGAAACAATATTAGGCGTCTCAGAAGAAGAGGGAATTCATGTCATAAAACTTCACACAAATACCAAAATGACCCACCTCTGGCATAATAGCTACAGTTGCTGTTGACGTATGAACACGACCCATAGTCTCTGTCAGGGGAACACGCTGAACACGGTGTACACCTGACTCAAACTTCAATTTACTATAGACTTGTTTCCCCTTGACCTCCATCACGTATGTCTTGTATCCACCCATTTCTGCCTGAAGGAGTCAGCTTGTGAGCAGTGTTTTCCTTAAATCTTAATCAATAGTCAGGTTAAGGTTGCAAGTACATACTTCTGAGCAAGAAACTGGCTTAAACTTCCAATTGTTGCGCTCACAGTATTTCTGATACATGCGTACCTACAGAAAGCCATTGGCATATTTAGTTGTGGATTATGTAAGTAAAATTGCAGATATGATGCACTAGTATATCAGAAGTATAACTGCTATAACAATAGAAAAATGAACTAAGAGCTTATATTCCAAAAAAGAAAATTGAAATCCTACTTGCACGTTCATTATTTATTCTAGATTATTGTCCATATAAACATCAAGGTCTGTGTGCAAGCTTTAGTACTCTATTATTTGAACAAAACGAAAAACAACTGTATCACATTTGCTAAATTGCACCCAATTGGAATAAAATCATCATCTACCTACAAGGTCACCAGCCCAAATTCCAGCTTCGTCACCACCAGCACCTGCTCTTACTGCAGAAATGAAGAACTACAATTCTCAGTTTCAAAACAAGAAGGAAAAAAAAATTTGAAAAAAAAAACAAGAAGATGTTGAACACTCATGGGACAGCCATATAACTTAGTTGAAATGTACAACTGAGAAATGGAGGTACCTTCAAGTAAGATGTTGCGTGAATCTAGAGGATCACTGGGAAGCAGTAGTAACTAACATGAGGAGATAAGAGTGGATGAGAGGCACATCAAAATGTCTAATTTATGCTTTCTCCAACGAAATACAGAAACTGGCATTGTAGAATGCATAGAGTTAAACAAAATGTCCAGAATTTATGTAGCTATTGTGCAGAGTGTTATGTCCTATTCACCTTCAATTTTTCTTCAAGCTCTGCAAGCTGGTTAGATAGAGCCTCCAGCTCCGAAGCTATCATCTCTGACATATCAGGGTCATCTTCATTCTCTTTTTCCAGAGCTATTATATTGCAAAGTAAAAAAAAAAAGTAAGGAGTCTAGTATTCTCTCACAGGCACCAGAAATCACGAGGCATACCAACCTTTTGTCTCTTCAAGTTGCCTCTCACAATCCTTGAATTGCCTGTATGTGGTCACGACCTAAATATTATTGACAGAAAAAAAAGGTGATGCAACATTTGATAAAATTAGCAGCTCAAATTCTGGTATAATTGAGTAGATAGTAGACACCGACATTAAATACCATAGTGAGTAAGCCAAATACCTGATCCAGTTCAGAAACAGACTGCGCAAGTTTTTGGTATTCGCTTGGATCTGAGACAATGTCAGGATCTGCCAACCTAACCTGAAGTATACACTGAAGCATTAGGCTGATGAATGTTTGGATGAGATCAAAATTGAAAATTTTCCATATAATTGTGACAGCATTGCAGTTTATATTGCCTACATACTTGTTACTTTTTCTTTTCCATGACATAAATGAGAAGTTGAGAATTGATTTAGTACAGCATTGAAGCCAGACCTAAGGTAAGTCTGATTGGTTCTAAGATTGCTTTCATACAAGACATTTTTCACTCAAGCAACTTCAGAGCAATAATAACAATGGTGATATAACATGATTGGTAAGCCTAAAAATAGAGAAGAAGAAAAGAACCAAAGGTGAACACAGAACAGATAACCATACCGACATTTCTTTCCAGGCCCTCTCCGCAGAATCCAGCTTGGCAATCAGATAGGGCTCCTGGACAGAGCATACAAAATGAACAATCATAAGGCTACGATAAGAACAATGGACTCAGTCTGAGTGCTAAGGGTAGGATTTTCAGCTACCGGAGCACACAATGTTCAGTTCAGCTTGAGAGTGGACAAAAATTCAGGGTAATTGACAACAAGTCATTTCATAAAGTAATTGGACCCCAAACGGGAAATGGCTCAGAACCAGTATATTAGGTGACATCAAGTGCTCTCTGTCTCCAAGAAATGGCCGGTGAATCAGGAAATGGAGATGACCGGCAAGGAAGGTTTTTTTCCTTACCGCCATGCATACAACGGACGAGGACGGCCGCCTGCGGCGCCTGCCGTGGAATAGAGGAAGGCCGGAGAGAGGCGTGCCCCGAGGGCCGGGGACGGCGCGTGGAGGCGCCCTGAAGAGGCCGGCGAGGAAGGCCTCCATCTTTGTTCAGGCGGTGAAGCGGGCGCGGAGCACGAGTGAGGTGGGGATGAGAAGCACCAAGCACCAGCTGCGGAGCGCCGAGGAGCGTGGGCCGGGCGGGGTCGAGCCGAGGAGGGGGCGGGAGCACGGCGAGGGCGTGCTGCGGACGCGGCGCACGGCGGGAGCGCGCCGGGGAGGGGCGGCTGGGCGTGGTGGCTGTGGAGGGGGCGGCCGGAGAGGGGGGCTGGGTGGAGGCGCGCCGGCGAGGGGCTGCCGGGGAGGGAGGTCGGGAAGAAGGCCCTGTGCACACGGGACGGGAGGCTGGGAGGGGCGCGGGAAGAAGATAAGGTAGCTGGAAAGAAAAGAAAAACTACGAGGATGACACGTGGGGCCGACTGAAGGCAAGTGGGCCCATATAGAAAACTAAAAATATTTTTCATTTTTTACAATGTTTTATGAGGCACTCCTCCGATTTTTCGATTTTAGAACTCGCCAGGACATATTGAAAACTGTACACTCCTGCACGAAAACAATGGTCAGGTCTTGAATGAAATCTTGAGCTGAGCAACAATTCAGAACTTGTGGATGAACACATCTTGCATGGACAAAAAAAAACTCATTCTACACAATTACGTCCCAGTGGCGAAATACATTTGTATCGAATATTACAAATCACAATGTGGATCTGGCAACTATTACAGTTACAGTACAACATTGAATCTACAACAGATTGTTCAAAAACTGTACACTCCTGCACTCTACATATTCTGGGGCTTTCGTGGTGTAGGTGACCTTCCCTCCATCGTCTGCAAGCGTTGCTTCAGATGGAAGACTTCAACCTAGCAGAGCAATGTCAGAGCACGAACTTGATTATGACATGAAAAAAAATCAGGCAATGGCACTCTTGAATGGTAGGATTTACCTGAAGCTGAAATGCCCTTGCGCGTTCTCCTGCAAGAACTCCACGAGTCGAGTGCAATTCCTGATCACAGATGAAACCGAGCAAGTCATCAGTATGGCAACATCACAGAGAGTAGCAGCGGAAAATGGAGCATATAGCTAGGTGATTCTCTCGCCTTCTGGGTCTCGTCCATGACGGCCTTTAGGAAGGCCACTTCACGCTCCAGCCGCACGTTGTCGGCATGGACGGTGTTGGAGAGGTTGTTGGACTCCTCCTGCGCCAGTTCTAGCCCGGTCGCCTTCTCCTTCAGCGCCTCAACCTCCCTGTCCTTCTCGGCCAACCTCTTCTCCAGGTCATCCTTGCTGTCGATGACCAGGGAAAGGTTCTTCTCCGCTTCGTCCTTGCTCGCGAGCGCGGCTGAGAGCTGCTCCTCCAGTGCCATGTTCCTCCTGGTCAGGGTGGTTATCCTCGTGTCCTGATGATTGTTGATGTCTGATGAGCTTCTGCCCAGCCTCCTCGTTTTAGCATCAACATCTGGGGACTGACGCGTGTCGTTACGGGGTTTTTGGTTTGTGATTGAGGGTAGTTCAGAACAATCGTCGGCGTCCTTGTATTTGTCGTCGTCGATTGGTTTCTGCAGTTTTTGGGCCAGGCTGCAGTCCTCTTCCTGACGAAACTGCCTGCGGAGCGATGAGCTCCCGAGATTCGAATTCTGTAGCAGTGAATCGGGTAGGGATTTCCTCCCAGACGAGTTTTCTGCTGTGGTGGCAAGACTGCTCCTCGCTGCAGAGCTAGTAGAATACAGAGGAGCACAATTGTTGAGGTGGTCGGCAAGTTCCCTTGAGCTTGGAGGAGAGTCGTCATACAGCAAGGGTTCCACCTCAGGTGCAGATCGCCAACTGAAACAGTGCTCGTTTTGCAGCACCACCAGTACTTCAACCTTCAAAAACACACAGTAATGTCAACTTATGAATACTGAAAATGATCGTGGAAATGTTTCTGCTGGTTCAATTACAAAAGTGCGAAAACAAAATAATTAATCCTGAAATAATGTCACAAAAATCAAGCTTCCATTCCGCAATGAAGTTCACTTCCTTCACCTTGTCAGATGGTTCCTTTTTGTTCCCTCCAAAAGCAACAAGCACAATCTTGTCCCTGTAGTACAATGGAACCATGCTGAAACCCTGCAAATACAGAAATGGTTAACACATAAATAAATATAAATCTCATTCTTCCCATGAGGTCTCTTTTTTCTGCTATAATGGGCAGCATATTAAAGTTATAGTAATTCAAATGCCCACCATTGAAGTACAATTCCCATGAATAACTATTACAAAGATAGATGTTTGAAAAGTAATTTGAAGCCTTTTATCTATGCATATGCGAAAGGTATTACATATTTGAAGGGATCGTATAATATGCACTATGCAGTGCTCAAGATTTTCAGGGTGGCATAAATCTTAAATAAAAGAAACTGTATCCACTTTCCAACAAGAGTGCTCGAAAGGCGAATTCCTTGTGAGTTGCTAGCCACTTAATATGAAAGGTGAAGTCAAGCAAGAATTATACTTACTTTCTTTGTGGTGATTGAGGAACTAGGAGGCACTACACAAACAGACCATTTGGATTCGAGGACATCGAAGACCCATGTTTCAGGATGCCCTGAGTTTTTTTCTGTTAGATGTTGCCCATCCATAGTAGCAAAATTATAAATTCTTTATAAGGAAACATACATACTATTAATAAATGGAACTGAGTAACTAATTGTCATGGGCAGCCAACAGGCTGCCACTGGCCCAATAGGCCCAAGACGTCAGGTGCAGAAGGGCGTTGTAGGGCGCGAGTGTCCTAGTTGGGCCTTAAGCCCATTAGTGTTAATTAGTGTCTCTCTTAGTTATTTATCTATAGGAATAGTACCATATTGTCTAGGCACAAGAGGTGTTAGTCCTATGTACCCTTTATAATCAGCCCATGAGGCACAATGAAAAGGAAGCAATACATCAGTAATCTAATATCTCTCTCTTCCCCCAATGACTCTCAAGCGCCTAGGGCTGCTACCCTAGAACCAAGCCTGCGGCAGAGGGGTATAACCTCGCCGGAGATGACAGTTATCCCCATGGACCCAAGGTCCATTACATCTGGTATCAGATAGCTAGTCGATTCCTCCCCATTCCAAAAAAAAAAATGATCCAGCCAATCCAGCCACAACCATAATTCGGCCGCAACCACACCCCAACCGCGACGTCCCCATCCCCATCCGTCGCCCAGCCGCCGCGCCGCCTCCCCGTCACCCACCATGCGCCACCACCGTCGACCGCGTCGTTGCGGGAATCTTCGTCGCGCCGTCCGCGGCCCATCTCCACCACAGCCGACGGGCCGCCTTCCTCACCACCAAGGCGTCGTCGCGTCTCGTCTGCGCGGGCCGTCGCCAAGCACGTCGCGCCATCCGCGGGGTTCGCCGAGCCGCCCGCGATCTGCGGGAATCCCCCGCCACCTCGCAGCTTCGATCCAGCCGTCCGCGCGCCTCGATGGATTTTCCACAGTTTGATGGGACCTCTGATCCGGTGGTCTTCATCAACCAGTGCGAACTCTACTTCCGCCGGGAGCGCATCATGGCGGAAGAAAAGGTATGGCTGATTTCTCGCAATTTGAAAGCTGACGCCCGAGTTTGGTTCCACCAAGTCGCACAAGATGAATACCCGGCATGGCGTCGCTTCACCGAGCTCCTGCAGCGGCGCTTCAAACCGCCCCCGTGCCCCGACCCGCTCCACCAACTATCTCGTGGCGTCGATAACTCCCTGCGCATCCTTGAGGAGATGTCCACACAACTGGATCGCATCCGGGCGTGTCTCGAGGCGAAGGACAAGAGGGACCGTGAACGCCGGGCGGCTGTACGCCTCCAGGCAGCAGTACGGGGTCTCCTGGCACGCCGCCGAGCACATCTTCTTCGGGCAGCCAAAGTCTCCGAGGAGCAAGCAGCGGTGCGACTACAAGCTGCCGGACGAGGTTTCCTTGTCCGGCGTGTGGTGCGAAAGATGCGCATGCTCCTCAGCTCCTCGCTGTCGTGCGTGTTCGTCCCCTCGGCCCCTTCCATACATCAGGCTGCTCCGATCGCAGGGGAGGTCCAAATATGGGCGCTTCCAGTGCAACGACCTCGCATCAACATCCAGCATCAGGCATCAAAGGCTATCTCATTCATCCTTGTGCCTGCCGTGGTGCTAGACACATCCAGCATTAGAGCCGGCTGCTTCACACTCCACCCTTCAGCTTACATGAAGCCAGCAGAGGCGCTCTTTCCATGGGATCCAGGTGGATATAGCTGTATTTTAGTCTTAAATAAGAATGGGAAGCCGAGATGTAAAAGGCTTATCCCTAGGTCGCGTCAGCTATCCAGCTCGAGGACGAGCTGGGTCTCCAAGGGCGGGGGAGATGTCATGGGCAGCCAACAGGCTGCCACTGGCCCAATAGGCCCAAGACGTCAGGTGCAGAAGGGCGTTGTAGGGCGCGAGTGTCCTAGTTGGGCCTTAAGCCCATTAGTGTTAATTAGTGTCTCTCTTAGTTATTTATCTATAGGAATAGTACCATATTGTCTAGGCACAAGAGGTGTTAGTCCTATGTACCCTTTATAATCAGCCCATGAGGCACAATGAAAAGGAAGCAATACATCAGTAATCTAATATCTCTCTCTCTTTCCCCAATGACTCTCAAGCGCCTAGGGCTGCTACCCTAGAACCAAGCCTGCGCAGAGGGGTATAACCTCGCCGGAGATGACAGTTATCCCCATGGACCCAAGGTCCATTACACTAATCTGCCATGATATAGAAACAATGTGAAAGGATGGAGCTTACGTTTTTTCTTGCTTCCACCCCCTGCAATATACCATTTAGTCCCACAAAGAGCCCCGCAGCAACCTGCTCGAGGCGATGGATGATGACCATGGGTTTTGACCCTTGACCATACCATCTAATAATATAAGGACATCAAATTTTCAGCAAGCTGTTAACAAGCAAAACCAATAAAGTAACACAACAGTACTTACTGTTTCAAAGTCTAAAGCATGAATATCATTCAGGGTCTTGGACTTCGATTGGCCTCCAAAAATCAATAGAATTCTATCATCATATAGGGCAGCTACATGATTTGATCTTGGAGAAGGTCCAGCACCCCTAAAACAATGAACTCTGAATTAATAAAAAGAAACATGCATAGTTAAGTAAGATAACTATCCTTGAGGGGTATTAGTGCTAGGAACCAGGGATGGCTCAAATGCATTCAATAGGTAGATAACTATAACTCTTTTTTGTATTTTAAAGCACAGTGAAAGGGCCAAGAGGAAACGAATTAGCCTCCATGCTTTCTTTTCTTTCTTTAGTAATGACATCACACTATTATTGAGTTCTAGACTAGAATAACTTACTTATAATTCAGAGGAAGCCATGTTAATGACTTCAGATCAAACATATGAAGGTCATGTAGTTTCTTCCCTTTGGAATCTTCACCCCCGAAGAGAATTAAAACAGGACCTGCTCTGATAACGGTATGACCGCTTCGAGACACCTGAAATTAATAATCAGGGTATAGTCTCCCTCATTTACAAAAGTATTTAAAATGGCATTCAGATCAACAGTCAAATATTACCGGAATGTCACCCTTCGCTTCCATATGTGACCAGAGTTCACTCTCTGTATTGAAGGTCCATACTGCAGAGAAAACAAATGATGAATTTCTAATTGTTTCTGTTGGAAGTTTCACAGAGAATCAGATAAACAACATGTACTGATGCACTTCAGAAAATTAAATAGCAGAGGCAAACCTGATATCTTGTCAGAAGGTTGATCACTTTTCCCTCCCACAAGAATAACATTCTTTCCCCATGGAACCTAAATCATAGAAAAACGAGTTCGATTAAGGCGGTAAGATTTTCTAAAATGTGATGAAAGACAACTAGAAGCAGAGAGCGTTGTTCCTTCTCCGTTGATTTAAACTTATATTGCCTCAGCAAGGAGGCTACGGAAGTGTAGTACCCTGGCCCATTAGTGTTTCACCTTGGTATCCTAACTGTCTAAATAGGTTCAGGTGAGCTTATAACCCAATGTTCCAAACATGGCACCTCTGGTTTAAAGATAAAACTCTTACATGAAGTGAATCAGAGAGTACTATGGTGCTATGCACACAAGTGGGCTTGCCCCATGTGGCAGCTGGGCTATATCTGATTTTGGATGCAGAGTGTTAGAGAAAGATGAAAAGTGGTTGTTGATTCTATCTTTCTGATGAATACAAATTCCAGGAAAATCAGAGATGATGGACTTTTGCTAGTAGAGACTTCTAGACCAAGCATACATCAACTAGTAATTGCGTACAAGACTACTGCTGAGAAACAGATAAAGAACTAACGAGTTAGAATGAGCACCAAGAACTGTACCAGACAATGACCTCTGCATGGCCTCAACTTCAGAGAACGTCCATTTAATGATGGTCGAACTTTAGGAGCAACAGAATCCCAGGTAAGCTTGTCTAAGCTCAATATCTGAAGGATACATAGAAGATGAGATCAAGAAGCCATCACTTTACAAGAATAGCATTCACCCATTACCTTAGTATCATCTAGCAAACATTGACCAGAATCGCCACCAAATACTACCATTTTGCTCCCTACCATGGCTGCTGCATGCTGTTTACACCCAAACCCGAAGAATGAGATACAAATACTTCAGAATACTGATGAGGAGGAAAGCACTTGGATTTATATTTGTTACAGACAGGAAGAAATTTTAATATGGTTACTTACATCGAAACGAGGAACTGGTTTGTCGCCCTCTGTTGACAGCACCGCCCAGTTCTCTGAGCTCTCAAAAGCACGACCATTGATATCAAAAGTGTCAGATGAGCAGCGCCAATCAAGGTCATCGGGACGACCACTCACTGAGGTAGTCAATGGATCCTCTCCCTGGACAAATCCCATGAGCCAATAAACTTAAAACTCATCGATACAACAGAATAAGAGAACAAATGCAAAATAACTGAACCATAAGGCGCACATTGGGGTGACTGAAACGCTTAGTGGTCCGAGAAGGGCTACGGGAGGCATGGAAATGATCGTGTAGATGACCTTTCAACCTGCAGAAGTCATGTGACAATGAATAGATGAGACTCTGAGAGGAAACAGAGCGAAAGCAGAAAGAGGCACTTGAAAGAAATGAATCCAAAGATCAAGCTCACCACAGTAACCAAATTTCAACACTGAGTCATTTATACTGTACACAAGAGACTCATTTCTAGGTTTACAGAGAGTCAAAAGTAGGTAAAAAATCTCCAAAAATTTACAAACAAGTTCAACAGTTTGAAAAGCTCCTCTGTTCTCGGGCATATGGAGCTCACTGAAACTAATCTTACTAGAAAACGCCGATGAACATTTTCGCCCTTTTTTATGACATGAAGAAGCACCAACTTTTTCTCACATATGAACCCCTCAACCTTGTAAACAGGCAAATAATAACCACAAACAAACTAAACCATCACGGGTAATAAATTCCTTGCCTTTTATCATCAAAAGGTAAAACAAAGATCTTTGCACATTCTACGTTCCAACCAAAAAATTTAAAGAAAAACAATATCTACCAATGTTCAGTATACTGCTTACTAGGAAAAAAAACACAAAACGGATACAAGCCAAACAAAGAAGAACTCTGCAAAAAAATGGGCTAGGAACTGAAATCATTTAGTAGGTTAACAAATCTCCAGAAATTTTTAAACAAGTTCAACATTTTTAACAGCACCTCTGTTCTCAGGCATTTGGGGCTCACTGAAACCAGTCTTATGTTAACTAGAAAACGCCAATAAACATTTTTCCCCTTTATTATGACATGAAAAGGCGCCACCTTTTTCCTCGCATATATGAACCCCTAAACCTTGTACCCTCCAAAAAAAATTAAGAAAAACAATATCTACCAATGTTCAGTACTAGTTACTTGAAAAGAAAAAACACAAAACGGATACGACTCAAACAAGGAAGAACTGCAGAAATCCATGGGCTAGGAACTGAAATCTGACCTCCCCAGCTTCATCCGGCGCCGAGAGAAACCAAACATCTTCGGCATTGCGGCGTCGCCTCGAGCTCCCAATCACCCAACGGAGAGACTGATATCTGAACCCGAACCCTACCGCCGCAATCTCCTGTGACTCAACTCACCTGCAAACACGGAGACGCCCACCGAGAAACAAAACACAAAAAAGAAGCCGGGTCAGTGGAGCGGTTGGGATTTGTCCCGAGAAAGAGAAACCATGTCGAAAAAATAACGGGAGAACAGGACAAATTCTTCCTTTTTAAAAAAAGGTCGCTGCCTTTGGGACTTGGGCAAGAACAGGAACACATCAAAACTGTTGCGGATACTGAGGGGGAAAGGGGACACGGATTTCGGGCCCAGGGAACCAGTGCATGGAGCAACAATGAAAACAAATCAAGCAACATGTGTAATCTCGCTAGGATTGGAGAGGAAAAAAAAAACAAGCCCAACAAGTTCCTTTTATTTTGTTTCTGCCTCTCGTTTTCCTCTTTTTCTGAGAAAAAATGTTTTTTTTTGCTTCTCAAGAAGTTCCATTGGCATTGCCAAGAATGACAAGCGCATCCAAGTAAGCGCGCGCGCGCGCACACACACACACACAAAATAAATCGTTAAGTAAATCGAGCACAGAACCGGCCTACTCGCTTCTTGGATCGGAGCAAGAAAGATGAGCAGGAAAAACAAGAACAGCACCAACCTCCGGCGTGAATGTGATGTGCACTGCCAGTGAGTGTGAGAGCTTCAGGGACGAGGAGTGTGAGGAGCGGAGCAGGAGTAGTGCAGACTGTAGCTGAGGAGCGTGCGTCGTCCAGTGACATTGCCTTCTCCCAGAGCTCAGAGGGAGGGGGAAGAAGCCAACCGTGTGGTGTGGTGTGACTGCGGGGCCTTCAGGCGGCGTGAAAAGTTTTTGCTGTTGTTGTTTTGTGTGATAGGGCTTGTTTAGATGAAAGAGAAAATTTTTGGGGTCATATAGGATGTTAAGAGGGTTTTCGGGTACTAAAAAAACAAATTAGAAAATCCATCACGAAATTGCGAGACGAATCTAACGATACTAATTAATCTGTCATTAGCACATGGGGTTACTGTAGTACTTAAGGCTTTTCATAAACTAATTAGGCTTAAAAGATTCATCTCACGATTTCCTCGAGGACTGTGTAATTAATTTTTTTCGTTTACATTTAGTCCTCCATGTTTCAAACATGCCTTTTTACTTTAAAGGCAAAAAAATTTTTGAAAACTAAACAAGGCCACAGTAAAACACTGCTGCAGGCAGCAGCTGCAACAGCCGACAGCCATGGCAAAGGGCCAAAGGTGATTCACTTTACTGTTGGCCATTGGCCTCATGTTAATGCGTGCATTATCTCAGATGGATCTCTTTTTGTCCTAGGGCCGTGTTTAGTTCCCCAAATCGGGGGCCCGATTCGGGCACTGTAGCAACAGTGCCCGTGTCGGAACACTGTAGCAACTTTTGTTTTTTAGTGTAAAAAATTGTCTAAAAATTAATTAATTAGACTCAAAATGTTCGTCTCGTAAAGTACAACAAAACTATACAATTAGTTTTTGATTTCATCTACATTTAGTACTCCATGCATTTGCCGGCATTTTGATGTGATGGGGAATCTTCTTTTTGCATAGTAAAATTTGAGGGAAAATTTGGGAACTAAACAAGGCCTAGGTCCTTTTAGAGATTTCGACGCTAGAAACACTTGTTAATTGTTTACTGTTACTATTATGTTAGCTTTCGAAGAAGGTCTCGTTTAGATGCCTAAATTCATCTTCAAATTCCACTATAAAAAAGAAGATTCTTCATCACATCAAAATGCCGGTACATGTATAGAGTACTAAATGTAGATGAAATAAAAAATAATTATACAGTTTTGTTGTACTTTACGAGATGAACATTTTGAACCTAATTAATTAATGCTTGAACAATTAGTACTAAATAAAAACAAAATTACTACAATGCTGCACATAGTGAACTCAGGATGCCCGGCATCTAAACAAGGCTGAAGATTATACAAAAGGTGCTGAGCAAATCTATGTCCAGACTCGACAGTGGAGTGGGGCACCCGTTCCAAGGCGCCATTATGGTTCCCCTTGAAACACGCGCATGTGCTACCCTGATTTCATTCATTTCATCTACAGTCCCGTTTGACACAGCAGCTAGCACCGGTACATCAGCACTTGAGCAGCAGCCGGTGTGGTCAGTCTGAGACATGGGAAAGCCTGCCTCCGTCACAGCGTTGAGCCTGACATTGTGGGCCCGGCAAGTCTAGAAAAGTCGCCATCTCCAATGATAAAAATCTGTGTTGTCACCTTATATGTATACTATGGCCTTGTTTAGTTACCTCAATTCTCCCCTAAATTCTACTATGCAAAAAGAAGATTCACCGTCACATCAAAATGTTGGTAAATGCATAGAGTACTAAATGTTGATGAAATTAAAAACTAATTGCACAGTTTTGTTGTACTTTGCGAGACGAATATTTTAAGCCTAGTTAGTCAAAATTTGGATAATTTTTACCAAATACAAACGAAATGCTACAGGAATTCTGATACAATGTTTTTCTTCCCTATTTGCCGAACTAAACGAGGCCTATATATATATGCCCGGCAAGTGTGAGTATGTATGTGTTATCTCATATTTTTATTTCCTTTTTTGTTCTATTTTATATTTCATTTTTATTTTTGTATTGTTACCGGGTAGTATTTCACTTATTTTCATGTATGGAAAAAGTCTAGATAACCCTTCACCTATGGCTGGGTGTCTACTTACCTCTCTCTCAACTACAAAACCATCTATTTAACACCCTAAAGTTTAGCAAACAAGTTAAAATACCCCCTAGGGTGGTTTTGCAGTCTGGTTTGGGCTACCTGGACAGCCAGCGTGGCCACCAGTGGACATGGTGGCCCTTGGGCCCTCAAGTCAGGTGGCTTTGGCGCAAAACAAATGAACCCATTCGTTCCGTTCCGTGCAGCTGCTCGCCCTAATTGCTTCACCTGCGCCCTCGCCCAAATCGCGCCAATAGGAGCTTCTCGCTCTCTCGCCGGCCCCTGCGCTGCCATTCGTTTGACACAGCTGCTACCCGGCGATCGTTGGCCAAGCCGTGCCCTGTAACGGCATGGGCACTGAGGACAAAGGAGAGGAGAGAAGTGAGAGGGGTCTGCTGTGCGCTAGTGCTCTGCTCATCCTGCAGACCGGATGCTCATGGCCGCAGCCACGGACACGCACTTGGGCGGATCCCTCCTTATCGTCCTCCTCCATCCCGCCGCCGCCGCCATGGCACCCAGTCGTACACGTCGGCGTTCCTACTCGCCGTGGCGCGCAGGGCCGGGGGCGGGGGAGGAGCGACGTCCGCGTGGGCATTCTGACGAAGCTGAAGCAAACGGAGCTGGACGAAGAGTACCTGAAGCGCTGCTGCAAGACGCTGATGGAGGAGAACTGGCGGCTGCACAAGGAGTTCGCGGAGCTGCACGCGCTCAAGACGGCGCCACCCTTCTTCATGGAGAAAATTTGTTGAATGCCATTGAAACCTATACTCTTTTTTTTATCTGCCATTGAAAATTATGGTTTTTGTTCATTGCTATTGGTTTATAAATTTTGTTTGCTATGCGCCATTGCCGTTACTTCTACATCTGTCTCGTGCACATGCCGTTAAAATCTATGGCCGCCCCGTCTCCCTCGCGCTCGACGCCTTTGCGTGACGCGGCGCGACCACCGGCCACCTAGCCGCTAGCCTCACCTCCCTGCGCCCGTTGTCACCAAGCGCTCGTCATCCACGCACGAGCGTCATCGTCGCCTCCTCCGTGCTCGCCACCCGCGAGGGCCGCGACCATTGATTGGGACACCGACGCGTGCCATCGCCGGCTTCTCCTGCGCTCTCGTCATTCAGTACTCGCTGCCCACGCGTGCTGCGAACGTCAGCTCTCGCTTGCCGTCTACGCACGCGAGCCAGTCGGTTGCCTTGCATCCCCTGCACTCTCCTTCACCAAGTACTCCACGCCCTGCCTCTCGCGCGTGTCGCGGCTACTGGCTCATCCGCGCACACATGCTAACGTCGGCCTGCGCTCGCCACCACAACGTTCTCGCCGTTCACATGCGCACGTCATGCCCGGTCGCGCCCCCGCTTAGCTCGGGCATGGGCCAGCGATCCAGCGGGCGACGCGACATGCACTCTGGTAGCTGCGGCCGCACCTTCCTGGGCTGCATTGCCTTCGTCTTCCTCTTCCACCTTGCCGCGAATGCCATCACGACGACGGGTCCTTCTCAACCATCGGGGTAATCTCGTTGGATGTTCCTAAAAAAAAGGTCCTCAAAACAATCTCGATCGTCGGACTCCATGAGTGTTCAGTTATTCACGAAGGCTTCCTCGACCATCAGGTACATATGCACACGGTGCCTGCGGACTGCGGTAGGGGATGTATCTTGACGGCGAGCGTAGCCGCGGCGGTCGATGAGATCGGCTGGGAATGCGCCGAACGTCGTGCTGTCACGGACGTTGTCACCTTCGTCCTGACGGAACAGGTGAATAGTGCCCACATCATGCTGCACTCTCGCACGTCACACGAGCACCACTGCAGCTCGTCCACCCTGGTAGCAGCCGTCGCCACCGTCGCGGCCAGAGCATCCTTGCCGTGACCACACGAGAACGATGCTCGTGCTCGGATGACGAGCGTGGCCCGGCAGTCGCGGTACTCGTGGACAGCGAGCACTAGGTGCCAGGGAGCTCGCGGCCACAGGCGCCGAGTGCGAGAGAGACGTAACGCCCACAGATTTAACGGCGTGTGCACGAGACAGATGTAGAAGTAACGGCAATGGCACCTAGCAAACAAAAATTATAAACCAATGGCAATGAACAAAAACCATAATTTTCAATGGCAGATAAGAAACGAGTATAGATTTTAATAGCATTCAACAATTTTTCTCTTCTTCATGCGCCTCCTGGCCACCACCCTCTCCATGTGCCTCTCCTGCGAGCCATGGCGGGTCAAGGCAGCAGCAGCGCAGCACCAGCAGGCGGGCCCACGTGTCCAATAGAGCCACGAGATAGCCCAAACCAGACAGCAAAAACACTTAAGGGGTATTTTAACTTGGGTCATGATTAGATTGCAAATCTTTTTAACATGATGAATAGTACCACTTTCGTCTTATTTGGCAAATATTGTCCAATCGTGGACCAACTAGGCTCAAAAGATTCATCTCGTGATTTCCAACTAAACTGTGTAATTAGTTATTTTTCTTACCTACATTTACTACTTCATACATGGGTTCAAAGATTGATGTGATGGAGAGAGTGAAAAAATTCTAACTTTTGAGTGCATCTAAACTCGGCCTTGTTCACTAAACTTTAGGGTGTTAAATAGACGGTTTCGTAGCTGAGGGAGGTAAGCAGAGAGCCAGTGATATAAGTATCTTGGAGCATAGCATGCCACTAGGCATGGCAGCCAGCAAGTAGCCGACAGCCGCATTAAATCCCGTCGGCCCGGTCACTATGTCAGGAGCTGTACGCCTGTACCATAATCATACTCGCATAGTACAGGATCTTCTGTGCCAGCGCAAGGGTGTGTTTAGTCCGTGAACAATTTTGACTTTGGTTACTGTAACACTTTGGTTTGTATTTGTTAATTAGTGTTTAATTATAGACTAATTAGATTCAAAAGATTCGTCTCATGATTTTCTACCAAACTGTGTAATTAATTTTTTTGTCTATATTTAATGCTCCATACATATGTCTAAATATTCGATATGAAGGAAAATCTTGAAAATTTTTAGAAACTAGACCTGGCCTAAAAACATGAGTATAGGAGTAGTACTCCGTAGCCACTATGCTGCACCTACGATGCGTAGCTGGCGCTCAAACAGCACGTCACGTCAGTAGCACAAGGCCGTGGACAACAACCAGCATGTTTCCCTAACGGTTCTAGCACGGAGTACGAGTTGTAACGGAATGCCTCGTGGAGTCATGGTCAGTTTGATCGCCTACGACTACTTATTAAAGCAACCACAATGTATATGGGCTAAGTAGTCCATATGGACAGCTTTTGTGTTAGTGGACTATAGCTATTGTTGTCTCTACGATGTTTCAGCCAACAAGTAGTCCATAAGATGGGTCCCATATGAGATAAAAAATTATTTCTCTTTACAATCCTGTGCAAAACCAAGAAAGAGAGAGAGGAGTGAGAAAAAGTAATATTTTTTATTCCTTATGGGTAGTCCATAAGCTTATGGGTACCTTTTGCTATGGACTACCCTATAGACTGGTCTCACAATGTTCCAGCTACCTGATATCAAATATTTTAATCCTATGGACTGCCTTATGGCAAACATTGCAGTTTCTCTTAGTAGTCCAGTAATTGGTACGCTCTCCCCTATGTGTTTTAGGATTTTGAAGATAAATTAGTATTCAGTTTAAATTATCCATGTACCCCTAATCTATGCTAATTGAGGAATAAGCTGCTACTTAAGAAATACATGAAGGCATGCGGACTACAATCTCAAGCTGATATGTGACAAGGCCATGCAACCTTTCGAGACTACCATTGATCATAAGGTGAGCTTATTCTAATGTTTCGATAATGATAAAACTAAAAATTGGTTGGTACCAGTATTGGTATTTCAAAACTGCTTAGGATCAACGTAGATGATGATGGGATGTGGATGCACCATGCTCTAGACCCATCTTGGGGTACAAGATCTTCAAAGCACAACACTCGGTTCATCGACAGCCCTATAGTACTTTATCAGAAAGGTCATAAATTCTTCTCTTGAGTGCGGTTGAGGTCAATAAAACTTGATGGAAATCTTTGTTTGATAAGTTTCAAATGGATCTGATCCCACCTCAATATCACATCGGAAAGGCCTCCAAATCTGTTGTTGTTTCTCTACCGGGTGCTAAGACATCGTGTGGTCTTGTTAATCACCCTTGAGACTCTAGCCTAAGTCAGAGCACACTCCAAACAAGTTCAAAGCAACTAAAGGATGCCCAAAGATGTCCTTCGCCTTGGCCACCAACATAGGAGGCAAGCAAAGTTGGAGGCTCAATCAATCCTTGGCCTCTCCTTAGACTATATAATATAAGTAGCCGTGCCCATGTTAGTATAATCTATCAATGAAGCCAACATTACACTCCTATTCACGTCCCAAGACAAGATTATACTAAAAAAAATGAGACTTATTGAATTACTCCCTCCTCCGTCCAATAAGGGTCTCATTCTTATTTTCTGATAAGTCAGATTTTTAATTTTTATCAAATGTATAATAATATAATTTATAGTGCATAATAAGTATCATTAGATTGATAGTGAAAGACAAATATCCCCAACCTTTTTCATATACTACAGAACCCAAATGCTCCATCCAGTTCTTCTTGGAACAAGAACCTCATAGAGTTTTCAGGCTACCACTGTCTCCACAAGCAGTAGCCTAGTTAGAAGAGGTTCAAACTCTCTTGCTGGAAAAAATAGGGGATGAATATCTGAATGACAAATGGATCTACAAATGGGGAACTTCAGGTTTTAAAGTAGTAAAGCATATATCAAACTCATTGGTAACACTGAAGCTTCCCCCCTCTTCTGGGACTCTAGTAAGCTTGGGAAGCATAAGTTTTTCTTTTGGCTTCTACCAGACATTATTTGGATATATATTTTCATTTGAATTAAAGTTAGATTGATAGTTGAATATATTTTCATAATAAGCTTATTTGGATATGTAAAAATTTCTAAAATTTTCTATAAACCTAAATAAATTTAAGAAAAATTTGACCTGCACCAAAACTCTAAAGGGCTCTCTTTTATTAGGACGAAGGGGATATTTCCTACTCCCTCTATCCCCCAAAAAGAAAAATACAATTTTCACTTCCCAAAGAGTCAAACAAGTTTAACTTTTACAGTTTTACCACCTCTATACAAGAAAGCACTAACATTTTTTATTAAATAAGTATCATTTGAATTAATTATGAAATATATTTTCATACTTGGATACATAAACATTAATGTTATTTCCCATAAAATAGGTCAAGTTAAGAAAGTTTAACTAGTATCAAATCTAAAATTGTTTTTCTTTTTGAGTGAAGGGCGTATACCAAACCTAGCTAGTTTATTTTAACTTTTGTGTTGGCACATCACATTATATACTATTCCCTGTGTCTAAAAAAAATGCAACTGTAGGTTGCGTGCCTGATAAAAATGATTCACGTTTAACTAAGTTTCTAGTAAATAGTATTTACATTTAACTCCAAATCAATTTATAATGAAAATATATTTCATAATTAATCTAATGATATTTATTTTATATTAGAAATATTGATATTTTTTATCTAGAATTTGCCAAACTTAAGCTATAGTACTTTGCTAAAATTGCATTCTCTAATCGGAAATAAACAGTAGCCTGCTGTCCACAAAAGATGCTGCGAGGACCGGGGAGGACGTGCAAGGACCAAAGCTGTCGCTGGCGCTGACTGCTGCGATAAGCAATCATAGCAAGGAAGGGCAAAAACAAAACCACTAAACAGTCAGTTGGTCCCTCATGTCATGTCGTGGAGGACCATGCTCCATGCATATGCATGCACAGTGATCATTGCATCGTCATTTGTGAGGTGTATCCATCGATCGGACGGTTAGGCTGAATCCTGAAAGCTAGCCTTCGTGTGATTTTTTTCTCAGAAACCCAGTATAAAATGCTAGTCTTCTCGTGTGGTTTTCTTTCCACAAAACCCAATATAAAGACGGTCACGTACACGCATGTTCACTCGTTCTTAGACCAGCTCCATAAGCCTCTTTATATCATTCCGGAGACTTTGATAAAAACACAGCATCGAACAACTTCTTTAATTAGGTCTCTAAATATAACCACATTTTATTCCAGATTTTTTACTGAGTAGGCTACCTCACTAGTCACTAGAGCGTACACAAGATATAGAGAAGATATTGGCGGATGGAAGGATATAGAGAACAATATTTTATTTTAATGGTTCTACAACTTATGATTTAGAGAGTAAGTTTAAGAGGGACTCTTGGAGATGATCTTATAAACACGCACACACATTCTATTTCATAAGCACTTTTAAAGAACTCAGTTAGATTGAACCGACAAATCTTGAGGATACATTGTCCACCACTGAAATAGCATCATTAAATCTTAAAATAAATCTAGAAAAGATTAATATCCATGTCAAACCAAGAACTTAAATCTAAGTAAACAAGTTCCACAATAAGGACCCTAACAACTGAGTTACACTCAGTTTGCTAGCCTTTGGGTATGTTGGGTTGAGCTATGACTTCTAGAAAAACTACCGTGAGCTATGGGATGTGAAGAAGCGTTGTGAGCTAGAAAGCTAAAAGCCATTTGGTTGAACAGCTATGGCTTCTAAAAAAATTATTGTTAGCGGCCCCACATGTCACTCACGGTCCCACATGTCAATCTCTTATGTCTCCCTCGTTTTCTTTAGCGTGCTCCCGATGAAGTGCTGTTAGCCTAGGACCGCGGCCTTGGAGCGCTGCCGGCCAGCTCCCACGGGCGATGGACCGTAGCCAACCCAGGGACGTAGCCTTGGAGTGTAGCCGCGCGGGGTAAGGTTATGATGAGCACCACCGACCAGGGGTCGTGGCCCAGGATGAAAACGGATCGGATACGGACGGATATCACTGATATCATATTTGTTTTCAAATTTCTGGTCGGATTCGAATTCGAATGCGGATAGTGTCAGCCATGCCGGATAGGATACAATTGGATGTCGACATCATAAATATGCGATTTAAATATTCGGATACGGATACGGACAGATCTGAAACCCTCTAAACGGATTCGGTCTCGAATACGGTCGGAAAATATCCATACCGTTTTCATCCCTAGTCGTGGCCATGGAGCGCCGCCAACCTAGGGTAATGGAGTGCCGCACATTTCCTCTTGCCGCACGATGGAGCGCCGACGACCTAGGTGAAAGCCCTAGTTTGGTTTTGGCTAATTGATCAAACCTATTTGGACTAATCATTGCATCTAAGTGTGTGACTAGATAGGATGGTCCAATCCAAGTGAAGGAGCTAGGTGGCACTCATGGATGGAGATGGCCACATGAAATGAAGATCATGATGATGGTGTGAACACGTGATCAAGCTTCAGGACTTGGAAAAGAAGAAAGAGAAAAATAAAATGAGCTCAAGGCAAAGGTGATATCTATAGGGCCATTTTGTTTTGGTGATCAAGACACCTAGTGGGTGTGATTATATTTAGGATAGATGGTCGTACTATTAAGAGGGGAGCTCTTATTGGATAATTCGATCATCTAGTGCCACTAGGTGTTGGAAAACATGCAAATGCATTTTAGGCCTAGTGCACATTCGGTGAGAAGTGATTAACCTTTGAAAAATATTTGTGAAAATACTAACACATTTGCACATGATGGTAAAACACTTGGAGTGTTAGCACATTTGCAAAGGTGGTGAGAAAGGTGAAGAAAAGGAGGCGAAACTCAGCTTGGGGTGCTGCCACGGGGGCACTGCCACCCCTTGTCCGGTGCACTACCACCCCTGCAGCGGTGACCAGCTGGGAGGCCAAGAGCAGCGAGTTGCCCTGAAGGGCACCGCACTGTGTCTGGTGGCATTGCCACCCCTAGGGCGGTGCCCACCTAGACATGGCCAAGATGCAGCAGAGGTGAAGGTGTCATTGGAGTGACCGGTGTTCACCACCGCGGTGAGGGCGGTGCACCGCCAAGTCACCGCCACGAGGAAGGCGGTGCCACTGCCATTTTATTCCAAAGGCTGGGGTAAATGGGGTTGGTCACCACCACGGTCACCGAAGTCCTAAGGGTGGTGCATCGCCGTTTTTGTCCAGAGGCTTGGTCTCTCGGGCAGCTGGCCAGGTGGTCACCGCCACCGTCGCCTGTCCTATTACCGCCTGACCAGTCAACTAGCCTTGTAAGTGACATGTTTCATGAGAGAAAGTCAGATTATAATAAATGTAATAATTCTATGCTAGCAGCAGCACATAATGGGGCTAAGAGTATAGAGTAGAAGTCCCATAAGTGTCAGGGAATTGGCCATAGACCTTAGAACATAGGTCTCGTAGGTCTACCTAAACCAGGAAAAAAATAACAAAATATCAAAGGGGCCAAACAAAGAGGATGAGATGCTAAAGTGAATAGGGAGGTGTCTAACCTTTGCCAAGGCAATATCACAGACATTTGGTGTGGTACAGTACCTGAGGCAGTACACTCTTGCAAAACCAAATAAAAAGGAGATGAAGGCAGGTAATGGGAAATAAATAAATGGACCAAAGTAACAAAGGATGATTAGAATACCAGGACGTTGTTGCAGCATTGATAGGTCATATTCTATTAAATCATACAAATATAGAGTTGCAGATAATAATAATTTTTAGCAATAGTTCATTCCAAATTAATTAACTATGCCTAAGGGCAGAGACATTAAGCATGAGCATCGAATGATGTGGCAGCAAATATAGCAATATAACATGAATATATAGCATACATGGAAATCTAAAAGCTTCATGATTCAAAGGAAACCTAAATAGCTTCATAATTCAAAGGGACACTATACCTTAGAGCTACAAACCTAAATAGCTAGTGATGCAGAAACCTGTCTTTGTGGAGGATTTTATAAAGCATTTTGAAATATCAGTTTACAGCAAGGATTCTCCATGGTTTATAATCTGTAGATGAAATGCGACAGGAGGAATAATAAGAATGCTCTGATAACTTATATATAGCATGTATATAGAAACAGATCACCAAAATGCGGTGCGCCATTTTAAGAAAATGAGGCATGAGGAAGGGAGAAACTATTCTGACTTAGCAAACATTAGCCAATGGAGAACGGTTTGTGTCATGATAGACTATACAGATCACATGACTGAGCCGGAACTAATCGAAAGATATTATGTTTGAGAACTTTGCTGGAAAGGAAAGGGTAGTACTAAGAATTAATGAAGTTTCTACATGAAAATAAATAATTTAGCATTGTCTCGTAACCATCAATTCCATGACCATAATTCATTTCCCTCAATATCTAATTCGTTCCACCTCCAGATTTGGATTAAATCCTAAACCGCTGCCTATGCTTGGCAAGGGGTTTGCCCTATCTCTCCAAATAGACAAAAATTCAGACTAACTTACTGATAAGGAGTCATCGGTACAGGGAATCTTGGAGCATCCAGGATAATCCATGGAGGTGAATGAAGGTCAACAAAGTTTGCATTGAAGTCGAAGTTGCACAGTCGAGTAAATGTCTGCATTAAGACAAAATATATATTATGTACCTTGAAAATATATTAGGCGGATTTTAGCATACACATAAGTTTCACTTTCATTTGCCTCCAGGGTATGTAGCGCTCCATAAACTGTTTGAGCCTCCACAAATTTTTGATACAGAACCATCAACTATGCATCAACTTATCCTTATTTCATAAGTTTGACAACAATTAAATGGTTGGCACTACCTAAAACAGCCCAACTATCAGTGAGAAAGATGTAGTTGCTAGAGTTGGTTGGTAATTAGCAATTTGCACATGACACCAGAAAGTACCTGAGGGCCTGGCAATGAATGTAAACGAAATGTAAAAAGTTACCAGATTAGGTAAACAGTTCGTCATACGTGAATACTATGAGGAGATGAAAGTTGATTTCAAAAACCAATAGCTACATATTGAGGCAAGAGCAGATGGCTCTATGGTCAGTCCACATCATCTGTTTTGCGCAATAGACATATATAGCCATCATTGCGTCAGCTATCCAGTGACTCACTTGAATCACAAATTCATAATGTATAGCCACTTTTTACATAACCAAAAGGCAACAGAGTAAGATAATGGAATCTGATTATGGCCAGCTCAATAGTAATGTGTAAATTTAACCTTATAGCCTAGGTCCATACCTTCAGTTCAATAGAGGAAGAAAATGCATCTAGTTATTAGCACCCACCTTGCAAAATTAAAACAAAGGAAAAAGGTAACATTAGTTTTCTTTGGTGTAAACCTGAACTCAATAGTATTTTCCTTAAAAAGAAATTTTTCATCTCAACCTGTAGCATGATGCCAACTGTAACACACCATTGCTGCAAAAGATGGAGACAGAGTTAATAAAAGTGAAACGGACACCATAGGAACTGAAGTTTGATTATTATAAGGTGTAATAAGGAGATTAAAGGCTACTGCACATAACAGATCTAAGGTGGACACACCCTTCCTTCTACACCTTCCTGGCACATAACAAAGGTAGTAATTACGGTAGAGCCTGATTGTTGCACGTACCCAACTCTGAATTGACTGAAGAAAGTTATAAATTAGGAACCCGTCACGCGGAGGCTGGTCCAGGGCAACCACGTTTTTTACATATGCAAAGCAGACAAGGTGCTAGTGGTGATGTGAACCAAATTATATACATCCTCATGATATATCTACAACAATGCAGGGAAGCATGTTACTTTTAAAACACTGAATCAGCAAATGGAAGGAGGAAATAAATACATCATCGGCAATGGAGTGTGCTCAGCAATAGAACAATAAAGAAATTATGTGAGGTAAAGACATAATTGACAATGGGCTTATGGTCAGTGAGAAATGCACAAAATATAGCAACTAATGGAATCAGAAGCAATGCAATTAGCAAGTTTGATGGAATAATGAAATAATTATAATCATCGTTGCATGATTCCATTGTCTCAGTTAAAAAAAGGCAAACACAGTAAATCAGCAGTGGAGACAAGCGGAGTCACCAGACGGAGATCAAACTGGTAAAATTTTTTTACTAACGTGGATGGCCTGATTACTCAGAGAGAGGATCATATTTGTAGGAGAGAAATTGCACGATTCCATTGTCTCAGTCTAAAAAAAGAGCATCATTGCACTGCCTCCATTGTCTCAGTATATAACATGAATGAAGATACAAATAATTAATCATCACTGCACAGTAGAGGATATCAGTTTTCCATATGCTGTGCACATAAGAGAAGACCAGGAGGAAACGAAGTTTAGGGTTTGGGCTATCCCCGCTGCAACAAAAAGGGGAGTATGGGGGCAAGACCATCGAAGTGAGAAGAGGGAGCTTAGAGAAGGGGAGGGGGCAGAAGGGAAGATAGCGCACGCCAGAGTTTAGGGTTTGGCCCAACCGGCATGGCAGCGGGCGGCGCTGCCTGTAGCACCACAACAAAGCGGAGGGAGGCGGAGCACCAGTAGCACAGACGCAGGAGGCAGTGGCCGCTCCTAGGTCGCCCGCGGTGCGGCGCCGCCCGAGCTGTGCTGGGAGCAACAGAGAGAGAGGGGAACGGGAGGGTACAGACGGAGAGGGTACAGACCCACCAGGGGAGGGGGCGGCCGCGGCCGCCGGCGGTGGGTGGCTGCGCCGGCCAGCCCCCCACAGGGCTGACGCCACCGGCGCCACGCCGTGCCGCGCGCGCTGGCCGCGGCACACCATGCCGCGGGGCCTGCCCATATGAGCAAGGTTCTGGGATTCGACCGAATTAGTCCGAATTTCGGCGAAATTCGTCCATTTCGGTGAGGTCCGAAACGAATTTTACGCTCCGCATTTCGAAAATTCACCGAATTGAGTCCGAAATTCATCCGAATTTTCCCGAAATTCGCCCAATTTGGTTGGATCCGAATTTTTTTCCAAAACGAATCCCAAAACCTTGCATGCGAGCGGTGGGAGGAAGGGAGGGGGGAGCCGGGGGCCGACCGCAGCGGGCGCGCCATCGCCGGAGGAGGAGGAGACCAGGAGCAGGCGCGGCGTCGCCGGAGGAGGAGGGCGAGCGACGTGACCTCGGCTGAGACGGAGAGGGCGAGAGAAGCTGTTTTTTTTCGGTGGAGGGAGCAACGGTTCTGGAAGGAGATATTATTGGCTGCACCACTGGGAGTCTAACACGGGGAAAACATAGTAACTCACCGGTGGAGACAACCGGAGCCACCGAAAAGTAAAATAATTTAAGTTTGTTTGACCAGAGGGAGGGATTAGTAAAGAAGGGAAAAAAATAAAATGAATGATATGAACACGTTGGGACCTCCTATCTATATTAATTTTTTTGAGTCCAACATTCTTGTAGCACGGCACCTGTGGCCCAAGATGGCCCATTTGTGGGGAGCAACATGGCCCACGGGTGTAGAAGTTTTGTTTTCCTCCTGCTTTTCATTAATTCTTTTATTTTTCAGCATCGTTTTTTTTCTTTTTTTAGTCCTTATGATTAGTAATACATTGGATTACTACATAAATCTAACACTTCAAATTAATATTAACTAGAAGCATAGATCACGCCTTGCTGCGGGAACTACGTATGATTTAAAATGAATGAGAGTATACATAATTAATATGTAAAGGTATAAACTATTATAAATTAATGCTAGTGAATGACGTGGCATCTTAAGACAACGAAATGGTTGTGTTTTTGCTGATGTGTACATTACAACTGCATGTGCTAATATATTTTAATTGCATACTCCATCTGTTTCAAATTATAAGACACTATAGTTTTTTTAGATTCATAACTTTTAATACGTTTGAACTTATCAGCCAGAATCAGTCAGCCATTCAGCAGTGTTTTTCTCTCACAACACATCAGCATTAGCATCAGCATCAGCCGCTTTTACAGCCAGCCGAACAGGGCCAATTATGTTTAAATACATAGTAAAAGTTAGTAAAAACTATGAATCTAGAAACGCCAAAATGTATTATAGTTTGGGACGGAGGCAGTGTAATAGTGCATTATTAAAGTGGACAGCTTGCATTGTATGTTAAGATTCATTTTTTTCTTTTTTTAGTCCTTATGATTAGTAATACATTGGATTACTACATAAATCTAACACTTCAAATTAATATTAACTAGAAGCATAGATCACGCGTTGCTGCGGGAACTACGTATGATTTAAAATGAATGAGAGTATACATAATTAATATGTAAAGGTATAAACTATTATAAATTAATGCTAGTGAATGACGTGGCATCTTAAGACAACGAAATGGTTGTGTTTTTGCTGATGTGTACATTACAACTGCATGTGCTAATATATTTTAATTGCATACTCCATCTGTTTCAAATTATAAGACACTATAGTTTTTTTAGATTCATAACTTTTAATACGTTTGAACTTATCAGCCAGAATCAGTCAGCCATTCAGCAGTGTTTTTCTCTCACAACACATCAGCATTAGCATCAGCATCAGCCGCTTTTACAGCCAGCCGAACAGGGCCAATTATGTTTAAATACATAGTAAAAGTTAGTAAAAACTATGAATCTAGAAACGCCAAAATGTATTATAGTTTGGGACGGAGGCAGTGTAATAGTGCATTATTAAAGTGGACAGCTTGCATTGTATGTTAAGATACATTGTCAGTGAGGTTTAGTAAGATAATGCCACTTGAGTGCGAGCGCCCAGCGCCTTGGCGGACGCTGCCACCCAGCCTCTCACAATCTCACTGCATTCTCACCCGATTGGGAAGCTAGCTGAAAGTGGCTGTGGGCCGAAACCGATGTTCCTTCAACCCTATTTTTTTTAGCGATCGGGTCTAAGCCCGTTTTTCATATTAAACAGATAGGAAGTTTGAAAAGGTTACAACAGTATCTCTATTCTTGTATAATAAGAGGTTTTATCTAGTTGTTAGCAATAAACTGAAAAGAAAAACTGTTGGTCCATACACAAATTCACACTTTCGTGTTTAAAGAAGTCCAAGACTTATATGGTAATTGTATTATTAAATCTAGGATTTATATTGTTTAATAATACAATTCTGTCCATAAAAGGATAAATTTCGCATAAACTAGCGGCGTGCCTAGCGCCGGGACGTCCGAACGCTAGCCCCTGTCCAGACGTCCGCGCCTGCCCGGCTACGTTGTCCAACCTGACTGCTGCGCCTCACCTCCTCTTGTGTGCCCGCCCCAGCACCGAGCACCCACCCGCACTCCCTGCTCACTCAGTCTTGCATGTACCAGCAACGCCCTCTCTCTACTGCATCCAACTGTAGGAGTGGCAGCAATTTCTCCTCTGCATGCACGGTTCCCAAGCTCCACTCATGAAGAATGGAACGACGCCCGCCCTGCATGCAACTGTTGCGGCTGCACGCTTGCCCCTGTATGCCGCAGTGCATGCATGTCGTGCACGTACGCATGTAGCTGGGCGCCATATGCCTGTTGATGTGCATGCAGGTGGGGACCACCCATGCCCGTTTTGCTTGTCGTGCACGTGGGGACCGCTACGTCCGTGGGGACCGCCTCTGCATGCGTCCGCTTCCTACGCCTGCTAATGTTGCAACATGAAGCACTTCTGCACATACGTCTGAAACGGGTGAAACATTTATGAACATATGTTTGCAATATATGTGTCTAGCAGTTACAACATCCAGATAAACGCACTTGTAATATAAGTTTGAAACAAATAAAATGTTTGAAAACATACACTTGCAACATACGTATATGTTCATTGCAACATATGCAACATCCAGATAAAATATTTACAACATATGTTTAAAACCAATGAAACATTTGAAATATACACTCGCAACATACGTGTATAGTCGTTGTAACATGTGCAACACCATAGCCACCGGCGCCACGCCGTGCCGCGCGCGCTGGCCGCGGCACACCATGCCGCGGGGCCTGCCCATATGAGCAAGGTTCTGGGATTCGACCGAATTAGTCCGAATTTCGGCGAAATTCGTCCATTTCGGTGAGGTCCGAAACGAATTTTACACTCCGCATTTCGAAAATTCACCGAATTGAGTCCGAAATTCATCCGAATTTTCCCGAAATTCGCCCAATTTGGTTGGGACCGAATTTTTTTCCAAAACGAATCCCAAAACCTTGCATGCGAGCGGTGGGAGGAAGGGAGGGGGGAGCCGGGGGCCGACCGCAGCGGGCGCGCCATCGCCGGAGGAGGAGGAGACCAGGAGCAGGCGCGGCGTCGCCGGAGGAGGAGGGCGAGCGACGTGACCTCGGCTGAGACGGAGAGGGCGAGAGAAGCTGTTTTTTTTTCGGTGGAGGGAGCAACGGTTCTGGAAGGAGATATTATTGGCTGCACCACTGGGAGTCTAACACGGGGAAAACATAGTAACTCACCGGTGGAGACAACCGGAGCCACCGGATGGAGATCAAACGGGTAAAAATTTTTTGCTAACGTGGATAGTGTGGTTGATCGGCGACTGGTTCATCTTTGTAGGGTTTTAATAACAAAAGGTGATGGCCAAAATTGTCGACACGTTGAAGGCTCGCCACATTCATTAGGGAAGGAACGTACATTTTTGGTGCACTCCCATGTTTTGGTACAGTCAAAAACTCGCTGTGGATCGCGTGCCATCGTGGCTCCTTAAACATTCTAAGTAGATATTGTTCCGTTCTAAGTCGCAAAAGACAAAGATATCTGGTAATTTTAAGATGTTTATGTTTTTAAAACTATAAATGTAAAAGATTTATAAATTCTGGCTCAGAAAAGTAAAATAATTTAAGTTTGTTTGACCAGAGGGAGGGATTAGTAAAGAAGGGAAAAATAAAATGAATGATATGAACACGTTGGGACCTCCTATCTATATTAATTTTTTTGAGTCCAACATTCTTGTAGCACGGCACCTGTGGCCCAAGATGGCCCATTTGTGGGGAGCAACATGGCCCACGGGTGTAGAAGTTTTGTTTTCCTCCTGCTTTTCATTAATTCTTTTATTTTTCAGCATCGTTTTTTTTTCTTTATTTAGTCCTTATGATTAGTAATACATTGGATTACTACATAAATCTAACACTTCAAATTAATATTAACTAGAAGCATAGATCACGCGTTGGTGCGGGAACTACGTATGATTTAAAATGAATGAGAGTATACATAATTAATATGTAAAGGTATAAACTATTATAAATTAATGCTAGTGAATGACGTGGCATCTTAAGACAACGAAATGGTTGTGTTTTTGCTGATGTGTACATTACAACTGCATGTGCTAATATATTTTAATTGCATACTCCATCCGTTTCAAATTATAAGACACTATAGTTTTTTAGATTCATAACTTTTAATACGTTTGAACTTATCAGCCAGAATCAGTCAGCCATTCAGCAGTGTTTTTCTCTCATAACACATCAACATCAGCATCAGCATCAGCCGCTTTTACATCCAGCCGAACAGGGCCAATTATGTTTAAATACATAGTAAAAGTTAGTAAAAACTATGAATCTAGAAACGCCAAAATGTCTTATAGTTTGGGACGGAGGCAGTGTAATAGTGCATTATTAAAGTGGACAGCTTGCATTGTATGTTAAGATACATTGTTTTTTTCGCGACCGAGGAATATAGCCCGTTTTTCATTAAGAGGAGTGAATTACAAGTCAGCTATGAGAGAACCCTCATAGCGCAGGTTACAAACCACTAAAATAGTAATGAGTAACCTGGAATAAACATAGGAACAATAAAAAATACAGAAGAGAGAGCGACTGCCCTCAACACCCAAGACCTACAACTATGCCTGCAAAACAACATCCCAAAGGTCATGAACACAGAAGACCGTCCAGCAGCAACGGCGGCAAAGCATCCGCCAACGAACCAAACGACGGTAAAGCATCCGCCAACGAACGAAATGGCGGCAAAGCATCCGCCAACGAACAGAAGAAAACCACTACGGAAAAGCACCTGTAGCGGTGAAGGGCCAGGTCACTCTCGGCAGCAAAGCACCTGCTAGAGAGGAGGCTGACGACACGGTGGCAAAGCATCCGCCAACGAACGAAACGGCGGCAAAGCATCCGCCAATGAACCAAACGGTGGCAAAGCATCCACCGAGGAGAAGTAGTAGCGGCAAAGCATTCGCTACGATAACCAGCGACAGCGAACCGGACAAGGTCAAGAGCTGCAGGACAAACCAATGTGAGTAGAAATGAAGCACAATAGGCATAGTGAGGGACTCCATAGGGGACCGACAGCAGGGAGTGGACCGATTCTTCAACGACGCCTTGTAGAAGGGGAGGACGCCCATAGAAGCGACTATGGATGCGTCATCGCTGGCCTTAGAGGCCATCTAAGGAAGGGCTTTCGCCCAGAATCCGGCACTGGTGGCACAGAAGCATGGGCTCAGAAAACGACGCCCCCAGGAAGGTACGTGGCGCCAAGACGTCACCGTCGTCCGCCCGACCACTGCCGGGCTAGGCTTTCGCCCGGAGCTCCATGTCGGCCACCACCACAGGCCGCCCACATGCTGGCACCCCACGACACGCGCCGGGCAGATCCGGGCAGTGAAACCGCCGCTCCGCAGAAACCACAACCCACCCGGCCAGCCGCCGGCAGCCGGCTGCAGGCAGCTGCTGGCCCGTCCAGGGTCAGCCACCGTGGGGGAGTGGCCTAGGTCAACGCCGGCACTCAGAGGAAGAAGCTCCCCGCCGTGACGCTGCAGGTCCACGTGCACCAGGCGTTCACCAAAGTCGATGCCTAGTGGGCGTGTTGAGTCATCGCTGCCGGCAGGTAGTCAGCCACGCAGTTGGCGTCGTCGGTGGAGGAGAGGTCGTAGCAGCCGGTGGCGCCGCCGATGGAGAGGAGCACCCTGATGCTCAGCGACTGGCAGGTCAGGGACCGGCCCCCCACCAGCCGCCCGGACGCCGCCACCAAACGTCGAGGCGTGGTAGGCGAACACCGGATGGCGGATCCGGCCGGCCAGACGCCCGCCTCTGACCCGAGGCTGAGGGCCCGCGACACCATCAACCGCCGGCACGACGCCACTAGCCAGAGAAAGCGGGGGGGGGGGGGGGCTAGGCGCCACCAGATGGCGGATCCGGCCCCAAGGGCCCAGATCCGGCCGGCCTGACGCCTGCCGCCGCCGTCGATGCCGCAGGTGGAGTGGGTGGAGGGTGGGGTAGAAGAGGAGTGGTGGGGAGGAAGGGAAGAGGTGCGGACATATGCCGTTTTTGGGCGCCGCCGCCGCACGTCGGAGGGTGACGACGGCGGCCGGGGGGAGGGCGGGGGAGGGGGACTTCGGCGCCGGCGATGGGGGCCCCTGAGTCGCCCGTTGTGGGGGGCGCTGGGGGGAGGGGTCGGTTTGGTCCAGGACGAGCCTATTTGAGTGCATTGTCAGTGAGGTTTAGTAAGATAATGCCACTTGAGTGCGAGCGCCCAGCGCCTTGGCGGACGCTGCCACCCAGCCTCTCACAATCTCACTGCATCCTCACCCGATTGGGAAGCTAGCTGAAAGTGGCTGTGGGCCGAAACCGATGTTCCTTCAACCCTATTTTTTTTAGCGATCGGGTCTAAGCCCGTTTTTCATATTAAACAGATAGGAAGTTTGAAAAGGTTACAACAGTATCTCTATTCTTGTATAATAAGAGGTTTTATCTAGTTGTTAGCAATAAACTGAAAAGAAAAACTGTTGGTCCATACACAAATTCACACTTTCGTGTTTAAAGAAGTCCAAGACTTATATGGTAATTGTATTATTAAATCTAGGATTTATATTGTTTAATAATACAATTCTGTCCATAAAAGGATAAATTTCGCATAAACTAGCTGCGTGCCTAGCGCCAGGACGTCCGAACGCTAGCCCCTGTCCAGACGTCTGCGCCTGCCCGGCTACGTTGTCCAACCTGACTGCTGCGCCTCACCTCCTCTTGTGTGCCCGCCCCAGCACCAAGCACCCACCTGCACTCCCTGCTCACTCAGTCTTGCATGCACCAGCAACGCCCTCTCTCTACTGCATGCAACTGTAGGAGTGGCAACAATTTCTCCTCTGCATGCACGGTTCCCAAGCTCCACTCATGAAGAATGGAACGGCGCCCGCCCTGCATGCAACTGTTGCGGCTGCACGCTTGCCCCTGTATGCCGCAGTGCCTGCATGTCGTGCACGTACGCATGTAGCTGGGCGCCATATGCCTGTTGATGCGCATGCAGGTGGGGACCACCCATGCCTGTTTCGCTTGTCGTGCACGTGGGGACCGCTACGTCCGTGGGGACCGCCTCTGCATGCGTCTGCTTCCTACGCCTGCTAATGTTGCAACATGAAGCACTTCTGCACATACGTCTGAAACAGGTGAAACATTTATGAACATATGTTTGCAATATATGTGTCTAGCAGCTACAACATCCAGATAAACGCACTTGTAATATAAGTTTGAAACAAATAAAATGTTTGAAAACATACACTTGCAACATACGTATATGTTCATTGCAACATATGCAACATCCAGATAAAACATTTGCAACATATGTTTAAAACCAATGAAACATTTGAAATATACACTTGCAACATACGTGTATAGTCGTTGTAACATATGCAACACCATATCTACTTTTGCAACATTTAGATGAAACATATGCAACGTACATCTGAAACGCATAAAACACAAGGTTGCAACATGTGCTCATCTATTTGCTGCCGTCCAATGGAGGCTAGTTGATATGAAGTGGGGGAGCGCAGCGCGAGCGGCGCGGTGGCACGAGGTGCAAGGCATGGACGACGCACGCCACACGAGGCAAGAGGCACGAGGCACGAGGCGCGGGCGCGCGTGGCGCGAGGCAGGTCCGGTCCGAGGCGCACTCGCGCAGGGGCATACGGCGCGTGAGGCGGAGCTGGCATAGGCGCAGGGCCACGCGGCGTGAGGCGGGTCCGTCCCGTCCGTCTGGTCGGACAAAAAGGTCAACACAGTCAATATTGCCATTCGTTTCATTTTCGGCCCACCGACCGCTGCGCGCGACGACGACTAGTCGACTACACCGGCTGCCATGAAAGTCGATGAATATCTGCACTGTCCCGCTCATGGTGCTCTCGATCCTTATCGTCGGAAGAATCCGTCGATTCCGATCCTCGCACCATCTCTGTCTCGAAGGTATATGTATCTCCTCCACGCAGGCACGGAGCTAGTAGGCTACATGTCGATCGGATAGACCTAATTAAAGAAGTCGTCGTAGTTGATTGATTCAGAGATGAGATGCGATGCCGCGGCCTGCCGGCGCAGCAAAAGATCCATGTTCATCCACCCATTCGATCGTCTCTCTCTCTCTCTCTGATCTGTATCCCGTCCCTGATGCGAGATGCTAGTTGCTGTTGAGCAGCATCGTCGTCCTCTGTATATCTTCAGCCTGAAAACACATGCATGCTGCTGCCTGCAGGCCTGATGTAGATGATTCTTTGCATCGTCCATCTTGATCTTCTCCTCCGTACGTGTTCCCTTTTGTTTTTATCTCTCTCCAAACAAAAAAGAGAATAATGGGAGCTTTAACGAGTTTGCATCTTTTGATTCTTGGCCTTTCTTTGGATTTTTGGGCGTGCGCTGCGTACGACATGTGTCTGTTTCGCCGTTCACAAGATGACTCCTCACCTCTCATATAGGGCACCCGCACCCCACCCACAGATTCTTTCAAGAGACGATCATTCGTTCATTGTACGACGACACTGCACCTGTAGTAGGTATGGTAGCTATCTCAACTGGTTACAGATTCTCTTGTCTGCATTCATGAATGTTGTTCTCCTCGATTCGATTCGATCAGGAGACCGGAGGTAATGCAGCGGGGTCCCAAGCTCGCCAAATCATCGAGCACATGCATCTTGTATTGCTAGAGTACTGCGCTGCGGCTTAGTCTAATTTGAAAGGACATTTTTTTTTTCCTAAGATTTCCTTTCTTGTCAAGTACGGAGTAGTCATTACCATCAATTAGAGTACTTCTGCATCATCACCACTACTGCATAGCTGGTTTTCGCCAACGGCAATTTCACTGTCGGTTTTATTAAGGGGGTGTTTGGAACTACTTTACTTTATGGTTTTCAGCTCCGCACCACTTTTTTTAGCTGAATAGATTCAACTCCATGACTCTGCTCAAGGGAAAAAATATAGAGTTACGAGAGAACCTAAAGGGTTGCTACACAAACTCTAGGTTTTTTTTGAGCTGCTCCACAGTAGAGTATGTGGAGCAGAGTTCGTAGAGTAGTCCTAAACATGTCCTAAAAACATTTGGTGAAAATGATCAGTTCGTATTGCGAACCAAAGGTTAAAATCATCAGCATTTTCACAATTGGATCATTACACGAACTATTGGTGAAAATTATTTTCCAACCACTGCTGATACCCTAACCCTTGGTCTTCTCATTTCTCTCCCTCATCAGCCTCCTCATCCTCTTCTCTTGGCATCACCCCCACCACTACCGGAAACAGTATCTTTGCCGAGCGTCATATGCTTTCCCGAGCGCCAAATATCGGGCGCTCGACAAAGAATCCTTTGCCGAGAGCCTGCGCTCGGCAAAGATTGGCTCTCGGCAAATCCAAGTTTTGCCGAGAGCTCGACGCTCGGCAAATATTGGCTCTCGGCAAAGCCAAACTTTGCCGAGAGCTCGACTCTCGGTAAACAAAAAATCTCGGCAAAGCCTCAACCCCCACAAACGGCACCCTTACGCCGTCATCTTTGCCGAGAGCCTGCTGTTAGGCTCTCGGCAAATTTTTTTTGGATTTTTTGTCCCAAATTTTTTGTGCAGCCTTGCTACAGTACTATAAGCCAAAATTTGAAATTTGGTGTATTTTTCATCCCTCTTGCTATATTTCATGTATTTTTTTTTCATTTTCTTGATTTTTTCCGCAAGACACACATTTGTACTGTAGGTGCATGAAATAATGAGTGTCAGCGATTCAAAAAATTATATTCATTCTTCCGAGGGTATTTCGACGCCGTATCTAGGGACAAATGCGGAAACTCGACCATCTCGTGCACGCGACATGGCGACCAAGTTGCGTGAGATTTGATTTAAAAATATATAAAATGTGAATGGAGTCGGAAAATCATGAAAATGGACGGCAGACCTTGACATCGCATGTAGAAGCTATAAATTTTTTTTTGAAAATGTTTGAAGCAAGTTGTGCCGCAAGATGGTTGAAACCCTTAGATCTCCACATGTGATAACAAGATATCGCATGCGGAGATCTCAGGGTTTCAACCATCTTGTGTCACAACTTGCTTCAAACATGTTCAAATTTTTTTTATAGCTTCTACATGCGATGTCAAGGCCTCCCGTCTATTTTCATGATTTTTCGACTCCGTTCACATTTTATATATTTTTAAATCAAATCTCACGCAACTTGGTCGCCATGTCGCGTGCACGAGATGGTCGAGTTTCCATGTTTGTCCCGAGATACGGCGTCGAAATACCCTCGGAAGCATGAATATCATTTTTTGAATCACTAAGATTCATTATTTCATGCACCTGCAGTTCAAATGTGCGTCTTGCGGGAAAAATAAAGAAAATAAAGAAAATGCGTGAAATATAGCAAGATGCATGGAAAATACACCAAATTTCAAATATGGCCACCTAGTACTATATCAAGGCTGCAGAAAAAAATTAGGAGCAAAAATCAAAAGAATATATATATATTTTGCCGAGAGCCTCCTAAAGCTCTCGGCAAAGAGGATCTTTGCCGAGAGCCTGGGCTTGGGGGCTCTCGGCAAAGAAAATCAAAAATAAAAACTCTTTGCCGAGAGCCGACTGACCTAGCTCTCGGCAAAGAACGCCGGCAAATAAAATAAAAAAGAACCTCTTTGCCGAGAGCCAGGGCTGGGGCTCTCGGCAAAGAAAATAAAAAAAAGAAAAACTCTTTGCCGAGAGCCGTCTGATCTAGCTCTCGGCAAAGGGGTTCGTACATTTAAAAAACCCCGCCCCTCTCACCCCTCACACACGCGCCCCTCTGCCCTCACCCGACCGGACGCCCCTCACCCGACCCGCCCGCCCGGCCGCGCCCCGCCCCTGCCCCCGCGCCGGCGCCACCGCGCCCCCGCACGTCCGCTCCCCGCCCGGCCACGCCCCCGCACGTCCGCTCCACCGCCCCCGCCCGACCGCGCCCCTGCCCCTGGCCGTCCCCCGCCCGGCCACGCCGCGGCTGTGCAGCCGGCCCCGCGTCGCCGCTTCACCGCCCGTCCGACCGGTTGGAGAGGAGGCCGAGAGGGGGAGTAGGTGGAGGAGAAGGAGAATAGGAGGTGGAAGAAGAGGGAGGAGGAGGTCGCCCCGGCCGTCCAAGATCCGGTGGAGGGAGGAGGAGCTCGCCGCGGACCTCGCGTCGTCCCCACAGCCGTCACCGTCCGCTCACCGGCAAAGGTATACCCTTCCCTGCATAACGTCTGTTCCTATATCCAATGGCTACTACAGTCTCTAAAAGCTGCACTGCATAAAGACATGTAAAAAACACCAGCAGCTAAGTCCTCATGCATCCTGTACACTGCTACTGGAGCTAGCTAGCAAGCTCTGGACTCTGGACGGGATTCAATGTATCAAGAAGCTAGCCCCATTGCAAGACTGATCAGATTTGAACAAAGTAAAGTAAAACAGTTTCTGCCCAGGCCAATTGATCAATCATTACTTCTAAGATGCATGGAACAATTAATCCACATCAAATACCATGAAATTCTTGCATTGCTAGCTCATTCATATCTCCTAGCTTGTTAAATAGTACTGTAGCTAGCTAGCTACACGACCATCATCCTCACAATTGCAAATTAAAGATCCAATCCAACGGAGAATTGAAAGAGATAGAGGAAGATCATCTTTGGATGGATATATAAAAAGAAAATGAAAGGCATTGGTTGCTTGATGAGGGAAATCAAATACTTATTATGGGAAGCCATTGGGGAAGTACAAATTGGACGGGCTCCCTCCTCGGCCACCGCCGCCGCCGCCGCTCCCTTTCCTGGCCTTGCCGGCCACCGCCGCCGCCATCTCCTGGCCCTGGTACATGAGCGTGGAGTTCATGGTAAGGCTCACCAAGCTGTCGTCGGCGGCGTCGCCCCTGGAAGCTCCCGCCGCCGTCGCTTCCTCCTCCCCTGGCGTCGCCGCCGTACCGGTACCGGCGCCGTCGTCGCGCGTGGCCACCATCACCGCGGACTGCACGAGCTCGAGGCAGAGCCTGAGCTTGTTGGGCTCGATGTGCGTGAGCCCGGCACAGCGCCCTTGAAGAGGAACTCGGAGGTGAGGCTGCGGAGCACGTTGAGCGGGGTAGTGACGCCGTCGAGCATCCGGGCGTTGGTCGGCGTGGTGGTCGAGGAGCACGGAGACCATGTCGGGGGACACCATCTCGCCAGGTGCAGCGCCGTCTTCCCCGCGGCCCGACACGGGAGTTGACGTCGGCGGCGCCGAGCTCCAGCAGCGCTTGACGACATCGCGCCCACAGTGCTGGATGGAGTAGTGCACGGCCAGGGCATCGTCGAGGTCCAGCCCTTCGCCCATCACCATCAGCTTGACGAGCTCGATGTTGGCGGCGTCGAGCGCGCACCTCATGCGCCGATCCTTGGTCGCGTGGGCCGCCGACGACACCGCATTGATGGGAGGTGGGGTAGTGGTGGGTGAGGGACGGCGAGCGCGGCCCGCCGCCGGTGGAGACG
>CM036185.1:79386097-79426419 GCA_020631735.1 Saccharum officinarum | reverse complement strand
ATTAGACTTGGCACTCTTGTGCGATAGGACCAAAGCAAGAGATCGGTCTCCTCAACCGGCAGGAGATGGACACGGCCCAAGGCCGATTTTGTCTTGAGCAGGCCACAAAGGAAAGAAATACTTCAATGGATCCAGACATTGACGTTCCCTGATGGATATGCAGCGAATCTGAGGAGAGGAGTCAACTTATCTAGTCTGCGAGTCCTAGGAATGAAGAGTCATGACTTCCACGTATGGATCGAGCGCCTTCTTCCGGCGATGGTTCGAGGCTATGTTCCTGAGCCTATGTGGGTTGTCCTGGCAGAGTTGAGCTATTTGTTCCGCCAACTTTGTGCCAAGGAGATATCTCGGTCCATCATTGCTGACTGGAGAGAAAGCTGCACCTGTGTTGATCTGTAAGCTGGAGAAGATCTTTCCACCAGGCTTCTTCACTCGATGTTGCATTTGATCGTACACCTCCCTAATGAGGTTCGAATGGGAGGGCCTGTGCATTGCCGTTGGTGCTATCTAGTCGAGAGAAATCTGAAGACTCTTCGCAAGAAATGTAGAAAAAAAGCCAAAATTGAGGCTTCCATTGCAGAGGCATTCATTCTAGAGGGGTGTCAAACTTCACTGAACAATACTACTCCGAGAAACTTCCTAGCGTGCATAATGCACCCCCGTTTACAATGCTGGAGAAAATGAATCGAGTCTTAGCCTTTTCTGAGGCCAGCAAGGCGCGACAAGTGGATCCACAGTTAAGCAGTTGAACTATGAAGAGTGGCGAAAGATCATGCTATACGTGCTTACCAACCTTGATGAGGTGCAGCCGTACATGGGGTAAGTTCTCAACTATGTTCATTCAATTCGCCGACACTATTCTGCATCAAACACCCTTGTTTTTCTTCCGTACAGGCAATTTCTTCATCAATTCTAGAATGGGCCAAGGCCTCCTTCTGACCCGATAGCCGAAACCCTAATTGCAAACGGGCGGGGCAAGGGAGGCCCAATTTCATTTCTTGGTTCCGACAGAAGGTCCTGTCCAACCGAGGTCATACTTAGTCCGATATTCCAACTGGCTCCTACGTTCGGACTTAATAACGTTATACCTTGCTTCACCTTGCAGGCTCAGACCGATGCATCTATGAGTCAAGAGCTGAGACAGGTTGCAAACGGCTTTGACCGTAGGGTCAAGTCATTTAACGATTACGACGTGAATGGATATCGCTTCCACACGGCGAGATACGAGCAGAGTCGACCCAATCGGAAAACCACAAACAACGGAGTTTGTACTCTAGGCAATGACAACCGTGACTACTATGGAAGAATTGAAGAAATATATGAACTTTCATTTCACGGTGACAAGCCTCTGAATCCTGTAATATTCAAATGCCATTGGTTCGACCCTGGAGTAACGAGGCTCACACCAAATCTTGGGCTAGTTGAAATTCGACAGGATTCTGTCTATCCAGGAGCCGATGTGTATATTGTGGCTCAACCGGCCACGCAGGTTTATTACACACCATATGCGTGCAAAAGCAAAGAGCATATCTTGGGTTGGTATATTGTGCACAAGATATCGCCACATGCTAAACTACCTCTCCCCAACGATGAGGATTATAACTTCAACACAAACACGTATGATGGGGAGTTCTTTCAAGAAGCTGGGCTACAAGGGACGTTCACGATAGACTTAACCGAAGCGATGGAAATGGAAGTAGAGAATGATGACGAGGACGCTGGGGATGAGGTGGTAAATGAGAAGGACATACAAATGCTAGAACGATTCCTTTTAGGCGAAGCAAATGAAGACAACCTCCCGTCTTCGGATACTGAGGAGTACTTAGACATGCTTGACAGCGATGATGACACTTATGCTCTGGCTAATCCTGATGATGCAGATTATTTCTAATTCACATAATATTATGTTATATTCTAATCCTGTTATGTTTTTTCTTAGGATCTAGGGTTTTATTTATTTTGCATATATTTCATTATGTTATTTCTAATACAATATTGTTTGTTCTGTTTAAATGCAGGAGGTCGAGCCAAGATGCCAGGCGGACGTCAGAGGTCGATGAGCTCCCTGTACCGGGCCTCGCAGGACGACGGGCCATCTCGGCAAAGGAGGGGTCGCCGCCGGAGGGAGCTGACTCCACCGGAGGACGAGGTGCCGGCCATGCCCGAGGCTGAGGCTTAGGCGGACGAGGGGCAGGAGGACCCGAGCAGGAGGATGAGCCGTCGGCCGAGGCAAACGAGGGTTCGGCTGCCTTAGGGGCGTCCACACCCTACTTGCGAGGTCCCGCCAGCCTCCCGCCCGACCGATACCACTTCACCAACGCCCAGTGATCCGCCCCGTTGGACAAAGGTACATGTTTTAACTACTCGTTCATATGATATGTTTAAAATTGAAATAGAAACTAATAATCTTTCTGTATCACTTGTGCAGGCATTGGGAGTTTGTGGAGGGTCACGGCCGTAAACCCAATGGCATCCTGGGTCTCCTGTGCCGCGAGCACTACCCGGCATAGTACAGTATGCCGGAAGAGAGAGCCGGCCTACACATTTGACCACTACACCATCGCCCCAGACCCGAACTACCCAAACAAGGCGGTGAGGGTCAGAGTGGAGCTATGGGTAAGTCTTCGTCACACAACATCGCATTCATCGTACTTTTCTTGAGTTTCTTAGAGTTTATATTGCATCTGTATGCAGGACTTCTATAGGTGTGAGCAGGGGAAGGAGGCCGAGGAGGAGGTGGTGAGTACAAGGTCCTGCAGGAAGCTCGTCACCGACATCATCTATGAGGCGAGACTTCAGGCCATCGTCAACTACAACGCCACGGTCAAAGGACGGAGGGTCTCGAAGGTCGAGGCGAGAGGCATGACGCTGAGCCGAGCACAGTACATTCAGGTAAGTGATTCCTTTTGAGATTAAGCTATGCTCATTTCATCTGACACTTATATGTGAAATACTTGATGATGTGCAGATGGTCCCCCAATGGTGCCAGTCGTTTCCCGAGTGCTGGGAGATGATCGTGGACCGGTAGCTCTCTGAAGAGTGGACCGCCCAGCACGCCGAGGCCCGGGAGGCGCGTCTGCAGATGCTAGGTGTACCACACCACCAGGGCAACCGCAACCTAGCTGAGTACGCACAAGCTTGGGTACGTGAAACACTTTATGTATTGTAACGCTCAAATGTTGCCTAATTACTAATCATCTTGTTGTCTTCCTCGCAGACGGCGTCACACGGTGGCCAGCCTTGCAGCACGTTCATGGCATACGCCATGTCCCACAAGGGCAAGGCCACCGCACCGGAGACCTCCTACAACCCTGACGACCCCCCCGAGGCATACTCCAACTCCAGCGTCCACACCCGCCTCACTGACTACACAGAGGCAGCAAGGGCGGTCCATGGGGCCGACTTTGATCCAGCCAGCGAGGACCTGGACGGAAGCCTCGTGATGAGGGTCGGAGGAGGGAAGAAGCATGGGCGGTATTGGCTTGGCGACGGCGTCATCGACTCGTCCTCCACTCCCACTCTGTCCCAGCTTCGAGCACAGACCACGAGCGGGAGCGTCCCCATACGCCCACGCCCATCGCCTTCGCAGTCGCGGGTCGCCGAGCTCGAGGTTATTTTTGTTTTACTCGTCGTACATTGATGTTTAAATGTTTGCATTGTTCTAACATTCCCTTTGTATTATCGCAGGCCCGCCTAGAAAGAGAAAGGGAGGAGCGCAAGCTTGCCGAGGCCCAGATGCGGTCCCAGATGGAGGCCCGGTTGGAGGCCCAAGCTAAGCAGATGCAAGATCTCATCACGTTCATGGCCTCCCAGGGCATGCAGGTGCCCGCGACGCTCATGGCTCCTCCACCGCCGTCTCAGAACACGGATGCTACTCCTGTGAGTATCGATTCCTCAGTGTTTTGTTTCTGCATTTGCTTGTCTGACATAGACATCTAATTTTTGCAGCCTCCGTCGGCGGGTTCGAACAACCCGCAAGCGCCAGGATGGAACACGCCCGGGGGTCAAGGCGGGACTGCTTCTCCAGGGTGGCCAGGGCAAGGTTGGCCATGACTGTGTTTAAAGTGTCGTCTCTAGTAGATTGTGAACTTTAGAATGAAAACTTATTATGTTTCGATGATAACTTGTAATGGTTAACTTTCGTTTAGTTCAAATATTGTGATGAATGTGCTATATGCGTGGTGTATGTGAACGTGACATATATGTGATGAATGTGATATGTAGATGTGATATATGTGTTTATACGTGATGAATGTGATTTATATGTGATGAATGTGTTTATATGTGATAATGTGATTTATATGTGTAATGAAGTGGAAAATCAAAAGAAAAAACCAAAATTTCTCACTTTGCCGAGGGTTCCTCTCGGCAAAGGCTACCTTTGCCGAGTGCAAGTGCAAAGCTCAGCTTTGCCGAGGGCAATGACCGTTGCACTCAGCAAAAGACAGGCTTTACCGAGAGCCTGGCCAGACTGGCCCTCGGCAAACATTTTTTTTAAAAAAAGAAAATTCCTCGGCAAACATTTTTCTTTTTTTTTAAAGTTTGCCGAGAGCCTAGCCAGACTGGCTCTCGGCAAAGAATTTTTTTTTGGGAAAACTCTTTGACGAGAGCCAGTCTGCCCAGGCTCTCGGCAAACATTTTTCTTTTTTTTTTTAAAAATGTTTGCCGAGAGCCTGCCCAGACTGGCTCTCGGCAAAGAATTTTTTTCAAAAAAAAATTAAAATTCTTTGCCGAGAGCCAGCCAAATGGGCTCTCGGCAAAGAAAGCGGGCCCGTTAACGGCGCCTTTTCTTTGCCGAGGGCCGCGTTGGCTCTCGGCAAAGCCTTTGCCGAGAGCCCGATAAACGGCTCTCGGCAAAGAAGGCTTTGCCGATCGGGTTTTTGCCGAGGCAGCTTTGCCGAGAGCTGCTCTCGGCAAAGCCTTTGCCGAGGGTCTGAGAGGCTTTGCCGAGAGCCTGGAGCCTTCGGCAAAGCCACCAGCTCCAGTAGTGCACCCACCCTAACATGACCCCTGCTCCCCACCCACCTGAACTCGCAAGATATCAGCATGGTGGCAGTGCGGCAGAGGAGCTCCTTCTTAAGCCCCACCATCATGGGCCTTGCAGAGCAGCCCTTTCTAATCCCCATCCCTCACGGCGGCACGGCAGGGCCTTAGGGAGCAACCCTTTCTAACTCCACCCCTCATGATGGCAGCATGACGCTGCCTCGCAGAGTGGCCCGACTAGGGCTACGGTAGGGCGTCGACGAAGCGGTGGCATGGTCGGGCCTCGTCATGGCGGCACGACAGGTCGTCAACGGTATGGTGCGCCTCGGCCAGTGGGGTGGCATGGCCACGGCGAGCGGATCATGAACTTGGCCATGGCAGATCTGCCAGGGGATCAGAGAGGCTTGGCCATGGCAGATCCAGTAGGGGAGAGGAGGGAGATGCGCTGATAGATCAAGGCTAGACGCACCTAGCTAGAACTCGCCAGATCTAGGCTATGTGTTAGGAGCAAAGATGGGCCGGATGCACCTACAGATCGATGAGGATGGTGGCAATGACCGCACAGGACAACGAGATTGTTGAGATGTTGGGCTTGATGGGTTTGGCCAGCTCAACAGCCTTGGCAGTGGCATTTTTTCGATTGTCACCACCGGTTCATTATACAAACCGGTGGTGATAATATTATTCACTGCTGGTTCAAATCACAGGTGATAATCTTGATTATCACAGCTGAATATCGCCAACGAGGGGACAAAAACCAACGGTGATAGGGACTTCCGAGTTGCTGGTGATGAGTATTTTGTAGTAGCGCACCATATAGTTCTTTTTTTGATCTTTTTAGTGCTTTGAAATCAGATTGGTACAGCTGATAAGTTGTGGATCGACCTAATGATGCACGCAAACATTGTACGTTTACAATAGTTATTGTCAGCGTTGGGCATAAAAAAACTGCCATTCACGCACGGACACTCTTTTACACCGAGCTTCTCTTCGTTCTTGCCATGTCCTTATCCATCATGCATGTATGCTATATCTGATGGAAAGAAAAGCTAGCGACGCAAGCATGCGTGTGCGCGTTCTCGTCTGCTCGATCCATCCTATAGCCAGACCGCGCCGGCGCTCTTGAGCATGGGCACGAGCTCGCCGGCGAGGTGTAGCTCCATGACCCTGTTCGTCCCGCCGACGAGGTGGCCGCCAACGAATACCGCCGGCACAGCGGGGCTTCCGCGCCCGGCGACGGCGCCAAGCCTGCTGGCGAGCTCCCGCTCCATCTCCTGGCCCTGGGGGTCCCTGTCGAGATCGTGCACCGCCGCATTCACGTCCAGCTTGCTCAGGAGCGACGTCACCACGTCGCCCATGCTGCAGTTGCTCGCCGTGAACACCACCACCGCGCGCTCCGATGCCAGCTTCGCCACGCGGTCCATTGGCAGTGGCGGCTTCCGGTTGCTGATTGCTGTGACGCCTGGAAGGTTCTGGGTTTCTTCAAGCGAGAGCATGTCGACATGCAAGCATGTGTGACTTAGACTTGTTGACTTATATAACTGATGACACACAAGTGTTTCTTCAAGCGAGAGCAGGTTAAAGCTCAATAGTATTGGAACAACTTTTTTTACGTATAACTAAAAAGTTGATTTCTTGAGGCTCTAAAATGGGGTGGTGAGCAGTCTCTACAGATCTTTTTTGGAGGCTTGAGGTGGTGGACTTGAGCTATCTCTCTAAAAATTGGTTCCATTCAACTCGGGATGAGTCTCTTTGCACGTAGCCTCTTTACGCATGCTTGGCCCCAGATGAAAAACTTATCAGCTAGAAAGTTTTAGAACTCGTTGAGATGTAAAATTATAATATAAAGTTTATATTTATCTAACTATAATAATGTTAGGTCACCATCTAACCTCCCTCTGCTACATCCTTATCGGCCAAGACTGTCACACCCTACCACAAGGCTCACCCTATCTGTCATGCCCTCGAAGTCTGGCAAAGCTGCATCAGCACGAGGTGCGTATCAAGACACGATTGGACCGTAATAAGACCCAAACATAGGTTATGGGCGTAAAAATGCATTTCTAGAGAGTACAAATACCGGAATGATACAACCACACAAAAATTTAAGTACCACTCGTGGACTTTTTTGCATCCTTGTTTTTCTAGATGTGGTCTCTACAAATAGCGCTATTTTGAGATCATCATGGGGGACATAACTGACACTACTACAAAAAAGATTTCCCGCGACCTTTTGAAAACACCCTCCGAGGCGGGTAGGAATTTCAACCGCCTCGGTTAATGCGGTCATTTTTTTATTAACCGAGGCAGTTGCAAAAACCGCCTCGCAAAATTGATTAACCGAGGCGGTCACCCTTAAAATGCCCGCCGCGGTTAATACATATTAACCGAGGCAGTTATCCTTATGTAACTGCCTCGGTAAATCATTAACAAAGGCGCGCAATTTAACTCCAACCGCCTTGGTAAATCAAGCCCAGCCCACTACCATCTTCGATGTATAAACAAATCTCAGGAAACCATAACTCCCTCACTCTCTCCCATGTTCAATAGCCAACAACACCCTCTCCCTCCCAAGAGTCGGAGCCCGACGCCTCTCTCTTCGCCACCCGACACCGCATATCTCTTCCCTAGCCCGACGCCGCATCTCTCTCCCCTAACGGCAGCACCCCATCCCTCCCCTTCCCTCCTGTCCTGGTGCCCCATCCCTCCCCTTCCCTTCCCTCCTGGCCTTGCAACATCGTCCATAGTGAGGATCCACGGTGGGGAGGCAGCGCCTGGCGAGGAGGTGGCCACTGACGGGATCCCGTGCGGAGGAGGTGGCCACCGACGAGATCTGGCGCGAGGAGGTGGCACCCAACGAGATCCCTCGTGAGGAGGCAGCGGTTGGTGAGATCCCGCACGGCATGGCCCCATACTCGACGCGGGGCGGGCGGTGGATCCACTACGGTGGTTCCATGGTGGGGATCCATGGTGGCTGTTCCACGGCGGGCATCCACGGCGTCTAGATCCGTTGGCGGCGCCCACAGCGAGGTCGGCGGCGGCGCGCCGGGCGCGGGGCGACCACAGCGGTGGTTTGGGCTTGGCGGGCCTGTCGATGGGCTTAGCGGGCTCGTCGACGGGTTTTTTATTTTTTTTATTTTTTCTGATTTATTTACCAAGGCGGGCAAACAAATGCCTCTGTTAATGCATGATTAACCGTGACCTTCGGTTGGAGGCATTTGGCTTGCCCACCTCAGAAAATCGTTTTAGCCTGCCTCGGAAAATATTTCTGTAGTAGTGTGACTCCCTAAACATAGGGTGGGGCGAATTGTACATGGAGTCCAGAAGATATATGGGGTATCCCACAGACATGATACACAAGACACAGATAAACTTCACATCCCCAAATCTTGGGAGACCTCGTTGTAATAAGACTAGAAAAAAAATCCTAGAAGGGAAGGAAAATCAATCATCTATAACCCATTAACCCTGGCTTCGAACAATATAAGGAAAGTATAGGTGTCCCTTCCCTACACCTATACAAGCTCATAGGGCCTCACCAGGTGACATACACACCTTAGATGTCTCAATATCATCAATCTCACATAAGGCAAACAAAAGCAATATAACAACAAAGATAGGACAAAGGGTATAACATCCTCATTAGGGTCCAAAGCTATCTAAACTTTGTGTCTCTTGTGTTAGCTACCATCTTGTTCTCTGCCACACATTACCCATAAACATTGCCAATAATAAAAACACCAACGATGTCCCTATCATTGACACGTCAGTTCCATGCAGTCATTAACATTGGTTTCTATGATACACTGGTGTACCTAAGGCACGACTATCCTGGCCTTTGGCCAAGACTCCACTATGGCCGGTCATTGAATTACTCATGTGCGGATAAGATGAGGTACGTCTAATGTGTTGCTAGGTGTATTAAATCACCAGGCTCGTAGTTTAGTTGATTTGGTTCCTTGTGGCTTTCCCACATGGCTTGAGATTCTCGACTTTGTAATTTGCTCACATTTTTTAGGATTTAAGAGCACTTTTCTTTTAGTATGTAGTGGATGACGTATCTGTCGACAGTGAGACACGAGTGATAACTTCGTCAAACTCGAGATCTATTAGCTTAGTGTTTCAAAGATGCTTACAGGAATATGATGTGGTTCATTGGAGTATGGACTCGAACAAGTTTGTAAGTGTTTGTATTCATAGGCGTGAAGTAGGAGTGAGTGTTTCTATGTGTCTGTGAGTGACTATCTTAGTGCGATGTGTTTCAGAAAAGAAAGCCACCTAGTTCCAAAAACACTATTAGATCGCGAATTGAGCTCAACTGTTTAGGCTCTTTGTGGTAGAACCTTCTCATGAGTTCAAGTTTCTGCCTAGGGTTCAAGTACTTTTTTTGACATGGGTGCACACTACTGGATACGCAGGCTTTGCCTAGTGTTGCACTCGGCAAAGACTACATGGTAAAACTTTTGTCGGCAAAGGCCTCTTTGTTGAGTGCCTTTTGTCGGGCACTCGACAAAGGCTTTGCCGAGTGTCATGACAGCACTCGGCAAAGAAAAGTTGTCATGACAGCGCGGAGCAACTGACGGCTGCTTTGCCGAGTGCCTCCTGGGCCGGTACTCGGCAAAGATTTTTTATTTGTTTTTTGGAAAATGCTTTGCCGAGTGCCTCCTGCTTCGCACTCGGCAAAGCTTTAATTTTTTTGGGAAATGCTTTGCCCTTAAATTTTTTTTTGGAAAATGCTTTGCTGAGTGCCCCTGCTCGGCACTCAGCAAAGCCTTAATTTTTTTGGAAATTCTTTGCTGAGTGTCCCATTGCTCGGCACTCAGCAAAGCCTTAATTTTTTTTGAAATTCTTTGTGGGAAACTGGCCAAAAATGGCTTCAGTTTCCTAGCTTTGCCGAGTGCGGTGACCATTGCACTTGGCAAAGGGTGCCTTTGCCGAGTGTTGCACATGGCAAAGTGACCATAACCTGCCTTTTTTGTTGAATTTTTGCGTTCCATCACAACAAACATAATATACCACATATATCTCACATCCATCCAAACATACATCACATATATCTCACATCCATCACATATATCGCACGCATCACAATATATATCACATATATAACCATAAGTTCTGAAGTCCATCCAAGCAAATCCACAAGTTCATCCAAACAAATCCACAAGTCCATTAACCAGTGAACAACAAATGCAAAGACAACTACCCGGATCCCCAAGCTCCCCACTAAGACTGTGGTGTACTAGCACCTGGATCATTCGTGGGCCATTGAGGTGGATTATTCAAACCCACCGATTGAGGCTGCACAAAGGAGAAGACATTGCATGTGTCAGACAAGAAATCCACTAGGCTACAAGCATGAACATACAAACTGAAACAATCATACTCATACTTACAGGAGTAGCGTGCTCGCGAGGTGGAGGTGGAACGAATAGTGAAGTTGGCGGAGCTACACCCGTACGTTGCCCAAGAGTTTGCATGTACCGGAGAAGCTCCGCCATCTGCTGCTACTGCCTCTGCTGCTCCTCCATGCGCTGGGCCTCCAATGCCTCCATCCTCTGCCGATTGGCCTCCCACATGGCCTCCAAATCCTAGACCTGGTCCTGCAACATATCAATGTACGACGAATAAAACAGGAATCACTTGGAGTGACACAATCCGCTGCTGTGAAGTGTCCGGCCATAGGTGTATGGGTATTCTTGCGTCCGTGCTCTGTGCTCGGATCTGGGAGAGACAGGGAGTAGAAGTCACGTCGATGACGCTGTCGCCAACATAGTACCACCCATGCTTCTTGCCACCTCCAATCCTCATGACGACCTCTGGATCAAAGTCCTGGGAGCTCGGGTCCTATCGTCTCCATGGAGAGACCTTGCCGTCGACGTGTGTAGATGGTCGGGTTGGTGTACGCCTCGGGCGGGTCCTCTGGGTTGTAGGAGACATCGGACGTCGCCTTGCCCTTGTGGGCCATAGCATATGCCATGAATGTGGTGCACTCCTGGCCCGCATGTGACGCCGACTGCGAGAAAGACAGCAATATGATTAGAAATCAGGCATAATTGAGCGTTAGAATAGAGAAATAAATTCGAGTACCCATGCTTGTCCGTATGCGGTGAGGACACGACTGCCTTGATGGTGCAGTACACCTGGCATCAGCAACCTGTCCACCATCATCTCCCAGCACTCGGGATACGTGGCGCACCACCAGGGACACATCTACAGACATATAAGAGGAACAAATTAAGACTACTTAATGTAAAAAAGAATCAATATTAATGTTCTTTATCTATCTGCATGCACTGGTCTCGGGTCAGCGTCATGCTTCTTGCTTGTGGCTTCTTAACATCCTCTCCAAGGATCGACCTGTGGTAAGTGACGATGGCCTGGACGCGTGCCTCATAATGGATGTCCATGACGAGCTTTTTGCAAGCTTTGGTAAGTATCGCCTCCGCCCTGACCTCAAATCCCTCCTCACATTTGTAATAAAGCTGCATACAGACACGATGTATCCATTCATTATTTCAAGAAAAGTCCAATGAATGCGATGTATTGAGCAATGTGGTGCGATGAACACTTACCCAAAAGCCCCGCTTCACCCGCACCACCTTGTTCTCAACCTCCATGTCGGGGGCTTTGGCGTAGTGGTCAAAGGTGTAGGCCAGCATCCTCTTCCTGGCATACTCAACCAAGACAGGGAAGTGGGTCTTGCACAGAAGACCCAAGATGCCATTGACATGGCGTGCGAGACCACCACCCGACACAACCGTCCAGTTCCTGTATAAGTGATTAATAAAAAAATTAGTTTGTACTTTAATTTTCAACATATCATATGAAGAAATATTAATAACAACTTAAGTTAGTTACTTTTGCCCTTCGGGGCAAATCACCGGGCGTTGATGAGGAGCCAGCGGAGGAGGGAGGCTCGTAGGACCTTGCAAGTAGACACTCGATGAACTAGAGGAAGCGGAACCCGTACCTACCGCCTCCTCCTCATCGTCCTTGTCCCCACCCCCCTCCTCGTCTGTCTGTCGAGCCTGCTTCTCCTCATCCCTGTCCCCGTCCCCGGCCACCACCTCCTCCTCCACCTCATCCTCCACCGGCGTGGGAGGACAAGCCTGCCTCCTGCTCCTCCTCCTCCTCCTCCTGTCCGATGGCTCCTCTTCTGTAGCTGGCATAGGGCGTGTCCTTTGGTAAATTGAGAACATGTTCCTCTGACGGTTGCTCACCATCTTTGTTCAATCATCTGCAATTGGAAAGAATAAACAAGGGCTAATTAGAAATTAAAAAAGAATAAACAAGTAATTAGAAATAGATGCAAAATAAATAAAACATAATTACAAAATAACATAGTATTACATGTATTAGAAATAATCTGCATGATCAGGATTAGCTGGATCATAAGTCTCATCATCACTATCAACCATGTCGAAATAATCAACACTATCCGAAGGAGGAATGTTGTCTTCATTGTCATTGCCAAAACGTAATCGCTCAAGCATTTGTAATTCCTTCACATTTTGCACGTCATCTCCATCATTCTCATCATCATCCCAATCATTGTCTACATCCATTCCTATCGCTTCGGCTAAGTCTATCTCGAACCTCATACGGGAGGTGCAATATCAAATGTTGCATCGGATTGAAGAAGATGGGTGGAAAGATTTTCTCTAACTTACAGAGAAACACAAGTGCCATGTTTTCCAAGTCATCAATCACGGTCCGAGATAACTCCTTGGTATAAAGCTGGCGGAAGATGTAGCTCAACTCTGCTAGTGCTATCCACACATGCTCAGGGACATAGCCTCGAACCATCATCGAAAGAAGCCGCTCAATCCATATGTGGTAGTCATGACTCTTCATCCCATTGACTCGCAGAGTAGATAAGTTCACTCCTCTCCTCAGATTCGCTGCATACCCATCAGGGAACATTAGCGTCTGCATCCATTCAAGTACTTCCCTCCTGTCTTTCCTAGCCAAGACAACATTGACCTTAGGCCTTTTCCATGTCTTGCCGCCTCTAGGAGGCTGCATCTCTTGCCTTGTTCTATCGCATAACGTTGCCAAGTCCACTCTAGCCTTAGGGTTGTCGTTTGACTTTTCAGTTTCCATGATGGTTCCTCAAAGTGCCTCGGTGACATTCTTTTCAGTGTGCATTACATCAATGTTATGTGGGAGAAGGAGGTCATCAAAATAGGGGAGCCTCATCAAGCCCGACTTATGAGTCCACATGTGTTCCTCACCATACCCCACAAAACCACCACCTCTTGATTGGCCACAAGAGCATCTATCTGAGGATGAACCTCAGCACCAGTCATCATCACTAGTAGAGGGTCTTTCACTATGACACCTTTCGTAAAGTTCTTTATGTCTTGTCTGAATGGATGGTCAAGAGGGTGGAATTGACGATGTTTGTCAAACGACGAATACTTCCCACTCTTCTGCAACAAAATGAACCTCAGACGTTCCTTGCATATTGGGCATGGGAACTTCCCGTGAACACGCCAGGCACAGAATATCCCATAGGCCAAGAAGTCATGCAGGGAGTAGTGGTACCAAACATGCATTTTAAAGCTTGTCTTTGTAGCTCGGTCATATGTCCATACGCCTTCCTCCCAAGCACTGACCAATTCATCAATCACAGGCTCCATGTACACACCCATATCACTCCCCGGGTGTCTAGGAATTATGAATGAAAAGAATATGTTCTATCTTTGAAAGCATACGCTAGGGGGGAGATTGAGGGGGATAACGAACATGGGCCAACATGTGTATGGGGCAGCCATCAATCCATAAGGATTGAACCCATCTGTTGCCAGCGCAACACGTACATTACGAGCCTCATCTGCTTTCTCACGATGAATGCCATCAAAGCGGGTCCATGCTTCACCATCGGATGGATGTACCAGTTTATCAGCATTGTATCGTTTACCCTTTTTGTGCTATGTCATCTGTTTCACGGATTCCTGGATCATGTATAGCCATTGGATCCTCGGTACGAATGGGAGGTGCCATAGGATCTTCACGGGGATCGTAAGCTACCTCTTCTAGCCATCACCAGAGTCTACCTCCAGGTACCTAGAGGATTTATACTTTGGACAGTAGTTTGCATCCTTCTGTTCTTTCCTAAATAGGAAGCACCTCTTCGGACAAACATGTATCTGATCATATGACATCTTGAGTGCACGAAAGAGTTTCTGTGACTCGTACATGCTCTTTGGCAGAATGTGGCCATCCAGAAGCAAGCTGCCAATCATGGTCAACATACCATCAAAGTGTTCTCGACTCATGCTACACTCGGACTTGAACCCCATTAAGCGCCCAATGGCAGCCGGTCGAGAAACCGATGTTCGATCGTGAAGGGGTTTCTATGCTGAAGAAATCATGTCATAGAACACCTTGGCGGTTGGCTCTATCTCCTCCTCCATACGTCCTTCACCGTACTGTCCTTCGTGCCAGTCATCTAACATGTCTGCTACCCCGGCACTAGCATCAAAATCCTCGACGCGGGGTCTCACCACCTTCTCTCTCGGACAATGGGCTTCGCCATGGTGGACCCACCTCCGGTGTAAATTCATTCTTCAAAAGATGTTTACCCATGTCCACCTTGTTTTTCCTTTTTCTATTTGCACATCTCTTGCAGGGACACAAAACTAGAATCGCTCCTTTAGAAGACTCGCCAAATGCTAGTTCCAAGAAATCATTGGTCTTCATTATCCATTCAGTGGTGAAATTACTCTAACTTGAGCGGCCCGTGTACATCCACTTACGGTCATCCATCCTCCAACATATATACCAGCGGGCAAAGTAACCATCAATTGCACCTACATGGCATTCCTACTGTCTAATAGGTGAGGATAGGTACTAATCCCACCCGCGGATGCGTAGATGAGGTTAGTTTCCATGCTCTACTCCTATCCGAGACAAAATTTCGATAGCATCTCCCCGCTGTTCTCCCGATACATGTCCTAGCAGGGTGAGTGTGTATCCAGAGAACAACAGGGAGGTGATGCCAAAACCCTGTCTCGGATCGGAGCAGACCATGGAAACTAACCCACCTACGTATCCGCGGGCTGTCCAAAAAACGTGGACAATCCAAAATAGATATGGTTATACATATGCAAAGATTTGCATACTTCCAACCGTATCTCTTTCGAACGGGAGACGCCTAACTGGGTTACATGACCTACGACCATGATATGTAAAGAGGGGTTATACCTTGGGTGGCGGTGGAGTCAGGCTAGCGGGGCCGTGGCGAGTCGGTGTAGTGGCAAGGCGAAGCGGTGCAGGTAGTCCCATAGCGCGGAGGAAGACAATCGGAGTACTCCGGCTCGCCTCCAACGGGTCCTCTCCTGAAAAAAGATACATAATAGTGAGAACTCAAAATTTCAGCAGCACCTCCCCTACACGTTGAGGTTTCCAAAACCTGCAAGAAAACAACGGCATGATGGCCGACCACCACATATATATCTATGGAAGCCATGTAGCTTCATTCTCATTTCATGCAGAGGAATATTTCCAAGTAGTACAACAACAACTACTACTACTTAGTACAACACTACTACTGCTACTAATACTACTCCCACCACTAAAACTACCACCACCACAACTACTACTAGTAGTAACACAACTACTACTAGTACCTCAACTACTACTACTAGTATCACTAATACTACTACTAATACTAGCAACAAAAGAAGGGAAAGGGAAGGGGAGGGCATACCAGTGGCGTGGATGCGCCAGTGAGGGGGCAGCGATGGTCGCGGGAACGCCGGGGATGTGATGGGGACACCGAAGACGCGACGGCGGTGCCAGGGACAGTCGTGGTCGTCGGGGATGGCTGCGGTCGCTGGGGACCTCGTCCCTCCACCTCCTCCTCCTCCTCCTTCTCTTCCTCCTCCTCCTCTTCTCTTCTTCCTCTCCTCCTCTCCTCCTCCTCCGCGGGGCAGCGCGGGGCGATGGGCACGGGGCGATGGGCGCATGGGGCGGCGGCGGGCGACACTCTCTGTGTGTGGCATGTGTGTGTGGTGTGTGTGTGTGGTGTGTGCGCGGGTGAAGTGTAAGTCCTGGACGGGCTCTTTGCCGAGTGCCCGCGATCCGGCACTCGGCAAAGATTTTGATTTTTTTCTTTGCCGAGTGCCAGATCTAGGGCACTCGACAAAGTATTTTTCTTTTTTCTTTTTGGAATTTCTTTGCCGAGGGCCAGCTAATCTGGCACTTCGCAAAGGTTTTTTTAATTTCTTCTTTTAGAATAAACCAAAAAACAGTTCAGCTTCAAAAAAATAAAATCTTTGCCGAGTGTTGGCGAGCGAGTACTCGGCAAAGATAGTTTTTTAAATAATAGGATTCCAACCTTTGCCGAGCGCCATAGGGCAGACACTCGACAAAGATATAGTTTGCCGAGTGTCACCCCTTGGCACTCGGCAATTTTTTTTAATTTTTTTTCTTTTTGCCTCCAAACTATTTCTGTAGTCCTCCCACATTACTAGGTGCTTCATGCTAGAGTTTGGCACATTTTAGAGACTTTTTGCTATATTTGTTTGATTTATTTGATTTAATTGATTTTTTTTTTCCAAAAATGCGAGCTTGAACTGTAGGTGCATCGAATCATGGAATGTAATGAATGGAAAAATGTTATTCATGTTACTTAGTGTAGTTTGAGGCCGTATCCAGGAACACGACCGAAATTTCGAACATCTTGTTCATGGAACACGGCCACCAACTTGCGAACGAATGATTTTTTAAATTATATAAAATACAAATGAAGTCCAAAGATCATGAAACTTGTCGAGATGTCATGTTATCACATGTGGAGGCTGTGATAAAAATTTGAGACGATTTCATGGACGTTGGAGATGTCTGGTTTGTAAGCATTGTACGTGTCAACGTCCGCGAAACCTTTTCAAATTTTTATCACAGCCTCCCCATGTGATAACATGACATCTCGACAAGTTTCATGATTTTCGGACTTCATTTGCATTTTATATAATTTAAAAATCATTCGCTCGCAAGTTGTTGACCGTGTTCCGTGAACAAGACGTTCAAAATTTCGTGTCTGTCCGCGGATACGGCCTTGAAATACACTCACCAACATGAATATCATTTTTTGAATCACTAAACTCCATTATTCCATACACCTGCAGTTCAAATTTGCTTTTTTCGAAAAAAATTCAATTCAATGAAACAAATTAACTAAAAATAGCAAAAAAAACCCTTAAAAAACGTACCAAATTCAAAAATTTAGTTCCTAGTACTGTAGTAGGGCTGCACAAAAAATTGGGCACAAAAAGAAAAAAAAATAAAATCTTTGCCGAGGGCCAGGCTTGGCACTCGGCACTCGGCAAAGAAATTTGAAAAAAAAATCTTCGCCCGAGCGCCTAACAGCTAACACTCGGCAAAGTTTGATGGTTGGGCGACAGCCGTCACCTGTGGCCATCTTTGCTGAGCGGCAATCGTTGCCGTGGGTCTCACACTCGGCAAAGAGTATCTTTGCCAAGTGTCTGACTTTGCCGAGCGCCGGCAAACTTTGCTGGGCAACAGCTCCTCTCGGCATAGATGCTCTTTACCAAGTGCCCGAAAAAAACACTCGGCAAAACATTTGACACTCAGGAAAGATCCGGATTCCGGTAGTGGTAGGCATTGTCTAAATTTATTTTCCAAGATTTAGTGGCGTTGGATGTGTATTCCAGGATTTATTCCTTGGATCACCAATTTTGAAATCTGCTGAATCAGCCTTTCGAAAGTCATATCATACGTGCTGCTGTGATTCGCAGGAAATAAATAATAGACTATTGGGTCGGTTACTGTTGTAGTTTCGTGGCGCACATGCACGCATAACATAGAGCATCGAATCGCCCGTTTGCTGCTGAGCTGCTGCGCATGTTGCTTGTGCTTTCTTTGCTCCTTATCGGAATCGGTCCGCTGCTCGGTCGGCCATCCGGATATCGCTTTGTCTCAAGATGCGACGATGATTTTTATCTTCTTCTTCTATACTATAATGCACCAATCAAAATTACGCTCGGTTCACTCAGTAATTCGTCCCCAACAGAGATGGGTCTTCCTACATCCACCCCATTCCGTGCACCCAAAAAGTCCCTTTCTTTACAAATAAATGGCTCAGATCTATTATCAACAAACAACGCCATCATCCCTTGGACAAAATTGATTTGGTGGTGAAGCCAGGCTTCATCACACCCCCACGCACGCGTCATCCCGCTCGACCTCTTGCGTGATCGCCGCGACAGAATTCCACTCCAACCGCAACACAGGTTCCGTGACGGAGCTCCCCGCCCTCCACGCCGACGACTCAGCGACTGCCCGGACTTCCACTCCAACCACAGCATAGGATCCGCGACGGAGCTCCCCGCCCTCCGCGCCGACGACTCCACGACCGCCCTCCGCGTTGGACCTCGACCTCTACCTCCGACGCCACGGACAAGCACGCTGTCCAGGCCGACGACGTGGATCCTGCCCATCGCCAGATCCTCCGGCTTCGCCGCGACGGTCAGGCCCGCTGCACGGCATTCAGGCGGAGACCATCCGTCAGGCTCCCGTGTGTTGTTGCTTTTTGATCGCGGATCAGTTTCCAGCCTTGCGATCTGCTATTCAATTCGTTTGTTCGGTGCTCACTGATGCCAGCAAAACTGCAACTGTGCAGGTGAATATTTTAAGATCCAATCTTGATCACTACTGATCACTACTACTGTTGCTCGTTGGTCATTGGTTCCCCTGCAGCAATGGTCTGGTGACGCAATCATAACTAGCACGCATAAGAGCTAAAGGTAACGATATCATGAAAATTCCTAGACCAAATATCGACATTGCAGGTATATTAAATTGCCTGTTGGTAAATTAAATTCCTAGAGCAATTGTGTGATTCAATCTGTTGGTAAATTAAATTGCCAATTCAATTAGATGCTTACTTGGTCAATTTTTGGTGTTATCAGGGCAGTCCCAACGGTGCATTGATGGTGGTTTCTATCCTTATTAATTGTCTTGCCACCTAAGCAAATTGCTGATGTGGCAGTTGATTTATTATGGAGAGAGAAGGAAAAACGGAGAAACCGTTTCTTGAGGAGGAAACGAAGTCGTCCCGCATGCGGATGCGCGAGGAAACGGTGTGATCTGCGTTGGGGAGAAACGGGTCGTTTCCTTCCTTCTTCGCTCGGATCTTTTGCTCCAAGCTGCGCCCTCGCTCTGGTCGCCGGGAGCTACCTGCTGCAGCTGCTTGGCCGCGTGGAGCTCCGGCCTGACTGTCACCGCCGTGACCCGCGCCCTGACTGTGCAGGTGTCGTCATGGAGCTCTGGCTGCGGCCCGATGCAGCCGCGCCGCCATCCTGATGGTGCCGCACGATGCTATGGAGCTCACCGGCTCGCGGGTCTGCGCATGCTCACGCCATGGACAAGAGGTGGCCCAGCACATGGACGAGGCGCGGAGCTCACGCGGCTCACCGCCGCATGTGGATCTCATGCGAGGCCACCCAGCGCCATCCACCTCGGCCTCCCGGAGGCTAGCGCTCACCGTCCGCGCCCGCTCCACTACCGCGGTGGTGCCGCGTACGCCGCGGAGTCGATCGTGGACACGCAGGAGGAAAGCCGTGCACCTTGGATGATGAGCAGCCAAACGATCCTTCCAAGTGATGGATGAACTCAACCAGAGCTCGGCGTGGCGTGGCTAGTTGTTTCCATGCTAGCTAGCAGGCAAACGTTCCACTGCTAGCTAGTTGTCTACGTGCTAGCTAGTTGTCCCCGTCGGCTTCTGCTGCTTCGAGGCGCTCTGCCGCCAGCAGCTCCCCGGCGACGGCGTCTGGTGAGCCTTCCCTCTCCCGGAGCCACTGCTAGACATCTAGAGGGGCAGGTCGGACGAGAGAGAAAAGCCAAATGCGCAGAGGATCCGAAGATGGGAGATTGAAACATAGCGAGTGATTGGGTTAATTTTTATCTAGACTCCAGTATAAAATTATGCAATGGGAAAGGTAGTTTCTTGGTACGATATCCTATACTATAGAAACTATCATGGTTTCTTCCATTGGGACTGCCCTCAGAAAGCAGCTTGTGAAATAATTATGGGAGATCCAGGCAAAGGCCGCCGAGCACCAAGAATTTTCCAGTAACCTGGGGCTCACGCCCGCTCTCCTGTATCATAAATTCTTCCCTTCTAATACAAAAATGCGCACTCTCGTGCACATTCGCTAAAAAAAAGAATATTATTTATAAAGACGTCCTAAACGGGTGATTAGCGGTGCGTATTTGTATATATATGTTTTCAGTCAATTTAATTCTATACTGAATTTTAGTCGGTGAAGATAATTTTGTGTTTTTGAATTCTGAGGATTTCTCACAAAATTTGGTCTCCAAAATTTGGTCTTCCAGTGCATGGCCCTCGCATGTGCATTGATGATGGTCGTGTTGTCAGTAACTTTGTTGGTCAGGTAAATATGCGCACCGCTGTTTATTCTACCTACAGAACTAAAGATATGATGATTGGTCTTGTATAACTGAAATTAAGTACTCACGATTATGGTTGCAGGCACCGAGGAAGGAGCCCGACGAGGGTTTTCAATATGTTTATGATCTGGTAGGTCTCTGAATCCAACATATAACGATGGGCAAGAGACCACGGACACCATTGCAAACCAGCAAGGTTAAGATGACGACGTATGACAATTGGGAAATTTTTGGTGGCCTGCTTCTACCTGCTTGATTCCTCCCTTTACCTTGGTTGGTGCTGTAATGCTTTTTTATCCTGTATTTTTTTTCTCGGTTGGGAATGTTACTGAAATACCTTGGTTGGTTGTTACTGAAATACCTTCGTTGTAAATGTAAAACTGAAATATGCGAGACATGTCTTTATTATGACTTGTTATGCATGGGCATTTTCCATGCAAAATATGCGGCTACAAACAATTCAATGTGACTTAAACTCTCGGAAAATGTCGTTGATTGGTTGTTCTAAAGTGCACCTCTGAAATAAAACCGTGGCGTTAGCATGGGCACCACACTAGTTATTTTAATATAAGAAATAAAAAGCTGCGACGCCACGAAGACTACGGCGAGGCGCTCTGGTATATCGCAATTTAGGTTTCTCGGATTAGCTAGGGCCAATGCATGTGTATCTTGGATAGAGAGATATTGTTGATGCATGGGTGCTACGGGGCATCTGCATCAATGTCTCGTCATTCGTCAACCCTCCAAAAACACGTGTTCGGTGAATTTCCAATTGGAGAGGATCGGAAGGGATTGAAGGAGGCGAAAGTGAGACTTTAACTTGTAGGAAGTAAAATTTTCTCAACCCCCTTAGCTAGGTTGAGGATTAACCGAATAAACCCTAAGGAGTTGGGTCGACGAGCTAATAGTCTCAATGATGGCTAATATAATGGTTTTGCTCGTGCCATGCAGCACAAACATAACTGCACATCACTGTTTGGCAAATGATTTTTAATATTGCCATAGGTTGTGAAGATGTAGACTTTGTAGAGGTGGATTGTAATTGCCAGCTTTTTTTGCAAAAAAAGAGAGATTTATTAATTACTCAGAGTTTAGGATACAATCTCGACTTGTACAATTTGCAATTTGCTCAACACAGGTCGACACACTAAGGCCTTGTTTAGATGCCACTCAAATTCTAAATTTTTACACTCTCTCTCCTTCGTATCGAATCTTTGGACACATGCATGGAGCATTAAATATAGATAAAAAAAATAACTAATTGCACAGTTTGGTTGTAAATCACGAGACAAATATTTTGAGCCAAATTAGTCATTGATTGGACACTGATTGCCAAATACAAACGAAAGTGCTACAGTAACCAAATTCCAATTTTTTTTGCATCTAAACACCTCCTAAGACGCCAAACAGCTGAAGTGTAATTGCCACTGGAAATGCATTTAAGTCAAACGTCCTAGAGTAATTGTCTTAAAGACAATCATCTCTGGAAATGCTTTTGCAAAGGCTCTTAGCTCAATAAAACCTACATGTAAATTCACTCAAGAGCTTCCCAGCAAGGTAAATCCAAATTTACGGGGTGTTTGGAACTGCCCCGCTTCCGTTTTTCCAGCACTGCTCCAGCTCCACGTTGCCAAATATCCCCAGCTCCAAGGACTCTGCTACACAAAAAAAGTGGAGCCGGAGGCCAACTCCATGTTTTTTCTAGCGCACCTCAAGGGGTACTCTAGTTTTTGGAGTTTTCTAGCCACCCCCACCGGTCTGGTGACCGCCTGAGCAGTCAACTAGCCATTGGGAAGTGACCATTGGGGCGGGCACCACTATGTCTGGTGACCTCGCAGAAAGCTGCTCCAAAGGGGTAACAGCTTTATTTGCCTATAGGCTTATAAATAGAGCTAGTGGTTGGCCTTGGCCACTCTCTTGGCACTTCTAACAGCTGCATACACCCTTTGAGAGCTGAGCACACCACTCCACTCACTTGCACATTTGATTTGATAATCTTGAGTGAGATTGGAGAACCTCTAGTGTATTGCATAGTGTTCTAGCATCTTGTGGCACTAGTTGGACGATTTGAGCAGGTGGAGATCTTGTTACTCTTGGTATTTGCCGACACCTATACAGCTCGGTGATTGGTGGATCATTGAGCAGCTTTTGGTGATTGTTGTCGGCTTCGGTCATCGACATTGTGAGGGGTTCTTGTGCCTTCCCCATGGGAGATCACGAAAGGCAACTCTAGTGGATTGCGCATGGCTTGTGTGATCCTCATCTTGTGTTGGTTGTGCGGCACCCAGTTGCGGCTTTGGCATGTGATGCCAATTAGCGCGTGAACCTCCAAGTGAGTGAATCACCACAACGAGGACTAGCTTGTCAGTAAGCAAGTGAATCTCGGTAAAAAATTATTGTGTCATCATTTGATTCCGAGGTGATTGGTCTTCATTGGTATTCATTTTTGTGATTGATTGGCTCTATTGGTGATTGGCTCAATCCTCTATACAGCGGTATAACACTCCATCCTTCCCGTGTATTTACTTTTCTTAGTGTAGCTTAGCCCTTTAGTGTAGCTAGTTTTCAGGGCAAGCAAGAGTCATGTCTAGTGGTTAGTGAGGCTCTTTAGTTAGTCTTTGAGAGCTCACTACCTTAATTGTAACACCGTAGTGTTATGAGCTTGCTTAGCACCCAAATTAAGTCTAAAAGGAATTAACAAACCAACCTCTCGGGTTTTAAACTCACATGAAATGATAATCAAAATCGTATGTGACTCATCTCTATGGAGGAGAGAAATCCAATGGAGATTGTGAGTTAAGGAGAGAAATCCTATGGAGATTGTGAGTTAGTTTAGTTAATGTGTAAACACACTTATGAGATCCCAATAAGAAGAATAGAACAAGATGTTTTAAATTGTTTGGCAGGAAAAACAATTTTTAAAAATAAAAACCAAATATAACTTGAGTATAGTGCTTAAATAAAGATTGGATGAGCAAGTTAGGTATATGAGAATGCAACTTTAATTTTGGAGAATAAATATTGTTAGCTAGTATTTTTGAAAGCTTAGAAATCAAACTTGGAATTAAGATAAGTCATTTTCGTCAAGTCGGCAACATTTGAACTTATGTTTAAAAGTACCATTTTTGTTAATTATAGCATGCAAAACAACTAAATAGTGCCCTAATATTTTGTTCCTATGGTTGGTATGAATATTAGCTATTGCGTGAAATACTTGTGGATTGAAGTTGGCAACGTTTAGGTCTGTTAAAAATTGCCCAAACTTGGTTTGAACGCGTGGCCAAACATATTTAGGCACTCGGTTCGTGAACCGGCATTTAGTGTGACGAACCCATCTTGGCACTTCCCTACCTCCCTCTCTGGTGGTTCTCTGGCCGTGATGATGGCTTCGCTAGCTAGTTGTTGGTGCTGACCTTAGGTTTGTGGAATTGGTTGAACCCTACATAACCAGAGTCCGGGCGCTTTGCCGAATGCCTGGGGCACTCGGCAAAGCCCCAAATGCACTCGGCAAGCAAAGCCCACTCGGTAAAAAAAGCATCGGCAAAGCTGTCTTTGCCGAGTGTTTTTTGTTGGGCACTCGGCAAAGGCTTTACCAAGTGCTCGAGTGCCCGACACTTGGCAAAGGTTGAATTGAAAAAATCCTAAAAAATATGGAATTTTTTAATTGGGGGAGGGCCCCACCGGCCAGCGCCCGCCCGTTGTCCGTCGAAGTCGCAAGTTGTGGCATTTTTCGCGCAAAATTCGTGGCTATGTGGCTGGCGGGATTCGAACCCACGACCTCTCCCTCACGCGGTATCTCCTCTAACAACTGCACTACACACTCACATGTGTCTAGATATAGTTTTGGTTCCCCAAATATTATACTAAATCGAGTGTAAATTGCTTGTTTGACGCCCTAAACGAATTCAAATTAAAATGTTATCAACTACAAAGTTTCATAACTTTTCGAGATCTACACTTTTTGTTTAGGAAGTTTTTCCATCCGAGGTCGTTTCGGAAGTTTAAGTACCACTTGTGGACTTTTTTGCCTCCTTGTTTTTCTAGATGTGGTCTCTACAAATAGCGCTATTTTGAGATCATCAGGGGGACATAACTGACACTACTAAAAAAAGATTTTTTGTGACCTTTTGAAAACACCCTCCGAGGCGGGTAGGAATTTCAACTGCCTCGGTTAATGTGGTAATTTTTTATTAACCGAGGCAGTTGCAAAAACCCATTAACTCTTCCTTCGAACAATATAAGGAAAGTATAGGTGTCCCTTCCCTACTCCAATACAAGCTCACAGAGCCTCACTAGGTGACATACACACCTTAGATGTCTCAATATCATCATTCTCACATAAGGCAAACAAAAGCAATATAACAACAAACATAGGACAAAGGGTATAACATCCTCATTAGGGTCCAAAGCTGTCTAAACTTTGTGTCTCTTGTGTTAGCTACCATCTTGTTCTCTGCCACACACTACCCATAAACATTGCCAATAAAAAAACACCAACGATGTCCCTATCATTGACATGTTAGTTCCCTGCAGTCGTTGACATTGGTTTCTATGATACACTAGTGTACCTAAGGCACGGCTATCCTGGCCTTTGGCCAAGACTCCACTATGGCCAGTCATTGAATTACTCATGTGCGGATAAGATGAGGTACGTCTAATGTGTTTGCTAGGTGTATTAAATCACTAGGCTCGTAGTTTAGTTGATTAGGTTTCTTGTGGGTTTCCCACATGGCTTGAGGTTCTCGACTTAGTAATTTGCTCATATTTTTTAGGATTTAAGAGCACTTTTCTTTTAGTATGTAGTGGATGACGTGTCTGTCGATAGTGAGGCATGAGTGATAACTTTGTCAAACTCGAGATCTATCAGCTTAGTGTTTCAAAGATGCTTATAGGAATATGATGTGGTTCATCGGAGTATGGACTCGAACATGTTTGTAAGGGTTTGTATTCATAGGCGTGAAGTAGGAGTGAGTGTTTCTATGTGTATGTGAGTGTCTGTCTTAGTGCGATGTATTTCAGAAAAGAAAGCCACCTAGTTCCAAAAACACTATTAGATAGCGAATTGAGCTCAACTGTTTGGGCTCTTTGTGGTAGAACCTTCTCATGAGTTCAAGTTTCTACCTAGGGTTGAAGTACTATTTTTGACATGGGTGCACACTACTGGATACGTAGGCTTTGCCGAGTGCTGCAGTCGGCAAAGACTACACGGTAAAACTTTTGTCGGCAAAGGCCTCTTTGCCGAGTGCCTTTTGTCGGGCACTCGGCAAAAGGCTTTGCCGAGTGTCACGATAGCACTCGGTAAAGAAAAGTTGTCATGACAGCACGGAGCAAGTGACGACTACTTTGCCGAGTGCCTCCTAGGTCGGCACTCGGCAAAGATTTTTTTATTTGTTTTTTGGAAAATGCTTTACCGAGTGCCTTTATTTTTTTTGGGAAATGCTTTGCCGAGTGCCCTCTGCTCGGCACTCGGCAAAGCCTTAAATTTTTTTAGGAAAATGCTTTGCTGAGTGCCCCCTGCTTGGCACTCGGCAAAGCCTAATTTTTTTTTGGAAATTCTTTGCCGAGTGTCCCATTGCTCGGCACTCGGCAAAGCCTTAAATATTTTTTTGTAAATTCTTTGTGGGAAACTGGTCAAAAATAGCTTCGGTTTCCCAGCTTTGCCGAGTGTGGTGACCATTGCACTTGGCAAAGGGTGCCTTTGCCGAGTGTTGCACTCGGCAAAGTGACCATAACCTACCTTTTTGTTGAATTTTTGCGTTCCATCACGACAAACATAATATACCTCATATATCTCACATCCATCCAAACATACATCACATATATCTCACATCCATCACATATATCGCACCCATCACAATATATATCACATATATAACCATAAGTTCTGAGGTCCATCCAAGCAAATCCACAAGTTCATCCAAATAAATCCACAAGTCCATTAACCAGTGAACAACAAATGCAAAGACAACTACCCGGATCCCCAAGCTCCCCACTAAGACTATGGTGTACTAGCACCTAGATCTTTCATGGGTCATCGAGGTGGATTATTTGAACCCGCCGATTGAGGTTGCATAAAGGAGAAGACATTGCATGTGTCAGACAAGAAATCCACTAGGCTACAAGCATGAACATACAAACTTAAACAATCATACTCATACTTACAGGAGTAGTGTGCTCGATAGGTGGAACGAATGGCAAAGCTGGCGGAGCTACACCCGTACGTTGCCCAAGAGTTTACATGTACTAGAGAAGCTTCGCCATCTGCTGCTGCTGCCTCTGCTGCTCCACCACGCGCTGGGCCTCCAAAGCCTTCATCCTCTACCGATCGGCCTCCCGCATGACCTCCAAAGCCTGGCCTGGGCCTGCAACATTTCACCATAATGTTGGAATAATGCAAAGCCAAGGTATACAAATATCAATGTACGACGAATAAAACTAGAATCACCTGGAGTGACACAATCCGCTGTTGTGAAGTGTCCGACCATGGGTGTATGGTAATGCTTGTGTCCATGCTCCGTGCTCAGATCTGGGAGAGAGAGGGAGTAGAGGTCGCGTCGATGACGCTGTCGCCAGCATAGTACCGCCCATGCTTCTTGCCTCCACCAATCCTCATGATGACCTCTGGATCAAAGTCCTAGGAGCTCGGGTCATAGTCTTCTCCATGGAGAGACCTTGCCGCCGACGTGTACTCATTGATGCGGGTGTAGACGGTTAGGTTGGTGTATGCCTTGGGCGGGTCCTCTGGGTTGTAGGAGACGTCGGACGTCGCCTTGCCCTTGTGGGCCATAGCATATGTCATGAATGTGGTGCACTCCAGGTCCGCATGTGACGCCGATTACGAGAAAGACAGCAAGATGATTAGAAATCAGGCAGAATTGAGTGTTAGAATAGAAAAATGAATTCGAGTACCTATGCTTGTCCGTATGCGGCGAGGATGCGGCTGCCTTGACGGTGCAGTACACCAGGCATCAGCAATCGCCGCTCCCGGGCAGCGTTGTGCACTTTGGCCCACTCGTGGCCGCACCACCTGTCCACCACCATCTCCTAGCACTACTTATACGCGGCGCACCACTAGGGACACATCTACGCGTCATCAAGTATTTGACATATAAGAGGAACAAATTAAGACTACTTAATCTAAAAAAGAATCAATATTAATGTTCTTTATCTATCTGTATGTACTGGTCTCGGGTCAGCGTCATGCTTCTTGCTTGTGGCTTCTTAACATCCTCTCCAAGGATCGACCTGTGGTAAGTGACGATGGCCTGTACATGTGCCTCATAATGGATGTCCACGACGAGCTTTTTGCAGGCTTTGGTAAGTATCGCCTCCGCCCTGACCTCAAATCCCTCCTCGCATTTGTAATAAAGCTGCATACAGACACGATGTATCCATTCGTTATTTCAAGAAAAGTCCAATGAATGCGATGTATTGAGCAGTGTGATGCGATGAACACTTACCCAAAAGCCCTGCTTCACCCGCACCACCTTATTCTCAACCTCCATGTCAGGGGCTTTGGCGTAGTGGTCAAAGGTGTACGCTAGCTTCCTCTTCCTGGCATACTCAACCAAGACAGTGAAGTGGGTCTTGCACAGAAGACCTAGGATGTCATTGACATGGCGTGCGAGACCACCACCCGACACAACCGTCGAGTTCCTGCATAAGTGATTAAGAAAAAATATTAGTTTCTACTTTAATTTTCAACAAATCATATGAAGAAGTATTAATAACAACTTAAGTTAGTTACTTTTGCCCTTCAGGGCAAATCACCGGGTGTTGATGAGGAGCCAGCGGAGGAGAGAGGCTCGCAGGACCTCGCAAGTAGACACTCGACGAACTAGAGAAAGCTGAACTCGTACCTACCGCCTCCTCCTCATCGTCCTCGTCCCCACCCCCTCCTCGTCTGTCTGCCGAGCCAGCTCCTCTCGTCCCTGTCCCCGTCCCTGGCCCCGACCACCACCTCATCCTCCATCGACGTGGGAGGACAAGCCTGCCTCCTGCTCCTCCTCCTCCTCATCCTATCCGATGGCTCCTCTTCTGTAGCTGGCATAGGGCGTGTCCTTCGGTAAATCGAGAACACGTTCCTCTGATGGTTGCCCACCATCTTTGTTCAATCACCTGCAATTGGAAAGAATAAACAATGGCTAATTAGAAATTAAAAAAATAAACAAGAAGTAATTAGAAATAGATGCAAAATAAACAAAACATAATTACAAAATAACATAGTATTACATGTATTAGAAATAATCTGCATGATCAGGATTAGCTGGATCATAAGTCTCATCATTAGTATCAACCATGTTGAAATAGTCAACACTATCCGAAGGAGGAACGTTGTCTTCATTGTCATTGCCAAAATGTAATCGCTCAAGCATTTGTAAGTTCTTCACATTTTACACGTCATCTCCATCGTCCTCGTCATCAACCCAATCATTGTCTACATCCATTCCTATTGCTTCGGTTAAGTCTATCTCGAACCTCATATGGGAGGTGCAATATCAAATGCTGCATCGGATTGAAGAAGCCAGGTGGGAAGATCTTCTCTAACTTATGGAGAAACATAGGCGCCACATTTTCCATGTCATCGATCACGGTCCGAGATAACTCCTTGGCATAAAGCTGGCGGAAGATGTAGCTAAACTCTGCCAGCGCTAGCCACACATGCTCAGGGACATAGCCTCGAACCATCGTCGGAAGAAGCCGCTCAATCCATATGTGGTAGTCATGACTCTTCATCCCGTTGACTCACAGAGTAGATAAGTTCACTCCTCTCCTCATATTCGCTGCATACCCATCAGGGAATATTTGCGTCTGCATCCATTCAAGTACTTCCCTCCTGTGTTTCCTGGCCATGACAAAATCGGTCTTAGGCCTTTTGCATGTCTTGCCACCTCTCGGAGGCTGCATCTCTTGCTTTGTTCTATCGCATAATGTTGCCAAGTCCACTCTAGCCATCACCAGAGTGTACCTTCAGGTACCTGGAGGATTTACACTTTGGACAGTAATTTGCATCCTTGTGTTCTTTCCTAAATAGAACGCACCCCTTTGGACAAACATGTATTTGATCATACGACATCTTGAGTGCACGAAGGAGTCTCTATGACCCGTACATGCTCTTTGTCAGAATGTGGCCATCCGAAAGCAGCCTGCCAATCATGGTCAACATTCCATCGAAGTGTTCTCGACTCATGCTACACTCAGACTTGAACCCCATTATGCACCCAATGGCATCCGGTCGAGAAACCGATGTCTGATCGTGAAGGGGTTTCTGTGCTGAAGAAATCATGTCGCAGAACACCATTGTTGTTGGCTCCATCTCCTCCTCCGTACGTCCTTCACCGTACTGTCCTTTTGTGCTAGTCATCTAACATGTCTACTACCCCAGCACTAGCATCAAAATCCTCAATGCGGGGTCTCACTACCTCCTCTCTTAGACGATGGGCTTTGCCATGGTGGACCCACCGAGTATAGTCCGGCGTAAATTCATTCTTCAAAAGATATTTACCTATGTCCACGTTGTTTTTCCTTTTTCTATTTGCACATCTCTTGCAGGGACACAAAACTAGAATCGCTCCTTTAGCAGACTCGCCAAATGCTAGTTCCAAGAAATCATTGGTCTTCATCATCCATTCAGTGGTGAAATCACTCTAACTTGAGCGGCCCGTGTACATCCACTTAAGGTCATCCATCGTCTAACATATATACCATCAAGCAAAGTAACCATCAATTGCACCTACATGGCCTTCCTACTGTCTAATAGGTGAGGATAGGTCCTAATCCCACCCGTGAATGCATAGATGAGGTTAGTTACCATGCTCTACTCCTATCTGATACAGAATTTCAGCAACAGCTCCCCGCTGTTCTCCCAATACATGTCCTGGCAGGGTGAGTGTGTATCCGAAGAACAATAGGGAGGTGATGCCGAAACCCTATCTTGGATCGGAGCAGACCATGGAAACTAACCCGCCTACACATCCGTGGGCTGTCCAAAAAACATGGACAATCCAAAACAGATATAGTTATACATATGAAAAGATCTGCATACTTCCAACCGTATCTGTTTTGAACAGGAGACGCGTAACTGGGTTATGTGACCTACGACCATGATACGGAAAGAGGGATTATACCTTGGGTGGCGGTGGAGTCAGGCTAGCGGGGCCGTGGCGAGTCGGTGTAGTGGCGAGGCGAAACGGTGCAGGCAGACCCGCAGCGCCGAGGAAGACAATCGGAGTACTCCGGCTCACCTCCAACGGGTCATCTCCTAAAAAAAGATACATAATAGTTAGAACTCAAATTTTTGGCAGCACCTCCCCTACACGGTGAGGTTTGCAAAACCTGCAAGATAACAACGGCACGATGGCCAACCACCACATATATATCTTGGGAAGCCTTGTAGTTTCATTCTCATTCCATGTAGAAGAATATTTCCATGTAGTACAACGACTACTACTACTTACTACAACACTACTACTGCTACAACTCTACTACTACTAACACTACTCCCACCACTAAAACTAGCACCACCACAACTACTACTAGTATCACTACTACTACTAATACTTGCAACAAAAGAAGGGAAAGGGAAGAGAAGGGTATACTAGTGGCGTGGACAAGTCGGTGAGGGGGCAGTGATGGTCGCGGGAACGACGGGAACTTGACAGGGACGTCAGAGATGCGACGACGGTGCCGGGGACAGCCGCGGTCGTCGGGGATGGCCGCGGTCGCTGGGGACCTCCTCCCTTCGCCTCCTCCTCCTCCTCCTTCTCCTTCTCCTCCTCCTCTTCCTCCTCCTCCTCTTCTTCCTCCTTCTCTCCTCCTCTCCTCCTCCTCCGCGGGGCGGCGCGGGGAGATGGGCGCGCGGGGCGGCGGCGGGCGACACTTTGTGTGTGTCGCGTGTGTGGGTGGCGTGTGTGTGTCGTGTGTGCGTGGGCGAAGTGGATAAGTCCTAGACGGGCTCTTTGCCAAGGGCCCGCGATCCGACACTCGACAAAGATTTTTTTTTAAATTTTCTTTGCCGAGTGCTGGATCTAGGGCACTCAGCAAAGTATTTTTCTTATTTCTTTTTAGAATTACTTTGCCGAGGGCCAGCTAATCTGACACTTAGCAAAGGTTTTTTTAATTTCTTCTTTTAAAATAAATTAGAAAACAGTTTAGCTTTTAAAAAAATAAAATCTTTGCCGAGCGCCGGCGAGCGAGCACTAAGCAAAGATAGTTTTTAAAAAAATAGGATTCCAGCCTTTGCCGAGCGCCATGGGGTAGACACTCGGCAAATTTTTTTTTAATTTTTTTCTTTTTGCCTCCAAACTTTTTCTGTAGTCCTCCCACATTACTAGGTGCTCCATGCTAGAGTTTGGCACATTTTTTAGACTTTTTGCTATATTTGTTTGATTTAATTGATTTTTTTTTTCCAAAAATGCGAGTTTGAACTGCAGGTGCATCGAATCATGGAATGTAATGAATGGAAAAATGTTATTCGTGTTACTTAGTGTAGTTTGAGGCTGAATCCAGGAACACGCCTGAAATTTCAAACATCTTGTTCACGGAACACGGTCACCAACTTGCGAGCGAATGATTTTTAAATTATATAAAATACAAACGAAGTTCGAAAATCATGAAACTTGTCGAGATGTCATGTTATCACATGTGGAGACTGTGATAAAAATTTGAGAAGGTTTCGCGGAAGTTGACATGGAGATGTCTGGTTTGTAAGCATCGTACGTGTCAACGTCCGTGAAACCTTCTCAAATTTTTATCACAGCCTCCGCATGTGATAACATGACATCTCGACAAGTCTCGTAATTTTTGGACATCATTTGTATTTTATATAATTTAAAAACCATTCGCTCGCAAGTTGGTGGCCGTGTTCCGTGAACAAGACGTTCGAAATTTCATGTCTGTCCATGGATACGGCCTCGAAATACACTCACCAACATGAATATCATTTTTTGAATCACTAAATTCCATTATTCCATGCACCTGCGGTTCAAATTTGCTTTTTTCGAAAAAATTCAATTCAATGAAACAAATTAACTAAAAATAGCAAAAAACCTTAAAAATGTACCAAATTCGAAAATTTAGTTCCTAGTACTGTAGTAGGGCTGCACAAAAAAATTGGGCACAAAAAAATTAAAATCTTTGCCGAGGGCCAGGCTTGGCACCGCACTCGGCAAAGAAATTGAAAAAAAATCTTTACCAAGCGCCTAACAACTAGCACTCGGCAAAGTTTGACGGCTGGGCGACAGCCGTCACCTGTGGCCATCTTTGCTGAGTGACAGTCGTTGCCGTGGGTCTCACACTCGGCAAAGAGTGTCTTTGCCGAGTGTCTGGCTTTGTCGAGCGCTAGACAAACTTTGCTGGGCGACAGCTACTCTCGGCATAGATGCTCTTTGCTAAGTGCTCGAAAAAAACACTCGACAAAACATTTGACACTCATCAAAGAGCCGGATTCCGGTAGTGGCAGGCATTGTCTAGATTTATTTTCCAGGATTTTGTGGCGTTGGATGTGTATTCCAGGATTTATTCCTTGATCACCAATTTTGAAATCTGCCGAATCAGCCTTTCGAAAGTCATATCATACGTGCTGCTGTGATTCGCAGGAAATAAATAATAGACAATTTGGTAGGTTACTGTTGTAGTTTCGTGGCGCACATGCACGCATAACATGGAGCATCGAATCGCCCATTTGCTGCTGACCTGCTGCGCATGTTGCTTGTGCTTTCTTTGCTCCTTATCGGAATCGGTCCGCTGCTCGGTCGGCCATCCGGATATCGCCGCGTCTCAAGATGCGACGATGATTTTTATTATTTTAATATAAAAAATAAAAAGCTACGACGCCACGATCAGACTACGGCGAGGCGCTCTGGTATATCGCAATCTCGGGTTTCTTGGATTAGCTGGGGTCGATGTGTATCTTGGATAGAGAGATATTGTTGATGCATGGGTGCTGCAGGGCATCTGCATCAATGTCTCGTCATTCTCAACCCTCCAAAAACACGTGTTCGGTGAATTCCCAATTGGAGAGGATCGGAAGGGATTGAAGGAGGCGAAAGGGAGACTTTAACCTGTAGGAAGTAAATTTTTCTCAACCCCCTTAGCTAGATTGAGGATTAACCGAATAAACCCTAAGGAGTTGGGTCGACGAGCTAATAGTCTCAATGATGGCTAATATAATGTTTTTGCTCGTGCCATGCAGCACAAACATAACTGCACATCACTGTTAGGCAAATGATTTTTAATATTGCCATAGGTTGTGAAGATGTAAACTTTGTAGAGGTGGATTGTAATTGCCAACATTTTTTTGCAAAGAAGAGAGAGATTTATTAATTACTCAAAGTTTAGGATACAATCTCGACTTGTACAATTTGCAATTTGCTCAACACAGGTCGACACACTAAGGCCTTGTTTAGATGCCACTCAAATTCCAAATTTTTACACACTCTCTCCATCACATCGAATCTTTAGACACATGCATGGAGCATTAAATATAGATAAAAAATAATTAATTGCACAGTTTGGTTGTAAATCATGAGACGAATATTTTGAGCCAAATTAGTAGGGATGAAAACGAAAATGATAATCTCCCAGAAATCGTTTTCGAGTTTTTTTCCGATTTCTAGGCCTAAACGAAAACGATAGCGGTAATCGAAAAAACGAAAATGATAATGGTAAAAATAATCGGTAATAAAAGCGAAAATGATTTAGCCCTCTTCCGATCATTTTCGAAGATTTTCATATTTAATCGGTAATTTACCGTAGGTAATTACTGATTCAAAGGCCTTTAATTAATGAATCCTAATTTATTTATAGATTATACAATGCATTACGATCTGCACACGCAAGCACATAAGGTAAATATTTTTTTAAAGGAACTCATCTGCACGTGCAAGCACATAAGGCAAATATTTTTTTAAAGGAACTATCTATACGGAAGTATTTCATCTGTATAAATAATTCATGTTTTGATCACTATACTATATCGAGTCAACTTATTAGAACATGGTCGTTTATATGTGTCTTTGTCAAGAATTGTCGTATTGTTGCATGGTTTGTCACTGTTTTAGACCTAAGATGGTGTGAACTGTGTGGTTCCAGCTTGTGATCTTATCAATTATGACTTTATTTATCATTGTCATTTGAGATGGATCGAGTTATATGGATCTTCTCATGTTTTACGGTTTGGCGTATTTATCGTTTTTGAGGATATCGTTCTTATAGATTCCGATCGTTATCGATGTATTTTTCGATTGACTACTCTCGTTTTCGAAATTACCAGAATATCTGCGCCGTATTCGTTTCTGACAATATCGTATCGATTTCGTTTTCGAGAAAAAAAAGCAAAAATGAAAGTGATTTAGCCTACTATCGATCGTTTCCGATCGTTTTCATCCCTACAAATTAGTCCATGGTTGGACACTAATTGCTAAATACAAACGAAAGTGCTACAGTAACCAAATTCCAATTTTTTTTTGCATCTAAACACCCCCTAAAACGCCAAACAGCTGAAGTGTAATCGCCACTGGAACTGCATTTAAGTCAAACGTCCTAGAGTAATTGTCTTAAAGACAATCGTCTCTGGAAATGCTTTTGCAAAAGCTCTTAGCTCAATAAAACCTACAGGTAAATTCACTCAAGAGCTTCCCAGCAAGGTAAATCCAAAATTACGGGGTGTTTGAAACTGCCCCGCTTCCGTTTTTCTAGCACTGCTCCAGCTCCGCGTTGCCAAATATCCCCAGCTCCAAGGACTCTGCTACACAAAAAAAAGTGGAGCTGGAGGCCAACTCCATGTTTTTTCTGGTGACCGGCTGAGCAGTCTACTAGCTATTGGAAAGTGACCATTGGGGCAGGCACTACCATGCCCGGTGACCTTGCAGAAAGCTACTCCAAAGGGGTAACAGCTTTATTTGCCTATAGGCTTATAAATAGAGCTAGTGGTTGGCCTTGTCCACTCTCTTGGCACTTCTAACAACTGCATACACCCTTTGAGAGCTGAGCACACCACTCCACTCACTTGCACATTTGATTTGAAAATCTTGAGTGAGATTGGAGAGCCTCTAGTGTATTGCATAGTATTCTAGCATCTTGTGGCACTAGTTGGACGATTTGAGCAAGTGGAGATCTTGTTACTCTTGGAATTTGTCGACACCTATACAGCTCGGTGATTGGTGGATCATTGAGCAGATATTGGTGATTGTTGTCGGCTTCGATCATCGACATTGTGAGGGGTTCTTGTGCCTTCCCCATGGGAGATCATGAAAGGCAACTCTAGTGGATTGTGCGTGGCTTGTGTGATCCTCATCTTGTGTTGGTTGTGCGGCACCCAGTTGCGGCTTTGGCGTGTGATGCCAATTAGCACGTGAACCTCCAAGTGAGTGAATCACCACAACGAGGACTAGCTTGTCAGTAAGCAAGTGAATCTCGGTAAAAAATTATTGTGTCATCATTTAATTCCGAGGTGATTGGTCTTCATTGGTATTCATTTTTGTGATTGATTGGCTCTATTGGTGATTGGCTCAATCCTCTACACGGCGGTATAACACTCCATCCTTCCCGTGTATTTACTTTTCTTAGTGTAGCTCAGCCCTTTAGTGTAGCTAGTTTTCAGGGCAAGCAAGAGTCATGTCTAGTGGTTAGTGAGGCTCTTTAGTTAGTCTTTGAGAGCTCACTAACTTAATTGTAACACCGTGGTGTTATGAGCTTGCTTAGCACCCAAATTAAGTTTAAAAGGAATTAACAAACCAAGCTCTCGGGTTTTAAACTCTCATGAAATGATAATCAAAATCGTATGTGACTCGTCTCTATGGAGGAGAGAAATCCAATGGAGATTGTGAGTTAAGGAGAGAAATCCAATGGAGATTGTGTGTTAGTTTAGTTAATGTGTAAACACGCTTATGAGATCCCAATAAAAAGAATAGAACAAGATGTTTTAAATTGTTTGGCAGGAAAAACAATTTTTGTAAACAAAAACCAAATATAACTTGAGTATAGTGCTTAAATAAAGATTGGATGAGCAAGTTAGGTATATGAGAATGCAACTTTAATTTTGGAGAATAAATATTGTTAGCTAGTATTTTTGAAAGCTTAGAAATCAAACTTGGAATTAAGATAAGTCATTTTCGTTAAGTCGGCAACATTTGAACTTATGTTTAAAAGTACCATTTTTGATGAATTATAGCATGCAAAACAACTAAATAGTGCCCTAATATTTTGTTCCTATGGTTGGTATGAATATTAGCTATTGCATGAAATACTTGTGAATTGAAGTTGGCAACGTTTAGGTCTGTTAAAAATTGCCCAAACTTGGTTTGAACGCGTGGCCAAACATATTTAGGCACTCGGTTCGTGAACCAGCGTTTAGTGTGATGAACCCATCTTGGCACTTCCCTACCTCCCTCTCTGGTGGTTCTCTGGCCATGATGATGGCTTCGCTAGCTAGTTATTGGTGCTGACCTTAGGTTTGTGGAATTGGTTGAACCCTACACTACCGGAGTCGGGCGCTTTGCCGAGTGCCTGGGGCACTCGGAAAAGCCCCAAATACACTCAGCAAAGGCTTTGATGAGTGTTACACTCGATAAAGCCCACTCGATAAAAAAAAGCGTCAGCAAAGCTGTCTTTGCCGAGTGTTTTTTATCGGGCACTTGGCAAATGCTTTACCGAGTGCTCGAGTGCCCGACACTCGGCAAAGGTTGAATTGAAAAATCCCGAAAAAATATGGAATTTTTTTAATTGGGGGAGCGCCCCACCGTCCAGCGCCCGCACGTTGTCCGTCGAAGTCGCAAGTCGCGGCATTTTTCGCGCAAAATTCACGGCCGGCGGGATTCGAACCCGTGACCTCTCCCTCACGCGGTATCTCCTATAACCACTGCACTACACACTCACATGTGTCTCGATATAGTTTTGGTTCCCCAAATATTATACTAAACCAAGTGTAAATTGCTTGTTTGAGGCCCTAAACGAATTCAAATTAAAAAGTTGTCAACTACAAAGTTTCATAACTTTTCGAGATCTACACTTTTCGTTTAGGAAGTTTTTCCATCCGAGGTCGTTTACAAAATTTGAATTTGAAAATTTTGAAATTTAAACACGGTTTTGCATTACAAGATGGTTTCAAATCAAAAAGTTGTCAACTACAATGTTTTATAACTTTTCGAGATCTTCAAAGTTTATTTTGGTTTTTTTTTCCATCTGAGGTCGTTTGAAAAATTCAAATTTTAAATTTTTTAAATTCAAACGCAGTTTTGCATGACAAGATGATTTCAAATCAAAAAGTTACCAACTACAAAGTTTCATAACTTTTCATGATCTACAAAGTTTATTTTGGTTGTTTTTCCATCTGAGGTCGTTTGAAAAAAATCAAATTTTAAATTTTTGAAATTCAAACGCAGTTTTGCGTGACAAGATGATTTCAAATAAAAAAGTTGCCAACTACAAAGTTTCATAACTTTTTGAGATTTACAAAGTTTATTTTGGTTGTTTGGTCATCTGTTCATCCGACATGGTTGTTCTAACATTATTCACAAATCTTTATATATCTCTCGTGTAGTTTCATAAACTACAAGAGAGATATGTAAGATTTGTGAATAAATTTACTTTCACTTTGGTATATGAAGAAATGACCAAAACAAATATTGTGCATCTTGATGAGTTATACAACTTTGTAGCTGAAAACTTTTTCATTTAAATTAATTTACTACTTCAAAATGTGCTTTGAAATTTTCTTTGCCGAGTGTAAAAAAATACTCGGCAAAGAAGCTCTTTGTAGACTGTAAAAAAACACTCGGCTTCTTTGCCGAGTGTAAAAAAAAACACTCAGCTTCTTTGCCGAGCAGAGTGTTTTTTTTTTGCACTTCGCAAAGAGCTTCTTTGCCGAGTGCCCAAAATAAAACACTTGGCAAACCACTTGGCACTCGGCAAAGAGCCAGATTCCGGTAGTGCTAGTCGAACTATCAAGCAGTTTTTGGCACGCATTAAAAAGCGTGCAGGGCGCCATGCCCTGCCGTCCTTGCTCCGGGGCGCAGTCACCACGCTCGGCGTCACGCCCGCCACGGCTTGGGGGTGAAGACCGGAAAACTGAAGACCGTGATCGACCGCTGCACGCGACGACTAGTCGACTACACTGGCGGCCATGGAAGTTGATGAATATCTGCACTGTCCAGCTCATGGTGCTCTCGATCCTTATCGTCGGAAGAATCCGTCGATTCCGATCCTCGCACCATCTCTGTCTCGAAGGTATATGTATCTCCTCCACGCAGGCACGCAACTAGTAGGCTACTTGTCGATCGGATAGACCTAATTAAAGAAGTCGTCGTAGTTGATTGATTCAGAGATGAGATGCGATGCCGCGGCCTGCTGGCGCAGCAAAAGATCCATGTTCATCCATCCATTCGATCGTCTCTCTCTCTCTCTGATCTGTCTCCCGTCCCTGATGCGAGATACTAGTTGCTGTTGAGCAGCATCGTCGTCCTCTGTATATCTTCAGCCTGAAAACACATGCATGCTGCTGCCTGCTGGCCTGATGTAGATGATTATTTGCATCGTCCATCTCGATCTTCTCCTCCGTACGTGTTCCCTTTTGTTTTATATCTCTCCCTGCAAACAAAAAAGAGAATAATGGGAGCTTTAGCGAGTCTGCATCTTTTGATTCTTGGCCTTGCTTTGGATTTTTGGGCGTGCGCTGCGTACGACATGTGTCTGTTTTGTTCACAATTTTAGCTTTGATGACTCCTCACCTCTCATATAGGGCACCCGCACCCCACCCACAGATTCTTTCAAGAGACGATTATTCGTTCATTGTACGACGACAGTGCTCCTGGATGACTCCTCACCTCTCATATAGGGCACCCGCTCCAAAGACGTTTTGCTAAGTTTCGTGATTTTCGGACTTTGTTTGCATTTTTTATAATTTAATAGCACTTCACGCGCAACTTGGTCGCCGTGTTCCATACGCGAGATGTTCGATATTTCATGTGTGCTCCTGGATACGGCCTTAACATACGCTAAGTAACGCGAATATCAATTTTCGAACCGTCCAATTCGGAGATTCGATGCACCTCCAGTTCAAACACGCGTTTATCGGAGAAATTCAATTAAATCAAATAAACTAACGATATATAGTAAAAAGATTTAAAAAAGTACCAAAACTTAACATATACTTTTAAATAATGTGTAATGCATGACAAAAAAGTTTGAAAGAAAAAAACAAAAAAAAAGAAAATTCTTTGCCGAACGCCAAAGGTCAGCGCTCGGCAAAGAGGTGCCTTTGCCGAGCGCCCCCTATCTGGCGCTCGGCAAAGTATTGTACAACAATAAAACAAACAAAAAAACAAATTAAAAAAAACAAAAAGTCTTTGCCGAGCGCCCCTGATCTGGCGCTCGGCAAAGTAGTGTACAACAATTAAACAAACAAAAAAAAACAAATTAAAAAAACGAAAAAGTCTTTGCGAGCGCCCCCGATCTGGCGCTCGGCAAAGTAGTGTACAGCAATTAAACAAATAAAAAAACAAATTCAAAAAACCAAATTAAAAAAAACGAAAAATTCTTTGCCGAGCGCCCCCGATCTGGCGCTCGGCAAAGTATTCTTTGCCGAGCGCCATATCGGGGGCGCTCGGCAAAGGACGCGGTAAAATATACTCAGCCGCCGGCCACCCTGTAAAAAAAACTCCCTCAACCGCGCCACAGCCCCGAGCGCCCGCCGGTCCCTTGCTCAGCGCCGGCCGCGCCCGCCTGGCGGCGCTCGCGCCGGCCACCGCCCTGGCCGCGCCCGCGCCGGCCGCGCCAGCCCGGCGGCGCTCGCGCCGGCCACCGCCCTGGCCGCGCGCCCTGCCCGGCGGCCGCGCCCGCCCGCCGTGCCCGCGCCGGCCACCGCCCCGGCCGCGGCCCGCCCCCGCCCCGCCCCGCGCCGC